>CM065362.1:23377463-23977463 GCA_033032245.1 Poecilia picta
GGATCATTAGCGCGACTCCCTCTGTCGAGGAAGAGCGCGCTGCAGAGGAGGTAGCGTTCAAACACCGGGGAAGATTCCAAGTGTGATTAACCAGAAGAACCTCCAGAGTTAAATCTGGAGTTTCGAGTGGGAGGACCAAAGAGAAAGCTAGACACAGACAGAAGGGCAGACAGAGAAGGAGACAAGAAGAAGCAGAAGAAGAAGAAGAAGAAGAGGAGGAAAGAGACACATGGATGAGGAAGAAAATCAGAGACAAAAGACGAGGAAACGAGTGAACATTCCTCCCAGTGAGGTCAAGCCACTCGGTAAACAAACCAACAACGTTTGTGGCGCACACATAAAGGGGTGAAGCTGTGCAGAACAACAAAGTGTCTCAGTCGATTGCCTACGCCTTACTTTGTCTCCCCTCATGAGTTACATAAACACAAACAAAGGGCCTTTAAATTCAGCGCTGGCTTTTTGAAGTGGAACAGTGACATGTGCTTGGGTCTCATTTGTTGATGCTGAATGAAAAGTAATGGGAAAAAAAATAATATAAGAGGAATGGAAGGATGTGTCGTTCCTTTGATCAGACAATGCTGTTGACCATAATTGTCTGTGCGCCGACGTGTCCGCTTTACATTTAATTAACGCACAGATACACCCTTGAAGATGTCTTTTTGTCTCCATAACAGAACGGCTCAAATTAGTCAAGCTCAATGCCAGAAAACTCAAACATGAGAGCAGATATGAAATGGCTGGGCTCTGGGACATTGATGGCTTTCAGAATAGCTTATAAGCGTATTCTTTTCATGTTTTTCAAAGAAAAAGGTAAATCATCCTTAAAAACATTTTTAAAAATCCATACATCTAAAGGGATGATTTAGATCTTGGGCAGTGAGTAGCTTTGCTGCCTTGCAGCAAGAAGGTCCTGGATTCGAATTCCAGCCTGGGGTCTCCCTCTGCACAGAGTTTCTCTCTGTGCGTGTGTTGGTCCAATTCACATCATTAGCAGTTTCTAGCTAATGATGTGGATTGGTATTTTTCCACTGCACGGAAACACTTTGCACATATGTCAGAAAGTTTCATCTTCATCTCATTTGACCAGAGCATCTTCTTCTACGGATTCACTTTGTCACCTACGTAGCAGATTTGTTGAGGCCATGGATGATAAAGTCTCTTTGACAGATTCTGCTGTGACAAACCTCTGAGGGTTTCACAGATCAGGTGCATTTATGCTGAATTTATGTCACACACTGGTGTACTTTACTGGAAAACTGGGTGTCTTCTAAAGGCAACAGATGGATTTCAGCAAGAGGTAAAGAGGTGTTGGGGTGAATACAGATACATGCAGATTTTCATTTTAAATAATAATACAAAATAGGTAGAATCTTTCTTCCCCTTTCCAAAGTGGTGTGGTATTTTGTGTTCTTCTGTCACATAAAATCCCAATAAAACACATTGTGTGGAAAAAAAACAACAACCTGGAAGTGGTGTGAACACTTTTGCAAGGCCGTGTAAACACCAGAACTTAGTTGCACAATCCTGCTGCCACTATCACAGCACACATCTCTCCCTCCCTGGCTCCTCCAGGCTTTCCTTTCATTGTGACATGTGAAACTGAGAGCGCCGCTCACAGTGCCTGGCCCGAGCGATCCATTCTTCCTGGACAGATTTATGGAAAACAATCAACAGAGCATTGCATCTCGCTCAAAACCCAGCAGGTCACAAGCGCTCATCCTGGACACCTGGACTCCACATCCTGGGCCGCAAAGCTGCGACGGAGGCACAGAAGAGCGGGGCAGTCCTGGAAGCTGGCTGGTGAGGAAGTGAGACGCACAGGGCTGCTGGGGAAGGGAGGAGGGGAGCTGGCATAAAGCATACGGTCTGTGTTCTCACTTAGCAGAAATAATCAGTAAACAATGAATCATCGCTGAGGGCTGACATCGGGACGCTGCTCGGTGTCACACGGTCTCAGCCTGCTATGAAGGGAAAGGCCTGAGTATCCTTCGCCAAGAGGGGCTGGTGTGTCTATTCAATTAAGAGCAGCAACACAAGCAGTCATGTAGCACATTGGCTGTGAGAGAGCACTTAGTGGGCCGTGTGCTAGACTGTCCACACACATCGGAGCACTTAGACAACAAAGCCTTGCATCCTGTGCCGCGCGCGCACATGCACACACACGCAGTCCTGCACGTCTGAATGTACACCATCACACGGCACGCTCGCTCTCTTCACGCCTCATTTAAAAAGCAAATTGAGCACATCTTCTGGGTCGAGTCACGGACTAAATCCTGGAAAACGTTACGCTCTCCTCGCTCGCCGTACCACATGCCGTCGCACACGAGGCCCTTTCACACGGTAAATATATCTCCATTTTGTTCAGGCTCCCATTGTTCCTCTACGTCCCAAGCCTGTAATCTCCAACACTACAAAAGAAAGTCCTAAATAGCTCTCTGAGAGGTACGACACTGCTCATTTTGGTCAGCTCTGGCCAGCCTAACCCAGTCATTCTGGGAGGGAACAAACACCAACACAAAGGCAGCGGGAAGAGCAAAGGCGAGAAGCCGAGTTCGAGTCGCACAACGCAGACATCTTTAAAGTTTTTCACTTGTTGTCACTTTACGGCCACAGACTTTAATGTCCTTTGTTGGCATTTACTGGCAGAAATTCTACACATTAGAACTGCACAATATGTTGGAAGTTTATTGTTTTCCCAACAACATCACAAAGAATTGTTTGGTATTCATGTAAGTGCAATGCAATTCAATCTCTCTATGTGTTATGAAAAACTACAACTGAACTGTGTAATTACCAAAACAGCAGCTTTACCCAGAACATTTTCAATAAACCCACGTTGTTGCGATGGGAACAATTAATTAGATGTTTTTACACTACCAGCTCAGACTTCTCATTATCTGAGGTCAACATTTGCAGTGAAACTGAAGACATTAATAATATTGCTTTGTTAATGGCGTGCTTCTTAAATTATACAAAGTCAATGCAACAATTGTTGACATTTGCCAAAGTGTTTTCAGCATCTTGTTCAGCCCCAATATGTGTTGTTGAAAATGTCCTACCAATATAAATCTTAAAAGAGTAGTCTACCTTGTATTCACCCCGTTACTCTGGTACCCTTAAATTAAGATTCAGTTGAACCGTAGTCCACTTGTGTGTAGTTTCACTTCAGTATAAACACAGCTTTTCTTATGGTCAGACAGGTAAGCGATAAACTATTGAAGAAGCTTAGGTTTTGAACCATTTAAGAACTGTTCAGTCCATCGGCTCATAACAGAAATTGTATGGTCGTTCACTCAAACTAACAGGCCTAGCAAGTAGTGCATTGTAGTGTATTAACAGCGGTTAGGGATCGCAGCTGCCAGCGAATAGCTAAAATCTGAGTATTTGAGACCTCCTCCAAAAACTATTGTAATAGTTCAAACACCAAATATACATGCATTAACACTCAGAGGAACCGTCTTAGCGCTACCACAGAAGCTTATATCTACAGTTTTCCTTGGCTTCACTTTTGGGGGAACATCCAATCAGCGCTAAGAACAATAAGCGGAGCTCCTGGATTGGCTGCTTTACAGAGCCTATCCAACAGCATGTCAGGTAGCATTGGAAATAATTCGGAGCTACGTTCAACATAACAATCTGAGAACGCTGAACAACGATCTACTTATAGTCAGAGTCAGAGAAGCAAAAAACTCACAACAGCCCTGGAGGAGTTACGCAAAACAACAGCTCAGATGGGAGTATTTCTTAACAATTAGACTATTACAATAGACAATTAGACTATTGTTAGTCTTTTTACCTGTTTGAATAAAACCTCCTTGTCTCGCCTTCAGTCTGTGAAGAAACAATTCAGCAAAGATGTTGGGAAAAAAATCTAATAGAAGAGCAGACAAAACTCTTCTTCTTGCCTCCTTCCACTGACCTCCTGTGAACTTCAGGATTGATTTTAAAATTTTGGTTTTAACCTTTAAGACAATCCACAGCCAGGATCCCAAATACATTCTAGACCTTTTTGAATCTTCTATCTTCGTCTTCCACTCTGAGGACTTTGTGTCAGATGTTGTCGATTGAACCTTTTTTCTAAAAACCCTTGAGGACCGGGCTTTTCGGGCATTGGCTCTGAGGATTTGGAACCCCCTCCAACTCTCTCTCCAGAGATGCTTTAAAGAAACAACTAAAAACAGTTTTATTCACACTGGCTTGGACTTAATCTGTACCTTGTTTAATTGCTCTGCCTTCGTGGAGCGTTTTGTGACGTACAATGCTATAGAAATGCACTTTTACTTTGCCACACGAAACCTGTTGAGAATGTCAACAAGTCATGTTTGGAGATGAAGTAAACATGTGGATTGCTACGTATGGCTGGAAACCATCACTGCACATCACCCTGAGCTCACCTGCATTGTACAGTGTGGATGCTTTTCTTCAGTCGGGACAGGGAAGCTGTTCAGAATCGATGGGAATATGGACAGAGCTAAATATGGAGCAATCCCTGAAGAAAAACCTAATACAGGCAGCAAAATATTTGAAACTGGGGCTGGGGTTTATTTTCCACCAGAACAACAACCCTAACATTGTAATGATCAGAATCTAAACATATTCATGTGTCTGAAAGGTCCACTCTATGGTTGAGAAACTGTGCCAAGGACTGAAATTAATGTTTATAGATGCTCCGACTTGAATGGAGCTGTGGTTTAAAGAGGAATGGGAAAATAATTATTTCTCTCACGTCATACTACTTAGCAAGACAAAGCAGTTTTGAGGAGAAAATGTGGTTACAATGTTGGCATTTACAGTTAATAAAAAAAATGTCCACTTGTCAAAAAAAACTAAGAACTTTTCACTGCTACCACATTTATAAATTATGTTTTATATGCCCTAATAAACTGCCATTTACCTGTAGTCAGCTGGAAAGAATTAACTTAACTACCTATAAAGTATGAACTAACTCCGCTTACTTTATTGGGTCAACAAAAATGTAAGCATTAATTTAAAAAAAAATAAAAAATTTCCAGAATCTTGTTTGCCACAGAGCACAGACTGTTTCAGTTAATTTAATGTACTGGAATAGAAAAGAAACAATAAAACACAACCCAAGTACATGCTCTGGAAATAATAGGTTATTTTTTGTGGGGTGTTTAACAAATAAAAGAGAACCAGTTGCTCGGGTGAGAAGGCTGAAGGTCCAGATGAGAAGAAGACGGGGGGGAAAAAAAAGAAAAAAAGCTGTGCTGTGTTGGAGGCTCCTCGACCTCCAAACTCACTGCTGTCAATCAGCACAGCCGTCCATCCCCCTGGGACCCGATTTCCTCCAGCGCTGTTTGGGGGTGGGGGCAGCCGGGTGGGTAAGGGAACCATCGCAAGGGGAAGAAAAAAATAAGAACACAACCAAACAGATGCAGAAAGCTGCGGGTCAATGTGCATCTGCACGTGTGTTTGTGTGTGTGCGCACAACATTTTTGCACAACATGTGCTATATTTTTTTGCTGCTCTTGTGTGTGTGCGCGTGTGCGTGCGTATGTTTGTGTGTGTGAGAGAGAGGCAAATTTGCGAGGCAACTATAGCACCTGAGGGAGGGGAGTTCTGCCTGCATATCGATGAGCCAGCAGCTCTCCCTCCTTGCCCCTGAGCCCTGCACATCACAACCAGCTCAGGGCCAGTCCTTTTCAAAGCCTCCCATAACATCTAATGCATCCGCGCCCCCCTACTTCCCACAACCTCTTGCACAAAAAAATAAATAAATAAAATAAAAAAAAATCAGCACATCAATAGCAACACAAACATCTTCCTAGGAGAGGGAAGGCTGTGGAGCTTTTGAAGGAAATCCAGATAAAAGAAAATAAAACAAGAAAAAAAAAAGAAAAGAACCGCAAAAACGTGGTGTCACCCTGGGGTTGTCATGTCACTGTTTCAAGCGTTCTTTTGTCCTGGTGGGAAATGTCAAAGCTTCTGATAGGTGGTCAGAGACAGCGTGTCAAAAAAAAAAAAAAAAGTGGAGCAGAGCATAAAACAAAACGGGAATGAGACAGAAAATAACGAAGACCCTGATATTCACACGTCGCCAGCTGTGGTCCGAAGAATGTAGGACGGCTCCTCTCGCAGAGTGTGCTCACCTTCTCGGTATTACAGACCTGAAAATGAAACTAAACTAAAGGGACGGATGGCGCTGCCAGTAAACCGCATTAGCATCAAATGCAAATGAGAAGGGGGCTAATGGCTGGACAGGTGCAGACTGGGCCTCTAAATGACACACACAGACACACACACACACACAAATACGTTTGCAGACTTATGTGCATGCACACATGCTTACAGACTCCTGCGTGTGCACACACACACGCACACAGACAAGATGGATGAATTAAACATGGGTGGGCTCTGCTTGGGGGGGCTAGAGGGGCTGACATAAAGTCAATGACATACATTATTCACTACTGCACGTTAGCCAGCTAAGGCAACACATGACCTCTCACCCCAGGAAGTGCATCCAAACAAAACAACCAAAACAATAAAAAAACGGGTTCCCCAAAGGAGAGATTCTGGAACAAATTGGAAGTACGTCGCTGTGGGAAATGTCCTAAACTCTGCGAAATTTCGAGACTTATCGGGTGTGGATCTGAACCCAGTCCGCAAGTGCAAAACTTCCCACCGCGGAGCCGAGAGCGAGCCTGCCTCACAGGCACGGAGAACAGGAAACAGCCGACCATGACATCACCCTGCCCGGGAGGAGCACTTCCTGCCCGACATTCTTCACTCAAGAGCAACGCACGCACACACGCGCGCGCGGGCGATCACACACACCCGTCGGGAAATGGCCTCTGTCAGCACACAAATATGGATATCCAAGCGCAGACACACGCATGCGAGGAAATGGGCAACATTAACACACGGGCCGGGGGAGTGTGCTGAACCCAAACACATACACGCTCAGAAACAGCAATAAACGCTGTCTGGGCTGACCCCCTTTCGCCAGAGAGGGGCAGCCCATTGGTCTTGCTGGGTTAAATCAGTGGATCCTTATCTTTGGTCACAGAGTCTTTCCACACACCCTTGTCTTTGCCTGGGGGACACCCTGCAGAAGGCCAGTGGGAGCTGGATGAGCAGGAAAGAGCCACAGGACACAGGTGGTGGGAGCCAGGAGAGGACACATGGTGCTGGAGGGAAAGAAACAACCTCAAAGAGAGGATGTTCGACAGATTTTAGAAGCTTTTGGTTAGCTTACAGACAGTGGCTTGACATTCCCACTTTGAGATCTGTGCTGGTTTTTTAAGTGTCAATTCAAAATTTAAATAAGGCTGTGTAATTTACCCACTGATTAAAAACAATCTCTGGCTCTTCATCAGCTTAGCACCCTTGACGAGAATACTGCTTGGGTTCTGAATATTATCTGAGTCCACTTTCCTCATATTCACTCAGTCTTCTGGTTCTGGTCTTCTCTGCACACCCAGAATCAGAATCAAACATGGAGAAGCAGCATTCAGCTTCAGTTCTCTTCTAATCTGGAACAAACTTCCAGAGACAGCAAAACAGCTGAAAAGCTGAGTTGCTTTAAAGCAAGGCTAAAGCCCCAGCTGTTTAGAGTTGCCTTTGATTATTAGTAGTAAAAGTAGTAATCAATAGTGATCAGCATATTTGATGTCTACTTGATTAATGATTTTGATGATGACACTGTTAACAACTGGTGACTGTACCATGGTTTTATGGTGTAAAGCATTTTGTTTGCTGAAATTCATTTTACGTATGAACTTGACTTTATCCCACACAAAACGAAGCGGCTGTTTCCATGGAATGGGATCCTTCTGGATACCGGATGATGCCACCTTAACCTGGAGTCAATTAATAAACCCTTTAGACTTTAAAGAGGCAATCTTCAAATACATGTTCAATGCAATGCTAAACTGCTTAGTTGAACACACATCATGATGAAGAATGGTCGACGATGACAAACTGTTGACAAAGATTAGTCTTGTGATTTTGCGTTGAGCACCACAAATTTAAATTCATGCATCTGATCTTCGCGCTGATGTAAAATTAAATCTCAAGGTAGCATCATTAAAGGGAGCGCGCATTTAACACACGCTTCGCAGAGGGACGGGTGTCGGTTGTGCATGAGCTGGCAGGGAAATGTGTTTGTGATTTGAGGCCCATCCAGGCACATGATGGACTGATCATAGTGAGTGCCTGCATATGATTAGCCCCCACGCTAACCAGGAGTGATGGAGAGGAGAGGAAACGGAGGTTTGAGGGGTTAAGGACTCCCCTCATAATATCCTGCCACCGTTAGAGGCTGCAGCGGACCACACATGCATCCCTAGGGGGAGAGACACACGGCAGCATCTCACCTTTCAGCTGCTTCCCTTGACCGGTGTCAAGAACGGACACGGCATGTCAGCTGGAAGTCTACCTGAATTTCCAAGAGCTTGCCACCTCTCTGGTTGGATTTATAAGGGATGGCGTGAGTTGTCTTCCTCTTTTTTTTCTTTTTTGTTACAGTGCTGACTGTAGACATATGGTTTGAGAGAACTTCAGAAAGGTCAACCAAAACTGCTTGTCTCTGAAGTTCACTGAAGGTAGACAAGTGTAACGGCACATTGGTAAAGATGTGGATAAGTGCTTTTTTTTAATTGCAGTAGATTTTCGAGATTTACTTTATATTTTAAGGAAGGCAATCTTTTCTTAAGAAACATTTGTTTTTGATATAATCGCCAGCAGTGTTATTGATAACCCTGCTGAACAAAACTCTTCCCAGTGTGATTGTACAGGGTTTTCTACAGTATTTCACAACATTGCAGCATGCAAACAGATGGAGCTCTATTTTTCTTATATTGACCACAGTCCTGGCTTTTCTCTTATGCTCACTTCAAGGATTTTTGGTCTGGGGGTGAGCGAGAAGACTGATTGTGTCTGATTAACCATTTCTGTGTGATTCATTTTCAGTTTTTTGCAAAAGGCAGATTTTTATTGAAAATGTCCTGGTATTTCAAAACGTTTTATACAATACACTTTTACAACAAGGTTCCCAGGCCCTTTAGAGGTAGACCCACAGCATCACAACTCCTCCTCTGTACCCAATTATTGTTTCACACCAAATGCACATGGAGTGTTAATTTTTGTCTCTTCTGACAAAAAGAAAAATCAAACTAATGTCCAGGTAAGGCGTTTAAAATTAATCTACTTTTATATCTTTCGAATAATGACTTAAAAACCACCGGTTGCTACGTAACTATGGAGATGCCAAGATGCCTGTTTTTTGCCAAAGTACTCCAAAAATGAGCCTTTACCACATCTTCCTTACTGTCTGTGCTGAAAATATAAATGTGAGTCACTGTCCAAGATTATGCCACATCATAATGATACCAATGATGTCAACTTGTATTGACATCAACAAATATTACTAATTGGAGGTTCCTGAAAACTTCTGTTGCATTTTTCTAAATGTTTTCTAAGGGATTCTAGTAACCAGTGATTTAAAAAAGAAAATAAATTGCTATTTCATAACTTGTCAGAATTGAACAAAAGGTTAGATTTTTGAAAGCTTTTCAATGTGAGATCCATTAAAATACTTTTTTCCAAGGTGTTTCGCACATCTTTACGAACAGATGTGTCAGCCCCTGCTGCTCAGATGCTCCTCGCAGTTCCAGCTAAACACTACAAACGCACAAGTGTTTCCCCGCAAAGCACATAGTAAACAGACACACTTTCCTATAAAAGCTTAAAGCCCAAACAAAACTGTCTTTTTCATCAGGAAGGCAGATTCTCCCGGTGAGCTTGTACAGTACCCAGAGCGACGCGGATTCCACACAGCAACACATTTGTTCTCCTAACAATCAAATAAGTTTCTCATTAGCTGACTTTATTTTTCCTCGTTCCCGCGGTTTTGCTGCAGTGGCCTGTTTCTCCCGACTTAACGAGAGGGAGCTAATTAGGCAATCACACCCATTACTCTTCCAGAAGAGTTAGAGCTAGCCCAGCTAATTAGGGCTGTAAAATCTAATCATCTCTGCGAAACAGCAGAGGGCTAACGAGCCCTTATTTAACGAACTAAATAACTTCAAGGGTGGAGAAGGGCTGCTGATGGTATTTCTTTATGAATTTGAAGGAGGGGAGCTCATGGTAATTGAGTCAGTAGTTTCAGCCTCGCAGTTGTTTGTTTGTTTATGAATCCTTGATTATTACAATTGCCAAGAATATATTGGTGCTAAATGAGCAAACGTATCATTCCTCCCCCCACCCCCCCGTCCCCTCCTTCACGCTTAATCCCCTTCAGTTCCTCCTATAAAAAATGGCGCCCTCTCCTAGAGCTCTGCACTCACCTGACCTATTTTTCCTGTCCAGAAAGAAGAGTGCTCGCTGGAGAGGAAAGCTGAGATATTGCTGTTGTTTTGCCTCCCCCTGTTCTAATTTGTTGTTCGTTAACGCTGCCCTCACACCTGAGCCATCGGGCGTCAGGGGAATACCGCCACAACACATGCTCGGCGCGGCTAAGCCGTTTCTCAGCTTGCCGCTCAACTCGCCGAGGAGAAGTTGAGTCGGGGTGAACCGAAAAACGACAATGTGAAGAGAGAGAGAGAGAGAGAAAGGCGGAAATAAAATCAACAAGTATTCTCACGAAGAGAAGCAACCAACAAACAAAAAAATATATACAAAAATAAATGACAGAGAGTGATGGGTAAGGCTTGTATGTCTGAGGCCACGTGGTGGGGTGCAGCTGTCTCAGGGAGCGCTGAGGTGAGGCCTTCCGCTTCAACGGAGCAGAACGAGGGTGGCGTTCACACCGCGCACACAAACACACGCACGCACACAAAAACAACGCACAGAACTTGTGCTTATGCTCACGCAGGTAAAGAGTAGCTTTTGACGGAGCAGCAGTGAGAACAGGACAGCTGCGTTCATCAGATAGCACAGGTCACTGCCTCATTAACACTCACACATAAAAAAAAAACACTGAAACGTGACAAATTCAAATCAGACAGAAAGTAGACACTCAGACTTGTTGCAGCTCACAAAACAGGAGCGCTGTATAGTGATTCTTTTTGGAATGTATTCAGATTCCGAGCAGTCGTGTTATTTCAGGGATTCTCTGTTGTACACAGCTCTCCTGCTAACTTGATTTAACACTTCCAGATTTGTTCTGTATCAAGGCTAACGCTATAGCAGCTAATATGAACAGGTTAAGATGAAAATAAAGTTAAATCTACTCCAAACTCCAGAACATCTAAGCTTTTTATTTTTTTTTTTGTGAGGTATAAAACTGTTGTGACTTAATCACTGGACAGCTATTTACACTTCAAATGGCGTTAGGAGGCCTGTCATCATAAATGTACTGACAACAGAAGAAGACTTTCCTGCGGTGTCAACAGGCTAATTAATTTGACACACTATGATGCTTATCAGTTCCTCTTCACTGATGATAAAAAGGAAAGAGGTTTAAAAGAAAGCGTAAATATTTACATTTCTACGAAATAGCTCCATTTACTGAAAGAACTTTCTCTGTATGTACTTCACATAAATGGTGGTGCACTGTCTTCTAACTCTGTTTCCCTAAGCAAATAATATCCTCCTTTGCTGTGAATACTTACGCTAAGACTTAAGATTCTTCACTGTACTGATATGTTTTCAAGATTGAAGTTGCTCTGAGACTGTAGAAGTTTGGTTTGGTCTTGGTCCCACTCTGGTTGGCTGTTATCTTTAGTTTCTTGGACCAACTAATTTTAATCTAAACCAAATGGATATTATCCAGATGGTTATCTGATGTAGAAAAGATTTTAACTTGTGCACCAGATTAAATGACTTTGTGTTTAGCATTAGTTGGTCCTGGTGGCTGATGCTAACAGCTAGCTTAAAGTGGCTTTCTGCTGTCTTAAAAAAACAACTCCAGTCTCAAACAGATAGCATAATAGTTTATGTTTATGCTACTTTCTAAATTGTAAAACCTTCCTTTGGCGCTTATTCATAGAAAACACAATGGCTATTTACTACACATGGGGAAAAAGGTGAACCAGAAATTATCTTCCTGAATGAAACAAGCACTGAGTATAAAAGTAAGACTGTAATTCTGGTCAGAGTGAATTTTGATAGATATAAAGCAGCATAGAAAATAATCATAGCAAATGTGTGAGTGCTAATTCACAGATTTTGACACGGACTTTTAGGTAAAAACAGTAATATTCTGGTCTTATTAAGAGTTTCACTTAGGAAATCGCATGCCTCCTCCTACATCAATTTCCATGGGGAAAAATGAACCGAACAGCTTGTCTCTAAAAATTCAATGAAAACATGTCCGTATAAACCACTGTGATGTTTTAGAAATTGGCCATTTTAAAGACTGTTTCATAAGCCAGCTGTTGTCTTTAACTTTGTGGTAGATAATTGTTTTAGCTCCTTCAGTTAGCATCAATCTAAGTGTTTTGATTCTTGACGCTCAAGCTAATCTCTACGTTTACGGTGGGCGAGATTGATTTTCCACTCTCTTAAAACTACTCTAACTTCAAAGTTGTCACAACAGTTCATGCAAATATATTTTTATGAAGTTTTATCCTGTCAATCTGTTTGCACCGAGTGGTTATTTACAAAATCCAGAGATTATTTATTCGGGGATGGAGGTAAGAGGCAGTGTTTTTCCTCTGGGAAGTTAACATTTAAACAGCTTATAGTGAGAGAAAAGAGCAATAAAAAACGATGATCTGTGACAAAAGTATAAAAAAAGCCCTTTTTCTCTTAACCCAACACCAGCAAACTTTTTTAACTTGTTCCACTCAGAAATGTCCAGCCCAGAAATCTCTTGACTCGTTTCACTTCAACATATCCCACCCAATGTGTGTTAAAGTCACCAGCTGACACACGTGGAGGTCAACTTTATTTATAAAGTCCATTTATACAACTATAATTGACCTATGTTTTCTATAATTTAGGAAATTAGCTGCTGAAAGAATATGTCAGGAAATAAGTATTTAAAAATGATTCACAGCAGAGAGATAAGAAAAAGAAAAAAAATGCTCCTTGAATATTTGAAAATAATTCAAACTTGTATCAAATATCCCCAGAGGAGGAGAGTCTTTATTGACGCGCATTAATGACTGACGTGTGGATCTGAAGCTCCCCCGATGTGTGTCTATTAGCTGTGTGATATAAACTGTGTAAAGGCAAAAGTATTGCAACTGTTCCAGAGAACACATTTTAAGGATCTTAGCACTGACTCACTTTTATATAAGGCAGTTAATCTAACTGGAAGTGCTTTTACATGTTTTGTTCTCGCTACCACTCACACTGCCTCCAACCTCTGCTTCTTGTGTAAATAAATATTAGCTTCTGTGCAAATAACCGCCTGACGCAAGCAGGACTGAGGCTTAAAAGTTTGAGTGCTGTGATGTTTTCGACATTGTTGTGATTGCTGTTAGTCTTGGCCTCAAGCTAATCTGCAGATGCCAAGAGTTGTTTACTGAAGGTAACGTATTGACTGCCTATAGCTTTCTTACACAATCTAATTTCATAAGCGATCCCTTCGAATCTTCATGCATGAACTCCAAATAAACAACTTACATTAAAAGCACCAAAGTTCTCCACACACACGCACACACACTTCCAGCAGAGGCTGGACAGTAAATCTACAGGGCTTTTCTATTTTTCTGACTGGCTTTAAATCACACAAGCCGCAGCATCGCTCAGAGCTAGTTTATGACAGCAGGAGAAAGGCGCACACTTAAGGCCAGTTTTTGTGTGTGTGTGTGTGTGTGTGTGTGTGTGTGTGTGTGTGAGATTGTCAAAACGCAGAAAACAATTTTCAGCCAACAGACACACACTCGCATTCACCCCCAGACTGCAGCTGTAACCCAAACTGCTCATCACTTAAGACATCAGCACAACCACACAAACACTGTTTGACCACACTTGAAGCCGAGCTCAACGGCTGCGTGATTGTTCCGGCACTTCATCCACTCGTAGCCCTGGAATATAATTTACAGCTGCTTTGCACGGTTTTTTTTTTTTTTTTTTTGCTTACACAGAACATTATACGGTCGCTGAAAACAAACAACAACCTGTGGCCTCCGCTTTACGAGGCTTGCGAGGTTTACGTTACGTTCTCGCCGACGAAAACGCACATGAAAACCTGCTGGAATCTTGATTCTTGTGCCCTTTTTGGAACACATTCTCTTGCCTGTGGATTTGTTTTTTCCCCCCCGAGGCTCTTTTACCATCACGGGGAACCATGTTTTGTGTCAGCAGTGATGATGAGGGAATCGTGTCACAGGTTCGAAGGGTGAGGTTTGCTTACCTGTCGATGATGACAGGGTCTGATGGGGTTTCGTTCCTGTTGCCGCAACTCTTCTTGTCACAGCACCGACTGCAGGTGAGGGACAACAGAACAGCGGAGGGGGCAAATCAGGGAGAGGGGTGGGGGGAGATAGTCAGTAAGATGTGAACAACATAGAGAACAAAAAAAAAAAAAACAGACACAACTCTAAGGGGCGATGGGAAGACATCTGCGGGTACAGGAAAGAGAAAATGGGGAGTAAGAGGGCGTGAGACTTTTGGGGAGTTCAAAAAAAGAGACAAGATGTGGATTTCACGGTAAGACCAGGGCTCGTTCTGTGGATCAGCGGAGTGATTTTCGGCGAAGTTTAGGGGGAGTGAGCTGCAGCGGGGCTAGATACAAACTTGAATTAGCCTCCAGGGCTCAGGTTAGCTCCATTTCTGTCAGACATCACACAACCAGACATCTTATGTTCTCTATTTTTCCTCGGCTCTCGTCGCCCTCCCTCTATCCCGCCCCTCTCTTTCTCTCTCTCTCTCTCTCTCTCATTTTGTGCTCTTTCTCTCTCTCTCAGAAGTGGGTCACAGAGTGGTCCCACTGGACCTGGAGAGTGGTGCATGCTGGGTAAAAAGGGGGCTGCATACTGATGTGACGAGTCCTCTCAGAATCATTTGACTGCAGCACGGTGTAACAGTGTACCGTCAACCCACCCCCACCCACCCCATCCCTGAAAGAAAAAGTATCACCACGTCTACCTTTATTCCTCTGTGTCTGAGTGTCTGCATGTCTGTGTCTACCTGCGCCTAACTACATGTGTGCTTCCACTCGGAGGAGTGTGTGGGAGGAGACGGAGGAAGACAACTGAGAGGCTGACCCTCCTCCCTCACCCCTCTCCGTGCCTCAATCCCCCCTCCATGCTTTCTCCAGTCCCTCAGGACCACAGGCTTGGAGAGCCAGATCAGATTTCTGATCTCCACTGTTTCCTGCAGCATATGAAAACAAGTGGTCCAAATTGCCTCGTGTGATAACCAGGAAGCCGCTACACGCGCCGCCACCAGACTCTCTCTCTCTCTCTCTACACGCAACTCTTCCGAGCCGGACGCTCGCTTTTTGGGACGCCGCGGCGGGGCTTTTGCGTGGCGCTTTGCAATAGATGGCGCACACAACTTTTTCCGAGCGCAAACGCGCAGCGGCGTTTCATGCAAAGTCTGAGTCTGCACATAGCTCGGTGTCAGGACGAGGCAAACTGCCGAGTGTTACGCAGGGGCCCGAGGAGGATGGGTTTGAGTAATGAGCTTTTCCTTGTCCTAATTAGCTGAACATGAGAGGGATCCACACACATGCATGCACGCGCAAAACAGAAATAGGCCAGGGCCCAGCTCTCTCCAACCCACTTTGAGGCAAATGATAAGATTTCTGTCATAATTTAGCTATGCGCTTTGTGTCATCTTCTTTTTCTTCTTTCTCTCAGTTGTGAAGTGACATAAATAAAAAGCTCGGTTTGAATTTGGCTTACCTGCACATGATCTCGTGGGTTAACAGGACCCGGCACATCTCTGGATTTTTATCCTGACCCTCATAGACAATCGCCTAGAAGAGAAATGAGGAACAATTACAGAAGAATTTAGTTCCTACTTTTGTGGATATTTGATGCAAGAGACACATGTAGCTCATTATTTGTTCATTTTTGTGTGAATGTATGAATATTTGTGGACAAATCTAAGGGCGTCTTTGTTGAGATGTGTAAAAACCCCTAAAATAAATCAATTTTTTTATTGCAGTACCATAATCTCACACTGAAAGATTTAGAGAAATCCAGCCTTTAAATTGAATGTGTTTATTAAATAAAATAAAACAAATCGTGAATTTAGCAGTTATTACAGTGACAGTTTTTCATAGCTAAACAATTCCTTCAAAATAAATGTACAATATTTTCAAATGATTATTTGTCCCTGTGATTGAAATATTAAATGATGTGTATATTTCAGTTTGCCACATCTGACCTGACATTACTCAGAACCACTGGATAGCAGTCAGTGAAAACGAGACAACTTGGTAAGTCGTCAAGTCTCCATAGCAACCATGTAATGACAACTGTAGCACAACTAATGGTTATGGTTTATTGATATCAGAAAAAAGACCAATCATGTGTCCTACCATCACAAATATAAACAGAAGCTGTAAGTATAACTAGAAATGTGTGATTTGGTCGAAGACGTTTCGTCTTGGAGAGTTTGGTGTTAAACGAAGGATAAACAAGTAGAAAAGCCCAAATGCACACTGTTACAAGAGATTATACTGTAAGGCAGTGGGTGTGTTTCACTTTCAAAGGTCTTGTTAGCCTTTTTAGAGTTCATTTGATTATGAAATATTTAAAATATTAAGTAAGAATCTGCTGACCTGTGTCAAAAAAAAAAAAAAACAACCTGAAAATGGGTCTTTATTGATTGTTTCGGCAAGTTAAATGATTCAGGACATTTGGCCAGATCAACACAGAAGTGCTTCACCAGACACAAAATCAGACGTCTTTCATCACCGTCTCAGCCCCCAGACCTACATCCTGCAGAAAACATTTGAAGGAAGCTGAAGATAAAACACCATAAGAGAAGATCACAAAGTCTGGATGATCTAGATCCAGTCAAAGATCTCCTCTCTCTGTATGTGTGAGAGGAGAAAGTGTAGAGCTGTCCTACTGGCAAAATGATGTTCAAAAACGGTGTTTATGAGCAGATGCACCACTACTGATGCAATTATTGTCTCAGGTCACATCGCAAATTTTTTTTTCTATTTTTAGTGTGAGATTATGTTACTGCAGTAGAATATACATTTTGCCTTTACGAGGGTTTCCAACATATTTGTCCATGTCGGTATATTTATATTGGGAGCCAAATATGTGATTGAATAGTTTTCCTTTAATATATTGTTATTCTGTCAGTGTCGTTTTCCTGCTTCCCTCCGTGCTTTTCCATTTCCTTTCCTTTTCTCCCATGTTATCTCTTTTTCTTCTGAAGTTTCACATCTTATCTGCCTCGTTTCTTGAACCAGATGCATTTTATCTTGGCTTTAATTCAACAAAGAAACAGTGGAAGAGAATACTCCTTTCTCCTTTTTGTAGAGTAAATAGGACCTTGACACTCTGAGGCAACCAGACCAAACATAATCTTTGTCTAAGCTGCAAGGACAGAATGTGATAAAAAAATTAAAAAAATCGATCATTATGAATTCATGTTTTATTTGCATCCTGTGCTGATGAAAAGTCAACCAGGACTTCAAGCCAAATAAAAAACAGAGGGATGTGTGTGTCTTTCATTTTGGTAGAAATGTTTGTCTATCTGGCAAATGCATGTATCGTGGGAATCCAGTCCTACCGAACAGGAACGCTGTGTTCCGACAGAGACGGTAAGAGGAAAAATTGTTTGTGTGTGCACGTATTGCGTGTGTGTGTGCGTGTGTGTGCTTGCAGTGTACAGTGAGCAGTTGGACTGCCAGACTGGAGTATAGTGCACCATCTGGTCCATGCAGTACGCCGTCCAAAAATCTAGTCTGGTTACCCCACCAACCCCACTCAACATGCTCTCTAGGGCTTGATCACCCCTACAACTCCCCCCACACCCACCAATACACATACACACACGAGGGCTGATAAACATGCATGCACACACATCATCTCCTCCTACTCTTTTCATTCTAAGACAAACTCTCTTCGAGCCTAATGGCACTAGAGGCGGAATTGGCAAAACAAAAGACCTGATATGAAAACAGTGTTGAGGGGGCTTTACTTTACTCCTCGCCGTCTAATTCAGCCCCACGAAGAATTCCCTCAGAGTGCGCCAGCTAACATGTGAACCACTCTTGTTTTTTTGTTTGGTGTGTGTTTGCGTGTGTGCGAGTGTGTGTGTTTGTGTGCGTGTGTGTGTGTGCGTGTGTGTGTGTGATTGCATTGGCCTCAACAACACACTCCAGGATAGTTTGTTCTGTTTCACATTGAGGAAATGAGGGTCAAGGTCCTCAAAGAGTGAGCTGGCATGCATCACTGTCTCTCTCCAACACTGACACACAACCACGTCTGCGCCTCGCACAGATATTCACACACACACACACACACACACACACACACACACACACACACACACACACACACACACACACGCACACACACATTTTTATACATAAACCACCTCCTAAAAAATAAGCACATGCACACCATCCTCGCCTGCAGGCTGTTGTGGAGAGGAGTACGAGGACACATGTCCTCTACTTTTTCTGGGCCTCTGTAAATGTGTTCCACAGGTAAGACAGGTCGTTTATCAAGCCGGCTGGGCTGTACTGAAGTTAAGGGTCCCAGACACAGGCTTTGCAGCGAGGCAGGGCGAGTGTGTGTGTTTCTGTGTGGGTGTGTATGTGTGAGCAGGAGGGGGGGGGGGGGGGGGGGGGGGGCAAACATCCAGATCAGCAGGACATATAAACTAGATTTTTGTTTTTTTTGTTGTTTTTTTTCCCCTTATGTTTCTTTCCTAAAACCTGATGCAGGATTTCCTTCCTACCTGTTTAGTCATGGAGTCAATGAGCCGAACATATAAGTCCTGCTCTGTCCGGATTCCTTCAGAGAGAAAGAGAGAGAGAAAAGATTCAAATGGGGAAAAGTTTGACCCATTCAGACATAGTCATTCTGTTCCCTTTGCTCTTCCAAAAAAAAACAAAAAAACACTCCAAACTGTTGTTAATAACTTTCAGTTCGAGTTGCAAAACAGTGAGTTTGGCTGAAATCAAAACGTTCATTTTCTAAATACAACACAAACAACCATAGCAGAAAAGACACAATCAAAATGATTTGGGGTTTTCTATATTTGAAATAATTTCTTTCTTTTCCTTTTGGTATTTATTACAGCAACACAACATAATTAATAGAGAGCAGGGTTTTTTTTAATTTATTTTTGAGTTAAATAGATGAATAATTAAGAAGCAATATATTTATTAATGAAGGCACATAAATAAAAGACTTACCAAGCAAAACAAATAAATGTAAATGAAACCAAAACATTTATCTTTAACGTTTCACGAGTTTTGATTTTCTGACTTATCTCCCTCTCTCTTATATATATATATATCTATATAAAAACAAAGCAAAACAAACAATAAAAAACTCACCGTTACTGTAGAGGAGCTGAAGCCTATAATGAATGCCATTGTTGGTCTTTTCCCCCGTCGTTTCCTATAAAAACAGAAGCGAACACAGAGAGAGGCGGTCAGAGCAAACCCTCCTCCTCCTCCTCCTGGGACCCTTTCAGCAGGAGCACCGACTGATATTATTTTTAGATTTTAAAAAAATGGCGAAGCTCAAACTCTGATCAGAATCAAATCAGTTCGTTTTCCACTGACAAGATTTGGGGGAAATAAATAAATAAACAGGCTTAGTCTGTGATTTGGCGGAAAGTTCATAACGCATGCAGATTTATTTGGTTGTATAATTAAAATAATTAACAAACGAGCTCGATTCTTTTGTTGTTTTGTGTTTTGAATAAAAGAAAAAAATATATATATATAACTTTAATAAAAGCTACACAAATTTGTATTGTTTATTTCTTTCTTCTTGTTTCTTCTTTCAAATTTGCTTAAATCAGAATT
The DNA here is from genome assembly GCA_033032245.1 of Poecilia picta. NCBI lineage: Eukaryota > Metazoa > Chordata > Actinopteri > Cyprinodontiformes > Poeciliidae > Poecilia > Poecilia picta. The sequence goes on from CM065362.1 coordinate 23,397,337, forward strand.
TGCATTATTCTCTATTTTTCAAAGAGCCGCGGCGCAACCGTAAAGTCACTATACATGAACAGTGTATTTGGATCTTATTATCATTAAAAAAAACTAGTAAGAGCTGCTAATTAATAATTCACATTTTAATTTAATAAAAAAATCGTCAAATTATTGTGATCGGGGTGAAAGCCGTAGTAGACGCACCAAGAAAAAAAACAACTAAATCTGATGTTTTGGTGAGATCTGCAAGCTTCAAGCTGTAAGAGGAAAACAACAACTAAAAAAAAAAAACATCCACCAGGAGCGGAAACTGAGAACCAAAGGTCCCAAACTGGGGCAAAATAAATCTAAAGATGCGGAAATTTATCAAAACATAATCAGCGGTAATAAGAGGTCTGTGGTTCTCTCGTAAGCCACAGCTAAAAATCACATCAGGGAAAAGCCTTCAAGGAAGAAATGATCCCTGCTGTGTGGGTCTGCCTACTTTGTTAACTCGCGTCCGGTAATTTATCACTTTGACTTAACAGCTTCATATACATCGTGTCAGGAATCAGTGGCTCAGACGCGTCATTCCTTATTTTGGGTTGGTTCATTTCGAAGCGGTGCGTCCATTATCAATCATGTTTTAATCACCTTTTTTTTTTATAAATATAAAAGAGATAGATTTTAAAAAAAATAATAATCTAAACTCACCTTTTCTTTCTCCACAAAGTCGACGAATGTGGTCCGTTCTATTTCCACCGGCTGACCCTGTCGGTCGTACAGAGCCAGGACGAAGTGGAAGAAGTTGGACTTGCGGAGGTTGGAGGGCGGCTGCTTCTCGAAGTGCGCCCGAGCCAGACCCACTCCGCTGCGGACACAGGCACAACCAGCACAAACACACAATAAAATACGGCTACACGGACGGCAGCGAAAAGAAATGCGTCTCATAAAAGTACCAAGAATAAATAAATAGATCAAAATTAACACGCTAATTGATTCAGTTGCTTATTCGCCATGTCTGTATCCAAACTTAGGATTGTTAGGTGACACGTGCACCATTTTATTTAATTAGTTCATTAAAATCGAACAAATGAATTGAGATGTGAATCCAAGCAAAAAAGAAAAAAAGTTCAATATACCGATGTTAAATTATGGCTGTCATAATTTGGACGAGATGGATGTAGGCCTGTTGGAAATACGCGCCAGAAACTTCGAGATTTTGATTAAAAGCAAACAAAAAAAAAAAAACAACAACAACAACAACAAAAAAAAAACATAGCAATCTCGCAATGCATGCAAACTTTAAAAACCCGCGAGGAAAGCTGCTTCATCTCAACGCCGAAAAATTAAAACAAAATAAAATAAATCACTGCGAACTGAGAGGTCCAAACCCAAACTCAGAGCTGACTTTTAGGGGTTTTTTTCTTTTCTTTTTCACACTAAAAACTTCGAGGGCCCAAGCCGCATTTAAAAACGCCTCGTGCTGGAAAGTCTGTCAAACAGTTCCGAAACGCGTCTGAAACAAGTTGAATCCGAGGTGAATAAATAAATAAACAAAACAAAAAAAAAAAAAACTTGAGATGCCAGCGGGACCTGAGGTTATCCCACCACTGCGTCCCTCTGGGGACGCGTTCTGCCCCCCAACCCCCCCAAGTGAATCCGCCGCTCCGTCTTTAAACGCCGCATATCACAACGCGCTTTGCTCTCCACCCCGCTGCGGTGCCAACAAGCGCCGGCGGGACGCGGCGCGGCGCGGCGCGGCGCGGCGCCTCGTCCGCCTCGGGCTCACCTCTGGGCGGCTGTGTTGGCGTCCAGCACTCCGGCGCCCTGCATCCATGTCCGAACCGCGTTCATCCCGGCCACCATGGGCTCCTCTTTCATACTACTCCCACTCCTCTGGATGCTCTCGTGGATGCCAAACATCAAAACGCACCTTCACTCTCTCTCTCTCTCTCTCTCTCTCTCTCTCTCTCTCTCTCTCTCTCTCTCTCTCTCCTCTCTCTCTCTATCCTCCTTTTTTTCCCTCTCTTCTCTCGCCTCCCCTCCTCGCCTCTCGGCGTCTCCCTTTGATAAGCGCTGTCACAGGAGCAAAGTGGCGTGGGTCGCTTCCACTCGGGTGTTTAGACGCGCGCGTTCCTCTCAAAGTAAACAAAAGACGCGAAACACGTGGGGAAGGAAAAAAAAAAAAAAAGGGGGGGGGGGGAAAGCTGTCAGCAATCCAGGCTTAGCCGCTCCTCATGCTGAGGAAGAACCGGGAGGCAGCGGCTGTGAAGAGGAGCGACGTTGAGGAGCGATGAAAGGGGGAAGCGCGTGGATGAGAGCGCGCGCTGAGTCGGCGACAGTCTCCCCCCCTCCTCCTCCTCCACCACCCACCCAACCCACCGCCTCTCCTCCTCGGATCAAGGTGCAGCTGGTAAAAACAAAAAACAAAACAAAAACGAAACAAGCAACAACAACAAAAAAAAAAGATGTCAGTTTTTTTTTTTGTTCTTTTTTTTTTTTTTTTTTTTTTTGCAACAAACAGGGCCAAAGATGAAAGATGAAACACGTTTTCTCTCTTGCTCCGTCGCTTTCAAAGCAAAAGTCCTCCTTCCGGCTCGGATGGATAAAACGGAAGATTAGCGGAATTAAGAAGGCGGTCCTGGGTGCATCATCCGCTCCTGCTCGGGTGATTTGCGCTCTTTTCGCTTCCCTCCCCCCCTTGAGGAATCACTCCGGACCATCTCCGGGATGCCAAACAGGAGAGAAACTATAGTAAAGGCGAAGGAGGCGTGGTTTCTGTGGGAAACGCCTCTCTCTCGCTCTCTCTCTCTCTCTCTCTCTCTCTGTCTTCTCTCTCTCTCTCTCTCTCTCTCTCTCTCTCTCTCTCTCTCTCTCTCTCTCTCTCTCTCTCTCTCTCTCCCTCACGAGCTCCGTTAATGACACGGACAATCAGCTGTCCAACCAACCCGACGCGGCGCGCGGCCCCGTCCCCGGAAACGTCCCGCCCCGGGACACTTTAAATCTCGAAAGCCGTCCCGCGCACGCGAGTGCGTGCGTATCGGTGGGTGCGCGTGAAAGCAGTGGGTTTTTTTTTTTTTTTGTTGTTGTTGTTGTTGTTTTGAGTGCACCTCTGCGCTTTGCAATTAATGTAGCTGTTCATGACAAAAGAAAAAAAAAAAAAGAAAGAAAATCAAACACCGACTCACGGGGAGGACATCAATTTAATCCCCGCAGTTCTCACGCTGAGTCTGAAGTAAGGAGAGACCCGGGGAGCTTGTTGGAACATCTTTTCCCTGCCGCGATTTCACTTCAGCTCACATAGGGATAGACGAGAAAAAAAAAAAAAATAATTGAACGGATGTTTAACTTAGTGTTGGGGGCGGGGGGGATATATATAATATATATATATATATATATATATATATATATATATATATATATATATATATATATATATATATATATATATATATATATATATATATATATATATATATATATATATATATATATATATATTATGTTTTTCCGTCTCTCGTTTTCTAGAGGGAAGCGCGCGCGTTATAGGGAGATTTGCGCCCGGATTCAATTGCGTTTTAAGTGGGGATGTATCAGATCAGTGCAGGATGAGAGGCTGACATTATGCACGCTTGTTCTTTGGAAGAAAAACAAAAACAAAAAACAGAAACATTTCAAATTCAATGTTGAATTTTGCTACTAGAGCTTCAATTAGCTGTGCTGAGCAGTCCAAGTTCTCAACTCTGGCAGATTAGGAGCTTAAGAAAGTTTCCATCGTGCCAACCGCAGCGCACAGTTTAGTTTTCTCTCTCTTGTTTCTCAGTCGGTTGGTTTGAAATGAGATCTTACTAGATGCACTTCAGTTCTTGAGGGAGTGCATGCTATAAATCCAGAATAAATATGAGGATTGCATGCTAAACTGCGCTAGGCCGTGCTAAAAAAAAAAATAAGTGCTGAAAAAAACAAAAGATTAACAAAATTTGCATGTTCATAGAAGCGTAAAACTGTACAGTGGTTGACGTCGTTTTGCTCTGGTTTTCTTTCTCTTTTTTTGCATGCAAAAAGCAGAGTGCAGAGAGAGGGAGTTCTCTGTCATCATTTCTCTCTGTTGGACTGTAAAAATGACTTTTTTGTATTATTTCAATTTTAAATAAGCATTTTTGCTTGAAAATGTACTCCTTAATAATGGTTAGAACTCTTTGTTGTGGTAAATTGATTAGAACTTTACACAATTTACACAAAAAACTACCGTTTTTATGTTGCGTCCATTGAGGCTGATATATTTTATATGAGTGTTATTATGAATGAATGTCAACATAATGAACATTAATAACTAATTAAAGCCCTTATGGTTCATAAACTGACTGTCACTGAAAGGTTTTTATCCAGCTTTAGCTAGTTTAGCAGCAGTGCTAATGCTAACGTAAAGCTGAACTTCTAAAATCTCACAGTAGATAAAATAATGGAATATTCTAGATGTCAGCAATACATTCACACAAAACAATACATTGTTTTTCATGTAAAAAGTTTAATACTCGTTCTGTAACATTAGCTAGTTTAGCAACACAGAATGCTAGATTTAAAGTAGCTAGCAAGATTAACATTTTAATCCCAAAGTAGCTGTTGCTTGTAGGCAAAACCCAAATGTGAAAAACTTTGAAATACCAACCTTTTAGAACAGGTGTAGGTCTTTCACTAGTTGTATCACTTAACCAGTACAGCATAAATGATAAAGTGCCTAAAGTATGTGCTTCTCTTCTACAGGGTTAAGAAGAAAGTTGGGTAAATGATTAACATAAATGTTGATTAAAATCTTTGACATTTCATTAACTAGCTTTGTTTCTTCATAACACGGCATGACTACTATATATTTTAAGACTTTACCCAGCTTGATCATTTTAGTGGTTAGGTTGGAATTTATTTTAGTTGCTAAACTCACGAACTTCCTACACAAAAAGTCAGAATAAAATCCATCAATATAAAAATGCCACTATTAATTCAACGTCAACAGTTTTGTTTTTATTAGTACATTAAAGTCATTAATAAATCATCAACTGAAATATTCTGGAGGTTATTATGCATCAGCTAAATTCAGCTAAATGTTAAAAGATGAACATAGTAAGTCTCTACTGTATCAGATGAAAATCTAAAGACAAACTACTGACGGCTTTCACGCTTTGCCATGACAGATTAAGAAAAAGTTCAAATGAAATAAAATCGATTTTTTTTTTCCCGGTGGGGTTCGCTTTAAAATGATGTGTTTGCAACTCAAGTGATGCGGCAATATTGCGCCTTTCTCCAGACTATACCGCTACTCTCTGCGGAGTCTGACAAATAAAATGCCATAAACGGTCAAGGTTAGACACCAAACCCCAGCAATCATCCCATCATTGTCTAGTCTGGAGCTGTTTATTTATGTCTCCTGCTGTGGGAGGAGAAATGTGAGCACCCTACCATTACACGATACAATAAATAGTGATAAATAAAAGCAACGGGGGGATAAAATGTCTCTCTCTCACACACACACACACACACACACACACACCACACGTATAATACACAACACACCACACACACACACACACACACACACACACACACACACACACACAGCTACACAAGTCCAGATCCATCCTTCAGCACATTTGTTTCATTGCGGCCCCGGCCTTCGCCAGGATCTGTCCGCCTGGGTCGGCTTGGACACTGCAGGCCTCTGGGGTGGGTTTATATTTAGATCAACGAGCATCAACACAAACACACCACACGCACACACCACACAACACACACACACACACACACACACACACACACACACACACACACACACACACACACACACACACACACACACGCAGACACAGACACCGTCAGTCCAAACATCACCGTCTCGGTGTCCAAAAGCGGAGATGTCAGAAGCCAGGCCCGATGTTTCAGCCATGTTAACGCAGCGATTCACTAACTTGCACGGTAGCCACACACGAGCCATTGCAGAATATAGATCTGATCATTAGCTCCACGCAGACATGTGCGCACCATTTTAACCATGTGCTGACGCGCCTGTGCGTAAAGGGAACACGGCGACGCGTGTTGGAGGCCTTTAAAAAAGCGTTCAAACCTGAACGTGTTTACAGCAATTTATGAGAAAAAGGTTGCGAGCTTCAGCCCCCCCCCTCCCCTCTTCTCCTTCTGTACAGCCAGATCACGTCTTAAATCAAGTTGCTTGGTTGATGTTATGCTCTGACCGAATTGAGACCTCCAAACATAGTAACTGATTGAGAAAGAAAAAAAAAACAGTCAAGCATGGACCTCATGTCGGACAATATGCTCCATAAGTCCCTACATAAAATACGTGGACTATATTTTTATGTTTATGTTTAAGGCAGAAATAATGTGTGGACAATTCACAAACCTACAGGACTGCAGAAAGAAATCAGGGCTTCAATTGAGCCTAAATATCTACGACAAATTTAAGAAATATAAGCAGGGGAAAAAACGAGTGACTTTACAAGCAGAACTCGCCGAGGCAAGGTGAAAGTTTGCGACGCTGAAACCTTTTCTTCCGGTCAAGAGCGCTAACTCACCCGTAACCGATGCGATGCTGCCACCTCGTGGAAGAAATAGGCATCACAACAACTAGTGTCATTAACTTAAAAAAAGTATAATCGATTAAAGACGTGTAGATAGCTCCCACCTGAACAGCTTGGCACTTCTGTGCCAAGCAGCTGTAATGACCAGCTCACAAGGTCAGTTTGGGTTCGTGTGGGTTTATTACAGAATGAAAACATAACTGGTCCTGTTGGCAACAAACTATAGGCTGTTTGCTCACAAACATCAGTTTCAAGGTGCTGATGCTCCTGAAGTCAACCTGTAACCCAGAAAATAAAACACTGCAAAGCTAAAAGCAGAACTTCACACATAAAGATCAACCGCCTGACTTGACAAAATAAAACATAAAAAAACACTTTAATGAACATCAGCCTAATCTGAGGAAATAACGGGTGAATAAATTAGGACATACGCACATATCTTTCCCTTTAATCTGGGTAAAATTACATGTAGGCTCAACACATCAGACACATATGATGAAAACAGCATTTTGATTTAGGTTTGCCCTAATTAAACGTTAGAGATTTAGTATGGTGTGCTGCTGACTGTTGAATTGAGAGCAAACACTATGATAAGATTTAAAAAAGAGCTGTCTAACGTCTTCAGAAAGAAGATTGCAGTAGCTTACTTGATTTAAACAGATCCAAAATAATTCAAATCAGACATTCAGGCATATGGGGGGAAATGTGCAAAACTGGAGGATCTTCAAAACAGAGAAGATCTAAATGTCTGGCTTCCTAAGCAGACATTGAAAGCAAAACACAGTGCGCTAAAATCCCTAAAATGTTATCTAATGTATAACAGGCGGTTGTGTCTATGTGAAAGTGCAGGAGTTTAACTTTGATGGGAGAGAAACTTTGGCTCTCTGAAAAACACAAACGCCAGCATAAAGTTTGCCAAAGAGACGAAGGCACTAGTCAGGATTTCTGAAATAATATGTTTGAACAGATGAATTTGAAATGGAATCAGTGATTCTTCAAGCCATGTCAAAAAAAAAAAACACTGTGTTTTTTTACTTTTTGTTGTTTTATTTTTTAAGGATTTTGTAAGACAAATATACTGTGGATTGATTTAAACATTCTGAAGTGGTCAATTATTAGGAAGAGGCCAGACTTTGAGTATGAAAGGAATTTACCAGAAAATGTCAAGCTGACTTGATTTTGTTATTTGTCCTTCTGAAGCTGGATAAGCAGAAGAAAATGGATGGATGGATGGATGGATGGATGGATGGATGGATGGATGGACGCTGCAATGAATCCCCGTCTCTTTTTGACTCGGCTTTCTGTGCCTGAGCATAAACGCTTGGCTTTTCTTGATCGCAGGGACAGAAGGCCTGATCATTGTGAACTAGTTTTCATAATGACTAGAACACTAGTTTCTGTCAAAGGGATTTAAAGGGCACCGTTTGTGAAACTCGGCGCTTTGTATAGCACATTTCAAGCAGCAAGGCATTTCAAAGTGTTTTACATAATTAAAATAAAAACAGCTTATGACATTGAAAAAACAGTGAGAATTTTGAAAAAAACGATTAAAAAAGATTTAAAAAATTATGTTTAAAAAAGATTATGTTTTATCTTTTTTTTTTACTTACTGTATAGTTACAAGAAAACTGGAGAAATAAAGGCAGGAATGTTTCCCAAATAATATGTCATGGGTGAGCCGTTACACGTGAAAAGGCCAAGCGGAGTCAGAATTAGCTCTCTTTCTTGTCATCAGGCCTTAAAAGGTTTAGATCACAAGGCCTTTCCGTTTATAGATGAGGAAGTGAGGAGTGCGTTCACCACAACCTCCTGACCCACAGAGTCATTCAAAAAATGAGCATTGCAGGTGTGAGGTTGTCTGTTTGGGCTTTCCTTCCATGTGAGGTGGAAAGTCGGTGCAGGTCGCATCAGTGTGACTGCCTGATTAGGAATTTCTCATCGTCTAGATGTGATTTGATTTCAGAACAACAAACACACACAAATTGGTCTAATGTCCTTCTGTGGTCATCAGTAACAAAAAGTCCCCTTGTACTTAGGAAGGAGGCTTAAAAATCACAAATTAGCTCCACTTCTCCAAACTTATGATGTCTGTAAAAATGAAAGATTCAAATTTAAACAATTTTCTGATTTGTAAGAGAAAATAAGAGTTATCTGATTTCTAGAACTAAGGTTTTAATATCAAACTATGTAATATCAAAGCATATATATATTGTAGTTGGGAAGCTAGCAATGAGGAAAGGAAATGTTGTTGCTGCAATGTTTTGAAGACTGCCATGAATAAATGTAGATTTTTCCTTATGTTTGAAGAACTGAAATGTGTGAGAAACTCAGAATGAGAATAATATAGATTAAAATAAAATAAGAAAACCTGATTTGTCAGTTAAAGTGTGTGGAGATGCTCTATTTGGACAACATATCCAGGACTACAGCAAGCAGAGAAAATTTAATTAAATCTTTCACAAACAATAAAATACAATAAAATCTCAACTCCAGCTTGAAGACCAGTGAAGTCTCAGACATCATCCAGCAGTTCCAGCTTCCTTCTCCTGCACTGAATCTTCAGCATCTCCTTGTCCGGCTGGTCGGTGGCTTACTTTAAGCATCATGAAGACCAACCCAGGTCAAAAACCTCCGTGTGTTTTATTGGGATTTTATGTGACAGACCGACATCAAGATCAAGTCAGAAAATTGAGGCACTTTTATGCAGCTGTCTTGGGTCAGTACTTTGTACAGCTACTTTTTGCTGCAGCTGTTAAAAACTAAATGCCATGAAAACCAAAAACCAACTTTAAAAAAAAACACACACACACACGGTCTTTACCAGTGAGCACATCTACAGTCTGAAACTTTGGTTCTTCTTGACAAAATAATTCAAGCTCTGTTAAATTAGACTGATCATGTTTCTATACTGCAACTTCAAGTCCTCCCACAAATGCTCTCTCTTGGATATAGGTCTGGACTTTTTCTTCTCGTGTTTGTCTACATCGTTTTCTTTCTTGTTTTTCCAGGGCCTCCCTGCATTTAGCTCCATCTACATCTGAACAACACCGTCAGGCAAGGTGGGTGAAGCGTCTTGCCAGGGACACAAACAACGAGGTCAGGTGGACCGGGGAATCGATACCACCATCATACGTACATACGTACACTCATACTGAATAAACAGAAAATAATTGAAATATGCACAGAGACTTCTAGATGTATTGTGGTATTTTAGAGAAAAAAAAAAGAAACCTGACATCTGCTAATGTATCTTGACAAAATTGACGTCTGCACCGTTCACGGCAAAGAGTTGTCATAGCTAGGCTGTCTTGGTAACAGCTCCCACTCTTGGCTAACACTGCAACGATTCACTGGACTCTGGCCTAAGCAGTCATGTCACTGGTGACCTCTGATAAAAACATCAAAAAACAAATCAGAGATTTGAGGTCCAACAAAGAGTGTTACTGAAAATGTTGTTGGCAGCGATCGGATGCTGAAACATGTGGATCCATGAGCTGCTTTCATTTCTTTAAGGGCCAAAGTGCCGCAGCAAAGCTACTATTGTGTTATAGTATGAGAGCTTCCTCTCACGGGATATTAGAGGAACCACGTCTGAGCTCAGTTTTCATATTACGTTACTATTGGTAGAGGGAGTGTGATGTCTGCTCTTTTATGCCACTGCCCTATTTGTCGTTTCCCTCAAAGCTCTTTTTTTTATGACAGAACCGGCAGAACAAACGGCATTTCTCATAAACGTGATTTGGTGCCATATGTAGATAGTGATATGTGAAGCTGGAAATACCTGATGCTGGTAAATGTTCAACAAATACAGTTCAAAGTGCATTGGTTGTTTTTTTGTTTTTTTTTTTAGTTTGTCATAAAAAAAGGGAGTTTCAATAAAAAAAAAATAATAAAAAAAAGTTTGGCTGTGACTTATTTGGTTTGGGAAAAGGCGTAAAACCCAAAGTAGCTGACGTCACGTGCACCAATTGTCCAAACAGAAAAAGGTATAGCTGCCTCTAAAATATAAGAATTGTGCAAATAAAAAATTTAAAAAATTCAGTTAAGCTGGATTATAACTGTAACGTTTAAAGAAATACAAGACATAGAAAACAGTGAGGTCATACAATTGGAAGAAAATCAAGCAATTTTGCACTTGTTTATAATCATATTAAACTTATAGCTTACAACAATGCACTATTTATAAGTTAAAAGCAGACAGCAGTATGAGATGTCCACTAGGATCCTCTTTCCTCAAGTCGTGTCATTCATTGCTGCTGTTTCCTCTTTCTGTTCCCTCAACACTTTTCAATCTGTAACAGAGAGACGTAATAAATTACTCACTCGACTTCAACTTCAACACAGCAAAGTTTCTGCAGAAACTAAACAACAGTGTTGAAAACCACAAAGGGACACATTTGGCAGGGTACCCAGGTACAAAAACAGAAGTAAGCCGACCCCAGCAGTTTTTGCAGAGAACTACACTAATAAGATGTCCAGTTTTACTGTGAGGAAAGAAAAGTGTGACATGTGGAGAAACGGTGATGTCAAACGTCTCAGTTTCACAGGGGATCAGGGGATGAATATGACACTGTCATAAGTCACCACTGAGAGGCACTAACCTGACGTGGGTCCATTCGCTCCACTCTGAGTCACAGAGAGCATCCTTCGCTCGGACACACACGACCTTAATCTTTTGCTTCACTTTAAACTGGCAGACGTCAAAGGAAGACAATATGGAGGCCTACAAAATACACACAAAATAACAGAGTATTGTCTCTCTTATTTGATCCATTATAATTTTTTTTTATTTTGTTTACTCTGTTTTGACTCATCCAATGTAGGAATCATTTTTACCTTGGAATGCTTCAGCTCTGTGCATGGGTTTTCACACTTTCTGCACTGACGGCTGAACTGCGAGATCTGGAACGTCAGAGGGAAGTAGGAGTACGGCGTGTTCCACGAGCTTGGGTAGCTCCACTCTACCAAGGTTTTGTTGACCTTGCTAATCCTCACCTTGTCCGGTTTCACTGACCACGGGGGGACGCACAAACGAAAACAATATGAATTCAGAGCACGCAAAAAAACCCCAACAACATAGAGATTAGAAATCGCATCCATAAGCAAGGCAAAGCGACTAAACGCCTCACCTATTTCCGACAAGTAAAACTGCTTAGAGTAGCTCTCCAGCAGAAACTGATGGGTCCTGACAAAGACAGTGACCTGGATCTGCCTTCTCTCCTCGGCGTATGGGCAGTGCTGCCAGTCCAGGCAGGAAATACCGGACCCGCCGTCGTCCACAGAGCAGCTGAAGTTGCTCTGAGCCGACAAGCACATCCACTGGTGGCGACTGGGCACCACAGAGCAGTGGCTGTTCTGGCCATCGGACATGCTGTAATGGGTAAGTGAGTTTGTTCAGCCGACCAGAGAACATCAAGAGCAGCTTATTTAACAGAAGATCTCACTGTCCACGGTAGGCAGAGTGTCAAATCTGAGAGTAAGAGACAAAGCCCACCTGCAGTGACGAGAGCTTACCGTTGAGCTTTGATAAATGCAGCTTTGCCAACACGTTTGCTGTCCCATGTCCAAGAACAATGAAACTCCCCATTGTAGTTCTGAGTGGAACACTTCAAATAATCCTCTAATGAAACAAAAAAAAGATGGCAGGAGATGGTTTAGGGCAGTGGTCTCAAACTCCAGACTTCAAGGGTCGGTGTCCTCCAACTTTTGTCTCTCTACTTCAATATTAGTTTGTTAGAGCTCTAAAGGGCTTGAGCACATTGCTAGTGAGGTAGTTTAGCCATTTAATTTAAGTATGTAGGACAAGGGACACGTCTAATTGTTGCAGGACACCGACCCTCAAGGAATGCAATTTGAGACAACTGGTTTAGGGATAGAACTGAGCAAGACAGTACGTTGCTGGTTTTTGACAAGAATCCTCCGTCTCTTGGTTTCGTTTTGCTGGATCAGGACCTCGGTGTAATTTAGGAGCGTTCCATCGGGGCTGTGGCACGTGTAGTTGCCCCCTCCCAAGCTTTCCACTAACCGCACCAGGTACCAGTTTCCCCTCTGCGCCTCCTCTACTCCATTCTTCTTCCAAATAATATCCTGGTTGTGGTTGTCGCTCGTCACAACGTTCTCTGGCCTCTCCAGGCAACTGATGGGCTGTTGTCCCGGCTTGCCATCAACGTCCAGCACCAGAACTATCAGGTGGCAATCCCACACATATTCAGAAAAAAAAAAACGTGAGAGATACACTCAAAAAAACAAAACAAAATCGTACTTGGAAGGAATTGAAGGGTTGTAAGAAACTAAAAAAAAAATAAAAAATCAAATCTGATCTCAGTGCTACCACATTCAAAGTTATCTATTTTCAGGAACATGTTGATGTAAGAAAAATAAATATTTTCTGTATGTTGTGAAATAGCTGTAGTTGAAGGTAAGAGAGATTAAGACTAAAAACAAACTAAAGGACAAACAAAGTACGGTTAATGCGTTCTTTTTAATCCTTTTGAACTTTCCACCCAAAGGCAATGTCACATACTAGAAATCGTTGCATTGCTTTCAAAGTCCCAAATTTAAAATAAAAATCTAAATTCTGCTGTTTGAGCAAAGCCAGCTGCTCTACAGTCATTAATCCCTAATATAAGATGCTAATAAAATGTTAGACAAACAAACAACTCTATTATGATTATTACATTTATTTAAGTTACAAACTGTTTCCTTTCTGTCATCTCTATAAATAATTATCTAAATTATAGATTTTAAAGAGACAAGAGAGGCAGTTGTCAAAATTGTTTTTGTTATCTTATATAATTACATTTCTAGAAAATTGTGTTTACAATAAAGAATTCATATATTTTTCTAAATATGAACCATACCGTTTGGCTGGAGAATCCAGTGAGTTGTTGGGTTTTGGCTACTGACCAGAAGAAATGCACATAGGATGCTGACAACAAACAGCTTCATCTGAATCACAAAAAGCATACAGAAACAGCATGAATAAAAAAAACTATAACTGAATAAAAAAATCCATAGCATACAATGTACCTTCCATAAAACTGATGCCAAGATTTAGAAGTACAAGAATTGAAGTCACTGAAGTGAAATTTAGTTTCATATGAAATCACAGTGACTGTTTCTTACTTTTTCTTAAAACATACAAAACCAGATTGTTAAACATAATTCTTGCATGTAGCAGTAATTCATAATTACATGTTTTATTCTATACAAGACTATTATTACAAGACAGCCTAAAGTCTGCTTACCTTATTGTCAAGCCTCAGGTTTGATGGCTCTCCTGCCTTCCTCTCAGTTTTATATGGTTCTCTCATTTTATGGACTTCTTTCATTTCCCTTTTTCCAGGAATAGAAAAAGTCCAACTTCACTTTCTATGGTTCTGGATTGGGAGGAAAATGATCGATAATTTATTACTCACTTCCACTAAATTGTTTCACTGGGTGAGAGCGGTATTCTCTCCCCGAGTTTTTGTACCCTCCAGTTTTCATGTGACCCGATGGATGATTACAGCAACGCCACTTGGTGCAGTCCCTCCTTGTTTACTGTCAGGTTTCAAGGATGTTGATTTTTCCTTCCATTTTCATTTTGTTAAAGAGACATTTGTTTAGTTCACAGTCAACCTGGTGCAAGCATGCTGAAGACAGCTATCCTATCTGTCTTCTGAAATTTCTGAGGCTATTCAAATAGTCCCAGATGCATCCAGGAGTGTTTTTTTCTCCTTGACCCAAATTAGTGTAGCAAGACTACTAAGGGTGTAATACGTCTGTGAGGTTATAGATACAAAAAAATGCCAGTCTTCTTTGGATTACTCAAACTTTTTCCTCATAACATGTCACAAGTAGGACACTTTACAGCACATTCAATCAGTTAATGTTAAAAGAATGATTAAATCGCTGTCTTTATTTACTGTACTTACGAGTTTGCCTTGAAATGATAACCTACAATGCAGGTGTGCCTCCAGATATTATAAAATACTGTAAGAGATTAGGAAAATGGACTTTGAGGGTTATGTTCTACCAAACAAAGTTACTGAATTAAGATCTATGACTGCAGGGTTTTTTTTTTGCCTCTTTAATTAAGTTTATCATCAATAATCCTGATTGTTTAAAAAAATGAAACAGAAGTAACTTTTATAAAATTGAACTGTGATCAACGGTCGGCGCCACATGTTCATCTGCACTTAGGTAACTGGTAGTAAACATCTCATTGTTTTTTGTCACACCTGTATTGATAGTCAAGTCAAGGATTAATAAGTGAAGGTAGATGCCTGATTTTATGTGTGTAAATTCCAATTGTACCTCTATGGCGGCATGAAAACATGTGCTGCAGCAATTACGGTATTTACAATTAAGCCCCTTTTCATGTTAATTATTTTTTTTAAAGCATTTTCCTGAAGGCAGATTTTCATAAGCACCGTCATTACTCATTCGTTTTCCATGTGCAAAATGCGTCCAGCACAGCTTTCACACTCATATCCAATAAGACTCTGTGCCACCTATTCTCCCTCTGGCTGTGGAAAACTTGAACTTTATTTGTTGTTTCCCGCAAAGAACCTTTCCTTATGTAGGACTCGTTGGATAACTTTCTTGTCCGTGGGCTTTGCCTCTATAAGGCAAAAATAACTCAAAAAATATCTTGGATAACATTTGTTTATTCTTATTCTTTACGCAGGTTGGTAAACAACATTTCGCCGCCATCTGCTGGAATGGAGTGTGAATGGGCCTTACCAAGCTCCACCCAGAAACTCCCCTCGAAAGTCTGACGTGACTGCATGTCTCACATTATCGGCTTAGCCCTGTGTCTAAACACTGTATTTTTTGTTTCCACTGACTCTCTGCAGAGTATTTCTGAGTCAATTAGTGTAGCATTTATGCCGGATTTTCACAAAATATCAGCCACGACAATGGACAGGGGAACCAACAAGTTCATGTCATCTTTTTTGAACGACATCTAGGTGTTTGAGCTACGCGATGCCTCAAAATATTGTGCGCATCACAGCGAAAAGCTAGCAGTCGATGAGGAAAACAGCAGATCGTCACACCCTCAGCATAAATATAGCTGTGGACAAGATCACTGATGCCTATTGTTCTTGCAAGGCTGGGTAAGTCGGACATTCATGGTTTTGAGGGGTCGAATGTGCCTAGGACTTATATACGGTAGTCGGTGCTAGGGTGGCTAACACAATTACAGTTTAGTAAAAAGCCTTTTCAGGTAAAATAAAATCTTTAATGTGTGTCAGATACGGTACACATTGCATATTGATCTGTTCAGCTAATGTAAGGCTGTAACAGACAGGCTTCAGGATGTAGAAGTTGTATCGGTGCTGCCATTATGCTGTACTTGGCAAAAAGGTTTTCATAATGGATGTGTTTATCCATTACTAAACACAAAGAAAGCAAAGCAATAATACTTACACCAGCAGACACTCCTTTGTTCTTATTGATCCTACGACGGTTGAGCTGCAAATGCGGTCGTGAAAAAGTTTAATCCAAGCAAGACATTCCGTTTCAGATTTTGGAAATCTGAATTTTAGTTCCACAAATACGATCAAGATACCTGACATCGCCTGTACAGATTCCCCACTGACAGTGGAGAACCATCGTTTTTGAGTCCTGACGCAAAAACCTTCTTCCGGTCTGGTAGTTCACAATGTATATTAGCTTGAGTTTGTGAGACTGTAACCCACTGATAGCTGCGCTGTGACGTAAAATGGGCATTAGCCAATGAAAAGCGCCGACGGTGGTAAGGTCCATTGGAATGCCAATTATAAAACATTGAGCTCCACTACCGCCGCCATTACAACACTGTCTGTTTTGTCATTGGTTTGCTCTACTTCCGCCAGGAGGCAGAGCCGGTGACATGTCAATAAATTAGATAAATAAATAAATAAATACATGAAATGCGCACATAGATGACTGCATAAAAAAGGAATATTTACAAAATGTGAAAAAAAAATTGTGCAAACTGCAATGTTATTTAAAATGAGAAAAATTGTGGAAATAGCAGCAGGAATACAAACACTTATTGAGTTTGTTGGAAGCAGTGACGGTGGAAAAGCTCATCAGGTGCTGTGAGTAAGTACCTATGTTATTGTGATCTGTCACTGAAGAAGCATTCTGGTTTTGCAACACATTCATACATGAGGTGGGAGACATTGTCTAACAGTGGTCAAAGGGGTTGTCCTACGACAGAGCTGAACTTCTTGATGGACTTATCTAACCACTTCCTCTACTCTGCAGATAAATTAACAGACAACAACATGTAGAAGATGGTTAACCCCGTCACAAAAAAGGTCTTCAGTAGCATCTCCTGCATGTATATGCCATGATGATAAGAGAGCTGAAGGGGCTGCAAAGTTACTCATTTCATAATGAATACACTTTTCTGAAACTGCATGTTGAACAAAGCTGGGTTTTATGAATGTTTGGTCAAAAAAGAAAAAAAAAAACTCTTTAAAGAAAAAGCAGCATTATGCCGTAGGGGTTTTCTTTCTTACCAGTAAGGACAGGGAAGTTAGCAATGGGGAAAATAAGAATAATGCTGAACTGTCACATTGTCTTGAGCAAAACATTTAAGTTAAACATTTTTATTTCTCGTCACAGTTCATGTTCTTGTAACGCCGAATTCTTTCACATTACAAAGTTTGTTTGTGAGCCAGTAGAGCATAGCCTGGTGGAAAAAAGCGTCAGCTATTCTGCCTCGAGCTATGGGCAGAAATTCAAATGTGTTTAACCGAAAGGCAGCCCAAGGAAGGTATGCAACTTTAACCGATAATGTTTACTTGTTTCCCTAACTACAAATACTTAAGTAGTAAAAGGAACGCTGTGTTAATAATCCAACAGAAACCATGGTAAATCTGTGTTTGCAGTCATTCCCATGCTCTTCTTGATTATTTAACCTCTCTTGAAGCTTGAAAACAATCACACCCGATCAGTGCGCAATCTCCCATTTACCATCTCGTCACTTATAAATTCGGCTCTGTAAGCTTTTATGAGGAGTTGGCTTCGAAAAACTAAATCAAGACGCTTCAAAAATTTAGAGACAAAGCACAATATTTGGGTGTAGTTGTAGACAGTAATTTACATTTCAAAAGTCATGTTAACTATTTTACTAAATCTGGTTTTTATAATTTGAAAAATATTTTAAAAATTACATTTTCTTTCAAAGAATAACCCTGAAAACCTAATCCATGCATTAGATGTAAGACTCCATTCCTTGAGGTCTGGATTTGAAGACCACTGATCTATTCTATGTGTGAAAACACAAAAATACTAAATATTTCTTTGCACCATGACCAACGTGGAAAGGGACAAGGATAAAAAACTGCCTTATTTGGTCCTTACCTGTATTACAGTTTGTGATTAAGTTTATTTTAAAAAAATAGATAAAATAGAAGTTGGGGAGTGAAAGCGGGTCTTTCTGTTTTATTCTTTTGAGTCCAATTTAGTTTGTTTTTTTTTTTCCATGAGCTGGATGTATTGTTACCCCTCCATTTTAATTAGGTATGCCATTGATGTCATGTCCACTTCTGAATGAACTCAGAACTGCTTATTTGGCCTGTTTGTTTTCTGCTCTTTTTTATGCAGTCGCCATAATAATGTTAATTGTCTACAAATTGTTGCTGTATTAATGTATGTAAATGACCATTGAAATCAGGATTTCAAGGCTGGAAAACCAACCAAACAATAGCGGCATTTTCTTTTTTTTTCCTGTTTCACAATAACAAATAACAAATGGAAATGGTTTCTCATCTCTGTGGTTGGCCAGGGTAATTGGGTGTTTCATTGTATTCTGAGTCAGATCTTCTCTCGCCCAACTTTCTGATGACAAAGTTTCATGACAAGTTGTATCCTATAAATGTCCAAAAATCCATTTTAAATCACCATTTATATTCAAAAGTGCATTTAACACTTTTCTGACAAGTGTTAAATGCACTGTAACAATACTGTTACAGGACTTGCATAATGATAGCCTCATCCAGACACATCTTTACAATCCAGCTGCCTGTCAAACTATAAATAGTCTCAGGAAATTCTTGCACAGTGATGCATCTGGTAACAAAAATTCACTGGAAAAGATTATGACATCATAAAATGGAAAGGGTGCAAGAGATAAATTTAATTCAGAGACACAAAACAGGTGAATAGTTTTGTCATTGAAGAACGAAAAATGAAAACTGTCAAGAAGATGGACTTTCTCTGACAACGCAAAGATTAGCTTGTAAAACAGACAATAGGCTGATACTTTTTTTTTACAGCACAGCTTTTACTCACGTTAGAAATACATGTTGCTAAATATTTTTGACAAAATTTGCGACGGAGTTTCCTTTGAAGACTGTAATACCTGAATTTTGAGGAAACAGGAAGGACTAACATTTGGACAAACAGGTACGGAGAATTGAAATGAAACTATTACAGGTAGAAAAGGAAAACCGGGAAAATCCACGAAAAAGAAAAAAAAAATCAAAGTGAAAGTAAATGAGAAAGCAATCATTGCCAAAACTTAACATGCAGAACTACACACACACACACCCACATACACAGCACCCTTCTTCCCCATAAAGCCATCATAAAATAATCACAGTGTTTGTCATCATAAAAAAACTGGCAGATGACGACGGGGGGAAAATAATGTGTTCTCAGTTTCATGATATCCAACTTTAGTGGTTAGTTTGACCTTATGGAATAAAACTGTTCTTTGTTTCCTCCTAGTTGCACTGTGTTCTGAGTGTTGACTTTGTGGTTTGCAAAGCTTTTGGAGTCATTACACTCCACTCTTTCCCAGTGTCTGAATGAAAAGCATGGCAAGACCCTGAATATTTTTTAATTTATTGGTAGAGTTCACCTGTGAGTAATTTAACGTCAGTATAAATACAATTGTTGTGTGAATTCTCCAGGCAGGTCAGAAATAAAGCCGGGGAGGAGTTTAAAAGAGAGTTTATAGAACAGTATCCCAAAGTTTTGGGCATCTGATCGACCTCTGTTCAATCTGAAGATGTAAGTATACCACAATTCAAAACTTTTTATAGACATGGCTGTCAAACTTAGCCAAACCAGTAGACAAGACAACTGTTTTGTCAGAAAGTACCCAATAAACCCGTAGAAATTCTGGAGGAGCTGCAGAATTGTTTACGTGACAACAAGCAATTGTGCATGCCATGTGGAGCCATGCAGCAGACACAGTAGACATGTGGAACAAGGGGCTCTGGTCAGATGTCACCAACTCTGATAACTGATGTTTTTGGACTGGATTCAAAATAGCGAGATGTGCATTGTTGCATCTTCTTCGGCAGTGACAGAGAAACAGACAGACGTGACAGGAGGATGAATGCAACTAAATACTGTCAAATTTGGAAAATGTTTTGACACAATATTCACACAATTTGACCTTGCAATGTTCTGAGGTTAAAGACGCATTAACATTTCAGAGGTTGATCTACCAACAGGACAACTACACTAAATGTGTAGTTTAGTGTAGTTACTAAACATGGAGATGTTCAGTAAAAGCAAATAAATAAAAGCTTTCAGAATTGAGAAGTTGTCATATTTTAAATATTGTGATTGATTAAGTTTATTTTAAAAAAATATATTTTTTAAATATTGTCATATTTAAAAAAACATTGTTCATAAATAAAAAACAATGTAAAATTTTATTTGACTTTTATACAATGTGACAATACAGTTTTTGATTGTCATTATGATAAATGAGCCTTTATGTAGTGTTCCAGGCTTACCACTAGAGGGCCTCACATGGCAACAAATCTTTTGCATAAGATTAACCGCTTCCTTTTGAGATGAAAAGCCACTTAGCAATTTGAAGCCATATTCATTAGTGCTCTTAATTAAGTGTGTGTAGTTGGGCTAGTTATGCCATCAGCACAGTTCAAGCAATAATATTAAATCACTCTTGCTGCCGCATAACAGCCCCCCCCCCCTTCCGTCAACATAAGTTAAAATTTAATTGAGCGGGCCTGGTGTTCTTTCTCAAGTGTCATAACTCACTGTTGTGCAGCTGTTAGGAATTGCACAGCTGGATGAGTGGCTGTGTACAGACTTGTGATCTGTGTCTGTGCACTGGAATGCCTCCCACATGCCCTCGAACCACAACAACTGGAGTGAAATCAGTGGAGTGATCTCATTTTATGGACTGGAAGGTAGAAAAACAAGGGGAAATGAGAATGCTGTGGTGATGTAATGCTTCAAGGAGGGCAAACACACACACACACACACACACACACACACACACACACACACACACACAATGCTCGAAGAATACATGTGTTCATGTACATGAGAACAGGAGTGGACAGGAGAAAGTCACATGTGCGTAAGTGTTAAAATTGGCCACCCGTACTCTGGTTTTGACGACTCTCTTTGAAAATCTCAGATGTGGGATTTGTATTCCAGTAACCCACAGAACTTCACCGAGATCCATTTGCTTTGTGAAGCTTTTTGACATTTTCATTCAGGTTTTTACGCTGCACACACACTGCAGTTCTTTAGTGGATGTTCTCTTAAACCAGCTTGTCAGTTTCCGTGGGCAGACATGTTTGGTTGTAACGTGACAAAAAAATCTTTAATAAGGCACTGATATGGAAATGATGTATAGAGATTATACTCTTCTTGTTTAAAGGAGGTGTTTTATGTAAAGTCAACTTTGAAGAACTTTATATCATATTAGACATTATTCTCTTATCAAAAACATACCTGGAGTGTTCTTTGAGGAATCCTTGCATATCCTATGGCAGCCATTAGGGAGGTTACTAATCACTTGCTCTCACAAAGCAGAAAGCTCCTCCATGGAACCGTGGACGCCGACGTTTGCGTTGGCGACGTCTGTGCTTGCTGCAACATGTTTTGCTTCGAGATTGTATTTTAGGCTTGAACAGCTTCGAAGACAGGCCAACTGCTTACTGTACATTAGTCTTATCCAGCATCACATCAGATTGTTTTTTTTGTTCATTGTTTTGTTGTTTTTTCTTTTAACAAAATGTCACCACTATCTTGAATGGCTGTAATGTAACAAAATGTAAAAAGGAAAAAAGTTTATGAATACTCCTACAAAGCCCTGCATAAATAATGTAATCTCCAATCAAATAAATATATATACATGAATTTGACTATCGATTAATAATTACTGTAACATTGCAAAGTTACTAGTCAGAGAACTTGGACTAATTGTGTCTAAAATCAGTCATCATTGGACTTAGGCAAAGTAGATGCCAAACTCTTTTGCATTTGAGGAGTTCATTGAGTTGAGCGAGTTTTTAAACAAAACTTACTGCGGATGAGAATTTTAAAAATGAAAACTGTTTCTCCCAGAAGCATGGTCCCTATCGGCCCCTCTCAGTGGCAACGTAGGCAGGTGTCATGCAGTTTATCACCCTCACTCAGACAAACGGGGTCAGTGAGGGGTAGCCTGCTGGAGAGAGAGGGTAGGTACAAAAACTTTCCCCTGGAAATGTATCGCATTTCTCCAGACTGCCTATAAAGTTTTTCCTCAGACAAATCACTTTAAGTTTCTGACATTTCTCATTCAGCCAAATAAATTTTGTTAGAGCAGGAGGTAAGAATAAACCTGCCTAGTGACTAAAATTTATCAGGAGGTCTTTTTCCATAGCAGGAAAGAGAACGAAGAGACATTCACCAAAATGTTTGGGATATTTCTCTTCAGTACAATAAGTAACTTCAATAAATTCGGTATAGATAATTGTCAAAGTGCTGTAAAACCCATTCATATATTGCAGGCCTCCCCCAATCCCAGTGAAAGAGTAAAGTTTTTCTTTTGTTATTTTGCTTTTATAAACACATTAAATGAAGCTTTAACCATGTCCCCCTGAATCTGTGGGTGGTACGGAAGGAAAGAAATGAGAGCTGGTTAATGCACAAGATGTTGTTGTTTCTGTCTGACAGTTTTATCAGACCGTCTCATGAGGTCCCAGGAGGTCAGTGACGCGGTTGCCTCAGTTTGCGTGCGCGCATAAAATGCCGACATTTACGGCAAATGAGGACAAATACGCTAAGTGACTCACTGATTACTGTCGCGATAAGTCTTCGTTTTCAAGCACCCACCTGTTGTGGCAGAAACTTCATGCGTCCAAGTGGATAATACTGGTTTTGCTCTGAACAACTGAGCCTTTGGGCTCGCCGTTATCTCTAAACCGCTAGGCACGACGCTAAACCTCGCATGGATTTCGCTTTTCCCGTCTTCACCGTCCCGTTCATTCCTACAGGAGCTGCGTGCTGCCTTAAAGGCCGCAGCGGATAAATATCTTAACTTCTTTTTCGGGAAGGTTTTCACTGATGTGCTGAAGAGCCTCTTGAGTGGGAAGTGTAAACTGTGGGACAAGATTCATCCGTGTGCATGTGGCCCACAGCGCATGACAGCCATAGCACCATCAAACATTTTCAGTGCATCCATGGTTGGGATAATTAAAGGATGACAAAAAGAACATGGATGTCCTGTCAACTCTGTGAAGGCAGCTGTTTTTTTTTTTTTTTTTTTTTTTTTTTACAGAAAACTTTAAGCAAGGCAAATGCTGCAGCATGTCTGTTTTCAGTTTTTGCATCTTGTTAGTAAAACAAATAAGTGCAATGAATTAGTGGTTAAATGTAAAGGTAATCGGTCTCAAAATATGCATTAGACTGTTTTGTCTTTAAATTGTTTTTGCTAAATAATTGTTTGCATTAATTCTACTTCAGTTTGACTCCAACTCAAATTGAGGCCTCGAGGGCTGGTGTCCTAGCACTTTAAATGCGTCCCTGGTCCAACACACCTGACTCAAATGTCTGAATTACCTCCCCAGTGTGCAGTCAGGTTTTCCCAGAGTCCTGCAAATGACCTCATTATTCAACACAGGTGTGTTGAAACAGGATCACAATGAAAAGTTGCAGGACGCCGTCCGCCCCTCCCCAGGTCTGGGTCTGAGGACCCCTAGTGTAAAGTATATATTCAATTTGAGCTTTTCTTCCACACGTTATCAAGTTGCAGAATTTTTCTTTTGCTGTAGGCAAAAGAAAATGCTAAACAAATGCTTAGTAGGTCCCTGGTGTATGTCTCTGCCAACATTGTACATCTATAGACGGTTATTTTCGCTCATTCCTTTTGGCAAAACAACTCAAGCTCACTTACACAAGTTGGAGAGCGAACAAGCAATTCCTTCACAGATGACTTGAATCTATGTAGAGATTAAATTGAACACAGGTGGAATTTATTTACGAATTAGAGGACTTCTGAACGTAGTTTATTTTATTATAAGTGAAGAGGAATTCATACAGATGCATGCCACAGATTTGAGATTTTATCTGTGGAAAAAAAAAATCATGAATACTTTTGCTTTTGCAAGGCATGCAAGTGGTCAGGTTGGGGAAAATAATTTATTTATTTGATTTTATTTTTTGCTGCTTAAACCTTATAAGACGTGTTTTTCATGTGGACAGTGTCCAAGGATTTTGGAGCGATTACGTTAACAGGCGCAAGCTGAGGCAGATCTTGATGAACTTCTGGATGTTATTCCTGTCAGTCCAGACCTGTTGAGTGATACTGACCAGCATGGTTGCATTTCTGTAGAGGCACAGTTTGTTGAAGAGTGATTGACGGAGTCATGCAATGTATGCTCTGTATGCATTACTCGGTAGTTTGCATATTCCATCCAGTGCTACTGATGCTTATCTGTGATGCATCCGATGTAATCGTGGATCAAAGACCGCTGCATAATCAGCGCTGGTGTGTACGGCTGAAATCAGTGTAATGGACTATCTTGGTGTGGTGACGGTAGTATCTGAGCCGAAACGGCTGATATGTGAAGAAGCTGATATGTGTGATGCAGTGCCAGTGGTATGTCAAATGTTCAGCGAGGCTCATTTAAAGTCACGCTCATTCCACAGCATTGTACTTTCTTTCTTCAGCCGCGGCTTGAGTGGACAGACGGAAAACAGAGGAGTGTTGGTGGATGGTGCCAGGTCGCTTTCCAGGAAATGAAAATGCCAGTATACCGGTGACTAATGCCACCAGGCAATATCAAATGTACAGCTTCCTGTACGGATTTCTCCTGCCTACCGTCAAAAGTGTTATCTTTTCTGCTTTTGCATGTTGAAACTAAACCCAAAGGGCAGATGAGGTTCTCTACGCAAATATTCTTGGAACATCTAGACGACCTGCTACAATGGAGTCTTTTCTCTCCACTGTCTCCTCATATTTCCTCAGGAGACTCATTTAAATCTCAAATCTAAGCCACTCTTACAGAATGGGAATATGCGACAAACTGAATTGGATTTTGTTGTATTACAATAATTAAGACTGAAATTGACTTACTATAATTGGACCTCAGCCTAACTATGTGATTTGAATGGCCTGGACTGATTCGAACTGAATTTGTACTTTGTTTGTTTTCTTGCCAGGTGTCTTAAAATAAAATTTTTAAATGTCACTGGATAGATAAACTTAACTGAACTGAAAAATTTAATTATGGTTATTACTACTTCCATTCAGGCCAGTGGCTCATATTTCATCTCTTCTGTCTTTTTGCCTTTTAATAAAGATTTTGCTTGTTCTTCATGTGCATGGGTTGTTTTTTTTTTTTCCTCAATTTTTTTTCCACATCAAAAAAATTGTGTGATATATCAATTGACAGTTTGAACTTTTTTAATTCAGTTTTAGCGAGTGTTAGTGTCGCCTTTCAATGGACTCATAACACACTCAGGGTGTATCTGTGGCTCAATGTAAGTGACTGTTGAGTGTTTTGAGACTATTCTATGTAGAAACTGGCTGTAAAGTCAGATTATGTAATCTCACGTTTTAGGCCTGAACACGGAAATCCTCTGCAGACTAAACAGATGATTGTTTGTCAAATGGACAAGTGGCACATTGTTCACCAAAAAAACACATGGACACACACACAACACAACACATCACACGCACACACCCATAATATGTCTATATTCACAAGGACTTTGCATTGACTTCCATTCATTTTTCATTTGTTTCTGTAGACTAGCCATGACCCTTACTTTTAAACCCAACTATTACTAGTATGTGATTAACCCTAAAACCTAAACTCAATTCACACTCTAGTCCTAAACATAAACCACAACACAGAAACACTGCACTTCTTCTTATGGGAAAGAGCAGTGGCTCTTCACAACATTAAGTATTCATGGGAATTAAAAGGGCCTTAGAAAGTGATAAATGCTAAAACACACACACGCACGTACGCACGTCTACACGCACCACACACACACACACACACACACACACACACAAAACACACACACACACACACACACACACACACAACACACACGAACCCACGCAAACTTATGCAATAAGTTTTCCATGAATAACATGTTGATGTCAAATGATACCAAATACAAACAATGTTCTCATGGCCTTAACTCTTGCAGGGTCTGGCGAACATATTTTCTTGTCTTACATAAGTTTATTTGCTGATTCAGCTAATTTCCATCTTAATATTTGTTTTCTCTGACCCTTGATAAATATATATCTTTTTTCTATGTTTTCTGTTTTCTGTTTACTGGGCTGCGATGACTCTGCAATATCCTGTAAAGTCTGAACGCAGCGCATCGTTAGATTAATTGGTTGGTGACTTTGGAATTGAACTAATCCGTGCACATGTATGTTTAAAGAATTCAGTCTATTATTTAATCGGCAACAGCTTTATCTGAGCTCACCTCACTCAATTTTTTATTTATTTTTGTTTTTGGTTTCCTGGCACAGGATCTACATTTTGGCTCTTCCAGCACTGTTATTTTCAGAACACACATTCTCCAGGCAGGTGTTGGCCTCAGTCGCTCCGTCAGAGCCGGACGAGTGTGTACTCTGGCTCCATGACAGCACATGAGGTATTTTACAGAATGCTTTCCTTTGCAAAGACTGAATCAATTTCAAACATTTTACAAAGAGCAAAAAAAAAAACTGTTCCAAATAAATATTACTTGAGCCAATTTTTTCGTCATTGTCGGAGAATAAATCAAAGGGGTTAGCAAAGGGCACTGCTGCGGCCTCGTCAGGGTTGGTCATAGGTTGGAGAAATGTCAGGGTTGATGATGGCTGTCTTAAGTGAATGCTGGGATTCCAGTTTGCCAGCAGAGCAGAAAACTGTTTTCAATCTTATCAGTGGTTACGCTATTACGGTTAATTGCTAATCAGATTATGATTAATTTAATCAGGGTTTTTTTGATGTGCCCAATGTTTTGAGGGCCCAAATATATACTGAGCTTTTGTTTAAAGTCAATTTGATACTGATTATTTCTTCAGGACGTTTACCAGATGCTGCGCGTCGATGTTTCTGCATGATGTGTGAACAACTCCGACTGAATTCAATCAAAAATAAATTCATAATAAATAGGCAATATTGAAGCAATTCCAGTTGTTTTTATTTAAACAAGCGTTCATTGGTTAGTCGGTTCACATTTAGCAGTTCTGAAGCTAAATATGTCAACTAATAAAAAACATTCAATCCAAATTCCATTTTATTACATTAGTATAAATTTGTGTCCACATTTTACCCCAAAAGTTTTTTTAAACTGGTATTTTTGCCAGGTGTGTCATGGCTGTGCTTCTGGAGGGACCACCGGAAGACCGCCGTCCTGTTGTCTGCATAAGTTGTTACCAAGGGAGGGGTAAAATGTGGAAAAGGAAGCCTTGGCTTTTAAATGGATACTTGATTCATTCATGGATCGCTTGTTTGGAAAATAGTTCCTCCTTCAAACTGACCACAAAGCCTGGAAAGAATGACAGACACTGACGGGAGAATCACCAGATGCTGTCTTGCTATGCAGCAATACCAGTTCAAGGCTCGTTACAGTCCTCTTTTCCAATTACTATTACCTCTCGCTCCCAAAGTGCGGCACATGCACTGTGTGCTTCGACTGCAGATTTGCTACAGTGAAAGATGGTATTTCTCAACATGGGAGTTTTGTCATATCATTTATTTTGCACACCTCCTCCAGGGTAAGTGTAAGTGCAAAAGGCGACTTCATCAAACTGAGGTCAGCCTTATTTGTCTTTACAAAACACATCTTTAGATTAATTGAAATCAATGTCTTATTTTTGTGATCAAAGATATAACTTTCTGATTAATTAATATAGATAGAGATATGGCAATCTCATTCATTTACTGAACAGGCGTTTGTAGGTTAGTTAATTAATTAATATGGCTCTGCCCACCACGAACAATGCAACGTTTCTGATCTTTGGTGGTACATTGGGAAATTTTTGCTGCTATAGCAACTGCTGAGAGAAACGAGAATGGTGTCTAATAAAATTGATGCTTCGAAAAGCCAAATAAACAGATTTTAAAGTCCCAAACCATATGCTTTTCATATTTAGTATTTGACATGTTTTCCTCATTTTTCCAAATTATATTAAAAAAAATATATAAAGTATTGTAAAAACAAATCCTAGGGTTCCATTTTCAAAATTGCCTCGGTGATTATACAGGCAGTTAGATAAATTACCGGTCTATCATGACACAGAGTGTTCCTTTTGAATGAAAACTTGGGAAAAAAAAGAAAACTAAACCCGCTTCCCTGGAACATTCTACCCATTTCGATTTTTCTCGGATGCAGTTTTGTCTTTGCTGAATATTCCCTTTTATATGCAGGTGAGCGAACAGCTGGATGTCGGTCAATTATCCTTTTGATTCCTATTTTGTAAACAACACGTCAGAGATGATGGTGGAGATGGGGAGCAATCATATTTCATAATTAAATTCCCCCTCTACTGGAACACAAAGCTAATATTAGAGAGTCTGCTAATGCATCTTTCCGTTAAATTCTGAATTAAAAAGCTTCATTATTCATCACTCGCAATCTTGGCACTAAACCTGTGTGGGGGGAAAAAAACCCAAACCTATCATGTTCTGCTTAATAGGAGCCATTTGTCTTAAGTGAAGTGGACTTAATGCCCCTTTTTGAGTACAGAAGAGTAAAAGTGTAACCAAATTAGCTTTAAACACTTAAAAATTTGTCATAAAGGTTTGTGATTGATGAAAAGAGTGTTGAAGAAATGTCTAATATTAAAGTAATTAGTCAAAAATGATGTCAGCTTTGATTTTCCTAATGGTGCATGCATAAATAGGTTCAGGCTAAAACAGAGCCCACCTCACTTTCTTAAAGGTTTTACCAAGAACAGGGAAAATGCTATGCAAAATTGCAGGAGGTTTTGATGCATTTGAAGAGATAATATATTCTGACTATGAACAGATGGATTCCCAAAGATAGAAAACCCTGCAGGTTGAAGTGGACGTCAAAGTTAGCTTTTGTTTTTGTTTGATTTGTGCAAGTGAGTGATGTTCTGTCAGCAGAACTTGCATTTGTCCAGCTCGCACTCAAACAGCCAAGTATGCACTGCACTGTCACTGAACATTTGAATGCAGACACTATGATCAGCCCATTAAACTTAACATGTACTTTTGGTGCAGTTACTCCTTTCAGATTTCTTCTAGAAGCTGGGAGGAGTTTGTCTCGTAATCGGTTGGTTGCCAGTTCGATCCTTGCTCCCTTTGGCGAGGCACTTCACCCGCCTCGCCTGTTGGTGATGGCCAGAGGGTTGTAGAAGGAAACATCCCCTCAGAACCTGTTCTAAAAATGTTTCAAAAATACTGCGTTGGAAGCAAGGGAAGAAAAGGGCAAGGGAGAATGTTAATCGTGTCTTTTAAAAGATAATTATTGCATCATTTTCTACTAGCTAAAGAATGCCATGGGTGGGGACCCATCTGAGATGAACTCGTTCAGGGCCCAGGAAAGGCCGTCGGCCGTGTTGCTCTGAGGTGTCTGAAGAAGTATTCACTCAGCGTTCCATGGACCAGAAATAATCTAAGCTTTGGAAAAACAAAAAAAAAAGAAAAAAAATCCTTACAATGTTTACTGTGTGCTCTAGCTTTACAGTAAAAGCTCAAAGATTACATAATCAATTCTTTCTTATGTTTTAACTTTGAATTATTTTTGCTTACATTTCTTGAAATGGAGCTCTTGAATGTCACTATTGCTCTTCTTAGATATATTTTAATGTGATTCGTGTGTCCCTATTCTTTTGTCTTCCTGTAAATCAGTCTGAAATACTCTTTCTGCTACCGCCACATCCAAGTCAATCGGCCAGGAGGGAAACAGTTTTTCACTCCACTTTACCGGTAGCCACAGCTCAACTCTGGTGGGAGATGGTCATTTTGTGGATAGTATTTGGACATGAATCAAGTGAATCGTGGACGAGTGCCACATTGTTCAAGTGAAGTGTTGTAACATTTTGTACATTTCACTGAAAAGAATACAACACTGAGGAGAAAATATTGCGGTTGACAGGACATGTCTGGCCCAAAGTCAGCAACAATACAAACTAAAAAAAAGGAAGAAGAAAAAAGTGTTTTGAGTCTCTCTGGGTTTAACAAATATGCCATTTAATAAACAGTTTGGAGGAAACACAATGTTTGGGGGGATTTGGGTATCTGAAATTGTTGGCAATACATCAAGTTCTGGAAGAACAGAGATGTATTTTAATGTATCTGAGATCAAAAACGTCCTATCACGGCATTGTGCTGAATGGAGCAAGGTAAGTACAGGTGCACTTTGTCTTGCTGCTTTAGAAACATGAACATCTAGAATCCAAGAGGAAAAAGCCTCATATTTTTAAGGCCCAGATTGCCAACGTGATCTATTGAGACCATGAGCTAAAATGCTAACTTATGTGAGGATTTAGTTTTTTCCTGTGTGTTATTTTAGGTTTCTGTGTTCTGTTGAGTTTCCGTGTTGTCCCGTCTACCCCTCGTTTGTTCGTGTCAGCCTGTGTCTCCCCAGTGCCTGTGTTTCCAGTCATTCCAGTTTCTGAGCCCCTAGCCTTCTGCTCACCTGTGCTGCCTGGATTTTTGTACTTTGTATTTCATAATTTAAGCCATCATCATTATTGCACTGAACCTGGGTTTCTGGGAACCTGACAGCTTAATGTCCTTCTAGATTTTTAGGCGGACTTAATACTCACGAAAAGCATCAGAAAAACTAAAATGACTTTTGCAAATGTTGTGCAAAACATTAATCTGAAAAGGAAGAGTAACCTAGCAAGTATATTCCAAAGGTGTGGATTATGTAAACATTTGAATAAATTAATATGAAGGCTTTAGTTTTACAAGTAAGGCCTGGGAATGGAAATATGTCAAAATTAAACTTGACAAAATGTGCTAAAATTGTTCTAACTAGTAAATTAGTTTTGTTGCTCAACACATATCCATGTCAGTAGTCTGGCATTACTCCAGATCTCTGTTTTAACAAACTCTTCTTACACATCTAAAGCTGCCAACTTGACAAAACATCATAGGAATGAAAGGCAGCGAAAGGAGAATTCTGCTTTAAACATGGGGGCTGTGGACAAAACTCTGCATTTCACGAATCTCCGTGAAATAGAATTACTTAAACAAATCACGTGCGGTACGACGCTGACTCTCCGTCACCGTTCACACATGATGGAAGTCCCCCACTAAACACATCAAGATGTTGACATGCTGTCCTTGCCAATCCACTGCCATCAGAGAGGAAATGACTGCAATTCCCATAGGCATTGCTGTTCAGACCCAAATTTCTCATGAGGCACGCTTCTCAACTGTCCCGCGCTAAAACAATTTTATGTCTTAATGTTTAGTTCTTCCTAGCAGAACCATCTATAACTTCTACATACACAATCCAGATGCATGTCTGGTCCAATTCCTTGAAGCATGTCTGAATATATATGTTAGTTATATTAACTAACATATACTAATATGTTAGTTAATATATTAACTAACATATTAACTAATATGTTAGTTAATATAACATATTAGTTAATATGTTATATTGACTAACTGAGAGCGACATTTTGACTGTCGCTCTCAGTCAAAATGTAGGCCAAATTGTTGCAAAACAAGCGATTTGTCTTGCAGCATTAGTTTAAAATTTTACATCTTGATTAAAAGATATCAAGTGTCTAATTGAACTGTGTTGGGTGGTGTTAACCCTAGGGAGTCTTTGGTCTAAATGGCCGTTTTGGTCTAATTGTGAATTTACCCTTATTTTTTCACTATAAAAACTATTTTCATTTCCTTGTTTGGTATCATTATTTTCAGCACAACCTAAGCTTCATTATTTTACAGTGTTTGTTTCATTTTGACAAAATGCATTATCCCACTGGATTAAAAAACACACAACAAAAAAATCAGAGTAAAAAATAATTATGATATTTGTCCTATTATAACATTCAAAAAGATATTGATTCAGTCGTTTTTACAGCCTAGAATGAAACTTTCTTTTGTAAATTTTAAGAACTTGTGTACAAACATAGAAAAAAAACTAATAATTTCAATTTCTTTATTTATCTTAAATAGTGAATTTCCTTCAACATCTTCTTTTTCCAATGAGAAGGAAAAAATGTCCCATAAACATTGGGGAAAAATACCTAATTTTTGCGATAGGTGTACAAATTAGCCTCTGTTTCAAAACGACGACACGCCCTGCAGAGAAGAGAGGAGTGGAATGGAGTTGAGCCACTTTTCGGCATTATTAGACCAACTGCTGTGAAAAGAGCTGTTACTCACGCTTGGAAGATATGTTGTGGTCTGTGGCATTTGAACAAAAGAATGTCACGGATGTCTTGTTGTGACCTCAAGCAACAGTTTCCCCCGGCGAAAAATACCCCGCGCATCCTGTCAGGACTGACTTCAGCTTCACAGCGGAGCAAAAACAAACTTTCTTTATGTTCTGTACAATAAATTAGTGGTGTTCTTTTGATTTTTATGAGCAGACAGCAGAAACAAAGACAATTGTTCAGTGCAAACATAGTCTTGTGTATAGAGCATTGATGGGAAATAATAAGCAGCAACACCTAGGTGTGCGTATTCTGCTTTAGTTTGTTTTTGGAAATGTTTTTTACAAATGACATTTGTGATCTGCAAGCTATGTAAGCTTTTAAAGGAATCGCATAAGTGCATTCCTCCCTAAGTGGAAAATACCACTAAATCTGTTGTAACCTGGAGAAAAAGCTAAATACTTCATTGACATGTCATGAAAGAGAAATTTTCATGGGCCAGTCAGTCAAGAGTAAACAACAATGTCGGAAAACAATAGAGGTTAATATTACAGGTCATGTCACAAAGCAAACCACAGACATAAGTGGTAAACTTTCCACTTTCGCTGCAATTCAGTCCCGTTTTGAAACTCAATAAAATTCATACACCTGCAACATGAACTGCATTAAATGAATTAATGCGCCTCATCAATGCCATGCGTGCCAAGTTTGCAGAAAACGGCCTGAAAGGTCGCAGGTTTTGTTTATCGTGAGAACATCTTTTGCATGACAGCAGTTTTATTTGCATGCCAATTTGAGTCAGTATCGAGGTCAACTCTGTGGCAGATGCCGCGACTGGCGGGGATTTTATCTCGCGCTTTGATCTTTGATGAACAGCAAAACAAGGAAGAACACTCTGCTCTCGCGTCGTACTTCCTGTTGGAGTGACAGAACTCTAACACAAATATCTGCATTTTCATAAATATGTTGCAACGATTAATTTGCATGTCGTCTATGAGAAAATGACACAGCAGGATTGGATTGCTACTAAGTTTTATTTTTGGGAACCCCTGACAGATTCAGTCTACTCTGTTACCTGCAGCAGCGAAGATGTCAAAACCGACGACATGTAACCCACTTTGTTCTTTCATCTCTGTGGCCTGCCAGTTGCTCTCCGGATGTTAGTTAATATGTGGGGATTATATAAAAAAAGAGAAACAAAGCTTTCCAGTGGAAAACTGCATACAATGACTTAGAGGTTTTGATTTGGTTCAAATATATGGAGAATGCTTTGAACGTTTAGACTTTCTCTTTGGTTCACTTTCACAGATCTACCACACTTTCACTTTTTAAAGAGAACCAAACTATTCTTGAGCAGGTGCAAGTCTAGATGCCTTAAGCAGCTTAATAGTAAAAAGATTTTTGGCTGGTTTAACATCTCACAAGTTCATATTTTTAGTAAAGTTGGTGAAACCACAAATTTGGCCATAAATTCATTGTTCTGGAGGATGTTATGACTGCAAAAACAGCTGAGAAGTTGAAAAATTTAAAGGTAACACACTCCAATGACACTTTATCTGTGTGTGCAAACTGTAAGCAATACTTAAATAAGCACGAGGATAATCACGTTCACTCACTCAAGAAAAGGCAACAAGCTTTCCATTTCATCTGGAGTCCCTGCTAACTCAGCTTGTGTGGTTTTTCTAATCAAATTTACCCAGGAAATCCTTCATGTTTAATATTTCATTTCATTTTCAGCTATAATTTACATCAGTGTGCAAAACAAAAATGTTTGCACTTTGTCTCATGAGGCTTTCTGATAAAAGCCAGTTATGTTATCTTAGAGATTATGATCGTAACATGTTAGCAGGATGCTATGCTAACATTTTTGCATTGGTTGCACTGGTGCATCTAACGTTTTGTCTTTAGTGTACCCAAGATTTTGGCCACAATGGTCTCTTTTTTTATCAGTGTATATACTGTTATGTAAGTAAATAATCTAATAAATATAGAGATCTTTATCTTACTGAGAAAAAGTGGTGTAAAGTGCTTTAATGAAATTTAAACTTATCTCAAGATAAAGGATGTATAAGAGGGCAAATGTTTCAACAGCTCGTGAATATCTCAAACTAAGAATTTCATTATGTTGAAGCCATTTTTCTAATGAATTATGTTAAACTTTAACTTACAATATTGCAAGCAATGTTAAAACAGACAATCTTGTTCTGTTGCTGCCTGTCAGCAGCAATGGGAGACACTTGGAAAGTGCATTTATTGCGTTTCAATTCAAAATGTACTAGAACGTGTCACAAACACTGCTGGTTGTATCATACTGCATCTTAGCTTGGGATGCAGTCACTGGTCAGGCCTCTCTGTCTGTGAATTGTATACATATTCCTCCGTTTAACCTTAGAGTCTCTGAGTCAATCGTATGTGGCTCATTACCTGATGCTCATTATCTGATGCCATCTCTGGACCAAAACTTGGCTTAAACTGGGAGGCTGATGCTTCAGCTTCAGAGCATTGGGAGTGATTTATGAATGAACACCTTCACAATTTGCTATGAAAAGGTTTATCTCCAGAAAGCATACCTCAAGTTCACACTCTTTGCATCAGAGCAGTGAAAATTTTGACGACAGGTGTTGCTTTTTACAGCCAATTTCATGGAAAACTTTGATGGTAATCTCCCATGGAGCAGCAAATCAGCGTGACTGACCGTGATGGCCTACCCAGGTTAGAATACACATCTGTGTGGCATCAAAACCTCTGGCTGTAGGCCCACTGTGTCTCATTAGTGAATGTATTTCCTGCTCTTTCCACTGTTCAATTTATTTGCTTTCAAATTTTATTTCTAAGGCAGAGACATATATATATACATATATATATATATATATATATATATATATTCAAAGATTGTTCCGCTAATTTGTGTGCATCCTGCCTTTCTTTTCTTTATCATGCAGGTTTTCTTCTCTTTTTTTTGCCATCATATATTATTCTCTGATCTAGCATTTTCAGTTTTTCATTTTCTGTTCTCTTGAAGTGGCTCAGTTTTTTCTGTTCTAAATGTCTCCGTTTTTTTCTCTCTCTTCAAAGAATGGCACGACTCCAAAGTAAAACAAAAAATCTTTAAGTGCATTTTCATTACTCCGGGAACCGTGGAGCCTCTGAGAGCTTTTGACATGGACTGACAATTGAGGTCACGTTGATCACCCTGATAAAACATAGCAGGAGCTACAGGGAAGAGCTGCCAGTTGTTTCAAACCACCGCGTCTCTTCATCGGACCATTAGAATAAAACCTCCATCTGTTTCTCATGTTGTTCTCTCCCAAGCCTTCGCCTCGGTTGTGGCACAACATGCACGCTTTTACGGCTACCATGCGCAACTGAGTCCAAACGACTCTACAAAAACAAAACCAAAAGCACATATTTTTTTTATTCAAAAAAATAAATAAAAAAATGTTTGATTTTATGTTTTTTGGGTACCCCCCTGAAATGATTCTTCTTTGAGATTCTGCTTACAAGATTGTAAAAAGATTATAATACAGTGCACGCAACTTTTCTGCAACTTTTATTTTTTTTGTTCTTCAACAAATGAATACAATTGTCAGATTATTTATCCCAGAAATATGTTGATATGTGGATCACTTATAGAAGTATGTGATAGATGTGGGAATATCTGAAACCCTTGGGAAATCCTCAGAAATGCATTATTTTTCCTTTTTTTTTTAATAAATAAAACATTCAACATACATGTGGATTTTCATGCGACTCGCCTCACTTCGCTGACGGTGCCTGGTTTTCGCACATGAAATTCACACAATTTTTCCATAAATGTATTTACTAGCTCAGTTTATTTACAACATGCACATTTAAATAAACTGCAATATTACCAATATATTTCTCTGAAGAAGTAGATTTTCCAAACAGAACGTTCCCATTTCGACAAACATTAAAGAATAATATTAGCCTGATGTGGTTTTGCGCCTAATAGTTGTTTCGATTGTTTTCGAAGGTTTGATCAGATCCCATGATCTGAGGTCAGACCAGATATAATCTTTTCTCTCCCCCTTTGGTGGTTCTCGTGTTTTAAGGTTTACAGTACCTAGCAGTGTGACTGGCCCTCGGGACACAGATAAGTACGCAACCACACAAGCAGGTTAACAGTGAGATTTCTGAAAGCTGTTTTCCTTAAAGGAACGCTACACCATGAGGTGAGCATGGCCAGCTATAAATCTATTTTCTTTTCTGTTGAAAAGACAAAGAAGTCCTATTAGAGATGAGGAAATCAGATGATAAACAGACCGAACATTATTAGATAAATACTTTCTTTGCATCTGAGATGGGCCTGTGGTTGCCCAAAGGATTCTAATTACTGGAAGTGAAAACACTGAGGTCCTCAGGCCGTGACTCGTTTAAAGTGCCATAAAATATATGATGTCTTTTATTTTCTATCTACATTTACACATTTCAAATAAGATAACTTTTACTATATAACAACTGGAAATACATTTTAAAAATGCTCTTTTTCATTTTCTAAAGAAAGCATAAAAGCCAACCAATCCAACCTCCTCAATAGAGCTTAAGCAGCGATCAACCAAATTTCTTTGGTTCAGTCTCACTAACCTCAACCAACCCTGAGGGGCCAAACTCAGAGAATCAAATAATAATTTCAGAACCTGCTTGACAACATGCAGTGGGCTCAGAAGATCTCAAAAGAGCAACAAATCCTTCCCTAACCCAGAGAGTCCATGGGACAACTCGGTCTGTCTTTCATCACCACCTGCCTTTCTACTCCTCAAATAAAAGCAACAAAAGATATTTAGCAGACAAACTCAAACACTATGACAAAGAGCCTTTGGATCGTGGTTACGGTTTTGGCTCATTGCTCTCAGAGAACATAAACTGAAGTCAAGTGAGCCAAACAATAACTGCTTTCCTGATGTCTTGGCTTATTATTTCTTGTTTAATTCCCCATCATGTGGGAATGTTTCAGGTGTGACCATAAAATGCATACAGGTGCTGCTCCAATTTCTTCATATGTGTCAAGTTAACCTATCAGAAGTTTACAAAGCCATGACATCATCATCAGGCTTTCCCTCGTTAAAGAGATAGTAATTATTCTCTAGGTAAACTTCTGATTTTGAAGCTATGAATAGATAAATCCCTGACATATTTATCTCAGGTGGGGAATTATATTGACATTTTCTATTTATTTTACTTTTGGGAATAATTCAAATTCCTTTCTATGCGATTTTGCTTGATTCTTATCTCCCTTCCCTCTTCAGTCTGGACTTTCTCCCATTCAGTTTGATTTCTGAATGGGAGAAATTTCAAATGATACCAATTTGCCTCCCACTGAAACATGTGTTGACATGTTGTTGACAGTAAACAGTCTTTCCTAAAATGTGACCAAATACTATATTCTTTTCACTCTTTTAAAAATACATGTCACATTACTCAAGAAGAGAGAGACTATTTGCTCTATTTTCCATGTTGAATGAATAGCATGTTAGTGAGAGTTTTGATGATTTACATATGTTAGTGGCAGCTTTAACAAAATGATACAAAAAGCATTGAAAAAAATCTGCGTGGGTAATGCAATGACAATGTGGCCACAAAAATCTCAGAAACTAAAGATATTTCCAGGTAGTTTGAATCAATATTTTCAGTCAGCTGATTTGTTTTAACATTAAAGTGAAGAACACACTGTGGGGAAAAAAATAAAACAGCTTAGCTCTAAAATAAATGTTGTTTTCTTTTTTAAATGGAGTCTTTAGTAAATAGTAAAAGGTTTTTCTAAAAATTAAAAACTCAACTTCTTCTTTTTCTTTATTCTCTTGAAAATATTAATGTTATTATCTGTGGAGCTCATCTGGTAGCCTTAACAAGCTAATAGCCTCTGGCTCTATGTGGATCTGATTGTCTTTAGCGCAGAGACGGCACCGTTTGTTCTCAAAAGGTAGCCAATGTTCTGTGTCTGCTCCTGAAATAGAGCGTCTGTTAATTGCAGCCATCCTGGGATATTACTTGTAAATCAGTCGTTGTCTTAATTATATTTTGGTGGGAAAAAAACCAAAAAAAAACTCAGCTTCTAATTTGTTGTGCTTTTTTTTCAGTGGTTTGTTTCAGCTGCTGTTCGATGCTTTTTGGGGACAATTAAAGAGTAGAACGAGGAACAACGTTGTGCCCTTTACCCTGCTAAAGGGGGCATTTAAAAGATTATTTCCTTTATAAAAAGGTAGACAGGAGATCTGTGCTTGTTTTCAGGCTTCGCTCTGCTCTGCCCAGGGAGTCTTTAATTGTTACTTTTTTGTCATTTGGCTCTTCTAGTCGCCCCTTAAGTAAAACGACGAAAAGAGCAGAGCTTGCCTTTACCTAACCCTCTGCTCTCCGTGTATCCAGGTGGGCATGGCAACCAGGCAAAACAGCAATAAAGACGGGAGAAAAAGAAGCGGTGAGTCATCGCCATCTACAACAAAATGTCCGAATCAATTCAAAGAACAAAAAAAAGAAAAATCTTTTTAACATGTTTTGTCCGGAGCCATAGAAAGTGGACCCACTCCTGCTTTAAAACCTATGTAGGCAATAATTGCGGTGTGATTATGTGAAATAAAACTTAAAAAAGGGACTCTTTCATAGTGCAACTGGAGTCTGTCCAAATCATACGACTTGTGACTGAAAAGGTTTATGATTATGATCATTGTATGCAGATGTATATATGTAGTGCACTGGCCATTATACCACTAACAAGCAAACAAAAGTAGTAATTCTGATTTACATGCTAATGGTTAAATGTGTAATAACACAGGGAAGAAACACAACCACATTGATTACAGCTGATCAAATAAATAAATATCCAAAGTTTCTTGACATCCTGAAGATTATAAGTAGTGTGACTCGATGGCCTAGTTCTATATCTCAATGGCTAACTTTACTCTCAAAGAGAACCTCTGGTGGACGGGGAAGAACTCAGAGTCTCATGTGATGAGCCAGCTGTCCGAGCACCAGACACTGGATGAATGAAGCGCCTTACAAAAGGACTTGCTCGTTACCGCTTCACCTGCTTTCATGCAGAGATTCTGGACCTCGTCTCTCAACTTATTGCTGGAGTTGATTAAAATACAGCTGTAAGATATAGTACTGAGCTCACTTTAAAAACAAAAGGCAGAGTTGTTTCTTCTAGCACAAAGGAAGCAAAGTCCCCACTTTGGCAGTTAAAAGGCAAAATATATCCATGTTGACTGCATTTTGAGTTAAGCAGAGGGCATCGCCATGGAGTTTGGAAAAGCAAAATCTCAGATCCACTTTGTATAAAGTAAACAAAGTATGACACAGTCAAATGAAACACCTGCTGACAGTAAACTTGGTGAAGATGGCAATCAACTTCTGGTCCAGACAAGAGCAGATTACATGAATGCTGGGTGGACTTTCCATTTAGTCTGCAAGCATTTGTTGAACCAGTTTGCCTGGGGAAACTATCAAGAGCTGCTCAGTAGTACCAATAAAAGAATAAAGGTAAAATTACTTTGGGTATCAAGGAGACTCCAAAATCTACACTTATGACTGAATCATGATAAGTCTCATCTAAAAGGAAAGAAATATATACTTTTCCATGTCATGGGCTTTCAGGTAGCAGTGGCAAGAACCAGAAAGCACTCTACACTCAACTAGTCATGTTTTTTAAGATAAGTGGTGTGAGGTGCCATGAGCTTGCTTTGACTAAGCCTATTATCCAACCAGGCCAATTGGAGTGAGAGACACAAACGAGTTGTACCAGTTAAAGTTTCGCTCTGGGCGTGTGCCTCATTACAGCGGATGAGACATTATTTCCAGATGTGCTCCGGGGCGCATCGCTTCGGAGGGAAGTCCATACGTAATCCACAGATTCACGGAAAAAAAATATGCTATATGTGTAAATTATGACATCCATCAAGACGTCTTTTATTGACAAAGCCATTACTGCATGCTGTTATTTCCCCTCTTCTCGTTCTGAAGCCTTCTTGGCGCTGCTTGTTATGGAAGAAAAGTTGTAGAATTTTGGGGACTTTTCAGATACCTTGCTCAACACCTGCAGGAAGTAAGATAGCGCGTGCGGTAAAAGAATATCTCTCCGAGGCAATTACCGGAGTGCTCTCCAATTTAGGAGCCTCGCTCAGGCACAAGCACCTACCAGGCTTCGTTAAAGCCAGCTTTTCCTAGGCTCACATTTCCTTTAAATTGGAGCTGCAGCTGTTTACAGTTGCAGCTGTTTTTGTTGATTGCCATTTGATTTTTCTTTTTGTTTTTTTGCATATGTTATGGATTTTAAATATGTGCAGTAGTGTGGATGGATGCAGTGCCCTTCATAAGACCAGCTGCATGTTTTCACTCTCAAGCGTTTTCAGAGGCACCTGAAAGCTTTCGTAGCGGTACTTCACGGAAACGCAGCACAGACCAGTCAGACCCGTTTCATATCTTTCTATTCTTGCCGACTGGCTAATGACATAGTGTTCTTGGTCAAAAATATTTAAGGAGGTGGTGACTGACAGTTATATTTTCGTCTCCATAACATAGATTAAACACTGAGAAAAACATTTCATTTGGGAGCCATGTAAATGTGACACAGGATTTTACTTCGAAGAACTGGAAACGATGTGGAAATATCGTTTCCAACCTGAAACGGAGCCTGTGGTGTCTTTGCCAGATTTCTGATGGACTTTTTGTTTGATTTTGCATCCCAGGGCCTGTCAAATTTCAATTTCAAAGCACATTTTGAATTAGAAAGAGTGAAAAGTTTCTCAAGTGAAGGAAATCCACATTTGGTAACAGAAAGTTGGCAGTTTGTTTCCGTCCTGTTGCAAATTTCCACCTGCTGGACTTAATCTTAAAATGAGTGACTGAGTTTCACAAGGTGAATTTTGAAGTAGTGTCAGAAAATCACATTTCCCTCTGCATAAATATTACTGCGTCACCACTTGAGCTGTAAAACAGGATCCCCCCTCCCACCCATCTACCAGGCTATGTCCAGACTTTAAACTCGGTGACTGTATTTTCTCAAGTAGCGTCATGTGATAAGGAAAAGTCCTCGGTATAAATAGTACGTCTGTCTCACAGTAATGTTGGCCCTGTCCTGTCCCCGCTCTGAGCTGCCAGTGATCACAGGCTCTCTGCGTTACAAGGTTTCATTCAGTGGAAACGCATGTGGCGTCTGCCTGGAAGTAACTACCGTCATGTGCCGAGAGCAGAGCGAGATAACTCACTGCCCAGCACTCAAACGCAAGGCAACAGAAACGTACCACCACCTCCCACGTGTACATGATGGCACACCTGGAGATTTGTACGTGCAAATTCAAAGCACACCCACTTCTGCTGCCTCCAGCCTTGCTGCATGTTTCAAAGCTTCCAGTAAAGCAGCCCTGTGTGATGAGAAACAGTCACTTTCTCTCTTTATGCAGCACTCTGCAGCATTCAGAAGCATCAAGCATGTAGCTTCGTCAGTCAGGGTTGCAGAAAAGCTCTCACAGGTGGGGCTTTGAAAGAGGAATGTTTTGCAGGCATAGGTTCGCACATGTTGAAATCAATTGCCACCTCCCAGTGAAGTGACAGGCAATGTGTTTTGTGTATGATGATTAAGTAAAATTTTGGATGTTCACGTTGGCTTTACGTGTTGCAGAACGAGTCTTCTGCTTCAGAAGCTATTTGGATATGGACAAGAGTATCTGAAGGTATCTAGTCGGGGTGTAATGAGCTCCTGCTACATTAAAGCTCCGTGATGTTTCTTGGAAAAAAAATAGATAAACTTGCCTGAAACTACAATATAATATGAAGTTAGATACTCAACGCTATCTATTTTTGAGATTCTCATTTTGAGGCAGGGTTGGAAATTGATTTTTAATTGTTGATCAGCTTTATACTGGAGCCACCTAATATATCAAAAGTAGAATACCACTACTGACACTTAGCAAAGGTTAGCAGCTGATTTTATACCTTCGTATTGGTGCCAAACTTACAGAGTTTCAATCTTTTGTAAATGGACTGACTTATATAGCGCTTTATCTAATCATTTTTGACCACTCAAAGCGCTTTACACTAGAGCCACAGTCACCCATTTGCACTCACAAACGCTCACACATTTATACACCGATACGCAGCTCGGTAGGCAATTTGGGGTTAGCTGCCTTGCCCAGGGGCACATCGACATGTGGCAGGAGGAAGTTGGAATCGAACCTGCAACTTTCCGATCACAAGACGACTACTCTATCCACAGAGCCACAGTCGCCCACACATAGCACACCACACTCAAACATTTTTTGGGGAATATGCTGTTAGGCTGCTTTAGTTTGGAATCTGAAATACTAAAATAAATAATACCAAATAGTCTGATGGAACCTGAAGTGGATAATGCCGTACATGTTGACATGTTACAAAGTGGGTTCAGATTTTTTAAACCTTAACTACATTAACAAAAGACAAAAAAGAGCTTTTTCGACTCAGGATGACTGCTTCTCAAACACGGTTTGAAATCTGCGACATCTTTATTACTGAACACAAAGAAAAGCATTTTTGTGAACTTCTTTATGTCTCCAGTAACAGGTCATGCAGGTTCTGTTTTAAAAAAAGGAGGAGAAACATGTATGTACAAGCTTCCTTCTGAACAGTCAGACATTATATCCTTTTCTGTTTGCCTTCAGGAAATTAATGTCTTTGCATCTATTTCCTTTTTTTCGCTCAACTGTTTTTTTTTTTTTAACTGCTTTACTGCAGTGCTTTCTCACATTAGTCAAGGTCCAATTAAATCTCACAATTCATGATTTTGCGGAACAAAATCAATGTTCTAACCACCGAATATCAAACTATCAGTATCAGCCAAACAACCTGAATGTGGCTTTTTTGCATTATTTATGTGTATCAGACCAGTAACAAACACATTAGTTATCACTATTGTTCCAGACTTAATACTTCACTAGTTTAATTCAATTCCTATTGATTAAAACAGAAGCAATTCATGATCGTAAGTCATCCATAAACTCCAGTTCCAGTTAAAAATGTCATGAGAAAAAATAAATCTTTACAGACATGTAGCACGTTACCGTTTGCATCCAGATATTTTGTGGGTACACACATCGCCGGAGGGCAAATAGATGAATGTCATTAATAGCGCGGTGCCACGGTACAGCAATTCAATTAGCAAAATGAAGCATGGAGATGCAGGTGTCGTTAAGTTAGTACATTGCCCCACAGCAAAGGGAAAATAATGCAAAACTGTTGAAGAACAAGTCAGGTCACTCATATTCTTCTTTTTTGATGCTCTCTGCGTTGACGATAGCAGCTAACTTGACAGCAGCTCCACTAGTGTGTCAATAGATAGTATTTATTTATTTATTTTCACCTGAACCAAATCCTGCAGCATATCTATATGGTGAGGTTATCAAAGTCAAACTAGTATAACTGACCTACTTTAATTAAAACCTTTTAGTCACCTATCAAATGTGAAACACCTTGTTATTTAGTTGTAGTGTTGAAAATTAGCAGCAAAGCACTGTGTCCTTTTATTTTTATAAATCACGCACACATTTAACATTTAGCACATTATGTTGACAACTCGACAGCTAAAACCAATGGCAGTCATCATCAGCTAGCGCACGAGAATCTTGCATGACATAACATTGCAATGTGTGTAGAACCACGTAGAAATTTGTAGATGATGCAATTCCAAATTTATCCACAAAGTTTTTTTTAGCTTTCTTTTAGTGAGGGATTGTAATTATTTATATAAGGAGCAGACGCGATATTGCGTGTGTGAGAAAGCAATCGATGCAAAGCACGACTTTACTTTTGCAGCTAGCATTACTAAAATAGCACGTATTAAAGACTCAAATCAACATCGAGAGCTAAGATGTTGGTATGATATATATGATGACATGATGAACTTTGATCAGAAACTCACATTTCTAAAACTATCCAATAAAAAACTGAATACTAAAGGCACCATGATTTGCTAATTTGAGCACACCCTGGTCAGCAGCAGAGCTCTTATTTTTGTGGGATGAATATTATCCTAGGTTTTACAGTACAGATACTGTATGAGTGGGAGCCACATGTTGTATTTTTTATTTTTTTAATTTTTTTTCTCTTCCTGTCCAAAGTTTGTGTAGCTGTTGCGATGAGAAACCCACG
This sequence comes from Poecilia picta, assembly GCA_033032245.1. Taxonomy (NCBI): domain Eukaryota; kingdom Metazoa; phylum Chordata; class Actinopteri; order Cyprinodontiformes; family Poeciliidae; genus Poecilia; species Poecilia picta. Next base: position 23,441,590 of record CM065362.1, read on the forward strand.
TCACAGAGGGACCTGGCAGGGTTTTCAGAGGTCAGATGAACACTTCCACTAACAGCCAGGGCTGCTTTGGTAATTGTATATCCAGCAGGGGGACCAATCTGGAAAGGTTATTTCCATCTGCTGAAAGACAAGTGGGTGGGCTTCCTTTTGGCTGTGGTCGAGAAATGGTTCAGGGACAGAAAGTTACAGAGTGGACAGGTTGTTTTTTTTTAAAAAAAAAAAAACATACTTAAAACATGACAAATTCAGACAGTCAGAAGAAGAAAAGTTTGTTTCATCCAAAGCGTTCCAGGAGCTCGTTTGCAGTGTGATATAAATTAAATGTATGCAGCTGATATAGCAGCAGTATCATCTGTATTTCATATGTTCATCACAACAGTTTTTCTTCCATTCTTGCGACATGGTAGTATTAAGAATCCCCTGACCAGAACTATGAATAGCTGACAGATTGCAGCTCTGCACAGCAAATAGCTCAGTCAGACTAAATTACTAGCTTCACAATTACTACTGGACTCAGACAACTCGGTTGATAACCCCTGGCAGCATAGTGTGAGGAAATAACCACGCCATGACGCTCTGTGCCTCACTGACTCACACTCACATTTCATCTCACCCGATCGTATGTTTTTTTCAAATGAGTTTTGTTTTCATAGGAACATCTAAGGCATTAAAAGACATGAAACTGTCTGAAACAGTCACGTCAATATCAATCAAACATTTCTCATAGCTGTCGAAAGGGAGTTTTTATCTGCCCCCATATGGGATTCAAATGCGTACTTTTCTTTCTTTTTTTCAGAAAGCTTCCTTGGCATCACTGCTGTTTAGTTCCATCCACAGATTCTCTTTGGGAATCAGATCTGGAGTACATTAAGATCTCAGTGGAAAACATCAGGCAGTTAGCAGAAATTATTCGCCTTGGGGAGCCTTGGCTCTTCCAACTGGACAATTATCAGAAACACACACAACCAAAGTTCTCACAAAATGGTTCACAGAAAAAAAAAAGAAAAAAGAAGTTTGTCGCAGGAGAGGCTGGAAATGCCATCGGAGACAAACAAAAAAAGCTTGTTAACAATTACCGATTACTGAGAAAGGGTAGACCATAATACCCCCGAGTTTCCCCGGGGCGCATTTTAGCATGAGTATGTATGATTTTGGGCTTAACAAAATTTGGAAATTTCAATCATTGATTGCTTGGGCATACTTCCAATTGGAGCTGCGCCTGCTCGGTTTTACAATATGGAGATGAATCCCTGACAAAAAAAAAAAATTAAAAAATCATTTGTTCATCTTGTGCATAACTGGAGCAGAGTTTAAATGCACATTTGATTTGAGAGTGTTGAACCAAATGTGTTCATGTAACAACATTATGATGTAGATTTTGGGCAATTTTGCAAAAAGCAAAAAAAAAAAAAGTCATGCATTAACCTTATATACACTTCAATTAACAATTTCTGAGTACTCCAAATTACATAAGTTACGATTGAAAATAAAAAGTTCAGTATTGACTGTGTTTCTGTTATTATTGTGAATCTTCAGGCAGTGACATTTGCTGTGTAACTATTGAAAAGGTTAATGATATATAAAACAAATTGTACTGTTCTCAGTGAGGTGAGAGGGTGTATTTCTGTTTCTCTGATGGACAAATGCAATTAGCAGGCCGGATTCTGAAAGGCGAGTTGATGACCATGAGATTTGAATGAGCATAAAAAAGACAAGAAACGTGTCGGATGTGAGGAACAGTTTTCAATTAACACATAAGAAACACGTTGTCTGAGGTAATTACTTACCAGCAGGGACGTGGCGTCCAATTTTTCCTAACTAAAAACACAAGTTTTAAGTTTTGGTTTGTAGAGGGTTTATTGTTTTCTCTTTGCACACTATCCTCTTTTCATGTCTTTTCTATTTTTTTTTTTGTTTTTGCCTGCATGAGGCTGCAAATACATTGATTGCATTCGAAGGTGTCTGCAGTACAGTGGGTAAATTCTGACTTTTGATGCTGAGTGCCTCTGTAGTTTTGCAGTTTCTTCAGTTTCAGATGTCCAATTTCAACGTGGAGACTAAGAGACGCTCCCTCTTATGTCGCTTTCAGAACATTAAAGAACTGAATTTTAATTTTAAAAAATCAAAGGACATAAAATTCAAGCGTTTTCTTCCTGCTCGGCTCGACACCGACTTCAGCAACAACTGTGACAATGCCGAGTGGTTGCTAATGGTAGATTAGTGAAGCTGTTCCTTCTGAGGAATGCCGGACCGTTAAACATGCGCAGCAATTAATTTGATACTCTATATATATAATGAATAAACTCAAAGCCCTACACATTTATTTGTACCTCTGGTGAGGATGTGAGAAATTAATCCCCCACTGCAGCAGGAAGCCTCAATAAATGTTTATTCTATAAACCTTAATTTATGTGTTTTTTTCAACCAGTGAATAATCATCCAGCTTTAAGAAATAAATCTTTGTTACAAACTCACCGGTGCCACAATCAGACATTCCTGACGGCTCCTACAAATGAAAGTTGCTGCAACATTTGGTCATTAGTTGATGAGAGTCTCAGATTTTCTAAAAAAGTGATCCAAAATGTTCTGCCTCCTTGTTTTATTGATACGATATGATACTGATGTCGATTAAAAAGACGAGAAATGTGACATTTAGTATAGACAAATGTATGTCAGCCTTCATTTCTCACCTAATTCGCTCTAACAGCGACGCTTATTACCTAGAAACACCTGGAACTGTGACCAGTAAGGCTCCATGAGGAACCAGTGTTACTTTACCACCAAAGGAGGAACTTCATTCACCAGTATCGATAAAAAGCCTCCAACTGAGCATCATATTCTAACACAGAAACGTTTATATGTAAAGTAGTAGATCAACACACTGAATAGCTAGTTAACACAGTCAGCCTAAAATATGAGAGAACTTTGCAACCATTTAAGGTCTGCTGCAGAACATTAAAATTGAGATTGTTGTTTGGAAAAAAAGTAATATTTTAACTCAGAAACTCCATGCTGTAAGGCAACAGGGCTGCCTAATGTAACATCTACCTGTTATTGGTCAAAGCTCTGACTTACATTTTTAAATGAACATCTTTACAACTGATAAGCAACAGAGAGGGTATTGATGAATATTTGTATCCTTGTATCCTTGTATCCTTGTTGGTTTGTTTGCAGGAAAACTAATTAATGACTAAACTGAGCACGCTCGTGAAAATAGCTACATTTCTCCAGAATCTGCAACAACCCCTGGTTTTTATTATTACTTAATATGCTTTTCTCGTGTGACAGATGAAATTGTATTTGTTCGGGGTCATTTTAGGGTTTCACAAAACAGGAGACAAGTGGAATCTCAGTCAATACCGTGTGCTAAAATGAATTACAGACTTGCCATGTTCACCAGTATGGCCTTGTTACATCAGCTGATGAGTTATTTGTTTTAGCTCAGGATGCAACCCCCCCTAAGGCTTCAGAAGTCCCACAGCTTAAGGCTTTCTGCCGTCAAGAAAAAGCTTAAACCGTCTCCTAAGGACCAACCAAACCGCTCATTTCAAAATACAAATTGCTGAGGATGAATATTGTGGCTTTGAGTGATCTTCCCCGCGTTGGAGACGGCACAAGAGCCCGATTTGATTCATGAATATGTCTGATGGGGAAGACATTATGCACAGATGTTACAGCCAATGGGTATTTGATTCCTTCAGCTTGTTTGTACTTCTGAAAGCTTGGTTGTTCTCGGTCATGATGAGGCATAAAACGATCCTAATTAGTCAGTCGGAGTGCGTGAAGCCTGAAGCGGCAGTGAGATCCCAGAGGAGTTAGCGCTGTCTCATTTGGACAAAATATGTCTAACTCAACTGGTTACATATGCACAGATGGAAATTAAATTTATAGCATATGAATACTGTTGCGTCTATTAGATCTCATCCCTTGCAAACTTGTAAATACATATTAAACAGCTTTTCTGCATGTGAAACTAAAACCTCAATGTTTTTTTTTGTGGGATTTCCTAGACTAATGCAAAATAGAGTTTTATAGCTACGTGGAAGAAAAATAACATGCAGTTGTTGTAGTTTTTATTGAATAAAAATCTGAAAATGCTTTTATAATAATCTCCCTTAGGGGTATGTGTCTACACGCATTGAGCATCTAGATTCACCCTTTGTTTTAAAACCCCTCAACTGAGTCAAATTTCATGGAGAGGGTTTGTGTTTTACAATGAAGGACAGTTATTTTAGGGTTCAGTTTCTAATTAGATAAATTGCCAGTTTCCCATTACAAACAGGGATTTGCATGCCGATCAAAATGTTCCATTTCAGTTTCAACTTTTAATTTCTATTAAAATAGAAATGTCAAACTGAAAACCAGCCTTACAATGGTTTTCTTCCATAGAGAAAAAATGTGCAGCATGTGCAGATAATTGCCATCTCTGTTCCTGATTAATGCTTTCCTTGACTGGCCAGTCAGGTTAGGAGGAAAACAATTTCCAGTAGGTAAGTCAGGGACAAAGCAGCTTCACAGCTTCCTCCCTGACTTTTGTTGTGCGTTTCTTGGTCTTCACGATGCCGTTTGTTTGCTGTGGTTCCACATCAGACCTCTGCGACTTTCAAAGAACAGCTGTGATTGTAGTCTCCACTTAAGGTGACCTGTTGCAACAAGATTTTATTTACAGGGATGAGAGTAAAAGGTCTGAAGACAAATGCAAGAAAAACAACTTTTCATTAATTTTATTTTAGAACATTCCAAAAACGAATTAGTCATTTCAAATCACAAATATATCACACACTTTGTGCAGCAAAACTTCCATTTCCCACTTTGACCCAGCTACATGTGGTTGACAGAGCGAGTGTGACATTTAGTTCCCATGCGTATCATAGCAGATCCTGTCTGTGTTTGAGCAGACAGGAATTGTCGGGCCTCGGTGTGCAGAGGGTAAGGGTCACAATACAAGAGAAACGGGTGGGTCAGGGAACATGCTACTAGCCTACAGGAAACAGGAAAATATTATTAGTAAACTGGGAGTTTCACAGGATGGTGACGATAGCTGTGAGCGCTATTAGCGTATGACGCAGACAGTGGCAAACGTACTCTGATACTGTCATCATTTTGTGTGGCATACAAGTTATGGTATTGGCCACATAGGGTTATTATGATATAACTTGTATTTTGAAGCCTTTCCTTCTGAACCAGTTTTTACATAATTCAAAACCGGGGGGTTTCCAACAAAACCGGTTCTAATGCTAAACTGGTGGTGCTGCATGCGTAGAGCAGCAACAGTCCTTAGGATTTCCACCCGTTCACACGCAAAGAACTAGTTGCTCTGACAGCAATCGACCAGATCTTTGTCAGTACTAAATCTGACCCATGCCAGAAGAAAGCTCTGCTTTCATTACGGGGTTGCTGGAGGCCAACAACCAATCAAAACATCATGACAGGAATGTCTAAAAACCCTGGCGTGGGTTTCGTTATTGACCTGTCAAACACAGGACAAAAAAAAAAACATTCAAAAGAAAGATTTTGTACAAGTGTGAATAGTAGTGGAATAACATGAGGTCACTATTTTTTGCTTTCCTTCTGTTTTCATATCATCCATCTCACAGTTTAAGTAGGTCAGTGCACTACATAGAGCTGCACTCACTGCTGAAACTCCCAACTCTGTGTAGTTCCTCTATTATCAGCAGGCTGTGTTTACAAATCCTGCTTTAAATCTGTTTTACTCCCTTTCTCCAACACTGATTGTACCAATCACACAATAATCAGCTTTTTTGGAATTGCACAACATTCTCAAAAAACGTTCATTTTTAAGATAAGCTTTTATGATGTAAGATGCCAATGGGACTTTGCAGGACTACTGACATCAATGATATAATTTGCTAAGTTAAGCTATCTTCACAGAATGAAACAGGAGAAAAATCAAACATTTACTGAATGAGGCGTTGTAGCCATGCAATGACTTCTCTTCAAGTTGGGACTCATTTCTTTTATAGATCTGGATAAGGACTGACTCTTCATTGGCGTTGATTTAATCAAAATTACTTAATTTTGATTATTAATTTTGGAAACCTTAATAAGCACTTTGGATCGATACTGGCCAACCTCATGTTTTGGAGGTGTTCTGACTCACCCATCAATTTATAACAATTTGGATATCCAGTACATCAACTTTGAGGACACAATGTTTTGTACTGTATTTGAAACCCACTAATCAGTGCAAAGATTAAAGCAAAACCAATATTATCCGTTCTTGACTCCATCGAGGTCCGCGTGTGCTTGAAGAAGACCGAAAGCAGACGTTCCCCAGATACGTGCACACAAAGGCCCGTTTTTACGACTGCGTAAAAATGACAGACTTGGTGTCGCACAAATAAACCACACTGTGGGAAACGGTGTTCACATTGCGCCGCTGTGTATGTGACACCAAGCTGATAAGATTCAGAGTTGGTGCAACCAGTAGCAAGGACGCGCATCGGCCAGACTGACACCTATAGGAGTGCTGTGGCTGCGCTGGTGGAGAAATGTGCTGATATCCATCCAGATTAGGGGAAATAAAGGAATTTTGTCACGAGAAATGCATGCAATCGGTGAAATCGATGAAATCCCAACCATCTGCAGACGATGCCTGCGGAGTTCACATGGCTCACAGAATATGCCCAGTAAACAAAACTATGTGGGAGCCTTTAAAGTATTTGATAACCACAAGGCCTTTCTTTTGCCAAATGTTCTCTTTTATGGCCTTTTAACTGATCTGTAGCTATATTCTGCCCACACAGACATTGTATCAAGTATAAAAAACACATGAAATCACAAAGCTATCTTTCCAGACTTGTCATAACTCTTTAACAAGCAGCTAATTTGTAAGATGTCGGATCGAAGATCTAGCTAAAAAGGCCCAACTCATGCTTGTACTGCTCGTAATGAGGAGAGATGATTTGTGTGATAGATGTAGGTGGGATAAAAGGCCAAGGTATCTGATGCATGAGCTGGATTTGTGCTAAACCTTTGTCTCATGGAGCCGTATTGATCATCTCGGCACATAACCAAAGGGCTTCCACTATTCCTTGCGAGACTATCTGAGCAACAACATGGTCTCACCATGCACAGACCAAGGTCAGAGGGACCAAAAAAACAGCCAGCAAACAGAAGGCTGCAGCAAGGTTCTGTGTAATTAGACTTCGGTTTGTTTGGCCTTGATCTGCAGAGACTGCAGGGTGATTTCTCTTTGTGCAAATTAGATTCTTGTAATCCCAAATCATCGGGGAGCCACATATCATAGTGTAGTCTCCTGGCACCGCAGGATATTTAGAGAGTGCAGAGGAGAATAGCTCAGAGGAAAACGAATGGCGCATTCCGATAGAAACGTCTAAACTTAACGGCCTACTTATTAAAATGGAGTATTGCTGAATTGCTCAAAAGGAAGCAGCAAATGCAGCAACATGGCTTATTAGAAAGTTCTGCACTTTAATTACACTCCACTGCATAAAGTGTCATCTGACTGTATTTTATTTTAAGATGGACACGCGGTAGTAAGGTGTGCAACAAAATGCTACTTGAAGTGCACAAACATTTTAAGTCTGTGTTTATTTTTCTACACTCATTGCATCTCATGGCTTAAGAATGGAGCTGACACTTAATACTGACAACCACTATTAAGAAATGCCTTTAAAGTCAATGACATGATGCGCTACAGGGAAAGCTTTTGATCCATGGTTGTGTCGTGATGCTCGCTGTACGTTTGGCTCTGTGAAGGACTGAGCTGTGGTCTTTGAAATGTTTTACCCTCATTTAACCCCAATTATATTCTTCCCGGGTCTTTATAGTGTTGTTTGCTGGCAAACATTCCCTAACAAATCACAAACAAGGGGTCTCTTATTTGCATGTGATTTTTTGCAGAAAATTGGTTTCCCTGGATTTTATTTGGGTTAAGCTGTTTAATTTAGGGTGCTAAATGTATAAAATGTGTTTTTCTTTATTTATTCATTGTGTTGAAAACCATCCATATCTTTTTTTACACTTCACACTTATGTAACACTTTGTGTTGGTTTGTTGCAGTAAAATACATTACAGCTCCTTACGATCTTGGCTCCAGTGAGACTTTTGGTTTGTTCCTCTGAAATCATTCAGTCACTCTAAAGCAGGTGATGCCCTTAATGTTGAAGTCAATGGATATTGGAGGGAATTTTATCTCAGAAACTCGCAGCAGAAGGCTGAGACACAGTTTAAAGAGTTCCCATGTCCAGCATGCCATTAGCATTTCATCCTTTTCCCAATGGAGATACGAGCAAACACAAACCCAGATCCATCCATCTTAGTACTGAAATCTGACTGGATTTGAATCTTTTTTTCTTTGGCTTTATTTATTATTATTTTTTTTATTAAATCAGTATTTGCACTCTGGGCTCAGAGGTGTATGGTCTTTTTAAATCTTTTTCAAACTCTCTGTCTCTTTATGTTTTTATTTCTATTTTAATTGTTATCTAATCTCTGTCTCTATCTGTTTTCGTTTTTATTTTAAATTGTGTAAAGCACTTTGAAATGCCTTGAATCCTTGTAAGATACAAAAACTCTGAGGTTTGAGAATCTTTGTATGACGTTGCTCTGCTAAAACTCTGAGGTTTGAGAATCCTTGTATGATGTCGAGGTTTGAGATGTTTTAAAATGTTTTTACTTTTAATTTTTACTTTTAATAATGTTTCTATCTTTTTCTAATCTTTTTCTAATCTTTTTCAAAATCTCTGTCTAATTCTGTTTTCATTGTTATTTTAAATTGTGTAAAGCACTTTGAAATGCCCTGCTGCTGAAATGTGCTATACAAATAAAATTTGATTGGTTGATTGATTGATATGGTTTTGTGCACTGTAGCTAAACTCTTTTGGAGCTATTACAGACCAATTTATTTGCATGTTACAACCAAGAATTTATAGAAGTTTGACTTTTTTTATTTATTTATTTATTGCTTTTCTACACATGCCCTCCTAAACATCACTTTTAGGCAGATGTCAGATGTTTAGAATAGGAGACATGTATGAGCTTAATAATTCGATGGAGTCAGACGAATTAGATGAGTTGGGATGTCAGTTGTAAATTTCTTCCTTAGGGACAGCTTTTATCAAGAGTAAGATGTCATAAATAATTCAGTTTGTCTCACCTAATTAAGGATTTTCAGCTAAGTGGACTCATCCCTCTTTCTCTAATTTTTAGATTTGAATATCTAGGTTATGTGAATTATATTAACTTATTGACAACAGGAAGTAAGAAAGCTGGGTCAATTCTGAATGCATTCAAGTTAAACTTAAAGGCTCAGTGCTGTGCGGTTTTCGTTCACACAGTTTAATTTAGATTTGCACATTCAATTATTAGGAGCAATAAGAATACAAACAGGCTCTTTCAGAATAACAGAGGGAACCAGAAGCAGGGACACTTGTGTCTTCGAAATGTTCAGGACGGAGGGATCATTGAATCTCATGACACTGAGCTGTGATAACGATGTTAATGGAGACGTAACCACAGGTGGTGGTACCTGCTTGTCATTTCTGCCTGGCGCACCTCTGGCGTACTGCAGGGTCATCAGCCAGAGGTCGCCTTTCATCGATGTTTCGCTTCATGTCTAGGATCCTTCTTTTCTCCACTCACTGTTCTTCCCTCTTAACCAGAGCCAGAAGCTCCCTTGCTCAGCCTCCTCAGCAAGATCGTAGAGAGCCCACTTCCTGTTGGGGCCCCGAGACCCAGAAGGGGTTTGGAGAATCAATGTACAGATGACCTGTGACCCCTTCCGTACCCAACCTCCACAGGGAAAGTGAAGGCTCTCCATCCAACTTGCGAAGCGCGCTGCTGATGGGTCTCTTTTTAACTCATTTGCGACCTCCCGTCTTTTCTTCCCATAGAAATATAAAAAGAAGTTTTAAAAGGATAATTTTATTTATTAATGGGGAAAAAGGCTTTTCACATTCACCGCCTTGTGAAATCCTGAGTAAAACTATGATTAAGCCTTTTTGTTATTCCGTTCCTGTCACCGTACCCAGACCCGACTGCTGTCAGACCTTTAGAATGAGAAAATAACAAAATCACTGACAACCATGTCACCTATGCTTCTTCTGCATGACTAAACGTCCCAAAATCAACCAAAAAAAATGAACATTTTAAATTGGCATAGTCAAAGTTCCCTGCTTCAACGTATTTCAAACAATCTCTACTTTCTCGTGTCTCTGGAGAACTTGACTACATACTGATGAGCTAATTCAGCCACTTGATCCAATTGTGTCAAACCAGTGACACATCTTGAAGGTGTAGGTAGGACAGCGACCCTCGAGAACCTGTATTATACTGGGCTTCTATGACAAAAACCTCTAAAAAAAAATATAAACATAAACAAGAGTTACTGACACCAGCTTAGCTTTTTGACCTTGTGCAGGACAAGAAGAAGTACACAGCGTGTCCTAGACGAAAAGGGGAAGTAGAAATGAGAACAAGGCAGAATCTTCAAATTGCAATATTTGGTGGCTTAAAATTAGCATCCAGTACTTCCTCTCTAAACTACTTTGTCTAACTTACTAGACACACAAAGCAAGAGAGTCTAACACAGTGTTCCTACTGAAGCTGCATTGTCACTGAACCCTCAGCTGTGTGTCACACAAACACCCTGAGCAACACGCTGTGAAATACGGATGGCTAAACGTAACATGTAAAACAAAAATATTTATAGACCCTACAGTGTGTCAGCATATTTTTTTTAGTCACCATTTCTTGTACCGTTTCTGACGCCGCGCCGCTCTCTTTTCTCTGACTTTATTAAAATTCCTGGCTTTTCATATTGATCTCAGGTCGTTCTCCCGTATCGAGCCGAGTCGCAAGACTTACTCCCATTGTCTTTTGCTTGACATCTTTACAGAAAAATCAAACTTTCATCAGTTCCACCGTAATAAAAACTCTGACCGAATATGATCTAATAGAAATATTGTTTGTTTGTTTTTTCACCGATGGCCGTCGGCTACATTTAAAGAAAATAAATCCATCCTGTGACCTACAGAGAAAATGCCAATAGTATCCATTGGATCAGAATGACCATGGGAGCTATTAGAAAAAGACCTACAAGAACTGATCAGCTTTAATTGTTTTCAAGCCTCAAATAAAACTACATATAATATATATATATATATATATTATATATATATATATATATATATATATATATATATATATATATATATATATATATATTATATATATATATATATATATATATATATATATTTTTTTTTTTTTTTTTTTTTTTTTTATCTGATCTCTAATTTTAGCAAATAACTTTGGTACATTATGTACTATGACTACCAAAAGTATTCATAGCCTCTGATTACGTTTTCATATTTTGCCATGTTATAATTGCAACCTGCAATGCTTTTACAGTGAACACACATTTACGGTGTGTATGCTTTTACAGGTGCATACACACCGCAAATAGGTGTGTATGCACCTGCAAGTAGGCAGGGATCCATTGTACTGTGATGTTATATGACAGGCCAACATAAACTGGTAGATGACTGCAAAGCAGAAGAAAAACAGCAGATGGTTTTTAAAAATGTTAAGAAAAAAACAACTGAATTGTGTATTTATTCATAGTGAGATATTTTCAACTTCTTCAGTTGAATTTAGCCGTAATCAAAGGTGATCCGCTCACAATGAGCTTTGTTTATAAGACGTTCCAATGTGTGGTCAGCGCAATAATTTATGTGCACCTATCCAAGACAAGCATATCTATCATCAGCACCAGAAAGATTTCAGAAAAGAAAAAAAGTCAGACTTGACTTTGTGTAGCTTTTCAGTCCACAGTGACAGAAGATCATCTCTCTTCTTCGCTGCTGGTGAGGATAAGTGAAGGATAATGTTCTCTCTTTTTTGTCTTTTTACTCTGCATGAACCTCTAAGTGGTCTTTTTGACAATATTTGCTGGTAATAAAGATAATAAAGCCTCTAAGTTGCTGTGAAGCATCTTCACTTATAGAGACTTTAAATGTCAATTAGACGTTTCTCATGTTGACGTCGACTTTAAGCAATACGAGGTCGCCCAGGTCCAGCTGATTTCACCTCACAAGGATTCGCTCAGCTCATTGGTAAGGAGCAGTTCATTTGATTCATGCGTGCAGAATAAGGGATTCATCTAAACCTCGGAGGTCGGCAGCTCTTGAGGACTGGACTCGGACACTTCAACTCAACATGCAATCGAGTTTGCGTGCCAAGTTTTTATGTGTATCTATCAGATTTGAGGAAACGGGTCAAGGATGAATTGATTACAGAAGAGAACATGCTGCTATGTTTGGAATGAATAGTCATGATGTGGAAATAAAACAGATTTCTTTGTCGGGCATGGGACATTAACCAGAATTTACCAGAAGAGTTAAGCCCGCTTATGTTTTTTTTCCTCTCTTTTTTGTTTTCCTCTTCTTCCTTTTTTTGTTATTCCAATCGCAAGGATCTCTCATTGTGCCGTGAAGTCATTATTGTGAGAATTGCCTGTAATTAGCATCATCCCGTTGACGTATCTCTTCCTACTCGGAGCAGAGATAACAATGGCTCATCGCTGGCGGAGCAGATTACTTGCATTTCTCTCCGCAGAGTTGCTGAGACAGATCCTCCAACTTTTATCGGCCGCTTAACAACATCCTCAACGGCAATGGGAGGTCGCTGACCTCCAGAGATGGGGGTCGCGGCGCTCGCTCGTGCTCTGTTGATTCTCATGTCTAATGCGCTCTGAGCATGAGCGTACACAGATGCCGTCAGCGAAGCGCACAGGCAATCAACAAGGACAAAAAGGAAAAAAAAATACTATAACAAGACGTGATCCTCTGTTAAATCACAAGATAAACACAGCCAGAGCCATACAAACCGGAGCAGATTATTTTTGATGACAGCTCCTTTTGTTTCACATGACAGGATAAGCCAAATGTTTCAGTTTGTTGTGTAAATAGACACTGAGCGGCTGACTTTACACTCCAACTTCGCTTTCTGCGTAACAACTGATGTGTGCTTATGTGTTTATGGTGATCACTTCTGCTGCTGTTTGAATTGATGCATATGTGTGTTTTTTTATAGATCATTTTAATGAGTCTCTTTTTTTATTCTTGTCTGGTTTTCTATGTCTGTTCTCTGGTTCCTGTTTTTTTTCTGTCAGTCTTCCTTACTGATTTTAAACAGAACACATGATTCTTTTTTTACTTCTTCCTCTGCTTCAGATAATTCATGAGTTTGACTTCAGACCTTCTTTGTTTATTATAACTCCGACTTTTGAGTTTCTCGGAATCATATAAAAACAGTTTTCACGTTACTTCCTGCATGTAAAAGTTTATGATGTTGGTTCATCTTTCAACAACACTGACACCCACAGATGATTTGAGTGGGGCTGATATTCTTTTTTTTTTCTTAAAAGTGCAATATTTTCAGTATTTAGCAATTAAGTCATAATTAGAAGAGTGGTTTAAATTGGAAACTTCAGTCTTTTGTCCTTTTTTGAAATTTTGTTTTCTCCAGTGTGTGAATAAAAAACCTGAAAGATGTAGAAGGTGTGGGAACTATCAATAGTTCCATCTACTTTTTTCATCAACTATGACCAATTGTTCTGCCGCCTGGTGAAGAAAACCATCCATCAGCATCATGCTGGAGCCTGCATATGAGCTCAAAACATTATACGAAGTTATAGGTCACTGAGTAAAATAAGGCAGTAAAATGTTGTTAACTTACTGTTGTACAACTGCAGGTATTTGGTTTTCTGTAGGTAGCATAATTCGCTCTCACTCATAAGAGAATAGAGAACGTGCTTCACTTCGGTTCTTTAATTAAACGGCACCACTAAGTTTCCTCATCTACCGTCCAGAGCTTTCAGTGATGTTTTCCCTTCTCTGACATTCTATATTTTATGACTCAGACACTCTTAATTATGCTGCTCTGTTGTGCTGTATTCCTGGACAAAATGAAGGAAATACAATTCGAAATGAAGTGTTACACAAGACAAGGGATGCCAGGAATGTGAACAACTGAGGTGCTACAACTTCACTTAGAGCCAAAGTACCTTTCAATAGCTAACATCCCTTGATAGTTTTTTCTAGTGTAGCTTTTGTAAAACAGACACGAAAACACGTTTTATGACGATTATGCAAAGTTAGACTAAATAGCATTTTCTGTTCCATTTTTATAATTTTTAAAGCCCTAAGGTTGCACCTTTCTGAAATTTTTACAGTTTTGTCTTAGACAACTGCAACATTTTCTAACTGTTTAACATTTTACATTTTAAGATGCTGTGTAAGCACAGTCTGCTGACTCAAAAAATATTTTATGAAGCAGAGAAAAAACCCAGAGCATCCAGAATGAAGACTGCAGGTTGATCGATTGACCAACTCATGTCCAAATCCCTTCGTCTTTGTAGATATTAAAACCTAAAAGGTCTTTCAATCTCTTCGGTAATCAAACCAAATGGGTAAAATCTAAAAGCCAAATAAAAAGTGGCTTTAAATAATTTAGATAAAATATTAAAATTCAAATGTCAGTGGTTGTCTACTGAGTTTTGTTTATGATTTTAAAAACTATTATCTTGAGCTGTCGCCATGATGAACAATGCTTTTGTTTTGTTTGCTTTCAATGATGGTGTGTGTTTTTGCATCCACAGTTTAGCTGCTCAAACTTTCCAGAGCTGAAAAAAACTTATTCCCCTTCTGCTGAAACTGCATCATTAAAAACGTTTTCCACTCTTCAAAGTGAGAGCTCTTATTGAAGCAATAGTAAGCATGAATTCAACGTTACCAGATGTTAAACTATTTCCACTTTGGGTTTTTGTTTAAGTAGAAAACAACCTCTCATGTTTATTTTGTGTTGAGCATTTCAAATTAATAAAATTCAAACAAATTCAAACTATTACACATTTTTCATTCAGAAATTTAAATGTTGTGAAAAAAACTACGTAGGAAAAGTGGATGTTTAAGATTGTATCTTAATGTTGTACTTGACTTTCTTCAATCGAGACTCGATCAGAGGTCAATTTTTCCAACAAATACTATAGAGCTGTTGAAGAAATGCTGTTTTTTTGATAAAGATCAGGGTCCGGCTGTAGAAAACAAATGAAAGTCAAAATTGAAACTCCTTGTGAATATGCATCTGTGTGTGTGTGTGGGATGGTTCCAGAGAGGCCAACAGGAGGGGATCCAAACCAGATCCCGGCAGCTGCTGGTCCGAAACAACCCAGAGAGCCGAGGTCCGGCCAGGAACCCACCGAGCGAGAGAGAGAGAGCTGTGCGGTGGCCAGTGTTTAGCATATCAAAGTAAAAGTGTAAAACGGTTTTGATTTAAACCTGCCCGTCACGTGGAACATTTTTCAGTGAAGGCTGAATGTTGGGTAACTGGGCTCCGCAGATTCCTCTCACACTTCAAAGCCGTGAAGCTTTAGGTTAAGCGTTTTGCCTGTAGGTGTGAATATGAAGTTGAAAGGTTGTCTGTCTCTAAGACCCACTCTGGCAACTCGAACACCTTGGGATACGCGAGCATATTTAATGCTAAGAATACATTAAGCTATCCGCTTACCCGATCCTCTGTTATGATAGTGCTTCCTTTATGAGACAGCTTTAGCACTAGCATAACAATCTCAAAGACGAAACTGTCAGAGAAGGATTAAATGATTTGACCAACGACTAAATAACTGCATGTTCTTTACTGCAACACTTCCCTTTCTTTCCATTGAAGTCATGAATTATTCTTCATTTGAATGAAGAGAGAGCAGCCAAACAGTCTCTGCTCAATTTCATGCTTCGCTGAAATGGGAAAAAAAAGGTCACTGATAATTTTTAAATATAATCGCACAAAATCGTATTTTAAAGTTCCCTTAAATATGCAACCAAGGGGAATCACTCTGTTAGAGTTTATTTTTAGCCCACTAAGTCCATAAGCAGACTGCTTCATTCCTTCATGCTGATGCAAAGAAATAATCACATTCCTACTTTTACAGTTTTTAAAAAATGAGCTCCCAGTTCTCTGAAGTTGTTAAGAATATGAAAACAGTGAATGTATGCACTCTACAAATATTTGTTTTATTACATTTATTCTTTTAAGTTAAGTTACTTCAAAATTACATCACATTACATCTAGCTAAAATCTGGCATAGGTTTTTATTTAACTTGGTGTTTACCAAAACCAGCATTGGAAACAATCCTGCTGGTCCAAATAAAGGTTAATTAAACTTCAACTCAATTCAATTCAGCTTATTTATCTAGCAACAATTCACAAAAATGTTGTCTCAAGGCACCTTCATGCACAAAAATCTAATTAGAAATATAAGCCTGGTAAATCTGCAGCACGATCTAACGAGGTAATAAATAGGTCCTACATTAGAAAGCTTTGTATTTCCTTATTCCATGTGACCATGCAGTTCAGAGACTGCTGCAGAAAAAAAGGAAGCGCTGTCGCTTAACCATAGTTGCCCTGCCCCATTCTCACATCCTCACTGAAGTGAAGCTTTGAGGTTGGCACACAAACACAGAGAGTTATTGGAGGATCAAGCTGCTTCCTTTTGGGGAAAAAGAGAGAGAGAAAAAAAACCCTTCGCCAGCAGCTTGTTTATCAGCACATTAATCACTTCAGTCATGGGAAGAACAAAAGATCGGTATTCCAGGGGTCCACCCCATTCTCTGTTGTCTCTCTCTTGTTTGGGTTTTAACTAAGCTGGACATAATGTGCACTTATTACTCCAGGTGTGGCAAATAATCAGATGCTTCCAGCAGAACACCGTTTGTCACTGTGAGTTGGGAACGATATATTTTTCACACTTTACAATGGAAATAAGTAGGATAAAACAATGCAGTGTGAGCATATTACAATATCCCAGTAAGTGGGATAATGGAAAGACAGTTTAGCAGATGCATAGAGACTATAAGGACAGGGTAGTGAGATGAGAAGAAGGGACAACAGAGAAACAGATTTCACTCGTGTTAGGAAATAAAGTTGCTCTTTATCAATCACAATAAACTATATTTATAGACTATCATGAGGAACAGCAGGATGTCATCAGAGCCTTTGGGGGGAACTGTTGGTTGGATTATCCACCATGCGACTGTGCATTTGATTCCAGCTTTCTCTGGCCACTTTTCTACCCACCTTCAGGACACCCCATGGAAAAAATGGGACAGGTCAGGCAGCTGGACAGAGTTTTGCTGCTCTGTGACTTCATAGATTCCAGTTGTGACTCCTGTTTCCTGGGAGCCATGCGGAGAAATAGTACTTTTCATTCTGTTATCCAGAGTTTTTACCAATCTCTCTGTGTAGTCCAGTCCATCGGTTCCTTTGTATGATGGGGCCCAAACGCCGGGACTCCATTAGGGTTCTTCTTTCTTCCTAACTTGGACTTCTGAGTAACAAATGGAACTTTTGTTTTTCTTGTACAGAAACAGTAAAAAAGGTGAATACTTGCTGCTGTTTGTCAGTTCGTATTTTCTTGAGATGGTTTGCATGTAAAACCATCTCAAATAATCTAAACTATTCATCATTTGTAAAATAAGGAATCTCAAAGCATTTACTGCTCAGTAACTCCAAATTTAAACCTTTCTGCAGAAGCGCAGACCCAGAGTAACAGGCGGCCAGGTGTTTCCCATCATTATTAAGGATGATAGTTGAAATTGTCAGAGATTCCACTTGGAGCATCTTTTGTGGATGAAACAAACTCAGCCCACTCGCATGCATCCAATCAAACGCCGCTGAATGTTTTATGTGTGCGTAGCGAAACCCGGCTGTAACCTGTGATATACGTATCGCCACATTCGAACTCCCACAAGGACATCGTTGTTTATGCTAGGAGCTCTATCTTTACGTCACAGGTCAACATTTGTTGAATGATGCAGTAAAGTGGGTTTTTTTTTTACAACCTTTTCCTCTGTCTATACTTTATCAGTGCAGAGATGACTAAACAATGACTTGTAAACCGAGGCAGCGACTCCCGAGCCTTTATATGGTCTGCTCCACTCAGAAGAAATGCAAAGCAGTTTTCGTCTTTCTGCCTTTGTTTTTCAGAGCCATCCTGGATTCCTTCCAGCGCCAACAAAAAACACTTTGCTACTATATTTACTTGGAAGTGCAAACATATTTGAAATGTCTTGCTTTCGTGGACATACACCCCCGTTTGTCGTTGGCTGGAGCACACCCACAGTTCACCAAAGGGGGGTTTAGGTTGGGACCAATTAGTGGTCTGACCACTGGATCAATTCCATGTCTTTGTCCGGCTGTGTTAGATATGAACCTGACTGATGTGGCATTTTCTGAAATCAGAGCAGGATTGGATGGATAAGAAAAAGAAAAGAGGAAATGAAATTCCTTTATTTTTACTCACACCAATCCTCATGCAGGACTTTGTATGAACCTTAAATACTTGTAAACGCACAGCTTTTATTGAAGTAATATTTCCCAAGTCTTCAAACGGTTTCTTATTTGACCACAATGAATATGATCGCATGTGAAAATTGGACCACACAGTATTGAGTTTCTCTCTTGATTTGTGTTTCTCATTATTCCTGTGTTTACTTACAGCTTTTTACTTGGTAATTCTTAGTGGTAACACTTTATTTGAAGGGGGGTGAATAAGTACGGTGGCCGACAGGTGCTAATGCGCAGCAACAGAGAAAACATGCAAACAAAAAAAGACACTCGCACAAATGAAATGCAGCAAACATAAAAATAGACGCAAACAAAAAGCAAATAAAATGTAGCAAACAAAAAAGCATTTTTATTCAGGCATTCATTGGTGGATGGTTGAATTTCTCTCCAAGGTCTCAACCAGTTTGTGGCTTATGTCTGGATTATTCAAAAAAATCACACATGACAGATATCCTCTAATTAGATTTTTAATAAAAATTAAAATGGGCACATTTCAAATAGTAAAAGTTTAAAAGTATTTTTTATTATTATTTTAAAGCTGTAAAGGCCACAATAATTACATTAACTGAATATGTAGTTTTCACTAATGCAGTAAGTCATATTCCATATTCCAGTTCAAATTATGGGTCCCACATAAGAGATTCAACAAAAACGACCCCTAAGAAGAAAAAAAAAACCTTCAACGTATTGTTAATCTGAAACTATAGGAAAAAAATAAAGGGTCGTATCATGTCGGGTCACAAGGTCTGCAGTTCATCCTTTCATGACAGAGATCCAGTCGCTCCAAGAAATCAGTGGTGACGGCGTTTGACTGAAAAGAGCTCTGAAAGACAACTAAAGGGTTACCCAAACGTGAAAGAGATTTCAGAACCCGAGCTGTGTTTTCTCTCAAATATTAGAGATGTGTCATCCTCCAGAGTTACTACAGGCCTCTTGGCCGCTTCTGCATTCGTGGCCATGTGTTAGAGAGAGCTCTGAGACGCTAAAGATGTTTGAAACTCGGCTTCATTGCTTCAAGCTTCTCTTGGTTTGCTCTTGGGTATTTGGGGTGGCGTACATAAAAATACCCTGTTATCTACATTTTCTACATTTAGATTTTTAGATGGAGGTTTGTGGTTCTGATTAAGCCAAATCCGAAAAACCTGCATTCACCTACAACGTATAAACACTATATAATATATATTCTGCTGATATAAGAGTGGAACTTGTATATCTGCATAATATTTAGTATGTAGTTCTACATAGTCGATAGCAATAGATTTAAGTATAAACAATGAAATGTATCTTCAGTTAGACTGAAATGTAAAAACAACAAAAAAACCTCTTACTGCTGGTTGCATGTGGGAGTTGGTGATTAAACTCTGACTTATCAGCAGTGAGGCTTAGCGTAAGGGGCTCGCCATGGATGTTGTGCGCAAGATAAGCTCAAAGAGGTTACCAAAGCCCAGAGAGAAACTGCGGCGACTAACGTGCTCAGCATTTAACTTGGATCTCAATTTCGCCTCTTTTTACTCAAGACGAAAAATCAAAAGAGTTCAGTGCAAACCTCAGAGCAGCGTGCGTGTAAATCTTGGACTTTTCTTGGATGCGAGGGGAAATTTCTGCAAAACGGCAGAGTGAGTGAATGCTGTGGGTCAGGTCATCCAAACATTCTGGGTACATGTGTAATGATGTTCCTGGACAATTGCCAGCGCAAGTGCAACATGACAAAAGACCCAACAGTTAAAAGCAGTAATAAGAAGCACGACGCGGGAGGCCACGCTCGGCCCTCTCATATTTTTTCCCGTTTAAAGCAAAGTCTCAGAATGTAATTTGTTGCATCTGTTTGAGCGATGAGCATAGGATTCAAACATTTGAGTTTGATGATACAATTTGCTCCTGCGTCATCAGTCGTATGGAGTTTTGAGAGAGCTCATTGTTGAGCACAGAGATGAGGGCCAGGGCCCGTTGTGTCTGCCTTCATCAAAGGTCAGAAATCTGGAAATCATCAATCCTTCCCTTTGTGAGATTAGCAAAATCCTGCTCCGACAAACACGATTTCAAACAAGCGTGGAGAACGCTAAGCCTGAATACCTGCTTTTAATTCATGTTCCTGCATGATGGTTGTGCAACTTGGAAAAGAAAAAACACAACCAAAAAGTATTCTCAACCGCACACTCTGCAGCATTTCAGCTGACTTATCGTATTTTTATTTTTTTTTTTTGGTAAATCAACACTGCAGCACGTGTAAGATAACAGAAGATGCACGAATATATGTGCCTATTCTTGTTGAGTGTCTAAGATAGGAGCTACTGATATGATCTCTAAACTTATGAACTTTAGCGAATGCCTTTTAAAGAGGCGGTGTTATGTATTGTATATCAATGTCACTTTCAGTTGTCATAAAAAAGCTGTACATGTCAAAAATGACTTGGAAGAACTTTATAATTTAATACCTTGAAATTAAAAGTCTCTTTAAGAAACTCCACCTTCAGGAAGTCATCACAACGACATTAAGTTAACAACATTTTTAGCAGGGTTATGCAGAGAAGCATATCCACAGGTGTTTGCTAATTACTGCTGGCTAGTCTGTAGGAGCATCTAACAGTTGCAGGACACAGTTGCAGCTTTTGAGGTCTGTTCTTGGTCATGCCTCCTCTCAACTATTTGTCTTATACTTTGTATTTTCAAAGTGTGCATCGTACGAAAGAAAATGGACCCATTGAAATTAATCTATCTTTGACTATTAACAACAATTATTAGGTGAAGGGCACCTGAACAGATTGGCAGCCAGCCTCAGCACAACACAGAGACAGAGTCACACCATAGAACAATTCAGAGAGATTAATTAACCAAACAGGAAGCCTGGAAGGAACCCAGACACTCTGACCGGAGTTTGAATTATGCAAACTCAGGTCAGAAACACCCCAGGCTGGGATCTGAACCTCTTACCTTCTTGTCGTGGCATCAAAAGTGCTACAAATTGCATCACTATTCCCTCTAAAATAATAATAATAATAATAAAATATTTTAAAATCCCAGTCAAAGCTCAATATGGCTCAGTCTTTTCTGATGCATTCAGTCACAATTTTCTTTCACTTATACTACATTTAGAGACTTTTTTTGTTTGTCTTTTTTGGTTGAATTCTTTACATTTTGGTTCAATCTCAAAAACTCTGTGTTTGCTTGTTTAATACAAAGGCACAATTCATAATTGATCGGTATTTGAATACATGCGTGTGAGTCTTTGCATAGTCCTTTTTATAGACATGTCTGTATGGAATGCAAATTTCTGGTGACTCCAAAATGTTTTTTACTGGCAAAGCATTGGATGAGAGTTAGTCCTGAGGCACCTACACCCTGCAGACTGACACTACGGAATCCTATTAATAATGAAAGATGTAATTTCATTAGTTGTGGCTGAAACTTTTTCAGAAGTAATTTCTAAATTGAAAAAAAAAAGTTGGAACACTGTGCCAAACACACACTCACTCAACAACATTCCAAGGTGTTGCCGCGACAAGAAGTCTGAGAAAACTCAACAGTCGATGAATCATAAATAATGTAGATCCAGTCATTTTCTAATTTGACCTTCCAGGTAAACCTACTGTAAATCTATCACAATCGTACAAACAGTCCTATAAAGAGGGTCACTTGTTTTTAATGGGATCCAAACTAACAAAGAGAGTATAAAACCTCTCCTGGGTCCTGGAGTGTACCACACAACTGAATATTTTGACACCACTATAAACATAGCATTCATTCTGGAACATATTTGCAACCTCTTTAAATATGTAAATTTTTACCCTTTGACCGTGTTGCTGCTTTATTTCTCTTGCTCTCTTTCTCTTTTGCAGCCCTACAACTCCAACCGCAGGGACAGAGTGTTCAAACTCCTGAGAGCTCTCAGCACCCTGCGCAGCCCGGCCGCCTGATTGGCTGAGCACTGACCATGATGTCATCACAGCATGCTATAAGGGCTCTGACAAACAGCCTGGGAGACACATTAGAGGAAACACTGCTCAACTGACGGAGTCAGGAGTGAGACAAGCCACGATTAAAAAAGTAGAGCGGGCATGTGACACTCTGCAGGAGTTATCCGCGCTCTGGCATCTGTACAGTGCAAGGCAAGCAGGACTCACAACAACTACCTGTTGAGGTTCGTAGTGTGTTTGTTTTTTGGGGTTTTTTTTATGTTTTCTTGCAACATGTTTCTGAAGCTTCTTGGAACAGATGTTGATATTTGTGTTCTGTAATTCTGCAGCTTAGCCACTGAAATATTCTTTTCTTTTTTTTGTTAGTAATAGTTGTAAAATGACACATTCAAAACCTTAGTACAGAAAGTTTTGTTTTGTTTTCAGTTCCAGTAATTGTAGCCTTTTCTCATGTGTGTGTCTGTCTTTGTGTTGTGTGTGTGTGTGTGTGCCTGTCCACCTGTGGTTTCTCCAGATGGAAAATACGACGTTCCCTAGCACAGTAAACACCTCCACGACAGCAATCGCACCATGCAAGGCTGAGAAGGAACTCAATGTCAAGATCTTCCTGGGAATAATCTTGTCTCTACTTGTTCTGCTAATTGTCTTTGGAAACATCCTCGTCATAACCGCCATTGCCCGCTTCCAGCGACTGCAGAATGTGACCAACTGCTTCATCACGTCCCTGGCCTGTGCTGACCTGGTCATGGGTCTTATTGTTGTTCCTTTTGGTGCCTGTAATGTCATTTTTGACAAATGGCACTTTGGTGTATTTTGGTGCAAATTCTGGACTGCCACCGACATCCTCTGTGTGACCGCCAGCATCGAGACACTGTGTGTCATAGCCCTAGACCGATATTTGGCCATTACTTCACCGTTTCGTTACCAGTCAATGTTGACAAAGTGCAGAGCTCGAGTTTTGATTGTTATTGTTTGGGCGATTGCTGCGTTGATATCCTACTTTCCCATCCTAACGGAGTTAGCATATTCAAACAACACTGACACAAAGGTGAAATGTAAACGTAATAATACTGACAGTTGTGAGTTTCATGTCAAGCTGGAATATGCCATCAGCTCCTCCGTCATCTCGTTCTACATCCCTTTGTTCATCATGATTTTTGTGTACAGCCGTGTTTTCCAGGAAGCCAGGCGACAGCTGAAAAAGATTGACCGAAGTGTTGGACGCTTTCATAACACCGACAGCAGCGACTTGAAGTCCCTAGAATCTAACAATGGATGGGGGCTAAAAAAGGCAAAGTTTTGCCTTCGAGAACACAAAGCTTTAAAGACTCTGGGTATAATAATGGGGGTGTTCACCCTTTGTTGGCTGCCATTCTTTTTGCTCAACGTGGTGGTGGTGACCATAAAAGAAAATAACCTCGAAATCCCCTTTAAAGTACTCAACTGGATTGGTTTCTCAAACTCTGCCTTCAATCCAATGATTTACTGCAGGAGTCCTGAGTTCAGGTACGCTTTCCAGGATATCCTCTGCCTGAAGAGGAACCGCCTCAGCAACCTGGGACCGGTCAATGGATACGTCCACAGCCGCAACAGCTGGCAGAGTGAGCGACAGGGACGCAGTAAGGGCAGCTCAGATGATGGCGACCCCACTGAAAGGTGTCTGGGGAAGCTGTCGGAGGTCTGCGGAGGAGAGGACAAAACCACGGACTCTAATGGAAACTGCAACAAAAGCCTGCCGACTGTAACTTCAAGTCTGTAGACTTGGAGCTGTGAGACGTCGCCCGGATGATTGTCACTGCCTTCATGAACTTTTGTTTTCCTCAATGGTCTGTTGAAGGTAAGGCCAGCCAAGGTGGCCTGCTGACTGCAATGAGCTGAGGAACGTATTTATTTTTCCCATCATTTCCACGTTTGATACTGTATTAAGATTTTATTTTATTTTTTATTTTGTTACATACAAGATTTCTTTAAGCTACCTCAGACCTGCTTTACAATATTTTTGTGTTAACTGTCTTTGACATTGCGCCCGCTTTAGTTAAACTATTGTGGTATCTCAGATGTTTTTTTTGTGTGTGTTTTTTTAACCATGTAATATGAAAGTCATAATTACACTTCGACATTTTCACATTTTCTGCTTTAAGCTCCTAGGGAAAGATGACTTTCTTTCTTAGTCAAATCAGTTTCATTTTGAACATGCCTGCATGGCAGAAAAAAAAGAAAAAGAAAAACAAAGAACATATCTCTGTCAACGGTTTGCAGGCTGATGGGTTGCACCGCGTTGGTGTTACATTCCGATTTGCTAAGACAGCAATCTGCCATGTTTCTGTCTTTACTTGCGTCTGATTGTGGTAGCATTAGAGACCGGCACCATGTGAAAACCGTAGACACACGTCTCCTGTTCTTGCATTTGACGTGCCATTGCATTAGAGACTGCTGTCAGCAGAACGCTTCAGAGATATGCTGCAGCGCTAGGAGATTCAGATCTTCCTGTTTAGGAGAACAACGCCTGTAGTTAACGCTCTGCGAATGCTGTGATAAAACTTGAAGGCGCACGTTTGAGTTTTGAAATCCTAAAGATATCTGATATCTCTTTAGGCGGAGAGTAGGCGGTATTATCGCAGCACTTTGAAAGGCTGCCCTCAAATGCATATAGATTTTTAAAATTCACCAATTTAAATTATATATATAGATATATAGATATAGATATATAGATATTTAATTTATTTTTTTATATCTGATTTCAAAGTTTGCTTCTGGACAGTCTAAAATGAACATGTTCATCCTCTCAGCTGGCTTCAGTGTTCAGCACACCTTGGCATAAAAAGTCATGAAAACTATTAGCACTTTCTATCCTCTCTGTGAAACAGAAGCTCTGTTCCTTTGTTGAAATAAGCCCCTGTCATTTCTTTTTAGAAATTAGTGGCTTCTTTGTTTCGATATATGCAGTGTTTATTGCAACCAGAGAGGCCATTTCCTCATCGTGCAAGGGTACAAACCACACATGATAATATTAATAAACAGGGTGGCAACAGCTCCAGGGCCGAGACACAGTGCTATTCGCTGTATTCAAATAAACATAGGATAGGCTTCTTTGCCTCAACCTTGTGACATTTCCCAGATTGTTCTCGGTGTATGAGGCTGTGTGTTCATGTCTGAAATCCATGGAACGGTTGGAAAAGGCGTTCAGGGCTCCACAAAGCCGCGTCGTCTCAGCTGCTCCAGTTGTTTCGCTCAGTTTCTGTCAGTCTTCTCTCAACGGGTCTAGATGTGCAGCCACCAGGAAATGCCCCGATCCAGCTGAGCCCTGCCCCAGTAAACATGAATAAACACATTATCTTTGTTGCTTAGTTTGACAATTAGATGATTCTGCAGCCCACCCCCACTCCCCGCACCCCCACCATCCTCTCAGATGAAAGAAAAACCTGTTTTTGTTTCTAGGTTGCAGGTTGCGATTATATCCAAAACGCCATCCTCAAATAATACATGTCTTAAGACTGTTTTCTTATTGTGTTTTCTCTTGAGTTATGTTAAGTTTAATGGACATTACGCACTTAGAGAAAATAATCTCAATTTAGAAATTCGTCCTCTTTCCTTCAGATTAGATTGCTTCACAGATCATTAGGTTGGACAGAGATAGCAGAGGTCTATCTTAAATCTTCTTCCCCAGGTCAGTTAGGCTAAAGTTAGCTTCTGAAGATGGGGAAGAGGAGCCGATCTTTCAGTGCTCCTCCGTGTGGAGTCGGATCAGCTGACACTGTCAAAAGCATTGAACTTTGTTCCTTCAGAGGAAATCTTTATGTACTGTATCGCAAGGTTCGGTCAGCGCTCTTATCACTGATTCCTGGTCGAAGACATAACTACGCAGTCATTGTACGTCAGCGTGTGCCATGTGAAAAACAAGCTTTCCAGAACGTGGATCCTTTTTCTTGCTTTTCTTTTATTTTGATTATTTTTATTTTTTTCTGTGCAGATTTACAGCTAAGTAAATGCAGAGGGTTGAATGTCAGAACACAGGTTCTTGAGGAAAACTTTCCCAACATTTTCACTGTAAGGCATGCTGAAACCACAAATCTGCTCAAAGTATTAGACCAAGTCTTAAATATGATTCTTTTGTTGTTGTTGTTGTTGTTGTTTTTTAATCTTGACAGTTTGATTCTGGGCTTGGCACTAAGCTATTAGAGAGTCCTGCTTTCTTATTGTCTTAGATACATGCAATTTTTGGAAGCACTGTGCAGGTGATTGTTTGCATATCTGTTATATATATTCGTGGTGTCATATTTGTGGATTCCTGCTGGCTCGCTTTGCAAGCGAACCTATTTCAGCCAGAGCTCTGTGGGCTTTCAGCTCAGATTCCACACTGCTCCCTCCTGGCAGTGGCCTATCTTTGCACCTCAGCCGTTTCTCACTTATAAATGGTTACTGTTTTCTATCAATACTCCCGTATAATAAGGAATGTAATTCATGCCTTCACATCCTTGGTGCTTGAGGATGCGACACTGTTATGTGCAATGAGTCTTGAATAATGAGCTGACACTACAACATTCCGGGCACAGCTGCTGTTTTATATCATGCTTACGACGCAGTTTTCCCCCCACCGCCACCAGTGACCTGTCTCCGATTACCCACAGATGCACCTACAGCGGCTCGGCTAAGACAAAAAGATTCTGTTTTGAAAGGATTACGGGTCACAGGTCAGACCAGTCTTACAGTTTGTTTTACCACTTGGCCTCGGGAGTTAATATCCAGCATATTTCAGTGTAATAGACAACAGTGTGTGTGATAGATTGACATGTTAATGTGGTCCAAGATCAGGTGGGGTAACTCAAATGTTACCCTCAAGGAATCATGTTTATTTTCAATGAATAAGTCCCTTTGTTCAACAACAACTCCTATTCTGATTTTAAAGTCATTTCCCAGCCTACAGCGACACTGTATAGCACTTTTAAATATGTTGAAACATATTTCAGGTCACAAAAAAACAAACAAAAAAACAAGTGTTCCCATTGGCATGTACTATAATGTTTCTACTTTTGAATAAAATAATAATAAAAAAGTTACTAGAGTAATTATAGGAATGTGAATGTCCTATTTAAAAAAACTTGTATAAAAGAGCAAACCTGTTATATGTGAACTTTTTAAAAAAAAAATTAAAAAAGTGGTCAGAGTGAGAATATAGTCACTCAGTGGAATGTTTACTAAATGTTTGCAAGCTATTTTCGCACAATTTTTCTTATCAATGTTTGTTCAGGTCTTGGAGCTTGTTACATTATGTGGTTCCCTGTGGTATTTATTTAAAAAGAAAAGATACGTTTGTGATGTAATATTTTTATTGAAATAAATTATGTACATGTTTTATGTGATGTTCTGTGATGTGTTGTGATGTGTTGTTATATATATATATATATATATTTTTTTTTTTTTACTGTTTGGGTTTCATGCAGCACTTTCGGTCGTCTTCAGATCCCATCGAACCTTCTCACTCTATCATGCTACATCCATAAATTCCAACGTTTCAGTCACAGATCTACACATATAATCTTTAAGTGGGACAACAATGCAAAATATTTCTCAAAATATTTTGCAAGTAAATATCTATACTGTGTGCCATGCAGCAATAATATCAAGTGTGACTAAATGCATTTGAGAGTCACTTTGTTTGTTTGCATCTAATTTAATTTCAGCATTAATGCAGCTGTTCTGTTAAGTCCTGACAGATTGCAGGCCCTCTGGGCTATGTCTCGAGTTTTGCCACAGAGTCTCAGTTGGGTTTGTTTCTGAACTTTTACTTTGCAATTCTAACTCTCGTAAATATGCTTTAATCTAATCCACTGTTTTTGTAGCTCTGGCTGTAAATTTAAGCTTGCGGTTTTGTAGTGGACTTCCAAGATAGTTTCAACTCTATTTTTGTAGCTCTGGCTTGGTTTGGCTCCACCAACCAGTCTTAGTACTGCTTGTCTTATTTCTTGTTTACTGATGTTCTCTAACTAACTCATGAGGCCTTCACAGACACACAGGTGCACAATTTATTTCATCAGTTGGCTGTTAAAAGCAAATAGTTGTGCTGGATTTTATTTAGGAATATCAGAGTAAAGTGGTTTTGAAGATAAATGCACGCCTCCCTTTTTGGATTTTTGTGTGTGAGAAAAAAAAGGGGAAACTGAATCATGTATTGTTTTTTCTTCCACTCCAGAATCATCCTGTGATCTGTGTTGATGTACCTCATAAAAACAGCAAAAATCTGTTGATGTTTATGATTGCTGTGTGACCAAATCTTAGGTTTGAGTTAATTTCTTTAGCAAGATGATGTCAGGAGTCACATTTTACAGTAACACTTTATTTTGCAAATAATCACACCTTAATGCAAAGTTGACACTTTTAAAGACCTTTCAACGCAACCTTTAAAGAAACTTTGCAATAAAAGTGTCATTATTTACTGAATGACACTTCCTTACAACAGTTGTAAACATTCATAAAGACTCCTTCATGTTCACAACAGGCGTTATATAAATGACAGTCTCATGTCAGCCTTATGCACACCCAGTCATATACTAATTTGTGCCAAATGATTCAGAGAAGATATAAAGTTAAAGCAAGAGTACATGACTGCCCTTTGCTCTAAGCAATCATAGACCGTACAGAAGTCCTAGATCTAATCAAATCGAGCTGCACAGTTAAACTAGTAGCTTCTTAGATATACGATAGAGAGAGAAGTCTCAGAATTTGGGACAAAGTCATTGTTGAAAATGTATTTTAGTTTTCCTCTATGAGTAATCGTGAGAGAACATTAAAAAAAAAAAAGTGATGCCTAAGTGGTTGTCATGACTCCGAATGATGGGAGGCTGTACACTAAATTGAACCCGGTGGAGTTGTGTGCTAAACACCATATAATTTATGACTGATACATGTTTTTATATATACAGTCAGAACACAATGATAGTCATCCCTACTTTACATGAATGAGCTTGTAACAACAATCAAGGTGATAAAAAAGAAAAAAAACTGCCTTATCAAGTCACCTACTGTACAGCACAATCTGCTTTATTGCAACTCATCCCAGTCTGTCACGTCTGGTGGTTCATACACAAATATTCTCACCAGTACAAAGGGTCAAAGTGGATTTAGTGCACAAGGAATTCCATCAGTGCTGTTTAAAGTTCTCCAAATGATAAAAATCTGTTCCAAGTCATAAATCAGCACTTAATATATTTTGATGCTTTCTTCAAAGCATGTTTGCAATATGTTTCTCATTCACACACACACTGGGGAGGAATGTTGAGTTCAAAGTCCTGCCTAGAAGCACGCTCCAACGTTGAGGAAAAAGAAATCAAGCCTCTAATCAGTCGACTGAATCAAAAGTAAAATATTCACTTCACAAGAATTAAATCCAAAGTAAAAGTGGCTCTTAGATTAGCTTTGCCTGTGTCGATATTTTGCATTTCTTTCCGAAATGGATCAATTTTTAATAATGATCTTTTTTTTTGTTACAGAACAGCTGATTTACTTTTAAGATATAAATACGTGCATAGAAATAGAGTAAAGAGCTAAATATTAAGAACATAGATGTAATAAAAAGCACATTCCTGAATAATATTTGATAGGCACTCAA
Source organism: Poecilia picta (assembly GCA_033032245.1). Classification (NCBI taxonomy): domain Eukaryota; kingdom Metazoa; phylum Chordata; class Actinopteri; order Cyprinodontiformes; family Poeciliidae; genus Poecilia; species Poecilia picta. The sequence goes on from CM065362.1 coordinate 23,471,500, forward strand.
ATATGTTTTGGTAATATTTACTTTAAAGTCCAAGCCTATCCTCTCTCCATTTGCTCAAAAACATTAAATGAGATATTGAAAAATACCCCAGCCTGGTGCTCACTGGGTCAAAGAAGGGATCAGGAAATCAATAGAAAGTCAAATCTTACAGTCGCAAATAACTGGGTTTTGTCTTTGCAACAAATATGTCAGGGTAGTTGAATGTGGACAGAGGAATGAAATACAGATTTGCGTGGATGGTAGAAAAAAAAAAAAAACAAGATCTCCTTGATCTTGCTTTTTTTTTCTTTAACAAACAAAAGAACAAATAAAAGCTGCTTACGGGCAGGTAATCACAAAGCCTGATGCTAATTAAAAACAAGGAATGTTTACATGCGAGTGAAAACAAAAGAGGATAGGCATGTGCTGTGAAACATAATCAGATTCCAGTCATAAACTGAGGTAACTAAGGACATTTAGACTGGGGGGGAAAGTGTTTGGGAAAATAAATGCAGGTGAACTAATTGGAAGCAGAGAACAGGTGGAGCAGCTAAATACAAGTGCAACTGAGGACATCTAAAGACAACAGCATGAAACTGCAGGGACACTTGATGAAGCAACGACACACGAAATATGGCTGAGCTGAGGAACAACAACTGAGAAAAATATAACAAAAACAAAAGGTTTATATAAAGGCGCCTGCGACCTGGAAAATGACAAAAAAAAATTGAAGATAAAGAAAACAAGAAACATCTCATGCTCAAAATTTCAACTGGAATTTTAAAATCAACCATCCTGAGAGAATAAAATATTAAGCATGATTAATTTCCAGTCGCTAAATGGAGCTATCTGGCTGAATCATCAAAGATGAAGATAAAAAAAATAACAAAAAATACAGAATTAAGATTTTCTGTTTAACCTTTGATGAGGATTATTAATATTCCAGAATATTAGAAGAAATTATTTTTTGAGATGTCAAAAAAAAAGGAATTTTTAAATTAAATTTCCACATCATGCTCCTTCTGTGTGGTACTTTTTTTTTTAAATTAACAAAGCACTTGCAAACTACAATGTAACTTTTTATGTTGCTTTTGCTGTGATGGCTTCTTCCTCTCCTAGTGGCCTTTCAGTCCATGTTGGTGCTGGACTCATTCTGGCTTCAGCCGGCTTCTTCACAAGCTGCTTTGCTTTTTGTTCTAATGTTTATCGACACATCTTTCACCAAAAATCTGTTCATCTCTCACACACATAACCCATCTCCTTCCTGAACTATATGTTCCCTAATCAGTCACGTGCCGTTAATACAAAAATGAAATTGTTGAGCAGATGAAGATGCCACTTTTAAGGATCTTGTAACTGGTTTGTACCAAAATCCGCCTCCTGGAGCTCCACAGTTACCATGGCTAACCCTAACCCTAGTTTTTTATTTTATTTTATTTTTTTTTACTATTTAAAACATCTGCGACAGACTGGCGACCTGTCCAGGGTAAACCCCGCCTCTCGCCCGGAACGTTAGCTGGAGATAGGCACCAGCAACCCTCCTGACCCCACCAAGGGACAAGGGTGTCAAGAAAATGGATGGATGGATGGATATTTAAAACATGAAAACTGTATAAATAGGTAGCTTGAACCCTGCTGTTTATAAACACACTTTTCTTTTTAAGTTTATAAATTTATCACTAGGTTGTTTCCCTTAAATTTCATTCTTCTGTTTCCATGGCATCTTCTTCTGTAAACAGATCCACCCCTAAGCCCCTCCTCACTTTATCTTGACGTCTTATCTTAAATCCTTCCGTTCAGCATGACATTGCAATTTCATTTAAAGTCATATCGAATGTTCCGTGTCTTTCATGGGTTTAGACGCACGCTCAGGCCGATCCACTGACATGTGTGCAAAAAGGAAAGCTGTGAGATCAAACATCTGCTCCCTGGAGCCCTTAAAGGCAGCACTTTGTGCCGAAGAGAGAGAGAGAGAGAGGAGAGAGAGAGAGAGAGAGAGAGAGAGAGAGAGAGAGAGAGAGAGAGAGAGAACTTCCAGCAGTCGTGAGCAAATTCTTCTGCCAAGATATTGTGCAGCCCTTCACATGAACACATGCATGGTGATATCTATCACGTTACTTCGAGGGCCTACATTTACAGGTTAATAAATAAATGGGATGTCTACCAATGTGTGCATGTAGCCAAATTCTCTGAAAAATGAAAAAAATATATATAGGGATTTGTTTGAGTACATGCTGCATGCATAGTGTGTGTGAGTAAAACATTCTTTGATGGATCGATATGTCCCTTGGCATTAAAGAGCTCCAAGCCACCCTGCTGTTTGCAGCTGTTTTCCTCCCATAGGCACCACTATGTGCATGTCCACTGATCTATGTAAACATGAGCACATTTTAAATAAGATATAAAAAAGGAGCCAATGTTATGAAAGCAAAAACACAACATTTATTTAATCAAATTTCAGGCCCTGTGTGATCACAATAAAATTTTTGTTTTTTTTTTACATAATCCTTCTGTTTCTTACTTTTTTTAAATCTTTTTAATATGTTTAGTAGTTTTTTCACTAAATGTGCATGTTTTCATTACTGACAACAGCAAAGTACTCTCGGTTCCTGTCCGCGGTCAGCCGTGCTTTCTCAGTAGAGGAAATTGCAACATATTTTAGTCGCTGCATGTTGGTGCGGTGACAAAATGTAGCGGGCGCAATTTTCCCTTGCAGTAAATCTCTTTACGCTCGGAAGCATGCTGCTGCTACTCTAAGCGAGAAAACCACTTTTTCACAATTAGCAGCTCATTTGTTGGAACTTCTGCATCCCTTAAAACTAGAAATTGATTCAACAGTTCTGAAGAATATCATCTGGCTTTTCCCATGTGGAGTTTGCATGTTCTCCTTTTTGCACATGTGGGTTTTCACATGTTACTCCGACTTCCTCTTGTGTGCTGATTTTCCTTCCAGCACACACATGAATCATATGTTTATTTGCACAGTTGTTTGTCCTTCACGTCTCCGAGAAGAATTGGTGAGCTATCCAAGAGACAACCGCCCACTGACTGCCGGAGAGAAAAGGTGCAAGCAAACGCGATGGTCAAATTTCATGGCAGAAATCCACGAGGCAGACACAGACAATTAAATCAACATCTGGTGAACACTATACATCCGCTGCTGTGACTCTGTTTGAGCGCATTTACTATGGAGACAGGGAGTCAGGAAGAAAGCACAAAACGTGGACAGAAACGATCGCTTTGGTTCTGTTGCTGAAGCAAAAGTCCTGTCAGATCAACTCCTCTCTCAAGCCATCAATTTTGTAGCATTTCCCAGATTTAAAAACAGCTCCAGTTCAGGCCTATTCCTATATCTCGGTGCACGTTAGCTAAACCTTTATGATTTACTCTCAGCACTGCTCTTTCTAAAGTTGAGTAAAAACTGGTTTTCAATCATTTGAGCTCGTTGTATGGGAACTCGCAAAAGTATTTGCACTCCCTGAACCTTTTTGCATTTTAAGTTATAAGAAAAAAAAAATTAAATGGATTTTTCAGAGGTTGAAATTTGACAGACCAACACAGAGCATTCAATTATAGCTGGAATGGAAGAACAAAAATATATATTTGACACAACTGAAAGGCCTTTGGGGTGTGTTTCTACTAGCTGTTCACATTTGTAGACTGAAATTTCTGCTTGTTCTTCTTTCAGAACAGCTCAAGCTCGGTCGGTTTGGGCGAAAAGTCATTGCACGGATGATGTGCACGGGCAGGGCCGGCCCAACGTTATATTGGGCCTCAAGCATTATTAGGCTTGGGGCCCCTGTTCTTGTAAAGAACGTCACCCCCGCTGACGGTGTTTAACATAGATTTGGTGTAATCAGGGAGAGGATAGCAAAGATGGATAATTGGTTATTAATTGTTAAGATGAAAAGTTTTGAACAAAGTGAGCTGAAACACAAATGAAAGACCGTATCAGAAATTGTAGCTATGTTAACAGAACAATCAAACCTTTGAGATTGTCCTTAACACTTTTCAAAAGTGGTGACACTTCCTAACAAACTGACATGTTTTACTTTGTTTTTGCTGAAACAGTTTAATCAAACGTAATAGTAATCTCTAAGCATTTTTGATCGATGGTTTGTGTTTAAACGTTAACAGAAGAGCAGCTATTGGTTGTGTTTAGAGACACCAAAGAGCTGCTTAGTTTGCTTATATCTTGGTTCACACATACCGTATTATTCTGCATTTTGACCAGAAAACACAATTTCTGGTCTTATCTAACCATAGCAACTTCCTCCACCTTTTTATTGTGTTCTCTGTCTGTCTGAGCTTTTTCCTTTCAACAAAGTCTTTCTCCTTTTCTCTTTTCCCTAAAAGTCAGGATTTCGGAGTTCACAACCAATAGTTGTCTTGTCCATCTGAATTATGATATTCTTGACTTTGTTCCCTATGAATTCTCTCTTTTTTCCCCAGCTGGTGGTAGGTCATGTCTGGGATGGCTGCAATTTGTTCCATGTATTTTTCATTGTTGACCATGAATTGAACAAACTTTACTGGGGGTAATGTTTTATGACTTCACCCTGCATTAAAGTTTTCCTAGTCTTTATCCCTGCGCTGCTTGGCTTGTTTGCTCACTAATATTCTCTATCAAACCCACAGAGCACAGCTGTTTTACACAGATTAAGTAGCTACTCTAATATTTTTTTTCTTCGCTGTGAAGCGAGTTGTTAATGTCTCTGGTGACTCCTGATACTTTCCTTTCAGTGAAAAAAAATAAACAGTGAAAAGCTCAGCTGCTGCATTGTTTCAGAGTGTAAGGCAGTTCCACGAGACCCTCCCCCGCCCCCCCAAAATAAAAACGGACTACCATGTGCGCACATCTGCTGGTTGATTAAAATGAAAAATGTGTTTTTACAGCGATTATGGGAGGTCAAGAAAGTTTTTTCTTGAAATTAGTCCTGCAAGTGGTCACAAGTAATAAGGTCAGTGCTCACAGTGAGCAGGAAGTGTTCCTGGAGTTTGCTTCAAAGGCCAGCTTCTTACTTTTTGGGACTGCTGATAATGACTGGCACGTTGTCGCAGACCAAAGGGGATGCAGTGTAATGATACCACTTTAGCTGTTCCTGAGCTCCTTTCTTTTCCTTCCCATTGCTAATGCCTCAATTTTCTGACTAAATAACCACCATCATTTGCCTCTGAGCAATCAATGGGACTTCCAGCCAGCTCCACTGTATTGTATTCTTAATGGTTAGCAATTGTAATAGGCAATAGCTTTTGTAAAGCATCATTTTCATTGGGTTTAAGAAGCCAAGCTGGGGCTTTACACAAAGCTCTCTCAAGTTCTGGGAAAAGAAAAAACAAAAAAACAAAACAAAACAAAAAAAATCTATGAGGCAGTGTAATGATCCAAGCAGGAGGAATCGACTGAGGAATGCGTTTATTAGGCAGCAGAGTTGCTGTTGTACAGCAGCGCTGGGGAAATGGACCTAACAGAGAGGTCTAACCGTAGACCTCTCTGTTATTCTAACACATAGATCTGCTGAGATATACATACATGAAAAAAGAGCCTGGCAAAAATCACAGTTGCTTACTGAAGTTTATGAAGTAACTGGGAAAACATACTTGCTTTCAAGTCACACAAAAACAGCAAAAATGTACAAACATGACTTTTTCTTGTTTTGTTTTGTTTTTTGCAGCGTCTTGAACTGTCAGAGCCAGGCATGTCGGGCTCCATCAGCTCTGAACTCCGTGTGATTGCTCCTGACCCCTTTTGACACCCACAGTCATCCCCCCGCAAAGAATTGCTGGACATGTTGGAGTGAGACAAAGATGCTTGTCGGCTGGACGCCTAATATGGCTCTGCAGATATGGATGTTGTCTGAGGCTGCTGTGCAGCAGCGTGCGCGATGTGTGCGGTCCCGGATGATGCATTCAACTGCAGGCCGACCGGTCAACAGATAAGTGTGTGAAATCGCAGCCGGTAGATTTAATTTCCAAAAGGACAGCGACAAGTTCCTATTCAATAAATCAGAATATAATTGAAAAGTTTTGTTCAGTAACTCAATTCACTAAGTGGAACACGTATTTATTTATTGCACACACACACGCACACACACACACACACACATACACACACACACACACACACACACACACACACACACACACACACACCTACACGCGCATAAACACAAAAAGAAGGTTTCTACTCTTTGTTTCTGTTATTTATGATGATATTTTGCATACAGATAATGAAAACATGACTATAAATATAATATTGCATTAGAGCAGTAAAAAACAAACATTTTTAATTCAGAACGATGAGGTATGTTTAATACCTGCCTAAAGGTTGTTATTTTTGAAAGGTGACAAGCAAAAGTAATCGAAACACGTGTTCAACTTCACGGGAATGTACTTTGACTTCCCACATTGTTAAAAATTTTATTAGATTCATTATGGCAGCTATTATCGGATCATGGGACTTCACATGCTCTGTGTAATTGTGATTCCTGTTCCCCTTTTCTAATGACACTCAAACACTTTAAAAGAATGTTATCTGCCTTATATCTACTGTTTCCAGTAGTTTGGTACTGGGTAAAATGATTACACCATACTGAACACACTTCATTAAAAAAAAGCTTAAACAGAGAAAAAGCGAGGGAAAGAGATAGAAGACGAACTGAAGCATTTTCACTTGAGTTGATGGCAAAACAGCTGCAATACATAATTTATTCTTTCCTTGCACAGCAGCAAATTATATACACTTCACTCGTTACATAAAATGTAACAAAAGACAAAATGTGTCTCATTTCTTCATATAAAAGTGTTTATATGTGAATCCATACATGGTAAGAGAAGAGGAAATCAGTTGTTGTGTTAAATAACATCAAGTGAAAGATCCACACTGTTCCAACAAATCCTTTAAAATAAGCAAAACTAATATATTTCTGTAAGGTTAACAAGCTTTATGATAACTGCATTAACAATGAAACTCGTTAATGTTGTTCTTTTCAGAAAGAAAAGTTACAAAGTGTCTGATGTGATAAAATTCTGAAATACTCGAGAACTTAAAAAAAATAGAAAACACAATATCCAAAACTAGTGAGGTAATTACTTAAAAACCAAGTAATAAAACCCAATTTAATACATAAATGAAACTGATAGTTTAAAAAGTGAGTTAATCAAATAGTTGAAACGAAAACGTTCATCTGGAGGCAAAGTACTCATCTGCTGTCAACATGCTGATGTCCTCTGTGCAGAAGAGTTACTGCAGGAGTAAACCTCCTCCAGTACAAGACTTTAAACTGCATAAAGTGAAACCAGACGAAAATCCTTTCGGCTTTCGTCACATGTTACATTCGCTGCTCCTCTTTGACCTTGTTGAGGTTACAGCAGGACACAAGACGGCTTCCAGAGATCGCCTCGGCCGGTGCAGCCATCCTTAGACGGTAACATTTCTGAACATCATAGACAGCACACATTCATTTACACCCCTCAGTAACCTGGGATGGGACACAGTAAAAAAGAATTGATCGTGTTACGCATGTGTGGGGTTCACGTGTGCGCGTGTGTATCCAGGTGTGTATTAGATGTGCTGGATGGGATCAGCTCGTTCATCTGTGCATAAAGTGAAGTGGGATATCATGGAAGACGTAAATTATCATCCCGAAGGTGAATGGCGTGACAGGAAAGGGGACCGAGAAGTTTGATGACAATGTCTGTGTGCAAGAAACGAGTCCTGCTTACATCTTGAGGCTGAACTGTGACAAATCAAGTATGTTCCAGCAATGACTAAACAAAAGGGGGTTCCTGCCAAGATTATGTGGTTAAATTTCAGCTTTGACAAGTAAGATAATTAAATCCTTATCTGTGCTTAACATTATGAGCAGTACGGTCTGCAGTTTAATCGTTTAATTTGACTCTGAATTGCATATAGTAAGCATGTAAATATGTATTTGGATATACAAAAAAGATATATACAACATATATACGTATGTGTTGTTACAATGCATACATATTTTCAAGTGTTCTTAATACCACTATAAGTCACTCTTCTCCACTATTCTCTTCTTTATTGTCATTGAAGTTTACTTCTTGATAAATCCTGCAATGATGTTTCTGGATGTTATTCATACATCAGACAGATGTCTGTTTACTATTGCAGTGTTTACTGTTTAGGAAAGGATAAGGCCTCCAAAGCCATTTTGGGGTTTCCTATGACAAAAGTTTAAACATCACATGTATTAAACGGTTAACCGCGTCTTCAAAAGAATACCAGCTTCGACTAAGGACCATATGAATGTGCCTTAAAACTTTTAAAACAAAAGTTGTAATTAACGCTTGAAAATGTTCACTACAGCTACAGAGCGTGCATAATTAAAATGTCACTGTTCCGAAAAGAGCAATTGAACAGAACCAACTATAATTACAAGGTGAAGTTTTTTTCTGCACATGCACAGGCAGATAGAGGGCAACTAAATAATCAAGTCAACAGTAGAGACAAGTTTCTACTTCTGACTGGAGATGGTGAAATAAATGCAAACTAGTTGTAGTGATTGATTTACATTTATACATGTAGCTGGGTTATGATTATTATTGATATATAATTGTGGTATTATTAAATGTGCATAAAATAGTTTATGCAAACATACTGTAAGTACATTTTGATATTCTGAAGCAAGCTGCAAAATCCACCAGAGAAGGACTCATTTAGATGAAATGCAAAATTCTGGACATTGTTTGGGATCTACTGCGGATTAAAACCTCCAACTGAAGAGATTTCTATTGAAGTCTGACAGATTATTGGGGAAAAAATGCTTCAGAGAAAGCGTATTGTCCCAAACCTTTCGTGAAATGATTTCAGTTATGTTATTTTTTTTTCTATTTTGTTAACTTCCCAGAGCCGGTCTGTTGTAGACCTTCCAGGTTCAGGATTCAGTGTTATCAAAAAGAGGAAAAACAAACAAAGAAAAGACTATGTTTTTTATATGAGGAAGGTAATGCAATACAATCAGTGTTCTGTTTATATAACTCTTTGGTTAAATTTTCTTCTCTTCTGCACATTTTATGGTCTTTGCACAATTATTAGCAGATGGAAACAGTAGTAACATACAGTATGTGCCAGGTTTAAACACACACACAAAAATCAGCCGTCTCTATGGAAACCAGAGGCTGCTGTTGCTGTGAAACTTTTACAGAAAAGCCTGTTGTGATGATAATAGTAACAATAACGATCCTCCATTAATGATGTCATTTAAAGACTCTTCACAACGCCCAAAGTAAGTACGTCTTGTTTGTGAAATTGAAGGAGAAATAATCCTGCAATCTTCCTGTGAGAAGGTAGCATGGATTATAACCAATCATCATTACATCATGGTGGATCACAGTAGGTTCTGATCTACTCCCAGGTCTTTAAGATGATGTCACTCTGTTTGGATCTACACATTTCCAATCTGGACCCGGAGTGGCTCTGTGTGGGGTTTGTGTGCTCTCTGTACTCAGAGCTTTTAAGTTCATTCATCTCCAAATTTCATCTTGTGGCTCTCTGTCTTGCCTTGTGACGAACTGGCAACCTGTCCACCACGTTCCCATCCAGACTACTCGCTGTCCCCAGCTGTCTCTACTTTTTGTACTCTTGCCTTTTCACGCTATTTGTTCTGGAACATTTTTGTTTTCCTCTGGCCTTCATGTAAATGAGACTCCCTATTTCCTCAGTGCATTCACTCGAGCTCAGAGTGTGAACTTGTTAGGCAAAGGTCCCAGGAAATTATTTGAAAGTAACGCTGGGAATACTTTAAAAGGAAGAACAATTCAGTGCTTGTCTTGGCTCTCTTGGTCTTGTTTTGGACTTGCGGTTGACTCATGCCCGGCGGGGGGAGGAAGAAGCCTAGTTGCAACACAATGCAGCATAGAGACCGTATATGCGAACATTTCTTTCCTTGGGCTCAGTAGCATCACGGTCAACAGGATCTTTGTTTGCCTCTTAATCTTGCACCACTGTTTTCCACTGTCTCACCGCAAGCAAGCGCTAGTGCAGTTAATATCCCGCTGCTGTAATTATAATTATAAAATCACCAAAACTGTGGTCACCACATCGGCTAATCAGATAAACTCACTCAACTCATTGTGACGTGTCGTGCAGGACTTTAGCACAAAAGTTGCACCATTGCCTTTTCTGAATATACACTTGGTTCACTGGTCGAACTAGTTTGGAAAAGTACAATACGATTCCCTCCTCAAATAGCAACCTTGTAAGATACAAACTACACCTGCAACATCATGTGTTGTTATGTGCAGACTTATCTGCTAAAAGGCTGCAACTACTGTTGATGAAGCCTTTTTTTTTTTTTACCTATATGACTCCAAAATGGTCAAATGTCCAAGATTCTAAATACTTTTGGCCCTTCGAGATCTCATGGGACTATTTTTATTTCATCATATATCTTGCTAAAACTAGAAAGTCATGTAATTGAACTTACGGGCTACCTACAGCTGATTCTTCACTGACTTTTGGTTAATTTAAGGGCGCTGGTGCAATGCTGCCCTCTAGCGGAGCTTTTAAAGATTTTACTTTGCAAATTTACTGGACACTCATCCATCCAATCTTGCACCCATACACTATAAACATAATTTTCTGTAACTTTTAAACCAGGAATTTACATACACTATGGAAAGACAATCTTTTCTTTTCCATTTAATTAAATTTAATATCAAAAAGTGGAAAAACAAATGGTATCTTTTATTACATTATATGTACATATATGGATTCACACATACCTACATATTTAGATTAAACTGGGTAAAGACTAATAAACAATCAGTGCTCCTCTAATTTTTTTTCATCAGTTTTACAGGATAGTGTTGAATTTTAGAAAAACTGACAACATGAAACATTTCCATTTCTGAAATTGGGCAGTTTTTGCCCAAATTTATAATGAATCTCATTGCTATGTGTTGTGATTCTTTGATCCTACGAGCTCACATCGTCCTCACGCTTCTTAAAAATGCATAGAATAAACACTCAGCAGCCAAAATAAGACTTCTTTTTAATGTGTGCATGATACTGCAATGTAGAAAACAAGCCACATATACAGTGCGCTGTAATAACTACATCAGGGAAACAGGCTATGCTTTGATTGATTTACAGTATAGACATCACATACTAAAAACAAACATAGCCAATCGGCTGGAACGTTTTGATCATTCTTCTGGCTATAAAACCTGCGGCCAGAGAAGAGGAAGAGTCTCTGGAATGCTATGTGTCAGCATCTGTGTGCTCACTGTGTGCGTCACAAAACTCATATTCCTCCGTCTGTCTCCGAGCATTATCCTTACTTGCAGCTTTACCATTGCTCATGGTGGCAGGACCCTTCTGCCCAGCATCACGATCTGTCTGAGTCGGATCCGTTTCTTTAGTCGGGGTGCTTTGTTCATCTGGAATATCTGAATCCGTGTCTCTGGCATCCGTGTGTCTGCTGAGATCACCTGTGGGATTTGCAGGTATTTGACTCGGCATGCTCTGGTCAGAATCCAATTCCGAATCCTTCCCTTCGGCCGGATTCTGGTAAGTGTCGGTGGTGCTGCTGGAGTCTGAAATGTGCTCCTTCGCTGTGTCAAAGGATCCTGTTATGATGCTGTCACTGTATGACTGACTCGCAATGGTGTCCGTCTCAGAGAATGAAACATCGAAATAGCGGCTGTCTGTGTCACCAGGGCAGTGACTGTGATCCTTCTGACCACAATCTCCCTCAAGATTCATGTCCGTCAATATTTTCCCAGAGTCAGTCTTGACTGAACGAGCTCTCGCCACCGTACTATCTACGAAATCAAAGGTAGAGTGCGTATCATTCGCACTTTTTCTGTATGCAGTATAGGCGTTCGATAAATTCTCCCTTTTCAGGTTGGAGTCGCTGTCTGGGGAGCTTTCAATTCCAGCTAGGACTTTCTTCAGACTCTGAGCTCTGTCGATGTACAGCTGGCACAACTGGGCATCGGGCATGTGACTCCCATGGATCTCTGCCAGCTTCATGTACACCACATACAGAGCTTTAGGGTTATCTCTGTCCTCCAGAGCAGCTGCCAGTGCTAAATAGAAGTACCCCGCTGCATCAAAAGCATCCTGCAAAGGTGCAGAAGGGAAAGGTCAATTAAAATCATTTAACCTACACACAGCGCTTCAGATGTTGTAACTTCAATGTATCTTATTGGAACTGTATGTGATGTGATCGACACAAAATACAGGAAACAGAAAAAGGAAGGTGCCTTAACTAAAATTCCCCTGACTAAAATCCAATTAAATGTGAACACTATGAATTTGACCTTTTCAGAAAAGTGGCAAAAAGAAAGTAATTGTTTAAATATTACCTTAAAAAGTAAAAAGGGAAACTTGAAGGTAGATGCTGTCATCAAATGAGACCAAAACTGATGTTGCCTTTTTGTCCAAACATGAAAAACTAGCTGTGCTGATCTACCCAAGAACACCTTTGAAGTGAATATTTTTCATTTTCTGTTTTGCCCACTAGGTGTCACTAAATTCTGAGATTTGACATGGAGGGGAAAATCAAACGGGAACATAACCACAGTTTCGATGTTTGGCGCTGTTTTGACTGCAGTACCTTTAATTCATGTAACGTAATGTTTCCTAGCCTGCAGTAGACTTTAGTGTAGTAGCGAGCCTCTGTGGGGTGCTGCAGAACCGGTGGACACAGGGAAAGGGACTTCAAGTAGTTGTACTCTGCCATCTCGTACTGCTGAAGATTGTAGTAAATCGTGGCCAAGCGGTGATATGCAGTCCTCTCGTTTTCACGAACTCCTGCAAGAGAAAAATAATTGTGCGGTTGAATCTATATCTGCACGACATGGAACAGCAAAGAGGCAAAACAAAAAAAGAAAAAGAAGAAGCGACGCTTACCTGTTTGGTTAGCTATTTGAACAGCCAGTGTTGCATACTGCAGAGCTTCCTCCTGCTCTCTTTGATTCATTAATAGCTCTGTTAATTTACTTAACAAGCGGAACTCTGAATGGACGTCTTTGATGCTCCGTGCAAACGGCAGACTGCCGTCCTGAGGGCCGAAACGATTTGTTTTGTTAGAGAGAGGGGGGGGGGGGGGTAGAGAATGCCAAATCTTACCACACTCGTAATAACGTTGCCTTGAGACAAACAAGGTGTAATATCTCTACTTACTCTGTAGAAAATCTCTGAAGCCATTCGGTTCCTGTGGCCATTAAAGTAAACGTCTCCCGCCTCCTCATAGATGCTCAAAGCAAAGCGAGGGTCGTTCATCCTCAAGGCTGTCTTCACCGCTGCCTGTCAAAAACTTTTGTTATTTATTCCCCGATTCGAGATATCATTTCAAGTTGCAAACATGTGAATTTCTTGGAGTATTTGCTACATTTTTATTTAAATTAAAAAAGGAAAAAAACTGAATAAATAAAGTGACTATCAAATACGCAAAAGACTATGAGAACTTGCATATATGCACCACTTGCAGTAAGGGCAAAGATTGCTCAGGAATGTTGCGCGTCCAGATTCACTAGACGCCAGTACTGTGACAGAACAAAGGGCTGAACCAGGAAAAACGAGTAACTGAAAAAACAATCGGTCTACACTTTAATATTTAATTTCCTCCTTACCTGCAGGTACATGTCAGCCAGCTCGTCCTCCTGGATCAGATAATAGATTCGTCCCACCTGCAGCCAGGTCTCTGACTCTTCCTCTCTCTTGCCCAGATCGATAGAGATCCTCAGGCTCTGCTTGGTGTAATCAAGAGACTTACGAGACGATCTGAAAAAAAACCCCCAAAAAACAGAATAAAACATACAAGTTTGAAGAAGGAGAAACATCTTGGTGCAAAAGACACGAAAGTAAAATTACTTCTCCGTGTTGAGTGAGAGGTAGAGGCTGCTAAGTTTTTCCAGATACTCTCCTTCTCGTCTCTTGTCCTTTAGCTCTCTGGACACTGAGACGCAATGCTCATAGTAAACAATACTCTGACAGTAGAGCAGCATTTCGGCATACAGGGCACCCAGAAGGTTGGCTACCAACATCTGACCTGCAATAAACACAAAACAATCGGGATGTTGGCAAAAATGGCAACATTTTCAGAAAACGACACAACAGGAAAAATATGTATCGACCACATAGATTTTCTCAGCAAATATATTTTTAATTGTGCTACTGACGATGTCTATTTTCCTTATAAAATATAAAGATATAAAATATAAAGATTTATTCAGTTTCGTATCGTAATCAACATCCCAGAAAGCTGTTAATCACAAAACCTCTCCCCCCCACACACACAATATCTTTACACTGTGGTTGTGCTGATGCTTACTGTGCAAGTTTCTGGCATGCAGTGCAATTAGCAGCCCCATTTCATAGCATGCCCTGATGTCCTGACTCCTCCCTCTGTCCTTGTAACTCTGCCCGAGCCAAAGATACACCTGAACGTGTTCCTCATCGGTCGGACTCTCCCAGAGATCCAGAAAAAGGCACAGAGACCTAGAATTGGGTGGGGGGGAAGCATGATAAGCAAAAATAATTTGTCCCTGTATTAGTGCGATATTCAAAGTGTGATCTGGCTTTTCACCCCACGGCTCCTGATCCGTCCACCCTCCAATCAAACCTCGCCCTGCGTGACCCGGAGAGCTGAAACACTGACCTAACGAGAAAGCGCTCTGCGAGGAGGTTCGCCCCAGAGTCCAGCGCCAGGCAGCCCAGGTTGGCCAGCGCCAGCGCCTGATTCCTTTGGTTCCCGCTCTCTCTGGAGATTTCCAAGGCGGAGTGAAGATGCCAGCTTGCCTCTCGGACCCGACCCCGATGCCTCAGGCACAGTGCTAAAAGGTTATGGATGACTCCTTGCTGTGTGGGACTGTCTGTGCTCTGTTTTCACCAAAAAGAACCAAATCAGACGTTGCTTTGGGAAAAAATACAGCTTCTAAGTGCTTTTTTACCGACCTGTAGCGATGTGAGCAGTGGTTCTAAAATACTCTGAGCCCTCTCAGCCTGACCCGTCAACACCAGCAGCCAACCAAGTAGCACCGAAGCCTCGAAGCCATCCTCCTCATTGATGTGGCTTCCCGTCTCCACGGCTTGTTGAGCGCAGCGCACTGCTTTGTCCAGTGCACCGTACTGCTGGTAGGTCAAAGCCAAACCCAAACAAAGGTCCCGCTGCATCTTTATGTCATCACCCTGCTCAGCTACGGCAAGGGCCTGCTGCAGGTAAACCACTATCTGAGCGGGGAGTAGCGAGGTTCCTTCCTTCCAGCACGGATTCAGACGGACAGAGTTCCTGATAAACAACTCGATCCTCTGGAAAGCGTCACAAAGGGAATGGTCGTCTCTTGAGTCCAGGCTTAGGGAGGCCAACACTAAGTAAGGCATGTATTTGCGATGGTAGAGCCAGCTCAAGAGCCAGTTGAGGTCCAACGGTTCGATGGGTCCGCCTTCGGTGGCCGATAGTGTGGCTGAAAGGAATTGAAGACGCTCAAAGAAAGGCAGCGTGTCTTCTGTCTTCTTAAGAACCAAGTAGAGGTTAGAGATGAGGTAGCAGACGCGAGCCTCCAAAGGTTTGTCCCCCAGCACGACGGCTCTTCTCAGGAGGAGCTTCAGCAGCTCAACTTCGTCTGAGGACATGAAAGCATGGCAGGGAAGACAGAGTATTAAGGCACTGGCCTTCTCCAGGATCTGGGGCAGCTTATCGGTCATGCGCTGCTTCAGGTAGATGGCTGTGAGGTTCGTGAAGAGAGCCACGAGAAGTGGTACGTCGGAGAAGCCGTTTACGCCGACACTCAGGGCTTCCTCGTAATATACTCGTGCCTGATGGAAAAAAAGAGACATGATTAGTGTTTACTGTGATAAATTGTCCACGAATATTGCTACAGTGTCTTGCAAAGTAGTCATAGTCTTAAACCTGTCATTGTGGATACAATGTTTCCACACTGTATCCACAAAGTTTAAAGGTTGGGATTTTCCATTTAGTCTCCCAAGTTAATCTAAGAAGAGGAAACAAATATTTGTGGAATGTCTCTAAAAACTTGAGAAACGGGTAAACTGAAGATTTTGCCCTTTTCTTCAAGGTCTGTCGGACTAGATGGATATATTTAGCTTCATTTGTCTTATTATCAGCTCTTAACATCAGTATTGTCCATGTTGACGACAATACATATCAGTTTGTCCAAGGACAAAAAAAAGAAAAAAATCTAATTTTAGTCTCATCTGATTAGAAGAACTTCTTTCAGACTCTGTTTCCCTGAAAGAGTTTGTGGAAAACTGCAAAGTATTCAGTAAGAACTTCATACGGCATTACTTTTGCTTTTTGCCACTCTTTCATAAAGGTCAAGATTCTGGGCTGCACACAACTAATAGTTCTCCAATAGGCTCCAACCTGTCCTTTGACCTCTGCTGCTCCACCACAGCAGGTCCTCTTGGCTACTTCTCTGATTGACACTAGAGACGAGGTAGAAGACCTGAGACTACCGTAAGATGGAGATACAGGTTAAGCTGGTTGTTACTTAAAGCGTTAAAAGGCTTCAAGCGTATCAACACTTTCGTTGAGTCACTCTCAGTATACTATAAGACAGAGTTACTAGAGAAAGCTCATTTTATTTTGAAAAAAAAAAGTAGATTCTTGTTTGCTTGATGTTCCAGATACCTGGGAGAACTTTAGCTTTCTGGCGCAGAGTCTGCCCAGGACAAAGCACGCACGCCGATGTGCCCAGCGCATGCCCAGTCTCTTGGCACACTCCCTGACACTCTCAAGATGTCCGGACAGTTCGTCCTCAGTCTTCTCACCGAACGTCATCCACAGGAAGGAACAGTGCAGGTCATACAAGGGCAGAAATTCATCCTGGAAGACACACACACAAAAAGGGCATGAAACTAACTATATTTTCATTTTCTACTGTCTCATAAACATATGCTGTTTCAGTCTCATGAAACGTTATTTAAAATGTTCTCCTACCAGGGTAATGAAACATTGTTGGTTTTGAAGAAATCTCGATATTTGGGTTCGGATGTGGCGTCATCTGCATTCTTGCTAATGTGTTGTGTAACAACACACTTTTAGAAAGCCTTTAAGGCAGTTCAGGAAGCTGAGCTCTTGAGTTTGTGGATAAGTACACTAATGGCCCGTCTCGTCTGCTTGTCATAATGATTCAGAGCTTTTGTTCTAGAGATTTGCATATGTCTGCACTCGCACAAGCCAAACCCGCCTGTGTTTCAAAAACGGTTGGCGAAGCCATGAATGAGCAGCGACGTGGCTCACCTGGAAGTGTTCGTGGTTCAACAGAGCCAGTGTCGGGTCGCTGAGCTCCGACTTCTCCCCCTCCCAGCTGTTCTCTTCCATGAAGAGAGGGGGATCCTCCTGAAACTCATCCAGCTCCTTAAACGTGTCCTCCAGATTGAAAGAGAGCCGCTCTCCCTCTCGTGGCAGAGGATTGAGGGAATGATAGAGGGACACACGCGGCGAGGCGACAGAGACGGAGGCGCGGGGCGAGAATTGGTTCTGTGTTGTCCCGTCGCTTCTGTTGGACATCAAGCTCTGACGGGCACTGGAAAAACCCTTAAAATCTGCAAAGAAGTGAGACGAGTGCGTCAGTTGCTGAAAATGTTTGTACTGCACATTATAATTTCTTTGTGACATTACCATGCTTTGGCCGATTCCGTATGTGCATGAAGTCGGCCTCGTCCAGCCTGTCTGGAAACACATGAGGTAAATCAGCTCAAGCTTTCTCTGACCAGATGAAGAAAAATAAAACAGTTTCTAATGGAAAAAACAAACACTGAAACAACAACAAGTGTTCTGGAAACATGCTCAAACCATGCATCAAACAAAATAGGAGTAAAAATGCGTGCTGTGGCACAACTATCTTTGGGTTCTAATGTCGATATTAAACAAATAAAGTTAAAATCCCTTAACTGATCCAGTGGTTCCTTTACCTAGTCTGTACACAGAGCTGATGTCTGATGAGAAGAGTCTTTCCAGAAGGCAGCTCTCGCTCGGCTCCGAGCTATACGGGTTAACCTGAGCCAGGCTGGCCTTCTCCTCCTCTGTGAGAAAGACCAATTGTCTGTCTCTGTGAGAAGCAAACAAAGGAGGCATTATGATTGCATGCATCTTCCCGGCATCATCACCCACTCTATGACTGAATGACTGACAAGCCAGCAAACCCACTGTAATGCCTTGAAAATGTATGCGTACCCCCTGAGCCTCATGGTGACCACAGACTGTTATTTATTGTGTCTACAACCCGACATGGTAAACGGAAAACTTGCTGTCGTGATGCTACACTGTAGCAGGGACGAAAAAAAGCCAGTGAGGCTCGATGGAGGGTTAAATCAGCGGGAACTAGTGGAAGAAAACATGTTAGACACTGTGAAGCACGTGAGACTGGTGAAGAGGCTCACTTTCCAAAATTACAATGGTCAACGGTACGATGGGAGGGTTAATCTTAGTCAGACTGAAAGGAGAGAATCTCATCTTTGCATGGCTATTTTTAAGTTTGTAGAAGGTTCTCAATTATGATTTTTATTTAGACTCTGATTATTTACTTTTGCTTTGGGCAAAAATCAGGTCCTAAGGCACAGACCGGGGAGAGATACACCCCAAAAGACTTGCACCCGTTTGTGCATCAAAGCATGATTGTACAGAGTTTTTGTTCCATATTTATTCCAAAGACGCTGGATGCAAACAGAAGACCCACTTTCTGATTTTTTATTTTCAAACTAAATTTGAAAATTTTGAAAACCATGTAGTTTCACAGATATGTGCAACTTTGCATTAATATGTCACTGAAATATCTATAAACCATGCAAACACAAACAAAAATGCTACATTTTAAGCTGTGTGAATCTTGCAATGCCTCATACAAATGATTAAAAGGCAAAACACAAACCGTAAAAAAAAAAAAACCCACATCTCATCTCATAATGAGAATGAGATAAACCATGTGAAAAGATCTTACGACATTAAAATGTAATTTCTTACAGGGGTTTGGCGTTAAGAGGCTTGACATGGGCCCTGTGAACAAATCCACTGCGTCCTGTGGACGTGTGTCTTCCTATGAAGACGGAAAGGCCCCGCATCAGCAGACCCTGAATCTCCACCCTGTCCCCTTGACTCAGCTGGAGCTCATCTGGCCCAGCTGGACTGTAGTCAATGATGGCTTCACACGAACCGGTCACTGAGGGATCAGATGATCGGGCAGAGGAGAAAAACAGATGAGATGAGCTGGAGCTTGCATAAGCATTCAAAATGTGAATTTAAATTGAACGACCAATTCATGCAGGTCAACGCTAAATATCTAGAGCAATCATGGAATACGCAGAAAAGCTTTACCGATTGAACTTTCAAACAGTTCCTTTTCTACTGGTGAGCATCCAGCTTGGCCCGGATACTTCCTGAGGAACCACCTGACCAAACAGGAAGTAGAAAATAATGAAGTCAAGCCAACTCCTGCACGAATGTTCCTACTTCTTGTTGGTCTTTAACTAAAGTTTAATAAAGAGAGTGTTATATTGCGACGCTGTGTCGTTTATTAGCCCAAAACCGAGGCGGCTTCTCCGTGGAACTTACTGGTAGAAGGGGTAGGGCAGCGGCTGCATGGCGTGGACCGGCACCTGGCCGTGGTTCCCCGTGGCGAGCATGGTGCCCTCCCAAATGTCGTCCTTCCCCGTATCCCTCACTATCAACAGGTCATTCTTTTTAAACGACAGCTGCTCCTCGTTGTCTTCGTCCTCCTCACTCCTGGTGAACAGCGCCTTGGCGAAAAAAGATCCTGCAACAGGAGAGAAGGCGAAACGCTAGTCTGCGTGGATCCAGATGCATGCAGAGGTTTTCAGTGATATCGGTTTGGATTAAAATTATTGTGGTTGTGGATTAGCTTTTCTGTAGCAGCCACTCTGCCCTCATTCAGTCACAAATGATGGATGGTGTATATACCCTCCTATTAAGCTAATGTAATTTTTATTTCTATTTGCCAACACTGCAGTATTTTCATATGGTCCGTGTAGCTTTTTGTCTGGAGAACAGTGATATCTTCTCAGTAAACTGGTCTCCACATACATGGATATAGGTTTGTATAAATGTAAAAAAAATAAATAAAAATAAAAAAAATAATATCCTGAGTCTGGAAGGACATTAAAGCACAAAAAGTCAGCTACCAAGGAAAGCAATATACCAATGAGACGCGAAGAAAAACTACACTATGTGTCGGCTTACGCTAGCTAATGGATAATATTGACTGTTTACTTGAAAAGCTACATTTTTGGATGGAAAAAGAAATCCACACTACCAGAGCAAGTTTACACAACTCAAAGCTTGAAAAGCAGCACACAGGAATGAACCAGCAGAGTCGAGCACTGGGATCAATCTGGCTCTGATAATCATAACACAGTTTCACCTCTAAAGGAACAAAGAATATTTCATGCTCAAGATTGTGAGAATGTTAAAAAGGTCACTAAGAGAGAGATTGGGTCAAAAATGACTACAGAAAATATGTCACTCAGCTTGTTCCTAAGGCATTTAGATAAGATGGAGATAAACATATTACTATTAGTTTATATTGCTAACAGTAGTTATTCTGCATCCTGAGCAAATCCCACAAGTTTTCAAGCTTTCACGTTTTCAAGAAACAGAAACACGATTGTTTTTTAACTTCACACAATCAACCAAATCCAAGTTCTGATTCGGGAGGTAAAATGATCACAACAAGTGCATTTACACACAAGTGTTTGCTGGTTCACTGTTGCAAGTGATGCATACCAAAAATTATTCTGAACACCACTAAAGGCAGACCGAGTATCACCACTGGCATTTTCAACACAGTCTGAGAATCGGCGACTTCAGTTCTGCAGCCATGTTAAAATTAATACCATTTTATTATGTCTTCAAGTCTCAATAAGAAAAAAAACACAAACACATTTACCTTTTCTGTTAACATTTTTGTTTCATGATATTGGCAGTATTTTCATACATTCAGTACAGTCCAAAAAAAAAAAAAGAATCAGCACTGCTCACCTTCCTGAAGCAGAAGCCCCAGGTAGAGGGTGGCGAGATGCTCTTCGTCCACAGTGACGTTGATCTCTAAATCACGAAGCAGCTCCGTGTCCAGCCAGAAAGACTGGTCACACAGGAAGTTCTCCAAGCATCGGGCAACAAAACCTGAACCGCAAAAACAGACAAAAAGAAAACAACTGTAGTGCAGTGGCATAAACTAAAATCTTACTCCCAGCCCGGACTTGGCTAACCATTGTTTAGTGTTAGAAATATATATATATATATATATATATAAGTATATATATATATATATATATATATATATATATATATATATATATATATATAAGCAAAATTCAGTAAAAGCATACAAACTACAACTCAATATCTATCAGAAGGAGTTCTGAGTCCTACCTAACGAGAGGTAAGTTGAAAACTTCCAGATCTCCTCCACCGTCTTAAACGTGAGCACAAAGATGTCCTTCTCAGCATGAACGGAGACCAGACGAGCCGACAGGTCCTGAGGAAAGAAGCTTTCGGGTTTCAGCTTCCAATCATTCAGCCATGGGTTGATTATAGGCTTTAATAATTCACAAGGTGATATATCTCCATCTGCCTTATGTAGTGTATGCGATTATTTCCAACGATCCTCACAGAACGAAGGGAAAGTGCAGTAAAACGTATTAAACACGATTTGGCCTCACTTGAAAGAGCTGAGTGATGTCTTTGCTGTTGCTCTCCACTACTCGGAGTCGTGTGCGCAGCGCCTCCTGCAGGGACTGGTCTAGATTGTCACCGGAACGCCTCCGCCCAGTAAACCGGAGCACGATTTCTGTGCAAAATATACGTGATCAAAAAGCATTGATGGAGAGGAGGGTTTTTTTTTTTTTTTTATTTTGTCACAACATTAAAAAATCACCAAAAAAATCAATGGAAACAATAACATTTTCTACATTAAAAAGAGATTACACTTTTCAAGACTACATTACAGGTGCTTTGTGAAAGTATTACGTTATTTGCTTCGTGAGCGAAACAGCAGTCCCAGGAGTAATAACGAAACTATTAGGCCTCTTACTGGACTCCATTTAAATCCATTTCTCTTGACAAACCTGGGGGGGATGTGATGGATGAAGCCAAATGGCTGACTGAGCAAACATCAGCAGACACACAAATATGATCAGAATTCGTTTCATTCATAAAAATGAAATCCATGGGAAGCGCCTTCATAGATGCACTGGTTGTGTTTTCCAGGTCACAAGACCCAACAGGTGAAGTGTGGGGGTTCTGGTGAAGTAGAGAGGAACTCTACCTGAAGAGAATTTCTCCCCGACTGAAACTTTACTTCCTCGAAGGAAGGCCTCTTTCTTCTTCCAGTAGCTCTCATGCTCCTCTCCTTCTCCCGAGTCTCCAGTCAGACCATCCTCTTCCTCCCCTGTACATACAAAAGGCTAAAATATAAACCTTATTTTTTTTCTCTCTCTCTCTCTTTCTGGATCAAGATGACGTGGATAACAGGTCGGAGGAAACGTAATCCTTTGCTCGCTGTTTCTTAAACAACATCCTTAGATTTTGCGCAGGATAGAAATCTGTGTTGCATGTGAAAACAGCTGACTCGTTTTCTACCGCTAGCACAGGAGGGCGCTAACTCAGTTTTAATCGCAATTCACATGTCTGACTGCAGTTTGCATATCAAACTCAAAACATTTCCAGATGACACAGGATGGTAATCACTACTTGATACTAAAAACAGTATTTCTGGTGTTACAACACACATAGGACACCTAATGTGTTATCATTTTCTCACTTCATCCAATATTCTTATATATTCCAACAACCTTGGCATAATCTGCAATCTATTCATCCAATACTTTTTTATTTTTAGTCATGCACCTCAGTGCATGCATGTGGTTTTGCACGTTTCGAACATTTAGTGCTTTGGAAAACTCTTAACAATGTGGTTTGTGTGGATAGTTTTGCGAGGCACCGTCAGTGTCTGCCGGACGGATGCGCACGTCACGGGTTTCTGAAGCGTATAATTTCTGCGTTAAAGCGGTGACGAGCTTCCCATGGCTCGCTCCATTGTGCAGCAGAGAGGATATCCCAAATACTTCCTCGGTTTGTGACCGGAGGTGAAGCAACACTGCTGCTCCTGCTCACATGAAGCTCATTAAGCGCGTTTCTCCGCCGAGCTAATAAAGGACTTCGCTCTAATCGACAGAGCTCTCCTGTCTTTGCCGCATCGCTGCCGTACCTTGAGTCATGATGTTGTTGTCTGAGAAGTGTTCATTTGTTCCTCCAAGACCGTATGGCGGTTCCCTCCAAAGAGCATCCAGCTCAGCAGGGGAGATGTCTGCAAAACCAAATAAAACAAACAAACAAACAAAACATAATGGAGTAAAAGTCACTTCCTTCTATTGTTCATTTTAGGTGAAGAACTATTGAAATGTTTCAGAAGGCTTTTAATATCTTACCAATCCCTCTTTATTTACTAGTTTGAGCATGTAGGGTGTCTGCCCCCTCACCCTGCCTACATGTTTACAGTAAATAAGGAGCCGCGGCCAGCAGTCACTTAGGTCAGTTTGTCTTAATGTGAAAAGGAAACAGCTCCCCTGCTTTGAGCCAAATTAAGCAAAATCTGCTTATCAGCACTTCCAAACCTCATTAACACACTGAATAGGAGTTTTAGCCTAGGAGTTAGAGTAGTTTCTGACAGATTTAACATGACCTTTAGGGACTTTAGAGTTATGTTATCCCCTATATAATAGGGGTTTTTAATAAGGTTGTGTATACATTAAATGGGGTATCAAGGTTAAATAAGGAGATTATTTCTAAATTATGGCCAGCTCCTGGATATAGCTTCACTGAACAGACACTGAATCTGAACATGGATAAAATCTGAGTATTTCTCACAAAAGTTCCTGGGGAAAAATAAATAAATAAAAGGTTTCAGAATAGGGGAATGTGTTAAGCATCACTGCAGTCGGTGGGGTTCAGCCACAGTTAGTTTGGAGATTTGTCAGTAGGACACAGAGCACACACAGGCCTGGCTCGCATACTTACACTGATAGGAAACCCTTCAGATGTCCCTGTGCTTGACTCCTCAGACACTTTCGTGTCAGAGCAATGTTTCACCAAATACATAATACAAAAAGATGTCTATTATTAATTTAATTTCTCTCTTTTAACATGCTTTGTCAGTGGAAATCAAAGAGAGAAAAGGGTGAACAATAGAACTTTATCATCCAGATGCAAAGCGTTCACAAGACAATGGGGGGGGGGGAGCAAACACAATATGCAACATGACATTATGCAAGAGAGAACAACAGCCTATTCTTTCCATCGGAACGGAGTTAGCACAAACGCACGCAAAGTTACTCTGATGCAGTGGAGGATCACACCATGCCCTCTCCTTTTACCTTCTTGGCTAAGCGTGTTACCCATGCCGCACATTGACCTATGTCCCTGCCTATCTGAACGCAGCGGTCCGTGCCATGACGGCAGGGCACAGAGAGCGGGCCGGGGACCGACCTGTGAAGGAGGAGAGGCAGACTTTGATGAGCGGTCGACAACAGGACGAGCTGAGGAACGGTCTGCAGCAACAAGACGCCATCTGGCCCAGGAGCCGGCAGCTCCCAGAGATCAATGCCATCCCATCAGCTTCCCTCAGCCACTTTAGTAACAACGCTATTTCTCTCCCCCCACCCCCTCCTCTCTTCCTTTCAATTGCCCAAGCCTAGCCTCCCTTCCTATTTCTGTAGTCCCTTTTCCTGCTCTGCTCACACTACCGGTAAGTGTAAGCAGGATCAGTCTCTACAGTCCCCCTCTCTTCTTCTTCTTCTTCTCCTCTATCTGTCTGGGACTGCTCCTCTTAGAAATATTTCTCTCTCTTGCAGCCTCCATCTGCCCCCACCCACCAACCACTCTCTCTCTCTCTCTCTCTCTCTCTCTCTCTCTCTCTCTCTCTCCAGTCGATCCACAAAGCACTCTTTGCAATTGGTATTGTGTGTGTGTGTGTGTGGGGGGGCAGGCCTCAGTGAAAGTTTCCTTATGATTCGCCCGTGTGCGAGAGTGAGAGAATGCACTGAAAGTGTGTGTCATAACAACAGCGTGTTTGTTGCTGATGTGATGTACTGCTGATCCGCTGTAAGGCAATGCCTGAGAGGAACGGGCTGGGCTGCAAGGTCAAGTGAAAGTGGAGGTGAGAGTCACCTGGCAGCGCAG
The DNA here is from genome assembly GCA_033032245.1 of Poecilia picta. Lineage (NCBI taxonomy): Eukaryota > Metazoa > Chordata > Actinopteri > Cyprinodontiformes > Poeciliidae > Poecilia > Poecilia picta. Next base: position 23,496,675 of record CM065362.1, read on the forward strand.
ACAGACAACTGGAGGTTCCACACAAAGGAACATCATGAAAGTTATGCCAGCTGTTGCAGAGGTACATCTGAGCAAATCAGGAGGACTTCCTGAAGTCCTCCTGAGGGATCTAATTTATTTGTTCATTTTGATGATTGAGCTACAGCATAAGAAACTCCTAAATTCAGAATCTCAGGGAATTTGAATTTTACAAGAGTAAAAAAAGGATGACTTTTTAATACAGAAATACTTCAATTGTTTTTCCATGTACTATAAGGTACATGCACTCAATGCTATATTACTCTCCCTATTGACAATATTTCACAGATTCTCTAGGGTGAAGAGCAACAGAAATGGCTGACCAGTGTACTAGATGTAAAGAATAAAACTCTGCTAGTTTAGTTATAGTTCTGTAATGAGGCATGAATCCCTCTGTTAAATAAACACCATTTGATGAGCCTTCCAAAATACAAGTTAGAGAATTTGCTTTGAAAATTGGATGAAGAGCTGAAATATGTCAAGAAAAGTGTGGAAAACGAGATGATAGCAAAAGTTAAGGCATTCTTATGAGTCACCAAAGATGGTTATAATACCCCAAACTTTCATGCATTTAGAAGTACGAGTAGAGACCCTCCTTCAGTCAGGAAACACTAGTTCTAGTACATACAACCAGTGGCTTGCAACTCTGTCAAAAGAGATTCGACATTGGAAAATCAAGCTGCTCTACTGATGAAATCCACGTCTGTGTTCAATGGGGTCTCCTAGAAATAAATTAGGATACTATAACTTAATACACAATAAATTAGAGAGATGAGTCTTTTTTAAGCTTCTCATAACAACCATATTTACTTGGAAAATATGCGATTTTCTAAGTAACATCATGTGGACCCATATTTATAAAAGGACTTGGAGGTTTTTCCTTTGTTGTGTTATATCACATCAACAACAAAAAGGGGGGGAAAGTTGTTTTCCATTGTCATTTGCTTCAGATTGAAATTTTATCTACTGAAGAAATTTCCGACGAAGCCAAATGTGAATGGGGTGAGGACAAATGAGGACAAATGAGGACAAATGGGGACAAATGGGGACAAATGAGGACAAATGGGGACAAATGAGCTTCAGTAACTCATCCTGGAGCTTTACATCACAGATAATGTGCTTACAGTTACTTTCTAAATATGTCACCATTTCTTTTGAGTATCACTGTCAGTTTTTATTGTGCAACCATTGAATATCTGTGATGTTATACTTAAAAAAATGAAGATGATTCTTACAGTACTAGCATCCAATTGCTTTCCTAAACAAGACCATTTACAAGAAACATCTCTATACGTTCATTGATTGAGAGGTGAAGCAAAATGGAGAATAAAGTGTTTTAAAGAAAAGCAAAACATTATGGCAAGATGAATCTGCATTCAACTGCTTCTGCCTGCAATTCCAATTGCTTTGACGACAAACGCAAACTTTAGGGAACGTAGTGAGGTCAAGAGACATAATAAAACTTATAAACTAAATGGTTGAGTCAACATTTAACTGCTAGCTGGTAATTCTCCGTTGCAGCTTTCTGCAAAGGCAGCGTACTTGTCACATGACTGTTTTGCACTTGCAATTATACCCACACCACTGGTTCGCTTAACTTTGTTAGGTTTTCTGAAATGCACATATTTGAAGTGCTGGAGGAAGCAGGATTAAACTCACACAGCTATGAGGGAAAGAGCAGACTCCGGCTGAGATTAGAGCAGAAACTGTCTTGTCATTGTTTGCTTAGCTTTCCCGCTATCTTTGGCACCTTCTCACAAGTGGAAAGTACAGTATCGAAAAGTTATAATTCTCTTTTTCTGTGCTTTTTTTGGAATCCCAGTGATTTGCAAAACCTGATCATTTTGAATTTTATTTGAAGATGAAGTGGATTTTATTTGATGTGTCTAGAGCATACATGTAAAAAAGAATAAAGGAGCCCGTAACTGTACTCAGCCTCCATTACTCTGATACTTCTAAATAAAATCAATTGTCCTTGTTAGTAAAACAGAGTCTATCTGCTAGTAATTTAGTCTCAGTCTGAATACAGCTGCTGAGTGAAGGTTCTTTTAAAGAACATAGTGACCAAACAGCACCATGAATATCAAGGGTCCACAGCTGTTGTGGAGACAGGGACATAACTAAATAGCATAACAAATCAACAGATCTGGTGTATACTGTAAAATAGTGAAAAGAAAATCCTTGTTGAGAGAAAGTCAAAAGGAGTTCTGACTGCAGTGAGACACAAGTTATTTAGGTGACACAGCAAACACCTGACAAGATCAAAATGTAACTGAGACCTACATGCAAAATGTGACATGTAGCAAATCAACCAACCCAACAAACATTCTGAACAAAAACCATGATGAAACACAGAGGTTGTAGCATCAGGCTATGAGGATGCAGTTTTGCTTGCTCCAGTGTTAAAGCGCTTTGAGTCGTCGGTCTGATGCTACAAAAGTTATCACATAGAAATGACGTAACAAAAAAAAAAAAAACCTCTGCAGGCTTCTGCATCTATGAAAACTAAAGGGAACCAGTTCTCTGAATGTGATTTCCAGCAACTGAAGTAAAATGCAGAAGGTTCGTTCCTCTTTTCGAGCCTCAGCTCTCTGTTCACCCCGAGCGCAAAGAGGGTTGATTATCCTTGCCTGGGATCGGCGTTGTTATCGGGCTGAATGGTCACGGCTGAATCTGTGCATGGGTATCCAGTGAGGCAGAAGGCTTGTAAACAGCCACAAGGCATGCCAAGGCAGATCCCGACGCTCTTCTGACTGGCCTGCTTGTTTTCTCTCAAGGAAGCGGATGGATAATCTAATAAACACAGACTTCTCAAGGTTGATATGTGCAAGTCACATGCACAGGACCTTGTTTATGGGCAGGCGCCAGTGGCTGCACAAGGGTTACTGATAACCTCTCTAAAACATGCTTTTAAAACAATATAACCTGTTCCCTATTGATGTTGTAAAAGTCACAATATTCTCTTTTTGAAAAAAACAAACAAACAAAAAAAAAAACAGTGGAACCAGCTGCAAAGTCACAATCCTCTGCTCATCTTGCAGATCTGTCAGGGTCACTGACGTCTTTTAGTGAACGGGGTCATCAACCCTAAAGCCTACCTGCTATAAACAACCATCCACTCTTCACGCGCCGAAAGCCTCGTTGTGACACGACAATAACGCTCAACCTAACGAGGAACATATGGCGAACATACGGCTGCGTTCGGATGCTTCTTCCTAAGGCCGCTCTCTCTGAATGCGTGTGCGCAACATGTGGAGTTTGTGGCGGCGGAATATGTGCAAACAAGAGAAAGCCGAGGGTAACATGAGAGAGGAGCCCGGGTCTCTAAGTTTAGACTAGACCCCCCGTTTGCCCACTCGCATGCCTGTGTGTGGCCGAGACAGAGCAACTCTGAAGGGAGATTCCCCATAATGCTGCACAGCGTTGAAATAAACCCTCGAAGCAAAACTGTGAATTTCTGAGGCTTTGTAGAGTTTTCTTCCTCATTCTGTTTTTTATCATGAAAAATCAGAAGAGAAATGATTACTGTAAATGAAACTGATCTTTTCTTCTTTGGTTTTCTTTACAGATATTATCAAGACACCAGTGAAATGAATATTAAGATAAAATCACTACTCTACACTCTTCTCTTAAAAAAAACAAGTTTACAGCTGGTAGTCTGACAGCAGCTTTATGGTCATGTGGCAAAGTACAAAGTACAGCTGTGTTTACTCAAAAGGATCAAGTTTTGGACAACAGAGTGAATTTGGAGTTGAATACAAAAAAAAAAGAAAGCCGTCTTACCTCTGTGTTACTGCCAGCTCTCCCCAACTCAATTAATTCCTCTCATACTTTGCAGGATTTCTGTAAATCTCCCTCTGTCTGAATCTCGCCTCTCTATACATCCGCCATTACAGCTGCTGACTGTGCTGTCATTCTCCCACTGTCAAAAGCACAGAAGAAAAAAGAAAACAGAGAAAGAATGTGTAAATCGGTAAGGGTGAGCAGCAGACCTGCATGTGTGTTTCTGCTCCTTTCAAAGAGAGCGTGTCAGTGAGTGAGGAAGTTTTAGGCTGTAACTCCACCCACACGTTTCTTTGGGACGCCGGAACAGCCCATATTTTCTTCCTTGCCCTCATTCCCTTACACACATGCACACACACACACACACACACACACGAACAGACTCCCCTCCAGCCACCCCCTCACAACCTCTACACACACACGGCAAACATGTGAGCCACGAGTCACTGCAAAAAAAGTGAGATTATAAAACAGCTCAACTTTCATGCAGTCATTGTACAATGAAAGTCCAAATGCCTTTTTTTCTCGTTCTGTGCTCACCAGTGGCACCAGCTTGATTTGACGCTCCTCATGCGATGCCAGTAGATTTCAGCAGCAACCAGTCAGCTGACGCTCACCGTTGTTGGAAAACCACCTGTCTTAAGTTCCAAGAATGTAATGCCTTTGCACTTACCTGTCTGTCAGGCTACACACACACAAACACACCTACAGGTGGCATTCCACTAATTGTACTTTGATGCCAAGAAATGTGCTATAATTAGCATGACTGTAGAAAAAAATGCTGAGGGAATAAAAACAGCAGCTACCTCCTGTTACCGACTTCATATTATAACTATCGTTCTCCATGAAGGCAGAGTAATTATCCCCAGGCTGGATTTGTTTTGTTTTTTGGGTTTTTTTCTTTTTCATTTAAGATGCTTCGTTAAACTCTGGAACTGACTGTACTCATAAAATAAACTATTGAAGAATGTGTGCACATTTTATCAAAGATTTTTAATGAAAGTTTCTAGACAGAATCTGAATAAACTTCAGTGACAGCAACAGCAAAGACATGGCATTCATTAGTTTATATCTTCAGCTCCTAAACTTGTCAAAACGGAATTTTTGCTTCAATAACTTTGATACTAACCAAAAGTCTAATTACCATTTTACAGTTTGTATAAATTCATTCAAAACGCAACCCATACCAACACATCAACCTTGCTGCTCTCTGCTGGACACTGTGATGTATGAATGAAGATAAGGGTTGACTGAATCAACGTCGGGCTGCACGGCATGGTTATACTCCCACTTATTCCTACAGTCTTCCTGCTAATCTGCTCCTAAGAATAAATTTATGTGCTAAAAGTATCTTCATCCTTCGTAGCAATGTGAAGTAATAGCAACCTGCCCACGGTGGATCCTGCCCCTTGGCCGTTGACCGCCCTCCTCTCGACCCTGTATTACAAATATATTCCAATATATATTCCTTTTTCCAGTGCATGTCCCTCCAGAATTCAGCATGTTGGGACAAAGTCACTCTGAATACATCAGCAATAAACTCCCCATGTGATCATGCAATTGGCTATGCAAGGCTGCAGGACATGGATCATTTATTCTCTCTCTCTCTCTCTTTGTGTGTCTCTTTCCCTCCCTGTGTATGTGTGTGTGTTTGTGTGCGTGTGTGTGCGTGTGTGTGTGTGCGTGTGCGTGTGTGGTGTGTGTGTGTGTGCGTGTGCGTGTGCGTGTGCGCGTGTGCGTGTGTGTGTGCGTGTGTGTGTGTGTGTGCGTGTGCGTGTGCGTGTGTGTGTGTGCATGTGCGTGTGTGTGTGCACGGTTGCGTTTACGTTCCTCTGTGGATGAACAAAGCGTAGGGATTGTGAGACTTGATGAAGAATGTTGCTGATCAGGCCCACTGACAGTGGACACATGGCCTCGGTGTGACTCACAAACAAAAAGAACATTACCTCCAAAAGAGAAACAGAGGGCGAGTGACTAGGTTAAAACAATGGAGCAATAGATTAGGAGGAGAACCGCAGAAACACGATCGTGGCTCTGTCATGTGATAAGTAGCACCATTTCTGCTGATTGTGCTAGTTTTATATCACTTGGCAAACTCGTGGACTAGCAGTAAGACAGCATCCCAACCTTTTTTTTTTTTTTTTTGTCAGCTATGGACGTCTGGCGCCTTTTCAGACAGTGACAACGTTGTGTTGACATGATGGCCTCTTGCCCTTCTGCCTCCCGTGAACAGGAAGGCTAGCTTCCTGTTTTGCTGCCGCATCAGTTTGGTGGACAAAAGCACAATGAGGGATTGACACAGGAGCACAATTACAAACTAACTATTTCAGGGACTGGCAAACAATGAGTATCACTCATACACACACATTCAGCTAAACCTCATTTGAATTATTCATTACAATCCCTGGCCAACGCCAAATCAGCAAACAAACAAGGTTACCTTTAAAAACAACTGTCCAGGAGCAAGGATGCACAACCTTACACTTGAGAAACTAGCCAACAAACTGCATTAGAATAAAAAAAAGGGTTACGAGGATAGAAAGAGTACTTATGGAGCTTCTGAGTCCAGATCCTGAGAAGGTAAGACTGCAGCTGAGGGAGAACGCTGCACCTCTCATATCCCGCCATTGTCCAGCTTCGGAAAAGCCTCGGAACCGGGGCTTCCTCAGGACATGGAGAGAGAAAGCAACTTGGGTTTTATAAAAAAAAAACAACACTGGCTTAATTTAGATTGGATAAAACTGAAAAAAAGCTGGAACACATTTGTCATAGCGCGTGTTCATCTTTTTACATGTGGCAGACGGATCCAAAGGTGAATTATGGCTGAAGATGTAATAATGCAGTCAACATCAAAACTACTACAACTTAGAAGGAAGACTACTCGTCTTCAGGGGTCACAGAGTCCAGGCACAGAGGAAAGTGCATTAAGAGATTCATGTTAGGGAACCACAGTGTAGGAGCGTTGGCAGAGATGTTCTCTGATGAGCAGAGTCTTCACAAGTTTCTTGTTTTGGTAGGTCATTCTACACATAGTCTAGACTGCAGTTAGGATGACGTAGACACAGCTAGCGATCCATCGACGACTGGAGTGAGAACATTCAAGTAGATGGGAGATGTTAAGCACTTTGTTGACTAATATCATTGAGTTGATTTGACGCAGACCGCTAAGGATGTCCAGTGAAGTTCAATGAACAGAGGAATTGCTCTAGTAGGCATATTGAAGAACAAAAGCACTGCCTCTTTCTTAACAATCTGCAAAGGTTTCAGAGCACAGGCTGGGAGATCAGGTACGATGGCATTGTGACAAGCAATTTGCCAAAATTGTTACGTTGCACGCTGTCAGTTGCACTTGTTTTTAAGCTTTGACTTGGTCACTCTTAAAAAAAAAAGGAAAACATTTTGTTATTAAACATTAAATTGTAACTGAGGCTCACGATTGACAACCTTCCGGAAGGTGAACTTATGATTTTGCTTCCTCTGACTGGTTCTCTTCAAATATTGCCCTGTAATTCCTGTCAGCCTTCAATAAACTCTGACTATTTGTCGCTGCTGAAGCAACACATTACACAGCATGATGCTACAACCTCCATGCATCAGTAACAATGTGTTCAGATCGATGTCTAGCGTTAGTTGCATGCAGGACACAAATGTAAATTTTTTGTTGCATGATATGACATTATTCCAATTGTTTCCTAAATGGTTTGAGATAAATTTTTCCTTGTGACTTTCCAAGTGTAATTTTTTATAAAAGGTAGATTTGTTAAATGTCTGATTAATGGTTTATTTATGGTAACATGGTAACTTTGAAGCTACATAATATGTTTCTCCTCTATTATTCACTACTTAGTGTCTGTCAGTCACATTTAATCCTGATTAAAACAGTGTATTACTACCAACATGTTTGGGGTAGTAAAGAGACAGATCTGAACACTTTCAAATGAAATAAATACTTCTGACAGGCACTGTTCTTTAAAAAGAATTAGCTGTTAACTTCATGTTTACTCATCTGCATTTCCCTTTGTCAATCCATCTCAGGGCTGTTTGATTTCTGAGTTGATGTTGCTATAAACCGGCTTCCAGTTTGAAAGCTGAGGTACCAACAGCGGATGGGTGTTGCACTGTTAGATGGAGATCTTTACACATCAATACCCATGAACCCATTTAAGTAAACAGAAGGCAAAGCTACAAGTGCATTTCTGCTTTTAGTCATCAAATGCCATAGACCAGAAAAGGAATAGACAAATTTCAAGAGCACATTGTCTCCAGAGTTGTGCTTTAGCTTTCCGATGCCAGTAAAATGCTAATTCTTATCCTACAAAAGTGTTTCTGGCATTAAGTATAGTATTTTACAAAACTCAGTTGCACCATTTTAGATTTCAAATTGAATATAAAAATTAAAAAAAAATTAAAAACTGGCTTTAAGTTAGACTTACTGTATTTTGTTGTGATGTGTGCCGTAATTTCAGAGGACGGTTTCAGCCCCTCTAATCTTTCTTTAGCAGGACTTCATCCGTAAACAATCCAATTAACCAATTTGCTTACGTCTGTTTTCCAGAAGAGGGCGGTGTCATAACAGTTTTAACAGGAAACTCTGCCGAGCACAACGGAAACATGAAGATATAACACATAAATACATTTTAAAAATATATTTATTCCTCTATCAATTTGTTATTTTCCTCACAGATCATTGTAGTAATTTTAATCTTTGAAATGCGATTTGTGTTACTGAATAAACTGATGAGACGAGACATTTCAGCTGACACTGATAATAACTCTGTCATCATCAGTCTAAGTGAAACGATTGATAATCTAACACTTATTATAGTGACTTTTAGGACAATAATTTTTCGTTTTCCTTTTTAAAAGCAAAGAGTGACGTCGCTATATGAGCGAGGATGAAAGTGAGAATAGTAAAGTCAACGTCAGAGCCGGAGTACAACCCGGAAAAGTGGTGTTCTTTTCACAATAAAATCACCATTTACTTTATTTTCTTTAATTTATTTATTGTTTTTTTGTCACTGAATTGTGAACGAAAAAGAAAAGTTCCACAAAGCTTAAGTGGGATGTTGGAGACAAATCTAATTAGGCCCCGGAAGGTTTATTACATTGGACTTTTATTTATTTATTTTTATTATTATTGTTATAATTATTTTTTTTTCCTCATGTGGACCTAAATGTTATGTCTTTAATAAAGCTGATGAATGAATAAACGATTGCTCTAAAAGCTATAAAACACAACCTCTCAAATTAAATTGTACAGGACCGATATAGATAGATAGATAGATAGATAGATAGATAGATAGATAGATAGATAGATAGATAGATAGATAGATAGATAGATAGATAGATAGATAGATAGATATCTGTAGTTGGCTCTCTCTTACAACCCTCCCCCCCCCCTTTCTCTCTCTTTGTCTGCCTGTCTGTCAATCACACCCAATCTTAAGCGACTGCGCCCTTATTTTGAAAGGTCAGTGCGCTCACAGTATCCGGTCCCAGTATTGACAGCGCTTGAGAGGCGCGCGCACGGGGACACGCCGGAGGAGCGCGGCGGAGCTGGAGGAGGAGGGAGGGAGGAAGAGGGGAGGGAGGAGGGAGGGTGCTGTATCGGGCGAGAGTAAAAATGTGAAGGTGGAATCCAAGTGAGCAGTGTCGTTTTCTGGTCTGTAGAATCTGTCTGACTGGAGGGGAAATAATTATTATTATTTAAAAAAAAACACACACACACACACACACACACACAGGAGACCTTGGCACAGCAGGAGCTGAAAGCTTTATTTGGATCCTACAGCTGATTACGGGAATAATCCTCGCTAAGAATTCTTTGTTTATATTTGCGCGTCCCTCTTTCTGCCAGTGTCTCACACCTTCACATGCAACTGACTGGAAGGAAGGAGCGGTGCCGACAGTGAGGAGGATCACAACCCGCGATTGCAGGATATTGTTTTATGAATTGCAAAATGTGAATATCTCCTCGTGCTTTATGGGATTATTTTTGGCCGAAGCAGCTTTGTTTTGGATAAGGACGCATTGGGCATCATGAGTTCCAGTGGTAAGTCCGTTCTTGCGCGCCTTATCTCTCCGCTTGGAGTGCAAGGACAATGTAAACAATGATAAAATAAATATAAAAGATATATATCCTATAGGAACCATGTATGCTCTTTTGTATTCAGTGGATGATAGAGATAATTTGCATGTTTTATTTTTCCATCACAAAATGTAGCATTTCTATTATTCACAGACTATGTAAAATAGTTTCTTTTGCAAACATTTACACAGAAGGAAAAGGAAATGTATGATTATGCATCCAGCTTGGAAAAGGTTTAAACACAGGACGTTAAATACATCCAGGGGTCAGAGTTCACCCAGAAGCATTTCTCCACTTCTTCACTCACACAGCAGCAGCAGCAGCTTGGACACTCTCAGTGTCTGCCACCTCTGTTTCACCTCCTTCTGGGAGACCACGTTCAGCTCTTTCACACTGTCCCTGCAGGATCAGCACACCTTGTAACTTGTGAGGGGACAGGGAGGGGGGGAGGCAGGGGGGATTCGCTGACCTGACCTCCTTGTACATCTATGTGTAATGCAGCACGTGACAAATAACCCTTACAACCTCAGGGGCCACTGACATCCTTACCCTAGAATGGCCCCAGGCACAGCTCTGATGGCAAGCTGACCTTGGATCAGCTGACTCTGACCCTGATCCTCTGTCCGCTGAATCAGGGCTTTCCCTGTACAGCTTGTGGTGAGCGTGTGCACACGTTTTCTGCACGCTTCCATTTTTGGTCTGTACACAATTCGCCGTGAGTCGACGCGCGGGTGAGGCGGGCGAGCGTTTCATTGTGCGGGCTGGGAGAGGTGAATGTGCCCCAGGTGCTCAAAGAACTGATGGTGTCGGGAGCTTCCTGTCCAGCCGCCGGTCTCTCACTGCATCATTCATAATCTAGCTTGTCATTCTGTGGCACTACATTATTTATCTGGCGCTCTGAACTCAGCTGAGCCTTGCCTGACTTGCAGGGAGCGCTGCCTCGGTTCCCAGGAAGGGGTGTTGCTTCTTCTGACTCTCTTGAGAAAATGAGAATAATTCTTTTGTTAAGAGCTCTGAGTGTTTTTTTTTCTCTTTCTCTCTCTCTCTCTCTTCCTCACGTGCAAATAGAGAAGGAGGAGGAGCACCTCCAGCCAACATGTGGGGAGCTGTCACACGAGTCCTTGTGTTTTGCACACAAGATCGCCCAGCATGCATTGTCACAGCTGGCAGAGACTTGGTGGAACATGTGTCTGTTCCCCCGGCTTAAAGCTTCTGACCTGCAGAAAGAACCTTTTTTTTTTTCTTCACTGTTCTCCCTTTGGTGTCAGTCAAACATATGTTGCTGTCTGCCTCCAGTGCTTCTAAGGTTTAGACATGACAGGGCCTGTTGGGGTGCGGTGGGAGCACCGTTTTCTGTTCCACCGGGTGCAATCAGCCGAATGGCCATCGACGCACTCGGAGCAACCACACATCCTCCACAACCTAGTCTGCAGGAACTCCACGTGTTCCTGCAGAACACGTGGAGTTCTGCAGGTGGAGAAAAAAAAGTATTAATCTGTGCAACAGATTAAGATCTTTCTTTTTGGCACACTCAGTTTCTGCACCGGGAGTGATAAAGCACAAGTAGATCAATATACAGATCATTGAGTTCAGGGAGCCAGGGGCTTTTTTTTTTTTTTTTTTGCAGCGCCATTCATCACAGGCAGCTCTGACACTTCTCTCCCTCCCTCAGTTTGATGTCCAGAGCAACATTTTTTCAATGTTAGACAAAACATATCTAGAAGCAATTGAGATTTTTAGTGTGTTACGTTGAGACTTCTGCACATTCCCGTGCGCTGCGTCACCGCAAAGTTGCACAACATGCCGCTTTGCCATCGCAAACGATTGCTTTAATATATATATAAATATATAAATATGTAAAAAAAAGAAAAAAGATGCATCAAAATAAAGAATTATGGTTCACGGTTATCTGTTTTAACCGTGGAGGGCATAAATAAACCAAATGCACCAGTTTACGGAATACCTCTTACAAAACTCAGCTTTTAAGGGTTTTGTAAAAGGTAAATTTTTGATGAATTTCACTTTGACATTCCTTATGTTTTCTACTCAAAATCCTGTGTATGTTGCAGGAAAACATTTAATCTTTCAAAACTATACATGAATTCTCAGCCCTTAGAAGAAGAAACTGATAATCACTTGGATTGATGCATTTAAAAAAAAAATCACGAGAATCTTGAAAAGAGAATGGGAAAAGCAAAACCTCAAATGACAAGGAAATTAGTATTAGATTACATAAAATGTAATGTTTTAATATTGACTATATCATTGTATGGTCAAGGCAAAAATAAATTGTAACTGTAATAATGCATGCAAGTTATTTCAAGATGACTGGAACATCTTGGTTTTATCATTTCTGTACCAGGCAGATCTGCAGCAGATAGACAGACTCAGAAGTTATAAAAACTTACATGTGATGTGTTGATGCTTCTAATTACAGTTTCTCTATAGTTAGGTACATTTGAATTAAGTGCAGTACAAAAAATTAATAATAAAATAATGCTTTAGAAGGCGTTGCGTGCTGTTTTGTCTTCCGTGGCCCTGGCAGGGCGTCTAATATGTGAAATAGCCGTAGGGCAGAGTAGACCAGGCTGATGTGCCAGCCTTATGAACAAATCATACTGAATTACATGCTGTTACATGTCTCATTTACTTTCTGTACAGGTGCAATATTTGAGCAAGGCAGTAATGGACCAATCGCTTTTCTTGCAGCCTGCATGAGAGCTAAATTTAGTCACATTTCTTGTGGTGTGCACATCCGGCCACAGGGAAGTTACGGCATAGGTTAGGGCGGGTGTGGAGACGCATCCAGTAGCTGCCGGAGCCTCTGACAATAGAACAGAAGCTGCTCAACCAGAACAGCCAAAGGAAACATTTGATCATGTTCTTTTCTGGTTTGGTGAGGCGAGTCGCCTCAGTTGCAGCTTACATTAGTCATGGCAAAAACAAAACAAAAAAAATGCTTCACAGGCATTTGCTTTTTTGCCTTAGAGGGATCTGTTGCATAATAACTAAAACTTCCCAACTGACCATTTGAAGGATCAGCTGTTTTTTATTTTTCATCAGCTGTAAAAACAATAGAAATTGTAAGGCTGGGTGTGCTGAGTCTGACTTAAGCATCTAGTCATGGACAAACTAAACCCTGCCACCATTCGATATTAAAAATCTTCAAAACTAACTTTTTAAAGGGTGCAACAGTGTTGCACATCTGGAAAATTCTCATGTGCAGCACTCTGTGACTCAAGCAGAACTTATCCGAATGTTTCCACAGTGCAAAATTTCACTTTTCTCTCATGCCAAATGACAAATGAGTCTTCTTAAAAGTTGCAGGAGAGGGTGGCGAGACGCCGGTACTGTTACTTATAAAACACTTATAAGTTCAGGAGTTTAGGTGTTATAGTTTCAAAAACACTTTTGTGTTTTCATGGTTGCATATCAGTAAAAACCTACGAGTCAGCGCTATGAAACAGTTGTAATTATCAAACAAAAAGTTTAGGACAGGCAACTCTGCACACATACACTAAGGGCAATTTAGAGAGACAAATGACACCAACACACATGTTTCTGGACCAAGTACCCAGAGAGAACTCACACATGCACAAGGAGATCATTCCAACCTCTGGCAGATGCTACTGTGCAAACATTACTGTTCCTGTGCCACATACGATGTGGGCCAAGCACATCTGAGTAGCATATTTGTCATTCAAGGACGTACATAAATAGAGCGCTGACAAGACGGGGTGTACAAATGTAAACCTACATAAGACCTGCGATATTAAATGATGGATTGTTTCTGAGGGGTGGGGAATCATCTGGAAACCAGGGTAGATGGAAGCGAGAGCTACAGCATTTATGATTGCTGAGCCGCTTCCTCATCTGGCGCACAGTCCAAACCGGAGCCAAATACCATTCATCACCACACGATTCCAGGTGCCTTGGTTCAATAACACAGAGAACAAAGGCAGGAGCTTCGACTGCACAGATGCAAGCCGCAGATGCTGGGAGGCAAACGCTGAATATTCATTTACAGTTGCGTGTGACCGATGCAAAATCCGGCGGATGGTTTTGGTGGATTATTAACAGCTACTGTCGTAAGGGGTTTGACTTTTGCGCATGAGTGACAGTCACCAAGAAGAAGGAAATGTCAGACATAAACAAAAGGGTTCATCATAATCAGTTTGTTCTTAAAGTAATGGAACGGATTTGACGGGGCACTTGATTCAGTTCAATGTTCGACCACAGCTGTGTCCAGCTTCCTCCGACCTTGACTTCTGGCAGGACCAAGGAGTCCTTGAGACCGTGGGCAACAGTCCGACCCTTATTCCTTTGCTCTGTGGAGTATTGGCATGTTTGTGTTACCACTGGACACCAGCGTTGCTCTGATGGCTGCCTCAACACAAGGTCCTGATGGAGATGAAGACAGATAAGGAGAGAGAAGAGCTGGAAAGGGAGGCAGAGGGGCCCTGATCAATGACTACATTAAATTACCGACAGGGAAGACGGATGGGCGTACTGCTCGGATGTTTTATGAAGAGTGGCAACGATTTCAGAGAAAATGATTGCTCCATTGACAGAAAAATAAGTATTCTGTTAGTCAGACATTGAGTGTTGTTATTGTTTTTACTAGAATTTTGTGGATGCAGTGAATTTATGTGACAAAATGAGAACTTTAAGGTCTTTCATATACAAACCTAAAACACATGAATCTGTGACGTGTTTCAGTGCTTTTAATTATTTCAGTTAAAACACTAAAGCCTTTTAGCTGTTCTGATTTTGTAAAAAAAAAAAAAAAAAAAGCAGGTATTACATTGAGAATTAGTTGGGCTATTTGCTTAAGAGACCAGCCTGCAGTCATGCTACTCACAGCTGGCCAGCTGTCATTTCAACACAGTGTTAAGTTAAATAAGAGCAGTAGTAATAATAACTGCATATTGCAGCACGGCTGTTTACTGGTATAATTGAGAAGATATAATTTAGGTAGACAGAATAGGCAGAGTATTGCTCATGAAGATTGCATGTTCATATTTAAACATATTATGTGGCGTTTACTTTTTTTGAGCATTGCATCAAAAAAAATTCTCTTATCAAAAACGTACCTGGAGAGTTGCTTTGTTTCTTTCATTCATGCTTGAGAGTTTCTTGTATATCCTGTCGCAGGCATTCAGGGCTCCAGAAACTCTTGCTGATACGAAGCTCGTCCTTGGAGCTGCGGTCGTCAGCAACCCACCCCTCCTCTGCACCTTTCCCACTCAGCTCCTCTAGACTAGCAGCAGCAGCAGCACCTAACAGACACCTGGTGAAACTGCTGAGCTCATCGTGAAAAGTACTTCTCAGTCCAAATCTCCTAAAAACAGGAAACTGCATAATGAAGTAGCGTTGTGATGAAGTGCTTAGTGTCGGAAAGAGGAGGAGCTTATTATAAAGAGACAGAGGTCAATTTCAAAGTCAAATTTCTTATTTGATATATGCAGCATTTTTACACCAACTGAAGGTGACATAGGTCACTTGAGAGTGCCATAAAATTGCACTATGAACGTGGAAAATGCATAATACTTCTCCTTTAAAAGCATAACAACGTATTTTTCCACTCTGTTGTAACTCACGTCTAACTCATCACCACCATCCACTCAGCATCCACATTGTGACTGAACTCCCAGCATGTTCTTGGTCCAGGCCGTCGGGTCAGAGGAAGAAATCGCAACAACCTCTCAGTCCCCAGGGATGCAGCCGGCCTCTCCGTGCACAGCGCTCTTATCCCGTGGATCCTGCAGGCTGTAATCTCCTGGGACGCCCTGTGCCGATGTGCAGTCAGTGGATCACACCTGCAGTCGAGCTGGTTTTCATTAGAAGTGCGACTCAACTGGTCGACATAGAAGAGGATGGAGGGATTTTTAATTTTTTTTTATAGAAGTCTTTAATTGGTTTTGACATTGGAGAGCTTTGTCTCAGTGAATGAAAATAGACACACTGTCATGGTTAGTTATGCAACACCTCAGCTCCTGAGCTGTTTGTGTACTTGGAGTCTTTGTTCTTGGCTTCTCTTGAACACATGCTAAGTCAGAAAGCATCATATTGAGCTTCTTTATATCATAACTTATACTGGACTTTATAATCACACGATAGCTTCCTTGTTGAGAGTAAGCATGGCTGATTGAAAACTTCAAAAAAACTTTTCTGGTTTAATGTTCCTCTGTTTTGAAGTCCGTTTAAGTGGAAACTGAGTTGCCATTTCCCCATTTCTTACTGTGCACTGCTTAATTTTTTATTATTTAGGTTTTTTTTTCTTTTAGGCTTTGACATCCATCTCGATCATCTGAAATCTTTCTGGGCTTAAAGCAAAGTGGCAACGCGCCTTCACTTCATTAGGCAACGGGTCAAACCAAGCAGCAAAAATCTAAACGGAAAAACAGGAATAAGGTTATTATTAACAAACTCATCTACATAACTAAATGGTTTGCAAAATAAAACATGTAATGCAGGGCAAAACGAAGGCTTACTTTAGAGATAAACAAACAATACAAGGAAATAAAAGGAAGCCGTCCATTTAGTAGAACCTAGTGATGCAATCAGTGACATCTATGGGTTAGAAAGATTAACTGAATCAGAAATAAGAATGAGGGACAAGTGGTAAATACAAACTGAACCACTTCATCACAGACCTCCATTACTTTTACTGGAGTAAAACGGTGCAAGTTACAATTGACGTATCAATACAGCCGCTGACTGCTTACAAAATGTAACGTTTGCTGCTTGTTTCATAATTGGTTATTGGGTTACCATGAAAAGCACTTTGAACCCTCCTGTTAATGAAAAATAAACTTGAAAGGGAACTCCGTACCTGAGTTGATAGCTCAACCAATCAAGATCAGGTAATGTTCTGAGTAAATTTAGCATTTGTGTAGTGTGTAATTATAGCCTACACAAACATATAATAATAATAAAAAAAAAAAAAACATTAAGAACAGTCGCTACATTAGGTACACCTTGTTAATATATTCAAAAATAATTAAGTAGGCGTTGAAATTTTAACAATGCTCATTTGTGTTAAGGGGCTGAAAGTGTGTCCTTCACATGACTAGTCAGAATGATTAGAACAAAGCCAGATGGAGGCACGTTTTAATGCGGTTCAGGCCAAATTGTAACTTTACCATCTGAATGTCATGGCTGAAATCAAGAATCATTGAACCAGGCACCATTTTCAATTGCTTATTGTCTAGTTTTGGCGAAGTGTCCATTTAAGTGTATCCTCAACTTCCTGTTTGTAGGGAATTGACAGAAGCCGCGTATTTTGATGTTCTGCTGACGTAGCCATTCTGCTTCAAATGTTGTGTGTTCAGAGTTTGAATTTTGCATATTTTGGTTGTGAGAGGAGTTTCTTCTACTGGGTATAGTTGCCTTTTCATCGTCTCAAAAAGGTCCACATTTTCTCCTCTGAACTCTGACATCAGTAAGGGATTTTCGTCCACACAAATGTCACTGTTTAGATATTTTCCTCTTTTTTTTGACCATTCTCTCTCATCCTGTGAAGTGGTTGTGTGTAAAGATCCATGCATATTAGAAGCTCCTTAAAGGGCTCAAACCAATCCACATGCCACCAACCAAGCCACATTCAAAGTCACCCAGCTCGATTTGAAGTTTTGCAGGTTTTGTTCACCATATATATATTCTTAAATGCATGAAGTTACTGCCGTATTTGAATCTTTTACTTTTTGTGCAACAACTATTTGAATGCATGATATGATGGAAAGTGAGGTTTGATGTGTTAAATGGTTGTGGAAACAGGAAAGTCATTGTCAATTTATTTTACAATAAAAGAACAGCCCATGTCATTCATTTTTGTTATATTGTTCTTCTCATATTTCATCTTCTATCTGAACTTGAATGGTGTGGGAAGCATAAGGATGTTCCTGCGAGCTACGGGTTTGTTTTGGCCACGTTTCAGAAGGTCAGCAGGGTAAATAATTGCCATCGTGTTTTTCCAGGGGATGATGTCAGGCTGACTTCCACTTCCATTAGCCCACATTATCCCACATTCACACCTGATGGAATCACGGTTGGACATTTGGTTTCACAAAACAACAAAAAAAACCTTCCATGAAACTTTCACTCGAACGGGCGGCTTGGCACTTATCAGGCCAGTTTGTTTTTCCCAGAGGTCCCGGTAGCATTGTGAGGGAAACAATGAAACTCACAGAGAGTCAGCTGTGGGAGATGTGGTATGGGTTGCAATTGTTGTTACTTATTTCTCGCAGTCACACTCTTGTCCTTGGTTGGGAAAATAAACAACCACGGCTATTATGTCGATTTATGCCTTTATGCATAGCCTGTGAAAATATTTTTGCATCTGTTTTTTCAGACTAACTGGTTCTATAAAACAACATAAATGCTTGTACAAAAACATTTGTTTTTATGTGTATTTTAATCTGTTTCAAGGCAAAGTCAGTGCTCTTTCTAATTGTCACCTGCTAAAAGCCTACACACCAAAAACCCCACGGTGGTTACGTCCTTCCACACAGAAAAAACCCCCGTTTGATCTAACAACTTTCGTGTCAAGTATGGAGTTGAGATTATTAGGTGCAATATAAAAACACCAAATATGATAGCCTGCCTTTTAATGTGAGAAATTTGAAGCTGCACCTTCAGTTTTCTAAACAGTCAAGCTTACCAGGATATGTCCAAAAGGAAGTCAAGAGACAATGTTAGGTTTGCAACAATGCAAGTCTCCTGAAGGCCACTATCAAAAGCAACATGAGCTTCGGCATTGCTGCACCGATACAGTAATTCATGCAATACGACACCCAAAAAAAGTACAAATCAACATACATTTTGCATTCTGACATTTTTATTTAAAATATATTTTCACTTGACCTCATGTAATATTCATTGCATTATGTGTTTTTATTATCTGTAAACCATCATCAAAATTACAGGAAATTTAAATCATTTACAAAGCTCCTAAGTTACTTTGAGAAGATGTTTTTATTGCTTTCTGGTGCCAGAGGAAAAAAATCTAACAAACTTTGCAAACTTTGTTTTTTATTTTTATGTATACTTACAAAGACTCAACTGTGGGAGATGTGGTATGTTTTGCGATTGTTGTTGCTATAAACTATAAACTGTGTCGAACGACACTGAGAAACAGCCTTTATCAAAACCATAGAATTTGTCAGTCTGGGTCAAAAACTAATTTAAGCACAGTTACTTCTATACAACTCCACAAATGCAAGAAGTGCATCAGCTTTGACCTTTTTAAGTGGTGCAAGCCCTTCAGGATTAAGTCTCGACAAGCAATCAGCTACTCTGTTGTGTCAGCCCACATCCTCGTCCCCCTCTAGCGGAAAAAGTCCTTCGCCTAGATGACCATTCCAGCCTGTTACTCCGGCATCCCTCCATTTCATTAATCTCAGTGTAGAAGAACGATAAAGAAGAGGCAGGTGTTTTGACACATTGTCAATATTGTAATCTTTTCGGATGCCCTGAAATATTTTAATAACTCAGATCCCCGGGCCGACCTAATCTAACAACCAAGAAATGCCGAACATCATTATGAACATTTGTTGAGACTAATATAAAAGTGGTTTGATATTTGCTTTATGAGGGTCTTTTGCTTAGTGGAAATCTTTTTGTGTGTGCATGTGTGTGTGGCTCTATGTGAAGTAGCCATCGGGGCTCGAAGGAGTCACACATGTAAGCCGAAGCAGAACGAGGTGAGGAAATCGATGCGGTCAGTCAAGTGGTGGTGAAGCATGAGTGTGTGAAAAATAGAGGCAGGGAGAGAGAGTGAGAGCCTGGAAGTAGCCCAGCCCAGCGTATAGTTGTCAGACCTCACAGTTTTGGAGCTGGTGTTGACAGGGCTGCAGACAGAGCTTATTGTGGAAGCTCCATGCAGCGCCACAGTTGGGACACAGCCATGGCGGTACTGATCCTAACATTTTCAAACTATTTGAATCTTTTCGTAGCTTGACCTATTAAAACCACTGAGTTTTATTCGTTTTATTGGAACTCCATATGTTAGGCCAACACAGTGCTACTCAATTCCAGTCCTCAGGCCCCCCCTGCTCTGCATGTTTTAGACAGTGCCTCTATTCCAGAACAGCTGATTCAGATGATTGCATGACCATCAAGTACTGCAGAAGCCTGTTAATCACTCACAGATTCAATCCAGGTGTGTGGCAGAAGGGAAACACCTAAAACATGCAGGGCAGGGGGCTTGAGGACCGGAATTGAGAAGCACTGGGCCAACATAAAAAAATAGCACCTGATTAAGACATGGAGGGGGAAGAATAACTGAGTTTGAAATGTTTTGAGAAAAACAAAACCTGGGACGTTAGAATACAATGTAGAACCAGACTCCCCTCCCATTCCAAACACACTAATGTGCTTTCATGTAAACTCTTGTAGTTCTGACTTATGGTGCGTTCACACCAAACGCGTTTTGAGCATCAGGTGCTTCTGATTTACATTCAAAGTCTATTTGGATCTCATGTCAATGTGGCGTTGGGCAAGGCACTTAACCTCGAAACTGCCTATACCAATCTGCGTATCGGTGTATAAATGTTAGAGTGTTTGTGAGTGCGAATGGGTGAATGTGACTCTAGTGGAAAGCGCTTTGAGTGGTCAAAAATGATTGGAAAAAGCGCTATATAAGTTCAGTCAATTTTCAAAGATGATCAAAACCCATTTGATATGAACTCAGCAAAAATGCACACCTTTGAAACGTCGCACATGTTTTTGACATGCTAACATTTTGAATTACGATCATAAAAATCTTTCAATTAAGTGCATCAGTCTACATTTGATCCTTCAGATGGTACATTTAGGATGTTTTTATGCTCTGCAGCTCATCGGCAAGTCTCAACACGCAGCGAGCGGGGCTCTGAGCCAATCCGGTGTCAGCGGTGTCGAGAAGTATGCAAAGGGGAAGTGGTCCGCGTCCAAGACACTCACTTTCATGTCAAGTGCTTCACCTGCACCGGTAAGAAATCGGATTCCTTAAAGACGACAACACCACACAGTGATTGTGAAAGCAGGAAAAAAAAGATCTGTAGTGTTTATGGTAAGAAAATATGTCATAGCACTCCCTTGCTTAGATGATAGTGGCCATAAGTATTATCGTACCTTTTGTTAGAATGCCATTTTCTTTTTATGGTCAGAGATGACATGTTTTTTCTTAGCCAGATCAAATGCAGACATGGTAAGCCCTCCATCTCCTGGTGCACATGCTGAGTGCTGCTATTAGCCCTCAGTAGGGACTGAAACGTATCAGAGGGATCTTGCAGCGCCCATGGGATCCTGGTAAGGTAGCTTGTTATCGTCCTGGCAACCGAGAGAGGATTTGCCTTTGCTTGTGCACGCTGGCTTAATGCCACTGATGTAACTGGCTTTTCAGTGCTGCCGTATAAGCAGGTGCAGGTGATCTGGAGTGGATACAGTAGTGACATAACCAAACATCCTGTTACAATAGCACGACTCCTGTCCGTTGTAATACGAAACTTATTTAGTCGCCACTTCGCATCTATATTTAGAGTTTAGGAAAATTATTTAGATGCAACTTTAATGTCTTTAGAAATATTTACTAGATAAGAATCAGTAGGAAATGGTAGAGAGTAGAGGAACAGTGGTGTGATACTTCTTCTACTCTCCATATAAGTAATTTATTAATCACCCCCCACAACTGATAAGTTGGAAAGAAATGTACATTTTGAATGCTGTTTTCAAATCTTCATGCATTATGCTGCCAGTGAGAATTTGAATTTGCTCAAATTATTATCAGCCATGTTAAAGGCTATAAATGCATTTGCAATTAATCAGCCATGTAGCTGAAGAGAAATGCCTTTTATGGATTTTGTAAGTAGCAGCACACATTAATCAAGGTACGTATTGTATTTCAAACAGGCTGTAATGTGAAACAAATTGACAGCATATGACTATGGTGGAAATAACCAAACTAAGCAGCTTCACTGTGGGTAGAAAAAATAAATCATCAATGCCTGGAATTTCCCATTTCATCTTTATCTCTCAGCGTTTCTTAGCGCTTGTGTTTTTGTAAATAAATATCGATGGGGGACATTTCACAGTGCAGCGTTTCCCTGTCAGCCTTTTAAAGCATGAGAGTAAGAATGGTATTTTTGTCAGAGATACACATTCATGTGTATCTCTGACAATACTGTTACTGGCCCTCACATGAAATGTGAGGGCCAGTAACAGTATTGTCTGGCCCTCACATGTTCTGTGGTTCATAAACTCACAAAGGGCTATTCACTCGAAGCTTGTCTGTTTCACGATTCTTACACACACACACCAACACACACACGCACACACACACACACACACACACTCACACACACACACACAAAGTTAAGCTCCCAGTGCCAACGCACACATTTGAACTCATGTATGCAAGTGTCCATGTTCATGTACATGTGGGCATGCTCTCTGTGGTTGTGAGAGGTTGCTGTGGTAACCATGTGAAGGGGCACCTGGCCCTGGTTGGTGGATATTCACAGCATCTGCTACCAACCAATCGGAGAGCTTTATTTTGTGTCCCATTAAAAAAAGGGGGTACGCCAAAAGTGAGCAGGAGAGAGGAAGAAGAGTGTCTGTGTGTGTGTGTGTGGGGGGGGGGGGGGCCGTGTTTATCGCTCAGACATTACGTCACCGGTGTACTGCAATACAAAACTGGATCCGATATTCTGTTTTTTATATTTATAATAGCTGTACTGCCTCTGAAAACTATGACTGGATATTTTGAGTCTACACATGGGCAGAGAGCTCCCTGCTCATGTTCCAGAGGCAGTGATCAGCTGCTGCTGAGCAGCCAGAATGTGCCACATCCTTTCCCATAATTTGCCCTCTGGCATGGGCTTCTGCTCAGACAGCACTTTTCTATAGCTTTCATTGTGAAGTGTGGAAAACCCGGTCACATGCAAACATGTTGCATGTTTCTTTGAACTTAGCAAACTCTGTCTCTTGAATAATATGGCTTTGTTTACTTTTAATTGGTACTTTCCAGGAGGTGCTTTATTTATTTATTTATTTGTTTATATTTTTCCCGTCTCCCTGTTTCTGTTTTGCTAAACTTTTTTTCTCCGTTTTTTTTTTTTAGAACTTTGCTGTTTAAATGTATCGAAATAACATGGTTAATTATTGATCTGAGGTTTTGGTACAGCACTAACCTGCTGTTACCGTGTTATTCTATTGTGATTTTTCTTTAGGAATTACATAGAATATGAGATAGAAAAACAGTATTCACATTATTATTTTTCTAGATATTCTGCCTTAGTGCTCATTAAATATTTCTTTTCAGAGAGGGGACGTCACACTGTGTGTGTGTGTGTGTGTGTGTGTGTGTGTGTGTGGGTGTGAGAGAGAGAGAGAGGAGAGAGAGAGAGAGAGAGAGCAGTCACTAAAGAAAACAGGGTTTTACTATTATTTTAAAATAAAGACAAAATTGTTGGAGTTGGCATTTTAAACCATCATTTAAAACCAGATGTCATAAAATATTATGTCCCATTCTTTACACATTTACACTCTCATTGTTTCCAGAAAACAGTTTCCACTGTGCCTTCCTGAAAAAAAGGTATTATTAAACTGACAAATACTCTCTAAGGATTTCAACCCACATTCTCAATATGTAAACGAACAAACAACCATGCCATTGATCACTTTATCCTGCCTTTATGAAGCCATTTTACTCTCTGTCAGCCACATTATCATAATTCCTCTGTCATGCATTAGTCATTGCAGTAGCATCTCACCAATCGTGCTTTTAACCTCTCATTCAAACTCATTATATTGCAGCTTTTAATAGTACAGAAAGGTAATCAGCTCAAAAAGTAAATCTGGTAGGACAGAAGCCAACTCACAGACTGATGCATCAGCTCCAGACAAAGGGAAGATGGTGGTGGTGGGGGGGGGAGGGTGTAGATGTGGATAATATAGATCCCATAACTCTACTGAGTGTAGCAGCAGGCTCCAGAGTACGGATAGTGTGGTGTTGTATTACAAGTGTGTTGGCTGACTCGTGCATAGTGCTCCAATGACATAGTGACCACATTTTACCCAGCCTTCAAAGCATAATTGGCACTTTTGGATTCCAGCAAACACAGCGGGTTCTGTTTTTTGGCCGTGAGCACAAAACTCGGTCACACATAAATCTCACGGCAAAGAGTTAAATAGGTGTACGTTTCCGCTGTGGTCTCCTCACTGACAAACACAAACGGAGAAAATAGTAGGAGGCAGAGGTACGGCAGAAAACATATTTGCACATAAACTAGGAAGCTGCTCCCTTTAGCTGTTTGTTGTTACAGGCAAAAATCAAAACAGATTTATTTTATGAAACAGTAGTGCTGTGTAGAGAATTGGAAATTTACATACAGGTTGGATAAGGCTCCATTTCTCACAGGTATTCTCAAAAGGATGGGGAAAAAGGACATTTTTTAACTCTTTCTCTGCAGACATTTTTTTTAGTCAGTCAGGTCTCTCTTTGCATACTTTTGCTTACGCCTTTCGGTTCGCTTACCAACATTAACCTGCTATAATTTTGCTCTTGTGAAAAAGAAAAAAAACACATAGTAGTAACAAAACTAGAGAACAAAAAGCAAAAATAAAGAAAGAGAAAGACAGAGAGAGAGAGGCACAGGAGAGAAGAGAACATGTGGGGGGGGGGGGGATAGGGAAGGGGAGCTTCCTGTAGCTATAGCAACCGCTGGTACACTGGTCCAATCACCACGCCAAAGTGTGGTTGCTAGGGAGAGATTCCGGCAGAGGGGAAAAGGGAGCGCGACTGGAAGCAGCTCTTTTCCCTGGCGACTCCCATGACTTCAGCTGAGATGACAGATTATTTCTCTGCTTGTAGCTCCCGAGCATCACCTTCCTTAAGGGCTTTTACATGCTGAAAGTCCCACAAATTGCCTGGAAATGTGCCTGTGCGCGTACGCAGTGTTGAGCCGGAAGCGCTTAGGTGAGAACGAGCCCGGCTCAGAGGAAGAGAGTGATTTCTGAATAACAGAGGCAATTACAATGTGACACCACCCCCACCCCCCGTTGTGTTAGACAAACAAATACAGTCCCTCTCGGAATCGCTTGTAGGCGTCAAGCTGAAACATTATCATTGCCTTTTTGAAAGAGCTACGGCTCCACGTTGGGGTTATCTCTGTGCGTCTACGATCTCATTCTCACTTGTTTTCCCCCCAGCTGACTCCCTTATCAGTCTTATGAAGGTTAAAAGCTGAAGGCCTCAACAGCAAGTGTGGTTTCCTCGTATGAGGGGACTCTACTGGGCAGCCATCTGTCTCTAGCATTCATAGCAGCCAAATGCATGGGAGAACCTGTCTGTCATCCTTTTTTTTTTATTTGTTTGTTTATGTTGCTAGCTACATCTCACTTCAAATTCCTCTATAGAAACCACTCTGTGTTTCTGTTGTTGTGTAGCCATGGTAGCTGCTTGGGATGCCTGCCAGATTTTTCCAATGTGTTCTTCTTTTAAAACACACACACACACACACACATACAGTATATATCATATATATATATATATATATATATATATATATATATTATATATATATATATATATATATATATATATATATATATATTATATAAAAAAAATTCCCTTCTCACCCTCCGCGGGTGGTCTCTCTCTCTCTTTCATCCTCTGAGCTCGGGTCCTCTACCAGAGGCCTGGGAGCTTGAGGGTTCTGCGCAGTATCTTGGCTGTGCCTAGTACTGCACATTTCTGGACTGAGATGTCTGATGTTGTTCCTGGGATCTGTTTTAGCCACTGCTCCAGTTTGGAGGTGACTG
This sequence comes from Poecilia picta, assembly GCA_033032245.1. Lineage (NCBI taxonomy): Eukaryota > Metazoa > Chordata > Actinopteri > Cyprinodontiformes > Poeciliidae > Poecilia > Poecilia picta. The sequence continues at coordinate 23,522,368 of CM065362.1, forward strand.
CCCCGAGGGCCCCGATGACCACAGGCACCACTGTGGTCTTCCAGTTCTTTTCCAGTTCCTCCCTGAGGCCCTGGTATTTCTCCAGTTTCTCATGCTCCTTTTTCCTGATGTTGTAGTCACTTGGTATTGCTACATCCACCACAACGGCTTTCCTCTGTTCTTTATCCACCACCACAATGTCCGGTTGGTTCGCCATTACCATCTTGTCTGTCTGGATCTGGAAGTCCCACAGGATCTTAGCTCGGTCATTCTCCACCGCCTTTGGGGGTGTTTCCCACTTCGATCTCGGGGCTTCCAGTCCATATTCTGCACAGATGTTCCTGTACACTATGCCCGCCACCTGGTTATGTCGTTCCATGTACGCTTTCCCTGCCAGCATCTTGCACCCTGCTGTTATGTGCTGGACTGTCTCAGGGGCCTCCTTGCACAATCTACACCTTGGGTCTTGTCTGGTGTGGTAGTTCTGAGCCTCTATTGCTCTGGTGTGTGTGTGTATATATATATATATATATATATATATATATATATATATATATATATATATATATATATATAAAAATAGGGGTGTGCCGATCGATTGGCCACCGATCATAATCGGCCGATTTCTGTGAAAAGTGCATGATCGGTGATCGTTGATCATTGGCTCTTGTTGCCGATACCGATCACCTGCATCTTATTTCTCGTTAAAACCTTTTAGGATCTTGTTAAAACTGATAATTTTATGTCCAGGAAGTGGCGGTATTATGCTAGGCTATTAAAGTGGCTAACAGGAATTGGTCAGGTTTCCCTTCATGTTTTGTACTATGTTGAGAAAGAATTACCTGAAATATTGTGTTTAATATGCCAAGCCGTGAGCATAATCTTAATGCTCAAGAGGATTGATGATGTGGATATAGTAATGGGGAAAAAAAAGAAAAGAGGGAGGAAAATGTGTACTAAACATCATCACCATGGCAGCAACATATTCAGTAAAAACATTCACAATTTCATGTTTTTTTTATATATATCATGTATCGCTCTATATTTTCCTTTGGATATTTATAAAATTCATAGGAAGTAAAATTTTCCAGGTTTATTTCAGCCTCATTAACATGTTAACCCCTTTAACCAAACGGCAAACAAACTCCGAAGATCGGAAAGTCTGCACATATTTTGGCCCCATTAAGCAACTTCAGTTGGGCTGTAAACTTTTTTTTCTCTCTCTCTCTTGTGGCCACTTCTTCACCCTGCGACTTGGCACAACTTGAGCAAACACATTATTTACTCTCGAAGTGTTTCCTCCCGTCACCAAGGCTAAGATCTGGGGGCACAGAAAGAGGCTGCGTGAGCACCCGGCCTTTGTAACACAAATGAGAAGGTGAATAGGTGAGTGCTTTCCTCTGTGCAACTTGCCGATGCCCCCACTACGCAGGCTTCAAAACCCTTTAATGAATTGTCTCAGGTTGTCTGCCTTAGCTTTGGAAACGGGCATGTTGCTGAGAGCTTTGCCACAACGGGAACAGAGGCCAGGGTTTTTTTATATAAGCTGTACAAAGCATGTCCATTAAGTGTCACACACACACAGAGAGAGTTGAGGACGTTTGAGGAAAGAAGGCTGCTTTGAGGCCCTGCATTGGTGCGAATAGGGAGATAAAGCGGAGACCTTATTCAGGGCCTCAAAGGTTTGGAAGCTGTCTTGAAACGGAAAAGACAGAAAGGGAAGCGGAGGAGTGACCGGAGGTGTCGGGACTATTTTAGGGTCCCAGCCCTGGCCAACGTGAAGAGGAGAATTTTAATCGTGTCTGTTGGCTGGAGATAAATACCCAATCAAGCAGACCCCCTATGGATGCCTAATCGGCGCAGTCCTAATGACCGCAGCGGTCTACGTGCTAACATCTAATCAGTAAATTTATGATCTCCAGATTGTAACTTCCTGCACTGCCAAAAAAGAGCAATTTAGATGAAACTAGGTCTTTGATTTAGCTCAAACCTGCAAAGCCGATTCTGCTGTGAATCTGGAAGACGCAATCTCACTCTCTTTAAGATTGGACTGCTCCTGTGGAGGAGAAAGCTTTTGACAGCAGATCTTCTTAAGTAGACACATGGTAAATCATATTTATGGAACAATAAAACAGATCAGACTGACTCTAATATGAGCTGCTATTTTTATGGGTAGTTGTCCACAGCATGCGGCGCTGGTTGTGGGGTTGTAGCAAACCTCTTTCTTTAAGGAGCAAAGCAAACTTGCAGCAGCAAAGAGCATCCAACCTCGTCCTTGTTCCACCCACAGTGCTGGCAACCAACACGTGGAGGGATACGTTTTAAAGCCTCTGCTTGATGGTTATGGCTGAACTCCAAAGAAAGCGCATTTCAAAATGGGTGGCCCCCTCCAGAAGGTTTTTCATGGAGGTTTGATGCGTTTCAAAAGACGTAAAAGTCGCTTGTTCGACACATCTGGTTCACACCAAATATGCCTGGCGAACCTCAGCAAGAAGAAATTCTCTGCTTTCGCATATTTGTTTGTCTCTCAGCTTAATTTCGGAGCTAAATCACAAAACTTCTGTCCACCCGTTGCATCCCTCCATCCATCCACGTCGACATCTATATAAAAACATTAGATATTAGATGGGGTGTTTTATTTTCCACATGCAATTTGCTCCAGCTGGTTTTTGTCTCACAATAACTTTTCCCTAACCAGGAAGAGCCCATCAACCATTTCCCTTTTTTTTTTTTTTTCAAAATTCCAGTAGCATCCAATCTTTTTATTTGAAAGCATGTGTGTTTATTCTAGGTCTTATCTAAAGATAAAATCAATTTTAAAAAGGCTCAAAGTTATTACCTATTTTTAGCTATTGTGTGAAGTACTTTCCCCATCTTGGAGGCTAAGCTAACATTTGTCCTCTTTAACTTTTAAAAATCTATTTTATAATAGTAAAGCTTAGAATTACACCTACTTACTTCATAGCAAGAAAGCAGAAAGTCAAACTCCTCTATGCTTTGAATCGCTCTTAAGAGTCAAGCTTCCAGGTACTGATGTAAAAACAAATGTGTTGTAGTTCAAGATCTGATGGCAAGCTTGAGCTCAAGACTTAATGTTGAATCAATAATTACATGAAAATATGAACTAATAGCTTTGAAAAATATTAGCTTAAGATCCAGTGCTGCAAAACATGATTATGAAATTGTTTTTTTGCTAAAACAAGCTTGAGGTGTAAGATAAAACACCAATATTTGAAGTTTATGAGATAAACTGTTTTTGCAACAAGAACAAGCTTATTTTCACAGAGCATGTAAAGGTGAACAAATGAGCTTAAAATCTTTTTATGCTGAGTCAATAAATTCAAATTTTTACTATGAAAATGACCTTTAATATATCAAAATGAAGAGGATGCAGTTGGCACTGCAATAGGATCTAATTAAATTTAGATCAAGTATATTTCATGCATCAGACACATTTCATGTCAGTCGATACACAATGTGCTTGAAGTATGCATCAGAAATTAGAAAGTAGAGCCAGCATCACAGATCAATACAATAACTGCAAATCAATAAGTATAGAGATTAAAAAAAAAACAACAAACACAAGTAGAGTCAGGGAAAATAATGTCAAATTAAAGATGAGTGATGCGTTAGCATGGCGACCGTGTATGAATTCTGAGTCTGAATACATCTGGGATTGTAAACAGATAAAAGTGGGTCTATAATGCAAAGCGCTGTGAGTGGTCAGTAGGGCTGGGAGAGCACTTTGTAAAATTCAGTCCATTTAAAATAAATTAGCCAGCTTAAACCACATTTTCATGAAGCACTTATTTCACAGCTCATTAAACCTAATGGAGAACTATTGATATAGGGCAGGTTAGACGTGGCTTTTGAGGGGCCAGTCGCATACAGCACTCTCCTTTTGTGCCATAGATCTGGAGTTTACATCTAGATTTGGTTTGGAGAGGTGAGGACATTTTTCATGTTGCTGCTGCAGACTGCTTTGCTGCAAACTGGTCACTGATCCAAGCTGACATTTTTCATTTTATTTGATTTTTTTCACATTTTTGAAATGATACAACCCTGTGATAACACTGACATGGCTGACTGAGATGCTGTTCTTCTACCTCAAGGCTGCAAACTCTACAACCGAGTAGATAACTGTTTATTCTGAGAGTTGAGTTGAACCAAGTCTAGTGTGAAGGAAGGTGTGAGTGAAAGTTGGAAATTTATTAAAATATTGTTTGTTTGCACTGTAGTTAACAAAGTTATTTTTATTTATTTTTTTAAACAGTCAGGGAGCAGAAATATAAGCTTGCATCACATCTCACTTCCTCCATTGTTTAAGTACTTATGCATAGCTCTATATAGCCTATATGCAACTGTGGTTTAGCTGATGAATTGGATTTTGTGCAAACATTTTTTTTAGCTTTTTGCATAAAAGCACATTGAGCGTGAATAACAAAACATTGTTTTTAAAAACGGTGTGGACATTGACACACATATTTGGAAATGTGAGCCTTTGAAATGCAAAATGAGGGAGAACCCTGGAAGTTTTGTCATTTATTTATTCATCAGTCTGTGGGTAAAGAAAAAAGAAATGCTTTGTAAAATGGCGAGAAGAGTTTAACATCTGAAAAGACGATTTTAAATGATCAAATTAATGCTCAAAAGTCAAATTCAAATTTAAACAATTTGTTATACATATCCACATTCGCATATTTTTGCATCTCCTTACAGCTAAAGACAAAACTTGGGCCTTCAATGCCTTGTATTAAACCCCAACCCCTTTAAATGTGCCGCCCACACTACCACAGCCGCCACATCAGTCAGACTGGGACCCAGCTGTCTCTAGGGTAACCGTGGAAGGTTTACATCCTCCTGGCAACCGAGCAAAGGGGATGTTCCTTACAATACATCCAGCCAATCACCTAGTTAGAGGAAAACACGGCGATTAGACAACAGGTGAACCCTCTATTCAGCTCCTCCAATCCAGATTGAACAGATTGAGGCAGCCAGATGTGATTTGGCCTGGCGTCCATATGCTAATGCCATCAATATATTATGCTAATTGACCGTATGCCACTCATTTCCAAGCCAATTTGAGGAGAAACTAAAAATCATATTGTTTTGAGAGGTGGGGGAGAGGAGAGGGCAAGTAAAAGGAGTACAAGAAGGAAAAGGGAAAAAAAACAACAACACTGTTTGTGCAAACTGATTGTCTTTTGAGGACACGTCGGTTTTGAAAAGGGCTTTACAGATGTGGAAATAATTACCCACTCGTACCATTTCCTGGGAAGGGATTCGGTAGCCTGTGATTTTGGTTCTTGGTGAGACCGTTAATAGGTCTGGCTGAAAATGCAGCACGGGCACTTTTTGAATCTCTGTGCCATTGTTCAGTGGTTTCGGAAATGTGGTCGGCGCATGCACACGCGGATTTTAATGGAGTGATTCAGCTTTACCTCTCCCCACTCAAAGTTTTTATCATTTCTGTACCTACTGTGCCTGAATCTATAGAACTGTTAGGAAAAAAAGAGAGAGCGAGAGAACTAGCCGCTGTCACTGCTCTGAAGCTTGTGTCCCTTTTCCTCATCCCAACTCTGCATGTGAGCAGTGCTGTCTAATCACTGGGTGGATTTATGTGTTTCTGTTCTCTTGAGAGAGATGAGATTATTTTTGTTTTCAAGCAAGCCCCCCACTGATCTTTTATTACACCATTAAGTCAATATGATCCTCTCATGAGCAGTTTAAGATTAAATGTAACCTCTTTGGAGGATTGTATGTGTGTGTGTGTGTGTGCGTGTGTGTGTGTGTGTGTGTGTGTGTGTGTGTGTGTGTGTGTGTGAACTCTGCCTGCTCGCAATCACTAAAAAACAGTCTGCTCTGGGAGCCAATCCATTCTCTACACATCTGGGTGCTATCAGTTAGGAGGAGAAATTTATGTTAGTCTTTATGCACTTAAAACTGCAGTATGTAACTTTTATAAACAATATTATTATTATTATTTTTTACTGTCACCAGTCTAACATGAGACAGATGATCTGAAAAAAATGAGCCCCTGTTTGAGTTTCTTGTTCTAACATTTTAATCCTGAATCGCACTAAACTAACGAGCTGTTGGACTCTTTTGATCGGCATCTTTTTTCTTTTCAAAACATCCCAAAAACATCCAATTACTACTTTTTTTATCGAACGTATTTATTCCTCCATTATGACAGAAGTAGTCTGTCGGCATGCAAGTTGAACGGTTGCCAGCAGAGCTCAAAGTTACATGATAATAGTAGCTGTGGGCTAATTACAGAGCTGCTGCAAGGTCAAACCTATAATTCCTAAGTACAAGGCAAAAATTCAAAAATCACTTACACAAAATGGTTATCGTTTTTATTTTTGATCTTAAAACAGATATATCCAACCGTATCCACATCAGTGCTGCTTATGGGTGGTAAACCACACGTGTGGTGAAAATGATACCAGCAAACACTAATCTGTGAATGCGCCTCCGAGCCTCACAGTGAGTCACACCCTCTTGGAAGTCGCTCTCAGTTTCACAGAAAAGGAATCGAACTCGTATTGTTCTGTTCTGAATCCACAGTGTAATATATGCGTGCAGGAACTGAGCATTCACCCTTTGTGTCCCCCGTGTTTTCTTTGTCTTTCTCAGCGGTATTTAGTGCAATTTTGCTCCATGTTTACTGTTTTGACTCCTTTCATTGTTCTGAACCAAATCACTTTCCCACTGATTATATCATTATAATCCCATCAGAACAAATTGGCTCGCTGCTCTCTGGAATGGAATAACTTCCTTATCAGCCATGTGTAAAGACACGCAATATGCAGAGGACAGAGGACAACAGACAACCAGTGAAATCCTAAAAACAGAATTGATCAATTTCCATTTTCTTTCATTATTATTTATCCTTTATTTGCTTTGCAGACTTAGGCGTCTGATTGTCTGCCGATTCTTATCTCCCTCAGTGTGTAACTGTGACCTGGCACGATCTGGCTTCTTCCAGAAGAAGGGCGAGTACATTTGCACGGCGGACTACCAGCGTCTGTATGGCACGCGCTGCGACCGCTGCGGCAACTTCATCACAGGAGAGGTGGTCTCCGCTCTGGGACGCGCGTACCACCCCAAGTGTTTCGTCTGCAGTATGTGCAGGTATGCAGTGACCCGTTTCACTTCACAGCCATGCCGGATGTGCTTCCCATAAAAAGATGACACATAAAAGTCTTTGCAGGATAATATGCTAATGTTAGCATGGGCTCTTGGGTCCAACATTGGATAAAACTGTCACGCCTTTTATTTGAGAGCCTTTAAAGTTTTTCGTTCATTGTTGTGGAAAAAAACTATTACCAAACACTGTTCAGGTAAAATCACTCAATCAGGTTTATTTATGAATTGTGCAAAACTAAGTGGACAATCAATCATGAAGTTCTGGATGGAAAACTCTGCCAGGCAGAGACAACACATGAGTCTTATATAAAAGGACATTTCTATAATTTTTTAGGTGAGAAGTGACAAATTATCCCATACATTTTAAGACATTACATATTCATTCAGTCATTGAAACATTATGATGAAACAAAAACATTCATCCCTTTATTGTTTCACTTCTGTTATGTAGAAAAAGTTATCCTCCAACCTCATTGCCAGGGAGACGGTCATCTATATGTTTTATCATCTTTCACAAAACTTCAAAAGGAGAAATTTGAAATGATGTATTTGGAAGTAAAGTACCAGCAGAGAGTCTCTACCAGGTGGAGCAGAAGCGGCTCTGTCTGTCAAATATTACCACCTGTAGCGGAGCAGTGGTTCAACAGCGAGAGCAGAACCAGCGTCTTACATCGTAGCTCGAAGACTTAAATCATTTTCTAGGTTATTTGTTTAGCTTTCTATGGAAGCACATTGCTATCACGCAGGAAAAAAAAGAGCACTGTCACGTTATAATGTGAAACGTATCTTGTTAAAACGTGATAATTTTATGTCCAGGAAGTGGCGGTATTATGCTAGGCTATTACAGTGGCTAACAGGAATTGGTCAGGTAAATTATATTTAACATATAAATATAAAAATGAAAGAAAACAGAAAGTTAAAATAATAGCAAGTATTGTAAATGTGATAGTTCATTTATAATGCATTCCAGATGCGAAAAGGTTTTTAAATTTCTCATTACTGAAGTTTCACAATTCAGATAAAGGTTTCACAAATCACAAACTAGGTTTGAAATATTCTGTCATTGGCATAGAATATTCTACTCCAGATTTGAAGTGCAGATGTATGTTCGTTTTAACAAGATACGTATCACGTTATAACGTGATAGCGCTCAATTTTTTTTCTGCATGATAGCAATGCACCTCCCTAGCTTTCTGACCGTCATGCTAATCCGGGTGAGTGTTTGTAGCTGTGCGCTGCTTTACCTGCTGTCTGATCCTCCATGTCTTTTTTACTGCAGTGAGTCTCGATGTAGCCAAACTCCATCAACTCCGTCATTGTTTTTATGTCGCATTAGCTTCGTTGTGTTGATGCATTTTGAAGTGCTTCAATTTTCCGCCGCAACACGCAAACGTCCCCATTCACTCAGTGCGTTATAGTTCCACATCGCTTAGGATTTGTTGCTACGCTGTTGCTAAGTGTGAAGGAAAGAGGAGACCAGCTGCACAGGCAGGCTGAGAAATGAGATGCAGGTGATCGGTATGGGCAACAAGAGCCAATGATCAACGATCACCGATCATGCACTTTTTCATGGAAATTGGCCGATTATAATCGGTGGCCGATCGATCGGCACACCTCTAGTTTCTACATATAACAGTACTAGACAAACACAAAGCACATGTACTGAAGTTATGAAAAATCGTCCCTTTCTGAGTCCCTCAATCCTGAAAATACAAAGTTTGATGATTTTTGATTGTACAAAACACTAGATTGGCTTCAAAGAGATTTGAAGATTTGAGGCTGAATGCACATTTTCTGGAACAAGCCCAGCAAATACTTACTGCCAAGGTAGGCAATAAGCAATCATCTTCGTCCTTAATCCCTGTGATTACAAGCAGCTAATTTGTCTTAAGACAACATGGAGAATTGCCCAGTTGTGGGCACAAAACCAAATACTTATGGCTGCCAAATGCTTTTACTCTATTAGTTTTAGTTTGGATAACAAAAAAAAATGTCTTGCAACGACATACAGCTTCTATGAGGAAACAAGGTACATTTTTGTCTTCCTTTCAATCAGATTATGAGACCCCTTCCTTGACCAGGGTTTTATTTATTTATTTTCCTCATAGAAGCTGGATGACAGCCTGGTAATGGCTTGTGTTGGTTCTCCTTTGCTAAACCCGGCTGTAAATCCCACAGACCCTGGGACCTGAACTGTCCATCTAAAAGCTTCCATTAGACAAGTCTGAAGTGTGGCTGCAGCCAGCAAAGCAGAGCTATGACTAACACAATTTCATGCACGGCAGTGGAGTGTGCAGCTTAACTTACACTGGGTTCACCAAAAGAAAAAAGCAGAACTAGCTCCAACAGAAGTTTGAGCAGAGATATTTTAAAATGCAACACTGAATTCATTAGATAGACCTCAGAAAGTAGAAATCAACCACATGTTATTTTTCAGCTATCAGTCGACCTCTGGCATAACTCTGGTAGGAAGTTTTATTCTTTTCAATTGGTAGATTTCCTTCAAATTTTGGTATTTTTCTGATCTTTAAGTTTAGTCTAATAGAGTTGGGATTACGTCTTTGCCAACTCAAAAGTTTTACTTCAGTCAGTCAGAATTAGCCCCAACTTTCAACTTTCTAGTTGGTTTGCTGAGATGGATTTCAAGATTTCTCCATCTGTTTTGTTCACAGTAGTTTGTGCAAAACTGCAGTGCAGCTAAACAAACTGAAAACTTGGTCATTAGTGGTGAGACTTGATTCAAATGTTTAATTGAGTTACTTGCAAGGTCTGTAATTAATTAATCACATTTTAAAATAAGCAACATTTTCAATTCAAAAAGCCTTTTTCTGCTAAATAATTGAACAAATAGACACATGAACACCTTAAATATTAACAAAAGCAAGATTAAACCGGGTGCATTTTATTAATAATTAAGTGCATCTGTTCTGGTGCTTTCTTCAAACTTTTTCTTCAGTTTTGTTGGCTTTAGACGTATAGGGTTAGATATTTTTGAAGTGGCGTATAGAGTATTAATAAGTTGCCATTGTATTACCTGGAGTAAACCAAAGGTAAAGCAACTTTAGTTTAGCAACTTAGAGAGAGCTGGAAGTGAAAGAATGAATTAAATTTTATTCGAACATGATACAAGATTAAAATTAAGATAGTGCAAAAGTAACAAGAAGTGCATAAAAAAAGAAGAAAGATACAGTTTTTGTCTCAGTTAACATATCATGGTCGAAATGGGGTAGGAAGAAGTGAGAACTTATTAACTCCTACCCCTAAGCACATGAAAACTTTACAGTCCTACCATCAAAGAAAAAAAATCAAAGTCAAATCAAGTCAAAGTGGCAGTCAACAGTTACTAATATTTACACATTTTCCCTTATTATGCTGGTTTGACTTTCCAAACCCTTACACCAAATTGTTATCTTCAATACACACATTATTGCTTTCTCTCACCCATATGTCTATATCTGTTGAAAATGACCTCCTTGTATTTTATTTTGAATTGTATTAAACTATTGCTTTATTTCAAATATTCATTTAACTTGTTCCATAACTTTACACCTTTAATTGAAATACAGAAGCTTTTTCTTGTTGTTCGCAAACTGCAGATCTTTAAGTTTGAGAGACCCCTTAAGTTATACCCCCCTTGTCTTTCAGAAAACATGCTCTGTATGTGCTCAGGTAGCAACTTTTTAGATACTTTGAACATAAATTGAGCCATTTTAAATTCTACAAGCTCGTCAAATTTGAGAATTCTGGATTTTATGAAGAGTGGGTTTGTGTGCTCATAATAACCAACATTATGGATAATTCTAATGGCTCGTTTCTGTAGGATGGTTACCGGATGTAAAGAGCTCTTGTAAGTAACTCCCCACACTTCACAGCAATATGATATATATGGTAAAATCAGAGTTATATAGAATATGAAGTGATTCAGCATTCAGTACATGTCTAGCTCTAGCCAGTATGGATATGCTTCTACTGAGTTTACTCTGTAAATGTTTAATCTGAGGTTTCCAACTGATTTTGTCATCTATTATTACACCGAGGAACTTATTAGCAAAAACCCTTTCTAGAGTTACGTCCTCTATTTGAACTTGGATTTCAGTATTTTTGTAACAGTTCCCAAAAACCATGATTTTAGTCTTGTCCAAATTTAGTGATAATTTATTATTGTTAAACCATATCTTTAACTTACTGATCTCTGAGGTGACTGTTGAGAGAAGATGCTCTAAATTTTCGTCAGAGGCTAGAATATTTGTTTCATCAGCGAATAATATAAATTTTAATACATTAGACACTTTACTTATATCATTTATATAAAGATTAAATAGAACTGGTCCCAGTACTGATCCTTGTGGTACTCCACAGACAATCTCCAGCCAGTCAGATTCCACATCTCCCAATTTCACAAATTGTTTTCGGCTCTTTAAATAACTCCTCATCCAGTCCAAAACTACTCCCCTAATTCCATAGCGTTCTAATTTTTTAAGTAGGATTTCATGATTTATTGTGTCAAAAGCTTTCTTTAGATCTATAAATATCCCTACTGCCAGGTTCTTTCTATCTGTTGCATTGGTTATTTCTTCTATTAAGTCAATTAAGGCCAGCGATGTTGACCGGTTTGCTCTGAATCCATATTGACTGCTACTAAGTAGCGAATGTTTTTCTATGAATTGTTCCACTCTTTTCTTAAAGAGTTTTTCCAGGATTTTAGAAAATTGTGGGAGAAGAGAGACAGGCCTGTAGTTAGTGAAGAGGTGATTGTTGCCAGTTTTATACATTGGTTTGACCTTAGCTATTTTCATTTTGTTGGGAAATGATCCCGTTTGAAATGATAAATTGCAAATATAAGTTAATGGTTTAGAGATTCCTTTGATTACTATTTTAATAGTTTTCATGTCCAGATCGTCACAGTCAGTGGATGTTTTATTTTTACATTTATTCACAATGTCTATGATTTCTTCCTCTAGTGCAGGGTTGAGATATATGGACCTGGGATTATTCTCAATTTGGTATTGCTGAGTTGCAGTTTTTGTAGTCGGTATTTTTTCTGCTAATTGAGATCCTATATTAGCAAAATAACTATTGAATTTATTGACGACACTTTTCAAATCAGTAATATTCTGTTCATTATCTACAAAATAGTGTGGATAGTTGTTATTGTTAGAAGATTTTCTAATAACTGTATTTAAAATATTCCATGTTTCTTTAATGTTGTTTTTATTACTATCCAGTAATTTATGATAATAGTCCTTTTTACATGTTTTTATAATATTAGTTAACTTATTTTTTTATTTCTTATATTTGATTTCTGATTCAGACGTTCTATGTTTTAGAAATTCTCTATAAAGTTTGTTTTTCTTTTTACATGCCTTTCGTATTCCTTTTGTGATCCACTGTTCATTTTTTTGGCTGCTTTTCCACTTATGTTGTTTGATTGGGCAGTGCTTGTTATATAATATTTTAAATGTTAATAAATAAAGTTAACAACAATGTTGTGGATCCTCGCAAAAAAAAAATGTTTAAAAAAAATCCTCAAACTCAAAACTTTGAGAATTTTACATTTGCTAAATGTAAGATACTCAACTTTTCTAGCTCTCTGACATTTATTGGTAAGTTATTGCAAATTTCAATACTATAATTACAGTGTATAGACTTTGAAGACAGGCCATAATTTACCAAAAAAAAAACTGCATCTGTTAATGTATGCAGTGTTTTTGTACTAATCTTTATCTAGAGAAAAACAAATACTGCCGGAGCCGACAACAAATAACACCTAGATGTTAGACGCCTTCACTGCTGTGTTTTCCAGCAATGCTCTATCATTCTGTCACAAGTGATTTATGATTTTTCTCTTTTTTGGGGGCTCAGTACATCACTATCAATCACTGTCAACACAATTATTTGCCATTGCTGTTGCAATCTATGTGGCTTTTTTCTCCGTCAGGCCAAATTTATGTTTTTTTTCTTCCTTTGTAGGGCTATTTATTCAGTGGCGGCAATGAATTTGTAAAACAGCATCGACTGTCCAACAAAAAGTGGAATGTTTAATTTGCACGGTGAGCCAACACAGTCTTCCCAAAGACTTTAAGCTGCCCTCTTGTTGCTCCTACTGTGGAAGAGGCGAGGCTCCTTTGTTAAATGCCTCAATATTGACAGGTGTTACGAATATGAGTAGAATTGAAAGAGCCAAGTAGACAGCGCAGTATTGACACACAACCACAGTAAGGTGAGGTCTGATGCCATACATCTGAAACATTTCAAAAAAAGGCTTAAAATGTAACTGAACACAGGGAATCCGCGGAGTATTTTTACTTATCTATTTTATTGACTTTGTAATTAAGTTTTAAAACATAGTTAGATATATTTTACCTATATTTAAATTTAAATATATTTTACTTTTCCGGATTTTTAATGTTACAACCCAGAACCTAAACATACTTTAGAGATTTTGTTCTTAGAAAATGATTTCACGCAAGGATATCAAAAAAAAATGGGCTGCACAGTGGCGCAGTTGGTAGAACGTGCCTTGCTGACACATTCAGGAACTGATGGACGCAGGGACTGAACAGAAAATACAAAAATGGGTGTTTATTAGGAAACGCAAAATTCTTAGACAGGCCTGGGTCAGAACCAGGGAATCCAAGTCAGGTTCAGGTGGTTCCTGAAATCAGGGTCAGACGGGGGGGTCAGAGCCAGTGGGTCCAAATACAGGTCAAAACGAGTTCCAGATCTCAGGGTCAGACAGACAGGGGGTCAAAGCCAGGAGGTCCAAATCCGGTGGAGAGGGTCAGGATTGGGGACAGGAGAGGCAACTGGGCAGAAGGAAGAGACAGACAGGTTAGTTACTGAGCAGTTAGCTCAAGTCTTAATAGCAGGCCTGAAGGTGTTACCGCTGAGGGTTTAACAACAATCTGACTCCATGCAGGGGGAAGATCCGTCCTTATATGGCAGCAGCTGGGGATCAGGGTGATGATGCTCAGGTGTGAGTGGTCACAGCTCAGCAGCAGCTGTGACACTTGCAGCAAGAAGGTTCTGGGCTCGAATCCCGGCCCCGGTCTTTCTGCATGGAGTTTGCATGTTCTCCCTGTGCATGCGTGGGTTTTCTCCGTGTACTCCGGTTTCCTCCCACAGTCCAAAAACATGACTGTCAGGTTAATTGGCCTCTCCAAATTGTCCCTAGGTGTGAGTGTGTGTGTGTATGATTGTTTGTCCTGTGTGTCTCTGTGTTGCCCTGCGACAGACTGGCGACCTGTCCAGGGTGACCCCGCCTCTCGCCCAGAACGTTAGCTGGACATAGGTACCAGCAACCCTCCCGATCCCACTAAGGGACAAGGGTGTTATGAAAATGAATGGATGGGTATCAAAAAAAAAGTTCTTAATAAAAATAAAAATCTCAGTTTTCAGATTATTTCTTCAGGAAATTAATGATATCCATAAACAACAACACCAAAATAAGATTAAATGCAAACAGCATGATAGACTCCAGGTATTAATTTGTTAGAATGATTAAAGGAAGTTCTAATGTAAAATTGACTAAGTTTTATATCATGCGGTCATCATACCCAGAGTGTTGCTTTGCATGTTCAAGAAAGCCTTGCATTTGCCCTGGCAGCCATTTGGGGGCGGGGGGTAGGTTGAGGCATTGCATGGTATTCCATTTGGCTCTGAAGCTGGAAGAATCTTTGAACTCACCCTTTTACTTTTAGATACTTGGCAACAAGGTGTTGTTTTTACGACTGGCAGCAGCTGATTAGCATGTAAAAAGTTCAAATAATACCTGAACTCTGACCCCAAATCTCAAAGGAGGTGAGAAGATGAAGAGCAGGAGAGAGAAGATGGAAGTTCAAACAATCATAATAGCTGACTGTCAAGGATCAGATCTCTGGCGCTGACGACTCTGCCTTGTTCTCAGCAAGGCAGAGATTTTTAAAGAGAAGTGGTAAAAGCAAACAAAGTGGATTGGCAGCGCTGGCCAAAACCTCATGGTGTCATCCAGGGCAAGTTGCTGTGGAATGTCATCTTTGCTGCCCACGAATTTAGCTGTTGGCGTGTCGTGACGATCATAAGACTGTCGTACGGCAGCAGTCTTCAGTCCTTCCTGCATTTGGCTGACATTTCATACAACAGGAATTATTTTTCCCTTTGGCTTAAAATAAAGCACTTTGGAATTCAACTGAGTCACATCAAATTCAAGTAAAACACATAGAAATTTGTAACATGAAAATATGTGAAAAAAGTAAATCGGTATGAATACTTTTTTTTTCCATTTGCCATGTGCTCATCATTTTCCTGGTTTACTGTTCTGTGTCTGATCTGGATCCCTGAGGGATAATAGAAGAACAGGGGATGTACTGTTGAGGCATTGAAAAGTCAATTTTCTTCTCTTTAGCCATGAGTCAGGGCTTTGCGTCTCATGACCACCCAGTCCTTCCTTTTGGAAATCAGGCAGTAGAAGGAGGGTGACTAACTTTAGAGGCTTTAATCATTAAAGCAAATTCCACTTCAAATATCAAACCACTGGAAAGTGAGGTTGTTATTTTAGTTATTGCGTGATTCAGATTATATCATTCGTGCCACACAAGTTAGATAAACCAAAAATAGGACGTTTCTTTCCTCTCCCAAACAAACAGTGGTCTTCAGGCTCGAGTCCTCCTGTCGTACCACATGGAAGTCTATTAAAAGCTCAGCTTGCGTTTCAGATTTGTAGCTGTCTTTCTCGCTGCTCGCATCAAAAACCACTCAGGTCTGTTTTGAAGCGTGATAGGTTTCGCATCAGGTGATCTTCAATTTCTTCCCTCCAGGCGACTGGTGTGTTTTCCTCTTGTCAGAGATCTTGTTTGACATTGCCGCTCGAGCCCGCCAGCTGTGGTCAAAGGAGGAAGAAAAAAAACCCAAAAAGGACAACCGCCACAAAGCGACCAGCGACAGTCAGTGGAGCAGCTCTGGTGGTGGCAGGAAACGAGGACAGCGAACTGGAAGAGATGACATTGAAGCCGCCGGGTCGATTTTTTTATCCGCTGTCAACTCTACTCGCACCCTTTGACTATCCCCAGTATTCCCTTCATCGTGTCCTCGCCCGCAACACTCCACTGCACCGAAAACTGCTTCTGTCCACCTTCACTGCTGAGCTCCAGCTACTTTTCAGTGCTAACATTCTTAAAAAGCACCAGTGATCAAAGCCACTGGGCTCATGTTAAAATACCAGAAATAACTTTCCCTTTTTGTGGTCAAGGGGGAAAAAAATGAAAGAAAAAAAAAAGTGCTGTCCATTAAATATGTAATAAGAGTAAATTTTTAAAGTGCTGAGAAAGGCTGACGAGGCAAGAGTGTCTTGAGGGAGCAAAAGTAACCAGGTAGAGACAAGGTCATAGACGGACTTTTCTGCACCATCGCAGCAGATTTAGATCTTAAGCTGGAATAGAAACTGAGAGGTTTTCGGTGAAACGCTCAGACATGAGCCATGTCTGGATCACAGCGATGGAGCAGATAAAAAATAAAAGCCCAAGAAAGAGGCTGTAGGGTTGTTGTTGGTTTATGTCTGGAAGAATTGAACGTAGAGACAATTGTGGAAATTGAACTTTTCTACCCGCGCACAAAAAAAAAAAAAACACACGTGTAGCAGAAAACACTGTACGTCACCCTGAACACACCATCAGCAGAGTGACTAACAATGCTGGCAGTTTGGGGATGTTTTTCCTCCAGCGTCGGCAAGGAAGCTTGTGAGATTCGAGATGGTGAGACTGGGAGGCGTATCCGGTTGCAGCAGGAGAAATGACTCTTAAACACAGCAAGAGCAACAATGTAACGGATTTAAGCCAAACCTTTTCAGGGCTTACACATTTGTACTCGCATTTCATCCAGCTGGACTGATCTGAAATGAAATTTTAAAAAGACGAGCACATGTTATTTAAAGTTTTGTAACTGCTGGTTAACCTTGAGATACGAACAGCTAAAAGTTTGTGTATGGTTGTTTTTGTTTTTTTTGTTGTTTCAGTGTTTACCTAAGTCTTTGTTGAATAATTTGTGTTCTGGAATATCCCTGCTGGTTCGACTGCTCCCTTCGCTTGTTTGTACCTTTCTGTTTTATGCATGAAAGTTTCCCATTTTAGAGTAGATGCAAAAAGAAACAGAAGGGGAAAAATGGAGGTGAATGCGAAGAAGTTCCAAAAACCCCCCAAAAGAACTCAACTACTGTGTACAATGGATGGTAGACTTTTGCCAGGCTTGCCTGTGAACATCTCCGCAAGCCCCGCAGGAGACTTAAGCCTCCCTTCGGGGCCTTGGCTTCAGCTCCAGGACTCGGCAGGGAAGTAAAACGATTACTGTCGTCTGTGTCTTTTAAACAGCCTTCCTTAAGCCTTTTAGCTCCCCATTCATTCTTTCATCCCATCCAGTCATAAAGAAATCAAAGAAACACGCCTCCTTGTGCGGGAGAAGAAAAGGAGTTCAGACGTGGAGTAGAAAAAAGGATTTTATGGACCTTGTCTCGCTGTCATGTCGTTAGGCTCCGTACACATGTGCGTGTCTTTACGCTGATTTATTATGGTATAGCTTAGAGCCGTAAAGCAAACAGAGGCCTAGTGGTAACAGATGTGTGGGGAGTGGGAAAAGCGGGGTAATCCAGACAAGCTACTGTGGACTTGCGCGGGAAACGGGTGTTTAGCATTAGCATGCGCGCCACGCCACGCGGTCCTGCCTAACAAGTGTTGTTCTCGGCGACAGAACCGGCTTTCCTTTTCTCCCCGAAGCCCGTGGCGGCGTCACATTATCGCCTCTTTAATCACAGAGAAGCCAGGTGCTTCCCGTCACATTCAAACTCCTATTAACCCGTCGCCACAACAGTTTGTGAACGCATTTTCAGCTCCGCTAAAGACGCCAGGCTTCCCGCCAGCGGCCGGCAATTAATTGTGACCACGTGTGCTGTACTCAGTGATGTAAATGTTTGATACCTCTAAGCATATCGTCTGCTATTATTTAACCTCTAATCTTCACCCTTTTTTTTTTTCTTTTCCTTGTTCCCCCCTCAGCAAACCCTTCCCAATCGGAGACAGGGTGACGTTCAGCGGGAAGGACTGCGTGTGCCAGCAGTGCTCCCACACACTTGTCAAGTCAAATGAGCCCATCAAGATCCACGGGCCGAGCCGTGAGTGGAGCGTCCGCCTTGCTCTGTCTGTTCCGTTTAGGCCCACCAGGCGCTGCAGCTCCATCCAAACACGCCTGCTTTGAAAGATCTCCTTTATTTTTTTAATTTAGCTAATCGAGTGCCTGTCAAATCACTCATCGGGCCTCTCCTGTTGATCTGGCAGCTTACAGTCACTCAACAAATGCAACATTTACTTTGTGTTGTCGACACGGAGAAGCTTAGATGTTCTTTCCACACTGGTGCTCTACTGCACTTGGACTTGCTCTTTCCTGTCCCTTCAAATTAGGAAAGGCTCGCAGTTTGCCTTGTTAGGCAAAAGGCAAGGAAGGGAATATTGATAAGATCATGCAGGAGCGTGACAGTCGCTGATGATGAATTGTTTTAAATGTGGCAGGCGGTCAGCACATTGCCTCGCACAGTTTGTGCAGTTTAAGCAGATGGTGAAGTAGGAATGGATGCAGTGTCTCCCAGATTGCTCCATTTAGACAAATAAAAGGCAAACGGCTCCCCGGGTACAGTGTTTATCACTCTGCATTATGAGGGAACACTGTGAGTGGGAAGTGCAAACAATAGAAATGAACCACTTTTTTTTATTATTCTGAATAAAGATAATATAACTTGCTTTGCACCACAGTCGTTCAACTACAACTTATAAAATGCAAAGCGGTTGTCTTGGGAAGCATTCCCTTGAAAAATTACTGTGGATCTGGGCTTTGCTTTGCATCAAATAAATCCTCCTTCTTGTTTAGTCACAACACAAAACAAGGTAGCAAAAATATGATTAAAAATAGTTTCTATGCAATTCATATAGAAAACTTAGCTGATTTAAGAGAATTGTATCCAATATTTTTTTTTTTTTTCAGGGTAGCACTATTTACAGCGAGGTTTAACAAATGAGTTTAACTTTTTTTTCCCCCAAACAAATTTGCATCACTTCAATTTGTGTCAGTACAAACCACTAAAATGTCCAAGTTCAGAGAGTCAAATTTTAATTATAATACTGCACAGTCCAATTTAGACCTTTGTTTAATGACAAGTTGCATAAAATTATCTATCGAAAGATTGAATAGAAGGAAACATTACTCCATCGGGATATGAAGAAACAGTTTGTTCTGTAAATTGGATGTTAATTAAATGTTTGTTCATTCATCACGTCAAATAACTAGACATGAACAGAATTAGCTTTATTAAGAGGCAAAAAAGCAAACAGAAGACATTACAAGCAGATTCCTCTTGTTGCTTTTCAGTCTTAATCTAGCATCAAGTTGTTAACTTGATTTCAGTGAGAGTGGAGAGGAACAAATCCTATTTTTGAAAGTCATGTGGAAGTATATCTTCTATGGAAGGAAAAGAAAACAGGGTAAGAACATAAAGAACTTAAAGTAAGCACTTTAAGAACATGGAGTCTCTCTACCGGGGCCCAGGAGAGGCCCAGTCAGAGCAAGCACTTGATTAGCTAAATTAGAAAAAAAAAAAAAAAACATAGCATCAATAGCTAAGTTAATGTCTTTCAGAATAGATGTGCCTTCTTTTCATTCCTCGGAACAGGAACGTAAAGGTTCCTGTAGCTAGACCAAATCCTAAGTTACAATAATACATATATATATATAATTAGTATTTGTGTAAAAGTTAAAAATACAGTTTATCTTTTACTGCATGACGGTTTACAATACCCACATAGTTAAAGTCCTTCATTGTCTCTGGCCTGTTGGGGAACTTTGTTTTATATCCTCCTCCTTATTCACTCTCTATATTCTTTCCTGACCCGTCCTATAAAACGGTCTTTTCCTTTTTTTTTTTTCTTTATGGAAGTTTGCCTCCGCGTTAATTTAGCAACCGCAGTAAATCAGCAATAAATGCCAGGGCAGCCCTGCGCAGCATATGGGTATTCGTCCCAGCGTGATAATAGAAGAGTCGCCGTGATCGACAGAGGAGGTGTTGCTTTACTTATTTATGGAACGCTTCAGCTGATGCCCAGAATGTGATTTGTTCCTGTTTTTTACCTGTGCAGTTTGTAAGCAGAAAACTGCTTTGTTTTCTGCATTGTTCGTTAATCAGAAAGAAAGTGTGCATGTGCGAAAAGATGAGCCCTTTAACCACACAAATCTGTTTGTTGTTGCATTGAGTGATTTTTCCTCTAAGTTTATTTCTTCTAGAGCAGAAAATGTTGCTGTCAACACGGTCACTGGTCAGGGCCAATCAGGCTGAAAATCACCAGCATTCCTTGATCCAACCATCCGTAATTGTTGCAGGATTTAATTTACGTGGTAATGCAGAATGTGTGTAGTTCCTAAATGTAAAACGTTGCGTCCGCGCTTCCTGAATGACGTCGAATTAGCTCTTTACACGTTAGTGTCGACACCGCAAAGATTTTTGTGGATATAAAAGCCTGAGTGAGTAAAAATTCACGGTTTGACTGATTGTTTGTAGGCTAAAAAGGCAGAGTCATGCAATGCGGTGACTTCTGTTTGAGGGCATGGGCTGAGTCAGAAAAGGTTAAGCTGAGCAAAGTGTCTCCCAAATGGAAACAAATGGGAAGCACTGACCTCATTTCATTTCATTTATTTTATTTTTTTTTTTTTTAGCTCTGCAGCCATGCATCATTTGCAAGCTCTGAGCCGTCCCGTCTGCTTTCCTTACGCAGCCTCGATGGTCACACCTGCTGGGGCAAACGCCTCAGGGCAGCATAATGACCAATACGCGTTCAGAATGTTGAAATGAAAAACAAGACGCAGAAAGTGTTGAAAGAAAGTTGTTTTCACAGCTAAAACTCGCTAACCTCCTCGTCGGGTTTGCGTGCTTCTTCCTCGTTTTTTTTTTTTTTTTTTTTTTTTTGTTTTTGTTTTTTGTTGTTTTTTTTTTTTTGTTTTTTTTTTGTCCCCGTTCATCCGTTTTGTCTCGTCTTCCTCTTTTTTTTCTCTTTTTTCCAGACTGTGCTGGGTGTGGAGCAGAGATCAAACAGGGTCAGTCTCTCCTGGCACTGGAGAAACAGTGGCACGTCAGCTGCTTCAGATGTCGGACGTGCAACATGGTTCTCACGGGGGAATACATCAGCAAGTGAGTGCGCATAGACGGGGGTGCAAATGGGGGGGGGGGGGGCACGCGGCATTTCCAGCCGCTTCCTCCATCTCCGGTTTCCCTCTCAAGGCCAGAGCAGGACGGGTTGTGCATTTCGGCCCAGAAAACGGAAGAAACGCCTTTTATATGCTTTCTGTGATGCAGGGACGGAGCGCCGTACTGTGAAGCGGATTACCACGCCCAGTACGGGGTGAAATGTGAAACGTGTAACAGATACATCAGCGGACAGGTTCTGGAGGTGAGATTGGAGCATGAACTGATGAAATTGAAATCCAAACAGAGATTAAAGGTATTAACTTGGTCCAAATCAGCATTATCAGAGTTAAACAGCAGCATTTCGCTCTCAGCTCAGACTACGTTCCGCTGAGCTTTAGGGGAGCGGGAGGTTTAAGATCGAGGGACGATAAGTAGCTTAAAATAAATCAGATTCATTTCATCCGTCAGTATTTCCACTCCCAACATTTTTGGAGGAGATAACAGGTCTACCTGTATAAACAGGGAGGGGGTAAAAAGTTGCACTGAATTCTGCAAGAAGTGAAGAGGAAAATTGGAAGCTATAAAAAGATTTGAGGGGGGGGAGAAGATGGCTGAAGGAGAGACAGACGTTGAGAGCAATTTCTGCTGTGATAAAAAAAAATCCCCATTTGTGCTTTTATGCCAAAGTAGTCAGTGTTTGAAGGGAGGGCTGCAGTGGAAAATGAACTCAGGGTGAACACTAACTAAAAGGCTCTGGGGAAAAAATAAAATAAAGAAGGTAAGTGAGAAACTGTTATAATAGTGGAGGCAAAAATGATTAAAGTCACTATGCACCGGTGCTAATTAAATGTTTTGGAGGATTCTCTAGAGGTGTTTTTTTTTTAACTTTCATGAAAATGCCTGGTTAAAATGAATTGTCGGACGAAAAGAAAAAACTATACAAACACAAACACACTGCACTTCGTCGTCCCTGTGGTCCTTTGCTTGTCAGAACTGCTGGTGTGAAGTGCTTTGTTCCTGACTGCCAGCCTCTCTGGGCTATTTATAGACATGAGGACATGTCTGCTTTTATCCGCAAGTCTCTCTCTCTTTCTTTTTTTTTCCTACAGCGCTCTGCAAAAGTACAGACACCCCTTGACTTTTTTTTTCATATTTTATGGACCCTTTTGACAAAACCTTTTAAATTAGATTTTTATGTAATAAACAGCTTCTGAGGTGGATAGAATATGACTCCCTAGCAAAACATTTTTTGCTAGTAGAATATGACAAGGCTGATGTCCCCCCACCCCTTTTTATCTTGGTACCTATGAATAAAGTACATGCAATCCTGTTTTGTTTCACAAGTAAAAATCTGTAAAAGTTTGGAGTTCCCTCTTATTGACGATCTTAAATAACAGAACTCAACGAATCTGAATTAAATTCAGCATGAATTCGACTGTCCTGAGGGCTTGCTGGCATTCAGATACGAACACGGTAACCGTGGAGGAGCTGCAGGGAAAACGTGTCAAAAGGACAGCTGTTCATCATTCACTCCACAAACGTGGTCAATAAGGTAAAGGCCAGAAAGAAAGCGATTGGTGGAAGAAAGTCCCTTTTCTGGCAGCTTGACACAATCCATCTGGGGCATGGGGAGGAAAGTGTTCAGGGTCAGATAAGAGCAAAACTGAACTTTTGGGCTACGTTCAAAATATTGTGGAAGGAAAACTACCACTGCTGTTCGCTGTGCAGCTGTTAGAAACTGTAACTAGAAATGTAATCTTTCACTTCATTGTGACTTTATCACTTAAAATCCCAGTAAAATGTAATCAAGTAATGTAACAAAATGGGGAGGAAAAAAATGTTTAAGGTTATGAGAACTTTGTTTTCTTCCCTACTGCTCGCCATAGACCCAGACTAATTGGTGTGTGTTACTGATTATGCTTCATCTGCAAAAATATTGACCTGATATTGAGTTCAACTTTTCAAAACCAGATGCCATGTATTTAATGAGCAGTTCTTTTAAGTCTAGGATTAGAGAGGGAGAGAGAGTAAGAAACAGGATCATTACACCGTTGCCTCTCAATAAATTCCCCTACTGAGAATAGGTGCATCATTAGAAACTGGTTGAACTGACACAGTTTCGCCTGATGACGGTAAACACTCTGAAAACAGGACATGGAAGTAATTCATGTGTTCCCCTAGACTTTCCTTTCACAGTAACCTGAGTGCCTAAAACAGCTTTGGCCCTGGTATTCTGAGACGCTACTTGTAGACAGTTGGGAATCCAACTTTACGCTGTTCCTGTTCCTGCAGATCCCGTAAAGCTATCTCGTCTAATAGAAGCAGAAAAAAAATCAGCGTGGCATGAAATTACATAAAAACGATACTCCCAGCACACACACACACTCACACATACACAGTTGTGTTTTTGTGTCTTGTGGGGACTTACATTGACATCCATTCGTTTTCTGCAGCCTTATCATAACCCTATCCATCAAATACCTAACCCCTAACCCCAAAAACAGGATTTCCCCTCAGGGGGACCAAGATTCTGTGCTCCCCACAACCCTACAGTGTAGACAGAAATAGGGTCCCACAAGGATATAAAAACCTGGTTGACACACTCGCCGACACACACACACACACACATACACTAGGCCATGCTCCTATAAATAGAATCATGTGTGACAGCAGACTGAGGTGAGAGGACGTGGCCACGCCTCAGTGATTGGCACTGCAGAAGCACATCTGGTCCAGGAAGTCACCTTCGTCTCCTACATGTATATATATGCAGGTCCCCTTATCAAGGTGCTTCACATTATTGCGTCCTTAATCAAATTAGATGCTGTGTTCTGCAAAAATATTCATCACAAACTTAAACATTTTCACATTTGGTCCTAATACAACCAACAATTTTTTGTTTTGCTTTGTTTTTTTAATCACAGATCAACGTAAAGTAGTTCATAAGTTTTTCACAGTTTTTCTTGGAGAACATTAGTTCATGAAGCTTCATGAAGACCAGGTAATAAAAGTAGACAGGTCGGATCATAAAACCTATATCCCAAGGTTTGGGCATCTCACAGAGGACTGTTCAATTCTTCAACCAAAAATGAAAAAGCATGCAGTTGGTCTAAGTACATGTTTACTACGACATGGCAGCCACCTAAACTGTGGGGTTGGTCGAGGTAAACAATAATCTAATATAAACAACCGAGAGGTCCGTCATAACTTTGGAAAGATTGCAGAGATCCTCAGATTAGCTTTGACTCCACAAGTTTACCCTTCATGGAAGAATGGCTGAAGGGAAGCTATTGTCAAAAAAAATATGCATATGCAACTCATTTACAGTTTTAAAAAATGCAACTTTAACTGCAGGGAAAGGCTGTTTTATTAACTACTGCTTGTGGACGCGGCAATACTGCTTGCGCTACATTTTGTTCGTTTTGAATTTGCTCCTTGGGTGTGACTGCAGCATGAAACGGCACAAGGTTTTCCAGTAATGTCTCCACACAATGAGGTCGCTGGAGGTCAGGTGACGCACTTTGTGAAAACATACGGAGACGGTGTCCAGCGCGAGACGGTTCAACATCTTGTAGATTAACCTCTAAGTCCGCGAGGTACTTCGTTATGATAATTTATGCTCAGTCACTCCTCTTTCTCTCAGGCAGGAGGGAAGCATTACCATCCGACATGCGCTCGATGTGCCCGCTGCAACACGATGTTCAAAGAAGGGGAAGAGATGTACCTGACAGGTGACTCTCCGACCGCATCAGCACAAGAAGCTGGCATGCTCACTCAGAAATAACCAGAGTAAATGAACGTGCGGCATGCTTTCCTCCTTGTCGTCAGGTTGCGAGGTGTGGCACCCGTTATGCAAGCAGGCCGCGAGGGCAGAGCGAAGACTCAGGGTGAGCTGGGGCTTTCACCGAAAAGCTCCGGATACATAAAATGTGACTTGACTTTGTGTCCTCATCTTTCTTTGTCTGGCGTTTTCCTCACAGCACAGACGCCTGTCAGAGACCTCCATCTCACCACCAGGATCCTCCATAGGTTCTCCCAGCAGAGTTATATGTGTAAGTAACCAATGCATCTACCAGCTTCCAGTCACTATTCCATATATATGCTATATTTATGTTCATTCGGTACCCCAGAAACGGCATCGACCATGAAAGTTGGAATTTTTTAGCACTGAAACACAAAGCCCCTTTACTCCCTTGGCCTGTTCACCTGTCTGTGTCTTGCCTCATCTGATTATGGTTTAAGTGTCTTGTGAAGTTGCTTGGTGTTACAGTGGGAAACACAACACTCTTGATCACTTTGCTTGTTTTATCATCCGGTGTTCTGTTCTCTAAAGTATTTAGCATCGTGAGCTAGTTTTGTTTTTTTATTTCAGCTGTGCCAAGGTTTTATTTGAGATCAGAGAGTTGCCAAGACAGTACAGTGTTTTTTAGTGTTACGTTTAGTCCAGAAAGACCTTCCATCATGAGAAGTAAGGGAATTTGAGCTGAGTTTAACTCTGTTAGGCAGTAAAGGGAAGTTTATCCCTTCTTGATTCCCAATGCCTTGTAGAAGTTTTCATGCCCTTTAACATTTTTCTTGATCTTACACATCATAATAACATTTTTTTTATTTTTTTTGTCATCAACCAACATAAAGTCATGGAGCATTTGCATGTGAAATAAACTCTATTTAAAAGTTTGTGCTCAGTTCTCCTCAGTAAAAACTTGGTTGTTGTCCAGCTAGAAAATGAACTTCTGCCAACCAACTCAAATATTTTTGCAGCCTCTAAGGATTCTTCTTCCAGAATTACTTTGCTTTTGGGTCTGTCTGGCTTTTGGTCATCTTCCTGAGCCAATGTAAAGAAAAGCCTCTCCTCAACTTGATGCCTTCACCATCATATATAACAGTGGAGATGATATAAAAGTTGTCATCTACAATGATATTTTGCGAGTCAGGAAGTTATATTTAAGTTTCATGTGACTGGACCACAAACTTCCACAGCCTTACTGTGTGATTCCTATTTTTTTCTTTTTTAGGTCTTTCTATGTAAAGAGTTTGAAAACCATTTCTGTTTTGCCACTTCACAATTATGCGCTACTTTCTGTTGGTGTGTCACATTAAATCCTAATACAATGAGCTGGAATTTCAGGTTGTGATATGAGCAAATGACTCAAATGGGTGTGAAAATTTTGGAAAGGCAATATAAAACTCCCTTGAGCGTATAGAAAAACGACCTCTATTGTGAAGCTAAGTGGAGTTAGCAAGTGAAAAACAGAACTTTCCCGGTCACTGAAGATATATATTTTATCATCTATGTAACATAGGGAGAAAGCAATTTACGATGTCTAACAAGAGCTGAGCGGATACACAGATGTGCAGAAAGCAATAAATGTAACAGTTATCACTGCGCAGAGCTCAGAGTTGGACCAGGTCCATCGTTTTAACAGCCATCAGCCTGCTGCTTGGCACTCTGCTGAGCGCTGCTCTATGTGACAGCTACATTAGCATGCCGGCGCTCGTCTGCATGAGTGCAGGGCTCGCTGCTCCCTGCCCTTCCTTACTCTGCTCCTCTCACATAATCGATGACCTTTCTGTTTAAGGTGATGGATGATGGAGAACCGCAGTGTAAGCAAGCGTGTCGTGCGTACTGTCTCCTCTCCCCTCCTTCCTCCTGCTTGTGCCTGTCTGCGCTTCTCCGTCCTTATTTCCGACAAAAGCCCAGCTCCCTGCGGTCAACAGCTCGCAGATCTGCCAAGCTCTGCCAAGCTCTGCTGTGTGCATGTGCTTGTTTGTCCTTTTTTTTTTTTTTTTTTTGGCTTGTGCATGCTCGATCAGCTTTCGTTGCTCCTCGCCGCCACCGGAGCTCGCGTCGCAACGTGTGACCATTCGTTGTCCATGTGGTTGACCGTCTTGTCTTGTTGCTGCTGTCTCTGTCTGTGGTCGGTGTGTGTGTGTGTGTGTGTGTTGTGTGTGTGTGTGTGTGTGTCCTCTCTCCAGGCCAGAGTGGAGAATGAGATTTTTGATTATAAGGACCTTGCTGCCCTGCCAAAGGTCAAGGCCATATATGAGGTCCAGCAGCCAGATCTCATATCCTCCTCATACCAGCCATTCCACAGATACACCTCTGATGAAAGGCTAGACACTTTCACCTATGGGGAGGTACTGCTGCCACACACTTGCTGCCTAATGAACCATGTTGTTCCCGTCTATTTTCATTTTTTAAGATTTTTAAGCAGCAAACATTTCTGCAAGTGATTTAGATCGGTTTTTATTTGGCAAAACATGACGTTTTAAATATTATAGCTATATACATAAATATATATATATATATATATATATATATATATATATATACAATGACTTTACTTTTTTATATATATATATATATATATATATATATATATATATATATATATATAAGTAAATGAATTACCACAAAATGCTTCATCAATTTATATGACTGTCTTTAGCCATGGGAATGTACTGATACCACATCCCAGACTGTGATGAAAACACAAGACTGAAACTTATCTGGGAGGAAGACAGAAAACAAACAGGCCATCAGGAGGGAGCTGTACAAATTATTGCTACATGTCACAACAGTTTCTTGCTTATTTTTTGTCCAGATTAAGGGACAAACTACAGAGCAGAAGCATTTTCTTTCAATAAAAATGAAAGGTTTGGCTAAAATATTCTAAAGTTTTTTAGGAGAATTGCCTTAAGGTTTGGCAAAGTTACATCTCACTTTCAAAAGATGTGATTGGCTTAAAAAGGGCACCACACTGGCTGTAAAATATGATAAATAGTTACTGTAATATGGATTTCGTAATTTGATTTCCACTTGAAATAATGAACCTTTCCATTAATCATGCAGATTTTACTAAAACATATCTGGTGTCTGTCCAGAATAAAATCTGATAATAAAAGAGTCAGCCTAAAGAAGGCTGTGAACAATCTAAAGTTTTTACAATCTAAAATATTACCTAGTAAAGATGTGACACAGTAACATAGTTTTGCCACAAACTGCATGTTTGTATTTTGAAAAATGGGGGGTTTCAACAAATCATTAGCTTTAGAAAGTGCACAGTGCACCTGTTTATTAGCTTTAGATCATGATAAATAATAAGTAATAAACTTGATTCCTTTTTCTTTACTGTATAAATAGTAGAGTGAAGCTTCTGTAAATCCTAAAAGGCTTAGGATGGTCTAGTAGCTTTATACCACAAAAACTGGACTTTTTGAAGCTTCACTTCTCCACAAATAACTTCTTCACGGATCATCTGATTATGTTTTCATCTGAAGCAGAAGCCGAGAGGTTAGGCAAACATCAGCGTCATCCTGTAATATCATTTTTTTATAGGTAGTATTTTAACCAATTTTTTTTTTTTTTGGTTTTGTGATCTTTGGTTTGCAGCAGCAGCAGCTCTGACTACTTCTTAAAACACTCTGGTTTTTAAGAAAACAGTAGATTTTTTTTAAATCGATTATATGAGTAACAGAGGTTAGCCCAACTTTCTATACCGACCACATGAAAGTTGGGCTATTGTTTGAAAAAAAAAATTTGTTTTGGTATGAATTCCAAATGTTTTCCTTACTGACTTTTTTTTCCTACTCTTGCAACATCCTTTTAGCCTTTAACACACAGCCTAATGTTTGTTTTCTTTACATTTGAGTCTAAAATGTTACTGTCTATCTCCATTGGTTCCACAGTCCCTTGGAAATCTCTCTCCGTATTCTCAGGTAAGCGTTTTTGGTTTGAATCAAGTGGAAGAGCGGGTTCCAATAAGTAAACAAACTATTGTCAAAGTTTCTGTGGTTTTGTTGTTCTTTATTCTTACGTTGATACATAACTTCACTTATTTGTCGTTGTAGGATTATGACCATCCGGATGCAAAGCAGCTCCGATGCCCCATTCCAGGTTATATTGACTCCCCGACCTACAGTCGTCAAGGCATGTCGCCCATCATGCCTCGCTCTCCACAGCACTTTGTCTACCCTGGTAAGAAAAGTAGTGTGTAACTCAAATTGCTTTCTTGTTGTCAAAAGTATTTTTTTAGGTCTTAACCACAAACTTAAATTAATTTTATTGGGAATTTATGCGACAGACCACCAGGAATTATGGTGGCAGCACCATTCTCTGGCGATGCTTTTCTTCAGCAAAGGACAGGGAAGCTGGTCCAATTTAATAGGACGGAAAGAGCTAAACACTGGATGTCAGTCAAAGAAAAGCTTCTAGAGGCTTCAAAAGACAACAGAGTTTTGCATTCATACTTGAGAATGACTCCAAAACGGATAGTCAGAAGTTCTATGGAGTTGTTTAAATCAGCGCATATATTCATGTACGGTCCAAAGTAGCGACCTAAATATAATGCGGAACCTGTAACAGGACTTACAGATGCTCCTCATTCAGCCTGACTGAGCTTGGGCAAAGACAAAATGGTAAATTAGCCAGTCGCATTGGCCTGTCACATAAAATCCCTATAAATGCAGCGATGTCTGTGTTTGGAAATTGACAAGAAACAAAAACAGTTCAAGGGTATGAATGTTTTATAGGAACTGTGTAGTTGCTGATACTGTATAATTTCAGAAAATGCCCATGTACTCCCTATTTCCATGATTTTACCATCAACATGCCTGTTCAGTAGTTAGAAAATCCCTAAATGATGCTAATGGGGACAGCATAGCTTACCTCCCAATGACAGAATGTTGCTGTTCTTGTTTGGCTGCTTCATTTGCTGGACTTGCTCCTCTGCTGGCATTTCATGTTACTCTTACACTTGTGCAGTGGCGCCGTTGATCCTGCAATTGGAAAGCTGCTCTGTAAACAAGCTCAGTAGTACTTTGCATTACACAAGTGGAAAAGTTATTCTTGCCCATTTGCAAATGTTGACAAATATCTGAGCGCATTTCATTCGCATGTGTCAACACCTTTTTCCTCATGCTCATGTCTCCTTTACTCTGACTGGCTGTGGCTGGGTACAGGCTCTGAGAGTGGCAGGAGTTCACCCTGTTATGGCCAAGAGGGGCGATCAAGCACACCCACCACAAACCAGCCCCCTAAACATTTTCATGTTCCAGGTAGGCCTTCACATCTGCCCCGCCCCCCCCACTGCAGCCGCCACCACTCTCAACGTTTTTTCTTTTCCTTTCTTTTCAGTGAATGCCATCAGTCGCGGTTTGCTAATGCCAAAGCATTCTGACTGTCCATGTTGTGCGCGTGGCAAAATATGACCGAGTTGTGTTTCTTTGCAACAAATTCTTTGTTTGTTCATTTCCCTCCCTTCTACCTTCCGCCCCGCAAACCTATGTAGAGATTCACAGCCTCTCCCTTTGACGCTCCTTCACGTTTCACCTCTCCGTCTCCTGTTTCTCTCCTCAGCCACAGGGGATCCCAACATCTACAGGAAGCCGCCCATCTATAAGAGAACGGGTACAGTTTAGTTTGGTCCCCCCTCGGCCTGCCCTCCCCGTTCCTGTCAGTTTAGTCGTGCCGTGGTCGTGCTCCTCTTCGGCTTCCCCCCACTGATGCTCCTCCTCGGCATCGGCGTAGCGTGTAACCCCCGCTTTGCAGCGAGAATTCAGAGGCGCAGAAACGCGCTTGCTGAGTTTGTTCTCGGAGCCGGGGGAGAAAAAGATCTGTGGTATCATTTGCATTTGTGGCAGTAGCTAAATGTGGAAGAGCTGTGTTTCATGTGCATGCCAGTAACATCGTGATCCTACTTCTGCACACAGTCCATGACGAGTTCTCGGCAGGAAAGTAAAGTGGAGAGAGAGGGATGCGAATGAAAGAAGGGGTTCTGCTCAGGCGTGGCAACCAGTTAGTCCTCCGGGAACAGAATGGAGCCAAACAGAGAACGGTGCAAAACATGAATTAGAAAAGCAACTCGTTTTGGCCCGTTTACTGTATTTCCCAGCCGGCAGACATGTTGGCGATCCTAGCCGTGCATTTGTGCCGTCGTTTATCCAACTGGCGCTCTGGCGTGGTTAACACAAGATGCTTTTTAGCCATTTTTCGCAAATCATTAAACCCGAATGCTACTCCGCCATCTGTATAGCATGCTTCAGCGCATAATTAAAAGATTTGCTGTCCTCTCGTCACACTGCACTCCAAAAGGCTTTTTCAGCTGAGAGTCACGGGACCTGCAGACTGACGACGGTTCATCTCCACCCTTGTCCTGCATGCTCGTCCGTGCTGTGGGTCAGTGAGCGTGTCGACCCGTGAATAGACGTCGGCTACCTCCCTATGTTTCTCAGCTCGAAAGATTCTTTCATCACTGGTCAAAATGTTTTCATTGGAAAAAAGAATTTTTCAAAAAATCTGTAACCCTTTACCTCGCGTCATCAATCCTAAGTGTCCTTTATGCTCTGCTTAAGTGACGTTCATTATTTAATTCTTTAAATTCAGATCTTCACAGATTTAGACCTCTAATCTGATTTTCCTATTCATTTTCTGTTTTTACATCAAGGCCAGTGATGAATGAATCATTTAGCCGGCTTGCAGCACATGATGCAAAAAGGCAGCGTGGAAAGACTTCCCTGTTCTCATCCGAGTAAAGCTGTCACATTCTCACACCTCCCTCAGGGATGCTCCAATAATGTTTCCCTTTTCTTTTTGCCTTCTTTTTTTATTGCATCCAATCACTTTTATTCACTTCCCTCCACCCTCTGCTCCACTTTGCGCGGTGACCTTGCCTCTGTAAGTATCCCCCTCCTCTCGCTGTTTAACTCAAGTCTCAGTGGATGGATGATTTGTGTGTATGTGTGTGTGTGTGTGTGTGTGTGTGCGCCTCTGTGTGTCCGTTGGCGTTCAGTTGAGCCGAAAGTACTGAATGCGTCGTGAAGACGAGCGTAGCATCGTTTGTCATGCACGCAGGTATTCAGTGGGTTATGGATCGGGGGCTAGTGTGGCTAATGGCTGGCAGAATGAAGAGTGATCAGTGTGGCATTACAGTGCATGTGTTATCAGTGTCATGGCGTTGTGGTGCTTGCAAAACGGCTGTGTGCTTCGGGCTAAGCTGTAACTGAACCCACTTCTAATCCGACTTGTTGTCCTGCTGCCATTGGCTGAAAGTATTGATCTCAGCTGACAGTGAAAACGGCGCATGTGACAACTGGGAAAATGTAGTGTAAAATTACACCAGCAGCGTATACCCTGCTTTTTTTTTTAATTCCAGTAAAGCCGTCTGTTTGAAAGTGATTTATGTAGAAATGCTGGAAAAGCTTTCCAGACTGAGAACAAGTTGAAGAAAGCAATAATTTTTCTTTAATTCATTCGTGATTATCTGTTCAATATAGTCTCAGAGTTCATGAGCAAAATCAATCGTTAACTCGAGAGTTTCCATTTGGTACTACAGAGGTATTTTTATTTACAAAATGCTCAGAGCATTAGCACCTCTAAAAACTGCTATGGAATAAAATAGTATTTTTTCAGCTTATATATATTTTTAATGTCCATAAGTTTTATTCAGTCATTTTTGACCGTTTTTCTTGCGCTAGTCTGGACAAGAAAATCTTTTTCTGTACCATCAACACCAACGTAATGCGCAGAGTTTGACAAACAGCATTAACATTTTAACTAGAATAAGATTTAGTCTTTCTGTTTCAAGCAAAGGATAAATGTGGACGAGGTCGTCACGCCAGTTGTCAACCACAGCAGAGCATCTCTTACCCTGTGGCTTGTTTTCTTGTACTGATTAAATTTACTGGAACGACAGGTTAGATTTTTCTCTGAGTCACAGTTAGACATTGTCGAGCTGCAGTAAAAATCGATCAGCTTTAAAGCTCTTTAGAGTATGCAATTTAGAGGATTGTCATCATAATCTGACAAGATATTATTAAGAATGAAGCTGTTAAATGGTATTTAGTGTTAGGTGATGGTTACATATATGAATGACTTTTAACTGTATGTTTGTTTGTTTTTTTTCTGTTTGTTCCAGACAATCTTGCGGAATCAGCCACTAAAAGCAGAACGAGTGAGGATATCCTCCGATCCTCCAGCCTGTCCACCTACTCTCCAGAGTCATACACGCAGTCTGAGTCGGACTATTACCCGTACACCAGCTCCCCGAGAGGTAAAGAGCTGTCAAGCTGCTTCTTATTCGTTTCTTATTTTATTATTTTCTTCACTCGCTCACTTTGTTGTTGCTGTTTGCTTTACTGTGAGCTACATTTACATATAAGGGAAATCTCTTTTATGTCATTTCTCTCTCTCTCCCTCTCTCTCCCTCTCTCTCTCACTCTCTCTCAGCCTACCGGGCGCCACGGCGACGCTTCTCAACGGGAGGAGATGAAGAGAGTTGGAGTCAGGGTCTTCAAAGAGTGAGAGCTCCACTGTTTTCTCTCTCCCTTTCTTCAGAAAGTGATTAAAGTGACAGTTCTCCTCTGTAAAGAAGCACAAAAAAAGGGCTTTTTTTTATGACACCAAAAATCTGTTCTTGTATTCACGCAGTTCAAAAAATCTTCCTTGTCTTCTCATTTTCTCCTGCCCTCCACCCCCGGCTCTCTTTCCTTTAAAGATCGGGAGTGGCATCGGACGGATGATCCTCAAGGAGGAGATGAAAGCGAGATCTGGTTCCTATGACAACGACCCCTGGGGCAGCGCGAGGAATTCTCGTTGCGGGAGCAAGGAAACGCTGAACACGACGGGCTACAGCACGACGGCGTACAACAACACCATCAACGGCTGTGAGGACCACCCCGCCCTTCTACCCCCCCTGCACTCTGGCTCCTCTTCCGCTCTCTGTCTTAAAGTTCATAATCACTTGCAGCTCTGGGCGCGGCTGCTGTTCCGCCTCGCACCTACCCATTTGAAAGCATTTGAACTACAGCGTTTTATGAGCGTCAAAATAAATCTGTCGTCAGTGGGCTGATGGTGGAGGGCAGTGAGGTTGGTGACACAGGGTCATCGCTGGTGTAGGCGGTGAGGGGGGCGAGATGTAAGAATAGCTCGATTGTCTGAGCACAGCCTATGTTAAAATGCATGTATTATTATGGTATTGAGAAGAAAACTAAAAAAATCTCGACAGTATGATGCATAAATAAATAACAGCCTGCCTATCAATTAGTTTTAGAAAAGCAGAAAAAGCCCCCATTTAAAACTAGTGTTACACCTGCTAAAATGAAGGATATTACCATGTATGACGATCTTCCTTCCTTTAGTTTTCTTGACAAAAAGCACATCAGTAGGTTAATGTGTGACCACGCTACAAAGATCGTCAGTGCAGGAAGTCAATCCAAAAACACAATTATGGATTGTTTGTCACCCACCAGAACCAGAGCGTCTGCAGCGAACACCTTTAGGCCCGCTATTATGAAACAAGTGGAGTCCTGGATTGTCTGGCAAGTAACAACATAATCCTGAGGGACATGGACACAACGGAGTCCATTCCTCTTATTCTAGATTCCTTCGGCAGGTATTAACAGCCAGACCACTGGGAACTGGGCGGCCTTTAACTTTCCTTCTAATCTCTGACTGCGCTCACCGTGGAGGCCTTTTAAATCCGTCCATAGAGTACCGGTTTGTTGGGTCTCTCAGCCACTCCACTCGTACAGCATTTCTATCGACTTCCTCCTCATTACTGCGCAAATTACACAAAATAATATTCACTTTGAAAACTGAAATTCAGCCTGCAAACTTTGCCGTCACTACTTTCATCTTTGTAAGAGGTTTGTTCCCTTCGCTGTGTTTTGCATCAATGCTCGTGTTTTGTTTTCGATGTGCGACATAATCACTCCTTAGCAACTTCTGGCTGTGATCTCATTTTCCTCCACCCCCATGCTTTTAGAAATATATATATATATACATATTTCTCAATTTTATCATGGAGACTAATAGAACTATTGTGAGTTTGAGATGAAACACCATAGAAAATATACTTGTAAAGATTGTGACATATACCCTTTAAGATATTCACAAATGGAAGATCTGAAGTCATTTATTTTAAATTTTAATCCAAGCTTCGGGGATCCTGCACACTCCTACTTATCTTCTCACATTCTGATACCAGCTTGCCTTTTGTACAACCAACATACTTTCTTCCCTCTTTTATACCATTTCACATGAACAAGTTTGCTCTCCGTTGACTACTTTTTAAAAATCTCTCTGTCTTTGTATTTATCACACTGTCTTGTATTCACAGCTGCCAGCCCCATGTCCTGTTTTATTTATGGGCACTAAAATCTCTCATTAAAGCTGTTTTCCACATGGGAGGGAAAAACCACTGAACAGAGCCTGGTTTTGGGTCTGGTCTGGAGGCTTGCAACCAAACGAGCTGCAGCACGTGGAAAGAAGCAAAAAAATCCTCCCAAAAATATTCAGCAATGTATCTATTTCGTGTGTGTGTGTGTGTGTGTCGTTTCCATTACTCACTGAGCCTCCAAAGAGCTACATTTCATGGTCTTTTCTGAGCCTCTGACTAATCAGATACTCGTCCTGTTTGTCTTGGAATAGCTAATATAGAATATAATTGTGTGATCTCTTTGTCCCACAGCACCAAGATCTCAGTACAGCGCTGATAGTGGTGAGTTTATCTTCACTTTGTCAAAATGTGTTCGGTCTCTGCCAAAGACCAAACTGTGACATACTTAAAGGTGCTAGCTTTCTCTTTCATTGTTGTCGATACTTTGTTTGTTTTGTGGCTGTTCAGCTCATGTTGGTTCATAAATAATTTCTACTGAATCATCCAAGCCTCAGTTCCCACATCTGGAATTTGATCGTTTTTCTTTTCTTTTTTTTAAATCATTGGTGGTGATCGCCATCTCCTGGTCAAATCCAGTATTTAACTTGTGTACAACGCTTTAATCTATTAATTGTGTGTTTTTGTGACAATTCTTTAGATTTTGGCTGCAAGTCAGCATCACTGCCAGGATATAGGCGCAATGGCATTCAGCGGGTGAGATCAGATTGCACTCCTGAACTAATTTTAATCATGTGTTTTCACCTATTTTTTAAGTTAATGAGGGGTTTTTCATGGGAATTCCCAAAAGCAATTATTTTTGTTAATCGCAATTTCCTTCCTTGCACCTACAGCCTCAGAGTGCAGATTGCTACCAGTATCAGTACGACGACGGCAGCGAGGTCAACTGGGGAAGTAGAGGTGATTTTAATTGGGCTTTATAACACTGAGCCTTTTGTCAGATTGAAGTAATTAACCCAAACTTTTAATCTCTTTAATCCGTTTTCTCTTTTCTTGCAGCTGAGTATAAGGTACGGTTAGAAAATTGTTTTCATTTTCTTCCATAAACGTAATGCAAAAGCTATTTAGCCCAGATTCCTGAAATGATTAAAAGAACTTTCCGTCTCCCAGGTTTATCCATATGAATCACTAATTGTCACCACCAGAGGGCGGAATAAGCTTCCTAAAGACGTTGACAGAGCGAGACTGGAAGTAAGTAATGCAGAGGGAAGGGAAAATTGAACTGGCCTGCAAAATTAAAGGTATAGTCCAAGATTTTAAAGGGTGTAGTAAAATTATCAGAGTTATGCCTTTTGTTTTATTTGTCATTTGCACTCTAAATTAGTATAACAATGC
This sequence comes from Poecilia picta, assembly GCA_033032245.1. Lineage (NCBI taxonomy): Eukaryota > Metazoa > Chordata > Actinopteri > Cyprinodontiformes > Poeciliidae > Poecilia > Poecilia picta. The sequence goes on from CM065362.1 coordinate 23,559,199, forward strand.
CCATCTTGCACATAAACAGAAAAAAGGAGAAAGTATTCACACATTTGAATTTTCTCATATTTTGTCACATTTCAACCACAAGAAGTTATTGGGATTTTATAGGATTGAAAACCCAAAGTAACCCACAGTTGTGGACCAAATAACATACATGCTCTTCAAAAGTTTTTCAGTTTTTCAAAGTTTTCATATAGTTGCAGTGAACCTGCTGGGGTTTTCTTGTTGTTTTTTTTTTGTAGAACAGCTTAGCCAGCTAAAAATGCAGACATGCAGCTGCAGCTTTTGCTGTATCCGTCTACCAGCTTTCAGCATTGATTTGACCGTTTTCATGAGCTTAAGCTCATTCGGATCGGATGAGTACCTATGAGCAGGTTGAACTTTTACTTGGTCATTGTAACACGTAGACATGCTTTGATGTGAACTACTTAAATTCATTTTTTGAGGGCGTCTCAGAACACTTTTGTTTTTACAGCTTTTAAATTCCATAAATATGGACCCTATTTACTAATCAGGTGGCTTCAGAAGGCAATTTTGCCCAAGATTTTACTTAAGGGATATCAGATTAACTGAGTACATATGCACACCATCCTTCTCAGATTTTTTATCGATAAAACATTTCTACACTAATATACCATTTTGCTTCCACTTCAAAATATGCTCCATTTTGTGTTGGTCTAAAAATTATTTAAACCTGATACTGCTACATGACAATATCTTACAAAATTCAAAGAGATGTGATAATTTGTTGATTGCACATAGCCATATAAGTAGTAGCAGCAGAGTAAATATGCAGAAATTTCAGGTCTAAAAAGGATAAAATAACACAGTTTTTGTGTCTCTGTCGTCATAGCGCCACCTGTCCCCAGAGGAGTTTGTCCAGGTGTTCGGCATGACCGTGGAGGACTTTGACCGGTTGGCTCTGTGGAAACGGAACGAGCTGAAGAAGCAGGCTCGCCTGTTCTAGTCACACCCGGGTGTGCGTTAAATACTGCCACACGTCGAGTCGCACGGGACCATGAGACGGAGACGCTTCTTCTCAGTTCCACTGCCGCGTCTGAAGAACCTGTTCAAGATGTCCTCGCATGACAAACAAAGAGCCAGATTGGACTCTTGGTGACAGTGGTGGAGGGACAGAGACGGACTGGTGCTTGTTTGCCAGTGCGGCCATAGCTGTGTACTAGAGTGAAATGTAAGCAATAGAGACGTTCATGCTGTAGTGCTGTGTATTTTTTTTGTCTTGTTTTGTTTTTTTTCCAAGTTGAGACTGTGCTCCCTTACACAGGACCTCGTCTGTGACCAGAGCTGCAGGACCGAAACACGATGTGGAGAAATTTGGCTTTGCCTTACTTGTTATGCTCTTTTAGTTACGACTGTGCAGCACCAGCAATCCGAAGGAATAGAATGTAGATACAGTATATCATTTCGACACTTTATCTGTGTGAAGGATGCTACAGGATGATGAGTGAGTGAGTGTGAGCATACGCCTTTGGTTCAGGGTGCATTTTGTTGACATATTATCAATTTTCTTTTGTTGTCTCACACGAAACAGAGCATCTTCAGTTGACAGAGAACATCTGTAGTGGGCCAAACATTTGTATTTATTTTTTTTAAATCTGTTTCTGTGATCTGCTTTAATTAGAGTCAGGATGGAAATCTGCAGCTTAGAAGATGCTGGCCAAGTATTTAGAGGTCAGCAATAGCGCAGCTCTACAGGAGCTGAAGAATGTGCAGTTCAGTAGAAACAATGCAAAACTTCATTTCCAGAAGTTTTCACACTTCTAATAGAAATGGAAATCCCTTCACTGTTATGTTTAAGCTTTAATTTGAGACACAAGTACAAAGGGAATGTTTCTTGACATCTTCAGTTTTGAGGGCCACAATTCAGCTTTTTTCTTTCTTTTTTGCAGATAAATATTAAGCAATGCATTTATTTAAATAAAAATGCAATAGATCTATACAACGCTTTGAAGAATGGAAAAGTGTCATAGGCGTAAATAAATGTGGCACCTCATCAAAACTTGTCCTCTCTTCTAAAATTATTGTCCTCCACTGTGGACAATAGCTAATTTTCTCAAACTTATGAGTCAAGATACTACAGATAGTTTGCACTTGTGCCAAATTAATGTCTCAAACAAAACATATTAGTATATGTTTTTTTATGTTTTATAAAATAAAGTTTTCTGAAATTGAGGTTTGAGTTTACAAGATATAACAATGCTGTCCTCCTGTTCTTTCCTCTTTGCAATAGAATGATGATGATAGTTTAGGTTGTGCATTGTTTACAAACCTATATTCATTACTATTTATATTCTTTTAAAACGATATTCCAATAATTTTGTAGCTCCAGAAATTATATTCCCACACCAGGAAACACTCAGCAAGGTATTTTCCCACACAAAGACCCAGGGTAGTTAAAAGACTTCTTTTGAATACTGTTATTTTTATTTTGACACTGAAATTAAACTGCAACTCAGAGCAAGTCTCCTCTCTTTCATTCGTAGCATATGCCATTTTGTGATGCATGTTATACTTTGATTCTACAAAGTTAATGAATTCAGTCATTTGGTCAAATCATCAAATGAACTGAGATGCATTGGACTGAAATGTATAGAGGGGTGTTGACATGTTCATAATACATCTAAGGATGCTGTAAATGTGATTTCAAACCATATTCTCATATAAAGTTTTTATTGGGATCTCAAAAATATGAGACTACAAAACAATTTGATCACTATGCAACCACTGCACATTATCAGTTCGGCTTCACTGCTGTTTTAACTTTGTTTTTATCAAAACACATTAGAGAAAATTGAAAAGTCGAGGAAAATTCTGTTTTTATTTTGTAATTTTACAATTTTTTGACTATGAACAATGGTTCTATTGTTCTATTGTTGATTTTTTGACAGAAAAGTGGATCTGACTGGTGGTTTCGCTGAAGGCCGAAGGTCTGTTTCTTTAGAGATCACAATTGAAGTTGGAAAGGATTTGCACAGCTCTGGATTCTGACCAGTAAATGTTTATTTAGCTCAGAAACATCAAAACGGCAAGACGCTCATTATTTAAATTTAAATTAAATCCAAGCTGAATGTTTAATTAAGTTCTATTGACTTATACTTGCAAAAAAAATAATCAAAGATGAGAAGAAATGTATTTTACAAAACTTTATTGTACATTTTTAAGGAAGCAATCTTTGAATAAACATTATTTAAAGACAGATCAAAAGACAAATCTTTGGACAGTGAAGAGTTTTAATAAATTAATGGCACACTTAAATAATTATTACATAAGTTATTTATTGACATTTGACACTTCACTCTCCATAAGCAGTGTGGTACTAAGCTCTGAAAATATATTAAAAAATATGCCTCATATAGTTTTAGGGTTAAAAACTATGGAGATATATATATAAACGAGATATCTCGTTTATATATACGTATGTCGTTATAACGATATAGCGCTCGATTTTTTTTTTCCTGCGTGACAGCAATGCGCTTCCGTAATAAAACATATAGTGCTATTAACATGAGTTTTATCCCTACTACTTCTTTGCAAGACTTGGGCAAGTTTTACAGGTTTAGCTTTACTCTATGTGGACTGAAAAATTTCAAATCTCGCAACAATGGCTAACGTCGCCATTTTTGTTTTTAATGAGCATGATGCGCATGCGCCATGCTGGATTAAAAATATGACTCATCTTCTTCGGGAGTGTTTAAAAAAAATGCAGCTAGCAGCTGCTGGCAGCACGGAGACAGAAACTGTCAGTCCGATATTTGTGAACTTTGGAACCTGGATTAGAAAAAATATATATTTTCGGATCTCCCAAGACGCGGAATCCGGAACTTTATGACTGAAACATCTGTGGATCCGCTTGAAAACGTATCAGTGTTTATCGAGACCTAGCTTGGTGCCTTGTACTTGACCTCCGAGTTGGCCGCCAGAGCGTCTTGTTTGAAATCACTGCGTTGGTAATTTGGTAAGTTATTTTTCGAAAACCTTATTCTCAGTTGTTCATCTTTTTCCACCAATGGCGTTGGTGAAGCCACTTACTGTGTCTAAACCAGACATGGGCAAACTACGGCCCCCGGGCCACATACAGCCCGTTAGGCTTTTTAATCCGGCCTGCCGAATTATCACAAAAATTCATGAAAAACCGCATTTTTTTTACACAATCTCCCTTTCCCCTGCAATACCCAAGTTTCCCCGATAGATGGCACACTAGTCTACTCTAGACACATTTATCTTGAAGTGTCCAGCTGCCATCCCTCCCCCTTTGATAAAAATGAGCAGACCAAAGAAAAGAAAGGTGCACACTGAGTGCCGAGTGTTTAAAAAAGAGTGGACAGAAAAATATTTTTTTTGCTGAAGTCCGATCAACGGCGGTATGTCTGATATGCCAAGAAACGGTTGCAGTTTTTAAGGAGTACAATATCAGCCGTCACTTTGCCACAAAACATGCTAACTATGCTAGCAAGCAATCAACACAAGAACGCGCGGCTACTGTTCAGAGGTCGGTAGCTAATTTAAAGACTCAGAAGAATTTTTTTCACCGACAAACTGCGATTCAAGAGTCGAGTACCAAGGCAAGTTTTTTGCTGGCATTCAAGTTAGCAAAGGCTAGCAAGACTTTCTCCAAAGGTGAGTTTTTGAAAGAATGCAAGACAGCAGATCTCATGTGTCCGGAAAGCAAAGGCAAGTTTGAAAAAATCAGCCTGACTCGCCGTGAAAGCAACGACATAAAAGACACTGCTCAGCTCCTAATTTTTATCCGAGGCATAAATGACAGTTTTGAGATTACGGAAGAACTTTTGAGCATGGAATCGCTGAAGGGGAAAACACGTGGAGAGGACTTGTATGAACAGGTGTCTGCCGTTATCGAGAGAATGAAGTTGCCTTGGAGTAAACTTGTCAGTGTCACCAGGGATGGATCACCAAATTTAACTGGAAAAAATGTCGGGCTGCTGAAAAGAATTCAAGATAAAGTGAAATAAGAAAACCCTCACCATGATGTTATTTTTCTTCACTGCATCATTCATCAAGAATCTCTGTGCAAGTCTGTATTGCAGCTTAATCATGTTGTCGATCCAACTGTAAAACTTGTTAACTTCATACGAGCAAGGGGGCTTAATCACCGACAGTTCATAATATTTCTAGAGGAAACCGATGCGGATCACCAGGACTTACTTTACCACTCTCGTGTCCGGTGGTTAAGTTTGGGAAAAGTGTGTAAACAAGTTTGGGAGCTCAAAGAGGAGATTCTTTCATTTTTGGAGCTCATGGGGAAATCTGATGAACTCCCTGAGCTGAGAGATGAGGACTGGCTTTGTGACTTTGCATTTACTGTGGACATATTGTCACACATGAATGAACTGAATGTTAAGCTGCAGGGAAAAGATCAGTTTGTCCACGACATGTACACAAATGTGAGAGCCTTCAAATCCAAGCTGGCTTTATTCGCCAGGCAAATGTCAAACAAATCTTTCACTCATTTTCCCACACTGGCCATGCAGAAGCCCACCCGAAACGTGAAGAAATATTGCAAATCACTGGAAGACTTGCACAGAGAATTCTGCCGTCGGTTCACAGGTTTTGAAAAAATTGACAATTCACTTCAGCTGGTGTCCTGTCCCCTGTTACAAGACCCCGAAACAGCACCTCATGAGCTCCAATTGGAGCTGATCGATCTTCAGTCTGACTCCATCTCAAAAGAAAATTTCAAGTCTCTTAAACTGAATGACTTTTATGCTTCAATTAATGAAGCCATGTTTCCAAACCTCCGGAGGATTGCCCAGAAGATGCTGGCATTGTTTGGTTCTACCTATGTCTGTGAGCAGACTTTCAGTGTCATGAACATCAACAAAGCCCGTCACAGATCCCAGTTAACTGACCAACACCTCAGATCTATTTTGAGAATTGCCACAACAAAAATAACCCCAGACTTTGATGCACTGGCAAACAGAGAACAACATTGTTCCCACTGAAATGTGTGTTTGCATTTAATTTCCATTGTGATTACAATGACTTGTTTTTTGTAACATATAAAATGTAAAAAGCTTTTTGTATTTACTCGAGTTGTCTTTGTTTGATATTAAAATGTGTTTCTGATTGGAAACATCATCGTATTATAAAAAAATAGCAACTTGTGCATTTATGTACAGCAGTACACTAGCTTAAATAACATGCTGCACATTGCTCTCAATTCATAGACCCTTTTCATGCTGGGCAATCATATGTTTTGGTCTAAACTGACAGCTCCGAGAGGCGTCGATACGTGAAGGGTAAAACTCGCTACATGAAATGTATGGGAAAACATCATCGGCGCGTCGCCCCCTCCAGACGGGGTTTTGGCGCCCCCTCTGGTGCTGTGCCTCTATGCGTCGCATACGCTGCATACCCACTTTTTGCGCCACTGTTGGTAGCGATATATCGAAGCAATAGCGGTGTATATTAAGCATATCCTATCATTCCAGGAGCACAGTCACCTGCGCAATTTGATGAACACATTGTGACTGCGCTGCATTTGACAACAACTGCCTGTACAACGTATTGATGCACAAAAAAGAGCTTGCGGTGATCTGTATTTGTAGATGTTTGTGTTTAATTTAATTTCAATAAAAACCTGTTTCACCCATCTGATACGTTTCACTCTTTCAAATACCTCTGTATTTTAAAATATATATATTTTTTAAAAGATTGGATATTCTCATGAAAGGTGTCGTGTTCCAGACAATAGTGGAACACACACAAACATGCAAAAATTACTAAAGTTTTTTTTTTTTGTACTGTTGTAACCATTAAACAATCTCCCCTTCAGTTCAGCCTTAGAGACGCATAGTTGATGTTGCCATGATACCATTTCTTGCAGTTAAGTATTGGCAAACTCAATTATTACTATATTGTCATCATCTGCTGAAAGTAACTGTAAAAAGTTACTTTTAACATAACTTAATTTCTTTCCAAATCAAGTAATCATTAATTACTTTTTCAAGGAGTTATCAGTAATCCGATATAAAGTTACTTTTTCAAAGTAACTGCCATAACTGGTTGCCAGATAGCAGACAGAAATGTGAAAATTGCTTCACTACATTTTTAGGCAGTTCAGTTGAGATCCATTACTTTGAAAGATGTAAAAGTCAGGGCAGGCTGTTTCGAAAAGAGTGTCATCAGGCGGGCTTTAGGACCCAGCGGGGAGGTTTCAGGCCCGCTGATCTGCGCTGAATCCTTGTAGCTGTCAGTGGTTTGAGCTCTTCTTCCACACTCACACACACACACCCTCACACACTCACACACTCAACTATGGGGCCGTGTTAATTTCTGCAGTTCTCACCAGGAGAGCATCAGCTGGACAATGGACCCAAACGACCCCTCCTGTAAGTACCTGGAACTTATTTTCTCACCCTAAACTCTGATGCTGAACCTTTTATTTTGGGATGTTTGTGTTTTCCTTCTTTTACTTGCAACTTTTGACAATTACTTAAACTGGAAGATTACTACTTAATCCAAACCTTCCTGTTTATAACCTGTTTTCAATTCTCATTGAAACTTATGAATCTTCTCTGGCTTAGTGTGATGACAGCCTGACTCTTATTGACTTTAATTAATTTATTTTTTTTCTCAATGTTAGATTTTCAGGTGTTTTCCCTAATGTTTGTTCTGATAATGGTGCAATGTTATGCCAGGATGAAAAAAACCCAACAGGTTTTTGGTCTAACGTTTCTTGTTTCAGGAAAAGAATGTCTGGCACATCCAAGTGAAGTCATAAATCTGGAAGAGGAGATGCACCAAAGATTGGGTGGGCTTGCTCAGAGCCATTAAATTTTGAAATCTGAATTTCTTGCAGATTTCTACTAGTGCTTTTGTGTTGAAATAGCTGGAAGTGTTAAATCTGTTTCAGCACTGAGGGTTTTTTTTTCTTTCTTTTCTTTTTTTAAGGAGGAACATATTTACCCCCTGCACATAGGAAAAACAAATCCACTTCCTCCTTGTTTGAGGTTTAGATGATGCATTGATAAGGCAAGGTGCAACCTGATGTCTTTATTGAATTTGTTTCCATGATTTTACATGGGTTTTGTGTATGTTTGTTTTGGCCCTCCAGCTGATCTTTCTTAATACTTGTAAGGCTGTGAAGAGTCTCGCTGGAAGCAGACATGTGGAGGTGATTATATAGCATTTAATGAAGTTTTTCTTTTTTCCTCAACTGACTGTATCTAAGAAAAAGTGGGACAAATGGCTTATGTGCTCATTTAGATTATTTCCCGGATGTTTTGCAGAAAGAAAAACTTTCAGGGACATTTATCACTTCTTGTCCTCATATTTAGCTCTGTTCTATCCTCCCTAAAATCACCAGCGCTCAAGGATTTCAGTCATGTTATTGTTGCTAATGTGTTTGGTGTGTATCTGAGGAAGGAAGTCTTTAGGTCTTCACCAGGGTGTGTACAATCCTCATCTGTCGTTCCTATCTGTCTTGACACACAAACATGCGCACACAGCACACACACGCGCAAGAATGCAACTTAGCCGAATCGTGTGGTTCAGGAAACACCACAAGACCTTACGCACTGTGGTCCCGGGGGATCAGCCAACTGTTTGTGTTGTTCTTTAAGTCGCCCAATTGGCCTCTGGTGATGAGTAGATTACTTTTACTTGATTTGCTCTATACAGCAGAATGGTGCGTTTTCAAATTGCCCAAAGCGTCGCTTTGAAATTGTTTCCTTCGTGTGAGTGTTGATATGACAAATGATAGATTACATGACCGATTACAAAACATAGAGTTGAATCTTTATTAAAGAGATTAATGTGAAGAGGAACTTTTTTTTGGTTGTTTTTTAAAGAGCAGGGCACTGAGATAGTATTGATCAGAAGCAGGCAAATGAAATGCAGATCTTCACAGATTGATCTGAAATGAAACAGTTGTCTCCCGTCACAGATGATATCAATCTTTTGAGGACATCAGCGCCGCTAATCTTCTGTCTAAAACATTCTTTGAAAATTTGCATGGGTTATATCTCTTTTGCGTGTCTTTTTTTGATTGTCATACCAACGTCTCTGAACTTAACCTGAGAACAGGAATGTTTAAAAGACCAAACCTTTTCATTGAGTTCATTTGTTTTCTTGACCAACCTTGGTTTTGCTGCAGTCAACTCTTATTCACCATGTTTCCACCTATTCTTCCTAATATAAATACGGAACTGTTGACAATACGCATCTTCTCACAATGTCACATTGCTTACTCTGGCTGGCAAAGTGAGTGAAGGCTACTGTTATGATCCAGGTTCCCGTCAGACGGATACATACTTCTTAAGTCTACTGTCCGCCATAAGATAAGATCTTAGATAGGATATCAGTCATGGGCAATTGTGGCTGTGTAGGTAGAGTAGTCGTCTTGCAATCAGAAGGTTGTAGGTTCAATTCCAGCTTCCTCCTGCCACATGTCAATGTGCCCCTGGGCAAGGCACTCAACCCCAAATTGCCCACCAAGCTGCATATCGGTGTAGAAATGTTTGAGTGTGAATGGGTGAATGTGACTCTAGTGTAAAGCACTTTGAGAGGTCAAAAAATGATTGGATAAAGCGCTATATAAGTTTAGTCCATTTAACCACTCACTACTAATTTAAGAAGCTGATCTAGACATGATGTTTTGGAATCTTTCTGAATGTCATAGAAATCGTATCTTTAACAGTCACACAATTGTGTACAACTAAGTAACTCAAGGTTTGATAACTCCAGTTCTCAAGGGATGGCTTCTGTGCAGCTTTTAGACATGTGAATCGGCACACCCGAGTCAAATTCTGAGGCGTGTTGAAGCACTGGCACATCTAGAAGTTGCAGGAGACCGGCCCTCAAGGACAGAAGCTTGTGACCCCTGGTGGAAGTTGTCTTAAATGTGGGTTTTTCCCTCAGTTGCCCTGATTAAATGATATGCACCAGCTTTGTACCACTTCCTTGTCCTTTGTTACATCTGTCCTGATTATCAGAAACCATTTTTTTTATCTTCTCAGACCTGCTGTACAGCTTTTTCTTTTTTTTTCCGTGAAGGCTAATATGATGGCACGAAGCCCTAGAAGAGCATTGTGAGGAGCATGTGACTTCAGTGCAGTTTGATGTAAAAAGACTATGACTGACATGATGATAGTAGATGATAAAAGTCTTTCAGAAGCATTTTTGATACCTGGTAAAATAAAAAATGATCACTTGTCCAAAATTTGAAATACTTACACCAATTAAATCTGAAATGGATAATTCTACATTGGGCAGAAAATGGAAAACAAAATTCACAATAACTTTACTTAAAGCTTATTTTCAGTTAGGTATGAAAACTGCAATACATTGACTAATCGTAGAGGTAAATTATTTCAAAATGCTGAAAATCAATCTGGAAAACATTTACTCTATTCATGGAAACAGAAATAATTGTCATCGTTTATTTCCCCAATCACAGATTCTTACTTTGCCAGCTGGATGTATTTTTTAATGCCTACTTTGTGGATATGCATCAAGCTTTTGAATACCTCCTTAGGCAAAGACAAGCTATGCTGTTTGTTTTAAGACACGTTTAATCATCATTGCATCTGATTAAAACCCCTAACCAAACCTAAAGCTTTGGTCTCACTTTGTTGATAAATCTTACATTTTGCGCTTATGTCTGTCACCAGGTAGCCTCTGCAGTCATTTATTTTTCTTCAATTTGTTTTAGTTAGTTTTAGATGGACTTTTTTGTACTCTTCTCTAAAATATAATGAATAAAGCCTAAGCACTTGTATTCTATTTTTCTCCCCTGCAGAATAGATTTGATTTAACTTCTTGTCTCATGGTCCACTCTTTAAAAAAATAAAAAATAAAAACAGCAGAGTTTCAAGTGGGTGTAACAGGGGAGAGGCCGTCTCCTCAGACATGCATATCGGTAATGGGATCGTCTGTGATTTGGTCCAGCTGATGTGGTCAACTCTAACTATTGTCACGTTGTACGCTTCAGAGAACGTGACGTGAAGGAACTTTCAGGCTAAGAATTTGCTATTGTAGGTTAAAAAAAATAAAATAAATGCATGTATTGTCACTCCAAGCACAAGTTCGCTGCATACATATGAAATCCCCATTCCAGCCATGCCTTACTGCTCACATGGTGGATTCAGGGTGGCTCATACCCACTCACAAATACATGAATAGAGAACCTGTGAGCTTGCAATCAAGTTCCAGATTTTTTTTTGTGTAACTTATAGCTGAGTCTTTATCTTGATAGACAAAAGACAAAGGAACTGGTAGCAGCTAACCACATTTCAGCTTTGGTGACTCCAGTTAGCAGGGCAAAAGAGCACCATTTAAATGCAGTCTTCTGTCGTCATCCCGCCAGGAGCGCGTGACCTCACAGTGCTGTCACTTATTATATCTATATATCCATGTATTTGTTTAATTATTTCCATGCATATTCTGTAATCTGTATTCCCACTCATTAAAAGCTAATATTTAGTCAAACATTGTAATTTTTTCCCTCCAAAATAAAATAAAAAGTACACATCAGCATTTTAACACAGTGGGTATTGTAGTCAGTGCTAGCTAAACTATTGCTCAGTGCCCCTGCCTTACAGTTTGCTTCATGTGGGCCAAAGAGCTTTCACAATAACAAAATAACATCCCTGGGTATATTTTTGTTTCAGCCTTTTACTCTGCTTGGCCGTTCCGTTTCGAGTGTTTTATTAACACCGCTGGGCCCGTGACTGCCAAAGGCAACTGAATAAAATAAATGCTTACATATCAGTAATGACTCTTCTGACTTCATTAAAGCAACTTCCAGCACTCTCGCATGATACGTCCCCCTCCATATTCCAGCCTGACTGACTTGGACATCGTCTACACAGGAATCCAGTCTGTATAGACAATGGAATTTCCCTCCCATGCAAACCCATAAAGTTGGTGAAGTTCTTTGATTTCTGAGGTTTATCAGACATTATCAACATGCTCTTTAACACAAAAAGATGTTCAAAAGTCTTTTGTGACTAGATTGGGGAGTAAAATAACACACTCGGTGCTCTATACGCGCATGCCCCGTCACGTTAAAGCTGTATATCACGGATTATTGTGGAGCAGGCCCATACTAAGTGGAATTCCCCTCCTCAACAAGAGTAGGAGATCACTATAATTCATGTGGCTGGGATGTGTGGAGGGGTACCTCTGTGATGTAGGCCACGTGGGAGTGCACATGTACGTTGTGTAAAAGGCAGTGGTCAATGTCTGCATGGCTGTTTACATAGGGTTTCTATGGAGATTTGCTGCTGCACACAGCGCTGCTGCAGAGTGTGTTTCAAGCTGCTCTGTTCCAGAGGGTGAGGTGACTCTGCCTGGGGTGTGCGTGCACACTCACACAAACAATTCAGGAAAAATCCGATTTATTGAAGGAACTTGGCAGAATAGGACCTACCCAACCTGTTATCAGTTGGGGGTTCATATATATTGACACCAGCCTCGGTTTACTAAGATTCATAGTTATACGTCGGTGGGGGAAGTAAATCCTCAGGGCTCTTTTCTTTGGGGGTTGGGGGAGCCTATGGCGTAGAACATTCTGGAGGAAAACCGGCACACAAAAACTTCTTTAAACACACTTCCTTTGTAATTATGCTTTTCTTTAATCTTATGTGCTCTTTGATTAGGTTTAAAAAAATTTACCCGAGACGATCATCACATCCATGTAAGGAGTACGGAGGAGGATCTCTAAAACTAGTCTCTGTTCTTGTTAAATGTTTGTATGGAAAGTATAAAAGCTGCAAAAGGAATACAAAGCTCTGATATTTTGAATTTTGCCTTTTGTATTTCACTTTATAGTTGATAAAAGGCTGATTATATGTTTCTATGTGAGAAACATATACAACATTAAAGACTATGTTAAACATATACCCTTTTTTTTTTTACACCTTTCCATTTGTTTTATTGTTTGCTTTATTAGTTTCTGATGAAATTCTGAACTCTCAATGTTGACATGACTGTTAAAGGGTCTTGTTTTTCCCTTTTAACCATGTGATGCAACATAGCAATTATCTCAAGTGCCTCCTCTTGCCATTCCAGGTATGCCTGCAGGTTTAACGGTTGGGAACACACTCTGTTGGAAGCTTTCTGCAGCTAGCATTTCAACAGTAAGGCAGTTCTCATAAAACAGAATGGCAACTCTTGGTGACCAAGAGACTTTGTCAACTTTTCACTTAATGTTTTTTTTTTTTTAAATAAAGCAGAATTTGCTTATCGATCCATTGACAAAACACTTGGTACAGCAGTTTTAATTAGATTCCAACACTGTGAAACAATTAAAGGCTAAAGCAAGGATTTTCCTTTATAAAATCACACTTTAGCCTGATGAAAAACACCTTGTCTGATTTTTAATGTTTTTACTTTTTCCTGAATATATCATTTTCCCCAGCTACTGACAATGACTACTTCTAAAATGATCAATATTTTCAAAGATCAAAACGAGGACAGTTCTGATATTTTTATGTCTGCAAATCCAAAAAGGAAGACAAAGCTGCCCTTTACTTCAGTGTTGGCAGTTTTTCTGTGTGTATGTTGCTGTGTGTGTGTGTGTCTGTTTTGTGTGTCTGTTCAACATCAGTGAAGCATCACTTCCACTTGCAAAATAGCATCTTTCTCAGTATGTGAATACTTTTCTGTCTTGGAGACATAGTGTTGTGGTGATGTCATAGCACTTGGAGCAGATAGGGGATCTGAATTATACTGACTCCTCTGTTGGGCCTTTGTCTGGCAGCGGTCTGACTCAAGCCCCCTATGCCACCACAGACTTGAATAAATCAGAGTGGGGAAAAAGAAAAAGAAAAATGGGGCCAAAGCCGAGGGAGTGAAGGGGGCCGTAGCAGACAGACGTCGCCTCATATTGATCAACGTTTTGACCTTTTAGCCTTTGGCCATATTGAGAAAATGCCCAGATGCAATTATCACCACCTGTTCAGTTCTATTCTGCAATCAGACTACTTTGAACCATCTGTCTGTTCTCTCTTCTTTTTCCTAATGTTGGGGGCCGGAAACGAGGGAATTTCCCTGGATGGATTGCCAGTGGGTCACCATGGTAACACAAAGACAGACATGTTTGATATTCAGCTGTTGATTTCTGTCGTTTCATCAGATATTTCAGATTTCATATGTTGGATAAAGAGTAAAGTTTTATCCAGAGTTTCTTACACTGTCACGTAGTTTTAAATGGACAGCACTACCTTTCCTGTACCATGTGGTGCTGCTTAGCCTTGGTTGTGTCTCCCAACTTGAAGAAAATGTGTGCTAATGCAAAATAACAAGCTAGAAGTAAAAGCAGGTCTGATTTAGCTTGTAGAATTGTTCTAATGCCCCTATTTAGTTTAACTCTTAAAACAGACTGCACAGGTGCGGTTATACTTATGTTACACTTAATAGTTGTTCCTGGTGCAGGTGATTTGCAACATATGGTATTGGAGCAGAACTTTAACAAGACATTCTACACTCAGCATTTCTTTGCTCCTGAAGAATGGGCATTGCTGCTCACAGGGCAAATATGAATGAATGAATGATGACAAAAGAAGAGTTGGGAAGGAAGAACATTTCCAAGACTACCCTGTTTCGCTTTACGTGCTTCCAATTAGTTTTTGAAGTTTATGAGACACTTGCGATAAGTACGTGCCCTTTGGATCTTTCAGCTGTGCAGATGCCTTTGCAAGTGAACCTGCTAACAGATGATTCCTGTTGTTTTGCCAAGAACCATTTGCAAGGCATAAAACTGGCTACAGAGAGCCTCAAACTGACCGAATCCGACCCCCCCCCCCCCTCCACCACCACCAACTAGGTGACCGGAGCTGTTCACTGGGTTAACCATGTCAGGAATAAAGTGTGCTTTTTACCATCTAAATACATTTCGCTGTGGGCTTAAACGTTCATTTTCATTTCTAAACACTCCAGTCTCTTTCCATTCCCTGTTTTATGTTGAGTTTTGCAAGCGAGAAAATAGTCCAATTTATTCAAAGGTATCAATCAAGCTTTTTTTTTCTTCTTCGTGGTATCAACTCCTGACAGCCATTGTTCAGGGATCTATCTGAAGGCTTGACTTTCAAAAATATATCATAAGCTGTCTGCATTTTATTTTGTTGCTCAAGTAAAACTCCCTAACCATTCCAAGTGTAGCTAAAACACTAATAATTAGATTTTGGTAGATCTAAATTAAGTTTATGAAGCCAGAGAACAAGTTTCATGATTTGTTTACATTGCACACGGTTAACTGGAATCACTGATTATGTCTTGAGCCAAATTATCATATGACTCTTGACTTGCTTTAAATGAAACTTCCTACATTATACACAATTTTCGGTAATTAGTAACTTGCTACTCTGAGCTCATAGAATGAAAAGTCAATGTAAAGTCCTAATATGGGTAGAAATACAAATGTGTGTGTGTGTAGCTCATTCTCAACATCAAATGGCTAAAGGCTGTCCTTCCAAAGAAAATAATGATTAAGCAGTTGAGTGCCCAAGCCAATAACTCTTCCACATCATCACCACATAAATCTTCCTGTTAGCTATGAGACTTTCTAAAGTTTTTTTTTGTCTCTGGTATGACGCTCAATAGAGTTTTTCAATTAAAAATAGAAGTGTATTGAGCCAAAAGGTTGTCCTACAAAGTGACTGCAAGTTAGCTGAATATCACAGTTGAAGTTGACCAATTATTAGCAATGACAATTCAACGCGAATCTAACCCTTGTACGAACCTCAAACGGATTAAAACTGCGATAAGAGTAAGTAATTGTGCGGCGGAATGCAGGCCGTTTGCATGCAGGATCTTGATAAATGAAAAGGCATTTCAGGGTAAGAAATCTGCTGAATTGTCAGTTTGTAGGTTTGAGCAAAGCATCTGGCTGCTGGTTTCCAAAAAAAAAAAAACATCCAGACTGGAGTAACTCAGACTGCATTCTTGGGCATCTTCCAACATGACAGCATTTTGTGTGTTTGTTCACTTGTATGGGGTCTTTTCTGTATTTTATGATATCCTGAAGCATCTTTCAGAGTTCAATAAAAACGGCAGGGAGAGAGATGTTGTTTTTTTCCCCCTCTGCAGCTCTTCCAGACAAAATAAGCTTTTCCACATGGTCTCCTCTATCCCTGCGCCAGATTTGTAGTCTGCATTCGGTGTAGTATGTTGATCCCAACATGTTTGTCTAAGATTCCTGGCCATATAATGAACGCAGCTGCCAAACTATGAGAAAGGAGTTTTCACCCTCGAGGGGGTCAACATGTATTTGCTTTGAGAAAACTGAGCTTTGTTACAATGTCCTCTCTTTTGAAATACAGCTCCAAGCATAACTCGGTCAATGCTATCTAATGTCAGGATCTAAGCAGCGCAATGAGAACGGGGTCACCAGAGACGGTGAAGTTAAAGTGGCATTGGGTCAGCTGACAGGAAGAGGAAACAGAAGGCCGGGGTTGATGGGTGATGTCATTGGTAGAAGGTGGAAGTGCATCTCTATAGGGAGCACATGGGGCAACCCCATAAGGTTGGCTGATGTAGGAGAGGGAAAGTATTTTCTTGGCAGCGAACAGAATGAGAGTCGTCTTCAAAGACTCTTCTAAAGGACTCGGAGCAACAATGGGCTCAACATATTATAGCTCTGTCAGGTGATTTTCATATACCAGAAAAACAAACGTGCATTGTGATTATTTTTGACTTTGGTTCCTCTCGCAGGATTGTTTCCCAGTGTTTATCGACATCATGTTTTTTCAAGGATTTAAAATCCTTGAAAAAACATGATGCGCATGAAGCTTGAAGCTTCATTTTCAGGCATCAAATTAAGAAATTGAGCTTCCACAGCATCTTTACAGTTGGAAACATCACCAGCAGTGACAGTAAAGGGTTCACTGAAACTTGCCTTTACAGCTTTTTAGAAAAGATACCTGAAGCCAGTCATACATACAACATTCAAGTACTGTAATCATTGAATTTAAAACATTATGTTAAAATTATGGTGTTGTTAAAATGCAGTTAAAATGTGTTTAATTCACTTCAGAATAACGACAAATTTCAGCTGGTTGCAAAACAATTTTGTACAATTAATTTTTAGTTACATTTGATACTATTGCAGATTATTGTGATGTTATCAAATATTTGTCATCTCCATGAAAATGTCGAAGTCTTGTGACTGTTACTTTAGTAGTTTTGTTCTTTTATAAATGCTTTCTTCCTTAAAGTAGAGGTTTGACCTCATAGTGTGACCTTGTTATGGTCGCACTTTCAAAGTGATCATGTTAAGAAATGTCTTCCTATTTATTTATTCCTATAGAGATGTTTTATGATGACAATTTTCTTTCATTATTTTTAACTTTTTAGGTGCAGCATGAAAATATAGGAAACAAAAAGGGGCAAACAGATGTACAACATTTAAAGAATCGAAGACAAGGCGTTTATTGTGCAGTGAAGAAACAAATGTGCTCATTACCACAAGACGTTATGTGCTAGTAATTATCAGCCAGTTTTGGAAGACATTATGTCATGAAAAATTATATATGAGTGTGAAATGGTTCATTCTGGGGATATGGTTGTGGTTGGGCTTTTCTCAGTGTTGAAATATTAACACAGAATAATTCAGCTTTTGGCTGGGTGAGCAGAAATTTGTGACTGAACTTGCACAACACTGGAAATGAGAGGGATGGATTATGGCATAAGCAGGGGATTGAAATTCGAGATCGCTCTCGGAATGTGGTGTTATTTTCTTGTAGTATTGGATTCCTTTATTTAGTTTTCCCTACAAAAATAAGAGAGTCAATGTTTTCCTTCACTTTCATTTGCTGCTAGTCTACAGAGACTCTTAGCTTAGTTTTGAGAAAGACCAATGCTGGGAATAGAGCATTTCGCAGCAATGTTTGGGTGATATATTCCCCAGAGATATTATACATGAGTGTAATTTCATACAAAGATCATGGACTCGGATCTTCCACAGCATCTTTACAGTTGGAAACTGTAAAGATTCCATGATCTTCATACAAAGATCATGGACTCGGATGGAATGACGTAACAAATGAAAACGCCATATCTGCAGATCTGCTTCTTCTCCAGCTGTTGACGTAAATTGCCAAGAAAAATGACGGTCAAGTCATAGTTGCAGTCATTATATTGATATGCATTATCTTTCCAATGAAGCTTCACTGTCTGTGTTTACTTGTGGACTCCGGAGTTATCAGACCTGTAAATGCCCGGACATGTTGACAACCGGCAGAGGAGAGGAGAAAACGTCACCCTCGGGAAATGTCTGGAATCTTAGAAGACCAGAAGGGCATTTCATCAAGATGGAGCAAAGGCTATTAAGAGGAGACATGGTTGGCACATGTCTTGATGCAATTAAAAACTTGAAGTATGTATGATTTACCTCATTTTTCTTTGCAAGGTGTCTGCATTCACCTCACTAATTTGTATATGACGAAAGAGTGTGATAAAGTTGTGGTTTATAAACTAAGAGTTCCTATTTCCTTATAGTTTTGCTATCCTGAAGGCATTGTCTTACAACCACACAATGCCTCGCAAAAGTATATTTTTCATCATTCTGTTGAATTAAAAATAAAACTTTAGCATAATTAAGATTTTATGTGATGGATTTGAAAAAAAAAAACATCTGTGGTTAACAGCAAAGTGTTGAGCTGCATTGACCTCAGATTTATTTTAAGAAATAAAAATAATAAAAAGCATGGCATGTTTAAAAAAAATGGCTTAATGAGGAAATACTTTCTACTTTTGTGCCTGTGAGGATTGCTACAGAATTAACAGACGATGAAGCATCATGAAGACCAATAAACACGGCAGACGGGTCCGGAATAAAGTTGTGGAGAAGTTTAAAGCAGAGTTGGATTACTTCCAAAGTTAGGAAAGCATGCTACTGTTAGATGATACTAAAATTGATTTTTTTTTTTTTTTGCATCATGCAAATTGCAGTGTGGTGCAAAAATTACATCCTTATGGATGTCAGGATGGTTTCCTACGGCAGCGATAGGGAAGCCAATCGGGGTTGAAAGGAACCCTGACTGTTTCTGAATGGAACAAAATACTTTCCTGAAAGAAAACCTGTTAGATGCAGCAAAAGACCACAGACTGGGACGAGAAACTCATCTTCCAGCAGGACAATTGCCCAAAACATACAGCCGGAGTTACAGTGATGTAGTTTATATTAAAGCATTTTCATGTGGTGTGAAGAAATCCAGAATTTCTAAAAATTAAATCTTCATAAACAGCAAACTTATGCCGTTTATGAAATTTAAAATAATCAATGGAACTAATTTATCACAACTCTAGTTAGAACAACCGGGATCAAAAACTTAAGAGTACTCTTGGCAAAACTTTAAAATTGATATTGGTAGGCATTTGCTATCCATTCTGACTGAGCTTGTGCTATTTTGCAGAAAGGATTGGGGTGGGGGGTGGGGGGGGGGGCAATGACAAACCTAGAAGAGAAATACTACCTTAAATTTGAGGCATGTATACATGTTCAGACCCTGCTCTTCAGATTATTTGTAAAAGAAATTCTAATAATTTTACTTAAACTTTTCCGTCTTGCATACTTCCTTTCAGTCTTTCACAAAACATATCCCAGTAAAATAGAAGTTATTGGTTGCGACATGACAAAATGTGAAAAAGTTCAAGGGTTAGAAATAATGTTGCAAGGCACTGGGCATACTCCAGCTGCATGGTAGTATTTAGTAAAACCTCATGTAATTTTCAAGCTGTTTTCTGTCCCTCATACAGAATAAAAATCCTCCCATGTCTCACTTAACCTGAGATAATATTATGCTTGCTCTGGGGGGGAAAAAAAAAGTAGCAGAGTAATGTATTTCAGCTGACAAAGAGACTCCCACACATTATTTCTGGACAGCACAACATTGTCAACCTGCTGAGTTCTTTCATGCCTGGTCAGATTTGGAAGAGTGTATGCAACATTTCCAAAGACAATAGGAAAGAAACAGGTGTTGAGAAAGACCTAGATGGTACCGTCTCTAAATGTTCCCACAGCAGATTGCCTTAGAGAACCTGTAGTTCTGCTTTTATATTTTGTTATACATGTGGTACTTAAGAAACATTTGAGGTCACCCCCAAACCTCTTGGGGTGTGAGATAAAAGGGTGTGAATTTTACAGCTGAGTGTAAACTGCAGTCCTCCTGCTGTCCTGTTGGCCGACGTGTGATCACAGTTTCACTCTTGAGGTCAGAGTTCACATTTAGTCCCAGAAAAAGCAGTGGTTTGTCAGGCCGTGACCGAGTGTTGCAGGGTGTGTCTGTTGGATTTGTCACAGCCAGGGCCAATTTTATTAAAAAAAAAAAAAAGTTGGGAAACACTATATGCCTCAGGGAAGTTCTGGCTTTTGTACAATTAAATTTTTGTAAACGGTCCAGCATCACTCAAAATACGCAACTCCCACATTGAACCAAAAAAACAGATCCAAGATGAGCCCTTTATTAAATTTCTCTCTCTTTATTTAGTTGTTTATTTTTGTTTGCATCTATGCAGATTTTCAACAACATAGATAAAGACCAAGAAAAGCAAACAACCTGTTTAAAAGAACAAAATATATATTTAATTGTGGTGGAATGTAGACATTTGGTGAGTTGAAAGCATAAATAATTCTAATAAATGGACTTAACAGAGTTTCTGGTCAAGGTTCTTAACAGCATTAACTAACTAAAGCAGAAGTAATTTACTCTTGGCTTTTTCTTTAGGATCACTTAGCAGTTACAAAGTTAGCATGGTTAGCATTAGTAACTCTAAACATCAGTGTCTATGTGCAATTCCAAGGTGTTGAAGGAAATTTGATTTAGTTTTAAGATTGAACTGCTGCGGTTTTCTTCTGTCCACTTGAAGAGGTTTCACTTCGGATCAGCCCAGTTTTATGAGAGGTTACTCTGTCTAGCCATGGTTTAGCTTGGCTTTAGTTTTATCACTGTGCTCTTCCTCCATTTCTCAAGTTTTATTGCTTGGATGAAACTTCATTAAAGAGGATCAAAAATAATACATAAGATGCTAAGCATAAACCAATAGGAGGATCCTGTTCATACTTGATGTATCTCTCAGTTTTGAAACCGTTCCTACACCAGTCATAGGACAAAAAGACAAAAGAGCCTATAGTTCTAAGAGACAGATTTAACTATGTTGAGGGCTGTTTGTGTAGTTTTAGTGGCTGAGTGAGCGATTGAGGGCGGCATGCTGCGTCATGTTCGGGGCACTTGAATCTGCCTCAGGGCAACAAGTTGTCCACGTGGAACTCTCAAAGGTCTACCTACGCTAAGCAGACACAGCTAAACGCCAACATGTTTAAGTTGATATTTCTTAAAGCAACCAACGTTCATGTTTTCAAATGTAGGGCATTTACTGTCAAAGTGAGTGCTTTTGGAGTTACTGTAATTCAGAGAGGCAGTAACCAGGATATTTGTAGTCTCTTCTGAACTTTCTCGAGTGGTTGGCATTTTGTTTGGATGCTTGGACGGCCCCATGCTTTGGTTTCAGGTGAAAGAATGTAGAAGAATAAAGAATGTGGGTTAGCTATTAGCCGGCATGTGTGTTTACACAGCAAGCCTTTCCCAGGTGCTATACAATCCCCAGGATTACAGTGGAGGGCAATCCAGCACCCTTGCGCGCACACACACACACACACACACACACCACACACACCACACACACACACACACTGCACCACAATCTCCCTACCCCCCAAAAGGAAAAAAGAGGAGGGTAGACAGAGGGAGGTGGAGAGAGATAACAGATCAGATGGAGGAAGGGAGAGGTAAAAGGAGTGTGAATTCAGCCGACTCGAGCTAACCTCCAAATACAAAGGCTTCACAGAACTGAGTGAAGCTGGAAATCTCTTCCCGGACGGTGGAATATCTTGTTTTATTCCTGCAGCTATTTTGTGTCTAAGGGAGCTGGTTTGCTTCCTTCTTAATCTTGCAGAATGGTGGGTCTCTCATCCATTGCTGTTGAGGGTAAGTGTTTTTTGTTGCATGTTCTGTTTGGCTCATAATTACCATTCCAGGTATACAAAGTGAAATGTCAGGATTACAGTTTTGAATAGAAAAGATTTTTAAAGATGTTCCACTGTATTTTAATCCCCAAGTTCCATTGTGTATACCTTAAATAAAAAAATAAAAACTCATCACTTTGCTTGAAAACTCAGAGTAAGTGTTTTAAACGTACTGGGGAAGCCGCATAATCCACTAAAGCCTCTGTGTGGGTGTGAACTGATGTGCTGGTAGGGATGCAGGCAGCGATGTTGTGAAACTGAGCTGATGCTAAATTACTGAAATCTGTGACTTTTGACTCAACGTGACCGTGTTTGTGTTTGCTTTGCATGCCACGGAACATTGTCTCAGCATGAGGGAGATCTTTAACGGGGGAGTATAGCAAGAAGAAAAAAATCTATATCTACGTGCACCCAGTTGAGGTCACATTATTCGTTTCATCAGAGTTTGTCGGACATGTTAGCACAGGTGCTGAACTCCCGTTGCCACCCCACGCCCCCGCTCAACCTCCTTCCCCTGCAGAGTTTAAACAAAAAAAGAAAAAAAAACACCTCCCAATTGGAAGCTCTTTTTAAAAGCCTGCTCTGCTCTGTAGTGCTAAACAAACCATTCTCTCTGACTTACAAAAGTGTGCTAGCTCACACAAATACCATGTACTCTTAACAAGCTAAGGAATGTTATTGGTGTTTTACAGCAGTTATAAGGCAAGTGAAAAGGCCTATATGTTTGTGTGCAGAGCTTTGAAAAACTTTTCAAATTCATGCATTTTCTTTCTTTGTTCTAGTTGCTTAAACAATCAAAGTGTCTTTGACAAACAACAAAACTTAAACTCTTTTTAATCCCCTGCAGAGCTTAGGACTGTACTGTGATTCAGTGCTAAGCTCACTTTTGTTTGTATTTTTCTAATTTTATATTTCTACTTTTAGTTTGTTCTCACAAATAAGAATTTTAGAGTTCCAATGATGAATAATTAAACAACCCCAAAAGGTTTAATTGTAATTTCAGAAGCCAGAGCTCCACAACCAACCCTAAATTCAGACTGTATATGGATGCTGTATATATGAACACATTTTTAAGTTGTAAAATTAAATTATTTGCTTATTAAATAAATAGCACACCTAGTAGTGTATAATTTATCTCTGATATTATTCTTTTAATAAATACATGAAATATGTTTGGATCCATTTATATTTCCTAATAGTTGTTCATAGAAGCATAAGAAGAGCACTACATTTAATTAGAAACATATTTCTTGTTAAAGTGAATTCTGGCTTGCTATGCGGTATCCAGTTGCTGACCGTATGATATACATTTCTGTTATTATTTTGTATCCTGGGTCTGCTGATGCAATCTGCAGACTTGATACCTTGAATCTTTGTTTGAGTCTCTTATTTTGAAATAAGAAAGTGGTTTTTCTGACAGTAGACAAAAAAGACTTCCTGTCGACATCAAGCTATGCGACACACACACAACTACCCCCCAGTTAAGATTTGCAAGGTAGATTTTGTGTTTCAATATGGCTGCTTCTCGCATAAACAGATGTGGTGGAGTGGAGACATGCTTATTTTTACAAGTCACACACGTAAGAGTGCGTCTTAAGAACAATATTACTTTCAGTGCCTGAAAGTGCAAAGACAACAAACTAAAAGTAGTGTTCGTTTATGGAGAGTAAAGTTTTAAATGATGTTTGTAAGAGCTAATGCAGATGATATGGGTGATGCCATGTCGAAATTCCAACTTCCGTAAAATCCTGCACCAAGTTTCAACTAGCTTTCCCAGGTAACTACAGCATAACAAATATATTGAGGATGCCCCATCACCTTTTAGCGATCGCTTAGCTGGTTTGAGTATTTGGTGGACAAAAGAAACACTGGCAGACAGACTGACTGATGGGCAGGATATGAATTAATTGTAAGCGTCATCATTGGCTTCATGTTATTAGATATTGGACTACATCTGATGAATGTAAAATGTAAATAACCTTGACTGTCTGAATCTGGATTTGTTTTGTTCTACACTGAATGGAGTTTATGTGAACACTAGTTTAAGATTTATGAGAATGTTAAATGATTTCTAAAAGCAGGGGATGGGGTATATTTATAGTGTGTTTTTTGGCATTAGACCACTGTAGAATCTGACCAGGATAAAAACCAGAGTATGGATTACTCCAACCAGGGTGAGAATAGTTCACACTGATGCATCTCGTCAATTGATGAATGTCATCTTTGACAAACATTAAACATGTTGGTGATACACCTACGCAGGTCAGATCATTGTTTTGTTTGAAAAATTAATTCTTCTAAAAATTACCCCAAAATGATTTGTTGCATCAATCAGTGACTAAACATGCAGATTTTTAAACAGAAATAACACAGTATCATTGTTTTTATGTCTGTCTCTCAATTCCCCAGTGGTTTTGGCATGTTAGTCTTTTTTTTTTTTGGGCAGGGGGGCAGACAAAATTATTCCTACAAACCCTGTTAAAATTTCATGTCCCCCTTGTGTAATCATTATCATATTGTCTTCTCTCCTGCGTTGGGAGTATCTTTAGCAACTTTTTCACCTCTATTTATTAGGAACCTTGCAGTGATCTAATTGCATGTGTTTCAATCAGGAAATTCACATTTTGTGCAAATTTTGATGATGCACTGTTGCGATATTAAATGGGAACTTATTTTATCCAGTTGTTAACATGACAGGGGTTTTCCGACTTCCATCTGGAACAGGATAAACACTAAGGTCAGAGTTCTGCCTTTCAAGTTAAAGTAACTGCGGCAAGATTATATATTTTGAACCAATAGACAGTTGTTGCAAACATTTAAAGGATTGTATTATGCTATAGATGAATTGGAACCCACAAGTTTAGGTTTGATTCTCATGACATAACCGGTCTTTTAGAGGTGGTGTTCAGCACCCCACATGCCAGATACTACAACATAATTAATCTTTGCTCATTTTGGCACAATTGCATGGGCCCCCTAATCCTCAAATTGAATAATCAGCTTTCTAAAGCACAGGTCCAAATGAAATATTGAAGTAGATTTATGACTGCGAGCTCCAGTTTTGTGCCAACAGCCCTGAAAAGTACTGCTTTGATTTCAGTGTTGTTTGATTTAGTGCTGAGTGGTGTATATTTCAGTTTCTCTGCGCAGCAAGTGAGTCATGCTGGGGAAGAGGTTTTGTCTTTCGCCCGGGTAGGGGAAGTCCAGTGCTGAAGCCAGGATCTAAACAGCTGTAGCAGCTGGCAGGGGGACAATATTCACCAGGCCAAGACATCCCACTCAAAGCAAGCTTCCTTTGCCTCCATGAGCTTCACTTCCTTATTTCCCCTGGGTGAATAGGATCTTAATGAGGAGACATTCCTCGTTGCTGCGTGAATTAATTCCCATGCCCAGTTCTCGGAGAGTTTATTACAATGGAAGGAAACCACTCTAAGGTGGAAAGCAGCGTCTTTAAATGGAAACAGATAAACATGCATGACGGCTATAGATGTTGACTGTGGCCATGGCAGAGCATTGTTAAGCCCATAGGAAGACCCGCCTCAGGAAACTATGTCTGTTTTTAGGGAGTGGGACTTTGAAACGAAGGACGTGCACCGCTGCCAAACAGTAAATATATCTCCCAACTAATAAAAAATGGCAGCTTGTCAGCTGTGATTACATGCAGTGTCACTCTATCAGAGCTAAACATCTGAGAGTCCAAAATTCTGCCAGAATGTATTTGTATACTTTGCACACACACATAACGGGGGCAGGAATTGCCTTTCCTAAAGTTGCAGACCAGAGTTCACACTGACGCACCTTATTAAATACACAGCTGAAGCTTGCCTGTGTTTTTTCTATCTGTGTGTATGTTAGTTTGGGTGTGCATTTGTGTTGTTCAATGTAACGTTTCTTCTTGGCGTACGACCGCCCAGTGAACAAAGAGTTTTCTGGCTCAGCGGCTGTCCCGTGTCTGACCCCAGCGAGATGCATGCTTCATTGGACCTAACTTGACTGGACTGTGAAAATTAGCCAATTTTAAGTAAGTGAGTGAGAGAATAATATGCAAGGAGTGGGGAAGTCAGTGAAGGTGGTGTTTGTAGGGAAGCGACGGCTCATGTCTTGCAATGGTTTGAAGAGTAAAGAAGCATAGAAATGTGCGCGGGTATGCAAGGACTGGCAAAACTGAAGGAGGAGACAATCAGTAGGTCCTTCTTGGTGGTGCTTCCCTGTGGTTTAAGATAAGATAAAACAGAATGTGAACCACATGCAGCAGGTTGCGAAACCTTTTCCCAGAACATGCAGCAGCTGAGGGTTAGCGGGGCAGCTTATTTAAGTTTTAGTCTGAGAACAGAGAGGGAGGGGACCGGCCCCCAGCTTTCAGGTCAACACATGATGTGAGACACATCCCTTTAATCTGAGTCTTCATGGGTTACAGATCCAGGAAAGCCTTGTAAAATCCATGAGTCTTACAGGTTACTGTGAGGAAATATTTGTTTTCATGTTGTCAGCCTCTCCTTTTACTGACCTGCATGTCAGATTCTTTTGTCCAGACCGAAAAACTGTTGAACCACTTATCATTTTGGCCCAAATCAAAATGGACTTCCATTGTCTGATTTTGATAAAATTCACTGTGATTGCTATTTCATGGGTCTTAACCATCATAATGGCTGGTTTGGGGTGGTTATTTGAAGAGAAGCAGATGATTACTCATGAAGGAAGCAAAAGTTGGAGGGTGAAGAACAGAGCATTTCCAAAGTATAGATTCCAGTAAAAGTTCAGATTCGATATGAAAGAAAAGCCTTGACTTTGTGTTATACAGATACTTTGGAGGAAAAAGGTTTTCATGTCGTTCAGCATGTGCCTAACATTTGAAGATCATTGGTGGTACATTGCCTCTTACCTCCATCCTCTGTCTCTGTAATATCTTTTTTCTCTGTAAGGAACAGTCCAATGCAAAATTAACTTTTTCTTCAGGTTCATAAAACAGTACTTAAACAATTCACTTTGACAGTTTTGAGTTTGGAGATCTTCAAGAGAGGATAAGCCCAGTCTAGTCTTGGATCTCCTTGCTACTAGCTGTTGGCTTTAGCCGCTGGGGGAAATATGAATATAATGTGAGATTATTCAGTATAAGATATTATCTGTATATAGTCTATCAATTTCACGTCAAAAATCCAAACTATCCGTTTCAGAGAGAAAATGCCAAACGACTTAAGATCCACTCATTGTCTGAGCTAATTGCCAATTAGCGTTGCTTCCTGTCTCTGAAGCCCCCTGTCTGTTTAGTCTGGTCTGACTCGGGGGGAGTCTCTGTGCCGAGACCACTGACATTTATTGACACTCTGTAAAGCATTGCAACATAAAGCTAAAGAGGAGAGAAAGCCCCCAACGAAGTCCTGTGGGTTTGTTTAGACATGTCCGTCTGATCTTTGCCCTCTCCGCTCCTGAACTGATGTCTCGCCCAACATGACCTTTCACTCTGTTCTTGTGCAGCAGTGGAGGTGCTGGTTAAGGAGCTGGGTGTGCTGCTGAAGATGCTGGACCAGGAGAACCTCAGCATGTCGACCCAGGAGAAGAAAACCTCAGTGAGGAACCTCTTACAGCAGATCCAAACTTCAGGTCAGAGAGGTGAAGACACAGATAAATGGGGTCAATGAAAGTGTGGGATGTTGACATGTTGTTTTATATTTTATTTGCATATTAGTGAAAACAGATTTTAAGTATCTCGGTGTATGTTGTAAGCTAGGCAAAACTGATTTTTATTAAATCTCAAATGTCATTGAATGATAAACATGTTTAAAAATGTGAGAATCTTTTATGGGATTCTTTGTCCATTTGCTTTTTTTGGTTCAAGTCACGCGTCTAATCTTATCAGATTGTTGTGCCTGCTCTCACTGTTTGGGGAGTCGACAATGAATGTTTTTTTTTTTGTTGATTCTGTTGTCTAGAGTCGGGACCAGACTACATCTACGTCAACTCTTCCGTGTACAAAAACGGGACGAGTTTTGTGGAGTCTTTGTTTGAGAAATTTGGTGAGTCGTACACATCCATGTATTTGAGATGCTCCTGATGTCTGGTATGATTTTTATTTTTTTTTGAGTTTGAATGTAAATGTTCTGCTGTTTTCCAGACTGCGAGCTCGGAGACCTTAAGGAAGTCACGGATTATCTGAAAGATGACAAAAACTCACAAGATGACACTTTAAAAAAGGCAAGCTAACCCATCCAAAATAAAATCATTGTAGTTAACGGATGTGTCAGCTGTTGGGTAAAACGAAAACTTAGTCTCTAGGTCTAACTTTGCAGGTACTCTTAATGACTCATGAGTACAAAGCGGTGAAATATGTGGATTCTGCCGGATCTGTGTGGGATTTTCCCATGTTCACAGACTCATCAGTCTTACGTGATGTTGGAAAACTGAGGATTAAAAGGTCCACCCATGTGTCTAATTTATGGAAATCATTTACTGCTGAGGTTTATATCCTCCAACCCTTTGGCTTTGAAAAAGCAGAAACTTGGCAATGAAAGAATCATGACTTTGTTTATGTTTATGTGTCTGCATTCGCAGAGCTGTACAGACTCCCCTCCCCCGCTACCCACAACGCCTCCTCCTGAGGAGTACTACGAAGAGGCCGTGCCCCTTAGTCCTGGCATGGCTCCTGAGTACATAATCACACGAGGTCAGCATGCTGAAGACTGAACTTGGTGACCTCTGGTGTCCGGTTTTCTGTAGAAAGCCTCCTAGTCGGTGCCGATGATTTGAAACGATCTGCATATGCCCATATATCACGTTGTCCCAAACATAATTACAAAGCGCAAGTTGGATTTAAGTGGATAAAGATGCAGTGAGTGAGTTGGATGTCGTGTCATCTATTTTCAGACAGGCCCAGCCCTCCCAACTCTATCGACGACGTCTATGAAGATACCGACAACCACTACCCGGCATCCATTAATTTGCAACGCAAAAACTCCTGTGAGCAAGAAAACCCATCAGATAACCCCAGTTTCTCGTACTTCTATTTCACCCAGTTAAAGCATCCTGTATTGTCTCCGCCGCTCCTTCAGACAACGACTCGGACGCTCTGAGCAGTTCCTATGAATCGTACGAGGAGGACGAAGAGGAGCGGAGCCCCGGCGTCACTCATCAGTGGCCGTCAGACGAGAGCAACATGCCTCCCGTCAGAGACTGTCGCATTTGCGCTTTCCTGCTGCGCAAGAAACGCTTCGGTCAGTGGGCCAAGCAGTTCACAGTTATCCGAGAAAACAGACTACAGGTGAGCAGTTCAAAGTCATGTGAGCTACGTGGCAAACGAGAGTGACAAAACAATTCAGTGTCTTTATATGCAACGTTGGTAGAGATATGCCTCAAGAGACTTGCATCTCTGGTTGCTTTGAGAAGTGATTTGACTCGGAGAGCTGAACTCTAATCTAGACAACACTTTCAGATTTGTAATTTTAAAAAAAAAAATGTAGAGTTTTCTTTCTTCTTCACATTTATGCACTACTTTGTGTTGGTCTACCTCATAAAATCCCACTAAAACACATTACGGTTGTAATGTTAACTGATATTGCTAAGTACTGCTTGTGTCCTCCTTCCTGCAGTGCTACAAGAACTCCAAAGACACGTGTCCCTATGTGGACCTCCTGTTGCCCCAGTGCTCCGTCGTCTACGTACCTAAGGACATCAAAAAGAAGCACCATGAGCTGAGGTTCACCTTACCAAATGGAGATGGACTGGTGCTGGCAGTTCAAAGCAAGGAGCAGGCTCACAAGTGGCTAAAGGTAAATGCTACGTTTTTTGTGGAAAGTATAGTTTGAGAATCCAGCTTTCTCTCATCACCCAAGGAACACACAAATATGCCATGATGTAAAAACTCCCAATAGGTTGTCCGACAGGCGAGCGGTCAAAGCGTACCCGAGGAAGCCACGTCTCCCGTCACTCAGAGGAAACACGAGCTTGACAAGGTGAGGATGTTCGCTCTCCACCTTCCCTGTTATTTTTATTCCCAAGGTGTAATTTCACAGCCGAGGTGAGGAAAAGTTTGATTTAAGTAGCAATTGTGCTGTCACCATCAATTTTTCTAAACAGTTGTTTGGCTTAGCCCAGCGTGCCGTGATGCCTGTACTTGGCTCGCAAAAGGAAGAGGAGATGCACAACATAATTAGGTGTTAAGGCAACAATGACAGAGGTGGCAATGAGTCAGCCTTCGAACATTCGCTGAAGCTTTACAGAAAATTGTCCAAACAGAAACTACAAAAGCCTCTAACAGAAGCACCGATGAGACGTGATGAGAGGGAGGGACGAAAAAAGAAGATGGTAGGTCGGTTTGCCTTTGTGTTTCATGGGTATTACTTTGATTATGAAAGAAACCAGAGGCAAATACGCTTGGCTGGCTTTCAGCATAATAAATCCGAAGTCTTTTAAAACACGTGTTGACCGGTTTCACTCTCTTGTGAGCCACGCCAAGTGACCTGGGGCGGGATTCAGACGGTGTTGGTGAAAGCCTGAAACTGTGATTGTATTGTTCCTCCACAGAGGTTGTCCATAGACAGAAACGCATCTGATTCAGACAGCGTGGGCGTTTCAGCAGGAGAGAATAGCAAAGAGAATGGTGAGAAATTTCTTCCTGACTTCCTTGGTTTAAACTGCATCTTGTAAAGGTTTTCATACTGCTTGAACACTTTGTTATGTCAGAACTACAGACTCCAGTGGACACTAATGAGACTTGATGTGATAAGATAGCATTAGCTCACAATGTTTCACAAATTAAAGTCTGACAACTGGAGCATGCATTTTTAGTACTTTTTTTAAGTGATACCCCTAAATTAAATCTCACTGAGCACTAAGTGCAACATCCAAAAATTTGAAAGATGTGAAATTTCAAACCTAGCAAGAAATGGTCAAAAGCAAAGGCTCATGGTAACTCTGAAAGAGCTGCAATGTTCCACATCTCAAGTGGGAAAGTCTGTCGATGTGGCAACTATTGGTCACACATTCAGAGTCCAGCCTTTATGGAGAGCAGGAATAAAGAAAGTTTCAAGAAAGCCAGAAGAAATCACATTTACCAGTTAGCGCATGTCTACAGAGGACACAGCAAACATTTTGAAAATGGTACTGAAGTTAGATGAGGCCAAAATGTAACATACTCCATTCAAACTGACTGAGCAAGATTACAAAGAAGTGGCATGCATACATACCAAGCTCAACGAGATGTACCTGAAAAAGGCAGCACAAAATTGTCCAGCAATTTGACTCTAGGGAGGTTGAATAAAAACGCACGCTATACCTTTTGATTTCCGATTTCCTTTTATAAAATCTTTTGAAGGTCAGATGTCCTTTTTCTTTCTTTTTGCTTCTGTTTAAAAGCACACTGGCGCATGTTTCCTTTTTTGTTTTTTTACAAGCTAAAATTCTGATTTAGTTAAGGTGAAGCGGGGAGCGTTCGCTGCAGGACGGAAGATCACCCGCATCATCAGCTTTTCCAAGAAGAAGTCGTCGCGGTCGGGTGACTCCCGGACATCCTACAGTGACCCTCGACAAGGTAGCGTCTCGATCTGCTCTGTGACTCTTGATCTCACAAATTCCCAGACAATTTATTTTTCGTCCCCCCTCCACCCCCCTTTTTTCTTATTTTTTTAATCAAAAATACAGGTTACTTGTTGGTGCTGGTCAACCAGGTATGGAGAGAGCACTGGTGTTGTGTGTGCAGAGGCTCCCTGCACTTCTATCACGACCGGGGAGACCCACGGACCTCCCTGCCGACCGTGCCTCTGAACGGCTGTGAGGTGGTCCCCGGGCTTGGGCCCAAACACCCCTTTGCCTTCCGCATCATGAAGGACAGCGCGGAGATGGTAGCTCTGGAGGTAAAACTCTTAACACAACTGCACGGATGACGTACAGTAGCAGGCACGCCTTATTAAAAACGGTTCACACGGACAACCGCATGGAAAATCGTGGCCTTTTTCTAAAAAAACCCCAAAAAAAACTCTTAAAATAGTTGAGCTTCATGCATTTGTTCTCGCGAGTCTCAGGTTGGCCAACGCCAGGCAGATGTTGTCACTTAAAAAGCCCTGATGAACTCAAATAAACTATGTTCGTATGAGCAGCTCGTTTGGGTGGAGTGGGTGGGGAGACCAGACCAAACTTTAAAAAGAAGCTAAATATTTGACTATGACGAGTGTAAATTGACAAACCTTTTATTATAACACTTTTTGCCATTTATTAGTATAAAAACCGGTCCATCTCCTCCATAAATGAATAAAGAACTTGGTGAATTATGTTGTTTTGATTAAACTTGTTAGAACTTCAGAAACACCCGGTGTTGTTGACAGGCGAGCAGCTCTGATGAACTTGGACTGTGGCTCGGCGTCATCCTCGCAGAAACGGGCTCTGCCACCGACCCAGAGTCCCTGCACTACGACTACGTCGACGTGGAAACCATCGCACACATTCGGGACGCCGCTCGAAATTCCTTCCTGTGAGTGAGACGTTTGGGATATTTGAGACATTTGAGAGGAGAGAGGAGTGTTTTGACCTCCTTCTGGCCTCTCCCTTCCTCCTTTCTTCCCTCCCTGCCTCCCTCCCTCCCTTTTTCTCCGGTCCTAGGTGGGCTACCTCCTCCAACAGCACCTCCACCGATTCCAGGATGTACGACGAGGTCCCTACTGAGGACACGCAGGTGGAGCAGGCGCATTCTTTCTGAGTTAAACAGAAACTTATGGCTGAATGTTTTACTTTGATGCGATTAGACTGAAGTGTCTGTATATGTGTGCAGCTGTTGTGGACCATCTCTATTTGAATGAAAGGAACTTAAAAAAAATAGACAGTGGTCTATTTCATGCGTTTTTAGATTCCAGGGGTAGAAAAAAATGACTGCAAAGGAAAAAGTCAGGCTTTGTAGAACATAAACTCCTCTTGATCTCTCCTGAAAGGAGACATACCCTTCACCACCTCTAGCTAATTACATACATGACTCGGCGTTTTCTTATCGGTATTGGATTTTGATGTTGTCACTAGGTCTGTGGTTCTGAAATTTCTTTCCTCGCTCCCCTCTTATTCTTCTACATGCCATCCATCCCTTCCTCCTCCGTCCTCCACCCAGTTAAAGGAGAAATCACGCAATCAAGGGAAGCGACACTCGAGTTACTCCCACAGCGACTTCCACCAAGACAACTCACTGGTCTCCCTGAAGCGAATGGGCTCAAGTAGGTGCATCTGGTCTGTCGTTTCAAAGATATTAAAGGAGAATGGAGAGAGATTTGTTTGTTAGATTAAAACAAAGTGTCAAGGTTCCAAAACGGTCTTGAAAACACGCGTTTACCGATTTTCCAACCCTGGATAACGATGCATTAGTTGATTATGATTTGGCGAAACAAACCTAACATTTCAGATATTAGAGACTTTTTAGTTTCTGACAATAAAAGTAAGACATTCTCCGATATTGCACAGTAACAATAAAACCTCAAATATATTAACGCAATGTCAAACTTGTTGAGTTTATGGTGGTTATTTCACTTTTAGCATTACATACATTGGCCCTAATGCTCTGCCACACTACAGTGACTGAAGCATTTTTTAACGGTAATTGTTTTGTTTTTTTTTTTTAATTAAGACTCTTTCAGATTAGAATATTGCGTCAGACCAATTACAAACGGACCTCACACTTTATATTTGTGTGCGCAAACTTTGCAAGTAAAGCTAATTCTGATTATGAGATGATAAAATCATTGCAACAAATGACTAAAAATGTAACTTCTCCAAACTAAAGCAGCAAAATTGCTGCGATGACAATGTAAGCCGTCGTCTCCAAATAAAGCAGTTATAAAATTTTGACAACCCGATTGTTGATAAAACAGGCCTTCATATCTAAAGATAATAAATCACAATTGTTCTCAGCAATTAATCAAGCCAAGGTTTCTGTGAATATTCTAATTTTTGGTTTTAATTGGGAATTTTTCAACCGTGCGCGACATTGTTAAATAACAAGATTGTTGGATTAAAATCTTTTTCATCTCGACCTCATATTGTGGATAAATTGCAAACTTTGAATACCCTTGAACACACACACACACACACACAAAAACAGGCACCGGCTTGTTTTTTTTTCTTTCATCTTTTGGGATGATCAGTGTCAGCACTTTTTTGCAGAATACACAATTCCACAATATTTTTACACTCTATTTTTTCAGCTTTACACCCACCCACGGTGTCCATGTGTCACTCCAGAGACTAGAAAACGAATTAAAAAGAAATAATGCAGATGTTTCCTGTTAGCATACTGCAGTTACATTTCACAGTGGAGTCAGAGATCCCGTTCTCTTGTCCGTTTGTGGGTTCACACTCTCTGCGCACTCCTTCTAGTGCCGAGCCAGTTTGCTGACAGCCCCGTAATTTAAAGCCCCCATCTGCCTGGATATTTCTTGTTTCTCTGTTGATCCCTTTCTGGTTTTCCACCGGTGATCTCCCATTTTCTCTCGCTCTCTCCCAAATGCCTTGTTGTGTCGTCAGCTTTACAAGTGGAGCAGATTAGCGTTTTCTGGTTTGCAGAGAGTTTACGCCGCTGCTTCTCCCCAACACATGAAAAGAGCTCTGCACTTTTAATGACTGAGAAGTTTAGGATGTAACCGGAGATTTATTGGACCGCTCGCATTAGATGTGCCGTCTCACCTCCTGACCTCCCCGCTCTGTGTGAGTCGGCGTGTTATTTCTTCTTCACGTCCGATCGCTCCCTAAATAAAGTCTTGATCACAAAGAAAGATAAAACCAGCATATTAAACTTGCTTAACTGTGCAACCCTCGCCCGTATCACCACAAAAAAATAAATAAATAAAAACGGCGCATGTATTAATCAGACGGGGAGATGCGTTGCTGTCTGGGCCTTTTCTCCTTTTTTTCCCACAACCCCTGCACGTCTGCTGACCCCCCTCACCTTTTGCTCCCGCCCAGATACCAACCCATATGGACGCTATGGGAAAACACGAGCGGAGGAAGATGCCAAGCGTTACCTCAGGGAAAAAGAAGAGCTGGAAACGGAGCGGGACGGAATACGGCACGCGCTGGTGACGCTCCGACAGCAGAAGAGAAACTGAAGGTAGAGCTGAAGGTGGCTTCAGGTGAGGAGATGAATAAACAAAAGGAAAACAGAAAGGATGCGTAAATCATTTTCAGTTTCAACTGTGGTCTCTAAATGATCGCCAGTACTCATTAGCTAAAATTTGTTAGAATACTATTAGATATGAGTTTTCATTGTCACCCATGATTAAGATATGTAAAAAAGGTACATAATGAAATCATCTGTTGCAGGACATTAGTTTGGTGGTCAAATTAAATTTGAGTACATTTATTCTTGGTACAACCTTCTTTTGTGAACGAGACGACTCTTCATTTTCTCCTGTAATGTTTCACAAAACCCGAGCCGACAGAGCCTGACCTTTGACATGGTTTCTCTTTATCATCCAAAGTCCTGGCTCTAGCTAGCATCTCATATTCAGCTCACCTTCTGGTTTTCTCCAGGATTTCGGTTTAATCACAAAGATGGCTATGAAATAGTCTTGGCTTTGGTTCTTGTGGGCTGTTCTGTATTGATGACTCCAGTCCTCTGACAGTTTCAGTTTTTTTTTTTTTTTCGTTTTTTTTTTCCTGCTTGCTGTGAATCTCAGCTGTCTTCCTTTTTTTTTCTTGTTTTGATTGATGTTACAGAAAGTTTGGATGAATAGCTGTTTGCTGGTAGACATGTTCAGACTTGAGAAGACACATTAAGGAAAAACTTCCCGACAGTTTGATCAATTCAATGAACCACATATCATGAAGTGATTCAGTTACATTTATTTCAGAAGTACTTTTTAGGGAACCAGTAATTGTGGAATCAGGAGCTTTGGTGAAACACATTTAATTTTTTTCAATAAACAAATGGAATGGGAATTGGATGAAATAATTGTATATATTAGAGGTGTGCCGATCGATCGGCCACCGATCAAAATTGGCCGATTTTTGTGAATAAGTACATGATCGGTGATCGCAGATCATTGTCTCTTGTTGCCGATACCGATCACCTGCATCTCATTTCTCAGCCTGCCTGAGCAGCTGGTCTCCTCTTTCCTTCACACTTAGCAACAGCGTAGCAACAAATCCTAAGCATGTGGAACTATAACGCACTGAGTGAATGGGGACGTTTGCGTGTTGCGGCGGAAAATTGAATCACGTCAAAATGCATCAACACAACAAAGCTAATAGACATAAAAACAATGACATACTTGATGGAGTTTGGCTACATCGAGACTCACTGCAGTAAATAGACATGGAGGATCAGACAGCAGGTAAAGCAGCACAGCTACAAACACTCACCCGGATTAGCATGACGGTCAGAAAGCTAAACTAATAACCCGCAAAATTATTTAAATCTTAGAGCTGCGATGTAAGACTCTGGTTCTGCTGTTGAACCGCTGCTCCACTACAGGTAGTAATATTTAATATTTAGTAATATTTGACACGGAGCCGCTTCTGCTCACCTGGCAGAGACTCTCACACCGAACCTGTTTAAAGCTGCAGCATCTAACTAAAAAAATACATTTTACATACGTATTAAAACTTTCACTGTCCTAACATGAGACAGATCATCTCTAAAAAATAATCCATCTCCTCCCTGTTACTCCACTCAGTCAGAAACAGCCAATCAGAACTAGCAGTAATCAGCTAGCCGCCATGCTAACAGGAAGTTTTCATTCAGTAACTCTGGATTGTTTATTGTAATTGATCCTGTTTTTGCCTTTGAATGTTAAGTTTTATACTTGAATTTTTTGGCAATGTTGAGAGGTTTTATTTTGGCTCTTGGCATTATTTAGCCTCTTCAGAGCCTTCATATGTTTTCAGTCTGTTAAAGATAGTATTATTGATAGCAGTTCAATTTGCACAATACCTGTTTTGTTAGTTTTCTTCTTGGAAAAAGTTATTAAAAACAAGTTTTTGTCTAAATTAAGGTGAATTCATGGTTCCTTTTTCCACATAATGTAACCGGTAGTGCTTATGATTAAAAAAATAATAATTATGAATTAGTATCGGCAAGAAAAAACCTGATCGGCACATCTCTAGTATATATATAAATATTTTTTAGAAATCATCAGTTTGAGTTTTTACTACTGCAATAAACGATTAACCTATGCTAGGCGTCTTTCAGTAATTGTGAAGGGTTCTTTCCAGCTCTTCTGTGTTTTTGATCCTGGTTTCTGACCACTGTTACATGAGGGTCATGTGAAAGGAAAATGCCCCCCAGTGAGACAAATGCAACTATCATTCGTATTAAAAACAACAACATGGTTATGAAAATGTCTCCCATGTCTAATTAATCAATTTCCTGTGATTCCTGCGGTATGCTGCTGTCGCTGACAGAGGGAGCAGTCAGACATGTCCACTGGAGCAGTGCATTACTCTCCAAATGCAGGAAATAAAACAACTAGCACAATCTCATCTTGGTACCAGTTCAGTATCTTAAAAGATGTGAAAGTAGTTTCTTCAGTGAGACGGTTGCAATTTTAAAGATAACTTAAATGTAAAAGTACGTGGTTTTTGTGGAGCAGAGAGGAGAAAGTCCTTGCTGGAGAAGCGTGTGTCCCAGCTGGAAGAGGCTTGCAAGGCCAAAGAGGCCGAGAGGGTGGACCTGGAGCTCAGACTGACGCAGGTCAAAGAAAACCTGAAGAAGAGTCTGGCAGGCGGAGCGCTGGGCGCACCTGTGGAGGCCAGGCCACCTGCCAAGGTAGATCTGTCCGTCTGTGTGAAAAGACGGAGCTCTTTCACCTTGCAGTCTTTTTTTATTTACTTCTCAACTTCCCTCAGGAGTCCTGCAAAAAAAACCAGAATTCCTACAGTGACTCTTTACCAGTGAACTGCGCCGCAGAGATGAGAAAGAGGCCACCGTCAATTTGCGCGTCCTCTGCTGGGACCGTCATGCAGAAGGCAAAGGTGAGGATGTCGATTAAATTTATGTTGCGCTTACAGAGCAGTTAATCAGTCTGTCACTTTACTACTTTCTTTGCTCCAAAACAAACAAAAGCAATTTTTTCAGTGGCCTGGTCAGAGGTTAGACTTAAATCTGGCTCAGTTGTTGTAGCGTAAAATCAAACAGGCTGGTCATGGTAAAAAAAAAAAATAAACTGTCTGGTGTGGCTTAATTCTGTTTTTCTAATCTATTTCGTCATATTTAGACTTTATTTTAGACTTGTGATAAGTTACCCCAAGACACACAATAAGGTAAAAAAATAACTTGTTCCTCTTTGTTCTTTTCCTGCAGGAATGGGAGTTAAAGAAAAGAATCTAGGAGAGATTTTGATTAAAAAGACTGAAGTAAATGGATATCACAGGGTGTGACTTTTTCCCACCTTCTTTCTTTATCAGGTTCATCTACCAACCTTAGCAGAAAATGCCCCGAAGGTTTTCCATTCTGATATTTAGGAGGACTGTGTCGAAAGCAATACATAAATCAGCCAGCAGGCGGAGCTACATTTCCACTGGATATTTGCTCTTTGCAGCCCTGAAACCGGTCGACTTGGAATATGCTACTCGGGCTCTTCACTCACTGCATCCGTGTATTGTCATTGTTTGATGGCACTGAATGGGTCAAGGAAGAAAAGAAAGAAAGAAAGAAGGAAAGAGAAAATCTATGCGACAAAGACACAAGAGACGTGTACTGAAAGCAGAGCCAAGTGCATCAAATGTGGAGTTGGAAGGCACAGACGGTTGCAGCACCGCGAATGATAACTGTGTGCAGGCCAAACCTGACTAATGTGATATTTTGGAAAGAGTTTTACCACCTTTTCACACAGCGCCATGTATTTTTATTTGTTTTCTTCTGTACATAGCAAACTACAACTACTGTTTCTGTTTCATTCTGCGTCAGACCTTCAACAAAAACAGCAGTGCCCAAAAGTTTTAGACATTAAGAGATTAGATTTTTTAAAAATGATTTTTATCCTATTAAAGTCCCTGGCCACACTGATTTGGCTCAAGCAGCGTCCTACATTTACTTGAACCCCTTTTATAGGTAATTGAATGACTAACATAGCGGTGCTCCTCTGTGATCTATTCCTTTTTTTGTCATTTAAATACTTTCTGTCAACTTTTGCACTTTATGTTAACCTGGATGAGGGACTAATACATTTGCTTTTCACTGTACAAGCAGTTGTGTTTTTTTTAACTGTCGTAAAACACCGAGACACAAAAGGGCTTCATTAAACTCCACCAACAAGTCGTAGTTACTGCCATTTTCAGTTTAATTGCACATGGCCAGTTATATAGCCTGATACAGCCAAAGCAGGAAAAAAAGCACATATATATGATTTGTTTAATAATAGTATTTCAATGTCGTGCAGCAGATGGCATTGGTGATTCAGCAGTGCTTTTTTGTCAAAAGTATTCGTACCCCTCGATCTTTTCCACCTTTTGTCACATTCCGTTTACAATCGCCAACGTATTGATTTCGGATTGGATGCGACAGAACAACACAAAACAATGCGTTTTTGTGAATTGGAAAGATGAAGGTGGTTTTCCACCTTTTTTTTTTTTTTTTACAAGTTCAAATCTGAAAATTTGACTATGTATTTGCATCTGATTCCTAGTAATGAAGCCCAATGCAATTACCTGCGTTCAAAGAAAAGTCACAAGTGGAAAATAACAAAGTATGATAAAATGGAGAATTTTAGGTAAGATTACAAAGCACTGTTTCAAGCTTTGATGATCTCACAAAGCTCAATTTTTAATATTTCATCTGAAAATGGGGAAAAAAGGTATTGCACAACTGCAGTCCTAACATGGCTGTCCACCTAAACCGATGGGAAACTGGGTTGAAGTAACCAGTGAAGCAGCCAAGAAACCTGATGTAGCTCTAGAGAAGCCGCTGTGGTCCACCGCTTTGATGGAAGAATCTGCTGATAGGGTGACTAGTTTCTGAAGGAAGTGTGGCAGCAACTTTGTCGTTGAAACATTGGGTGCCTTTAAATCGCAACTTAAAACCCACCGGTTTAGAGTTGCTTATGGCTAAATTGCAGGTTTTGATGTCTTTGATGTGGTTTTAATGTTTTTACCTTTACTTTTCATCTATTTATTAACTTCTTTTTATTTCTCTTTCACACTGTCTATGTAAAGCTCCCCGAAAAACGTCTCAGACGAATCAATGCGTTTTAACTAAAACTCTGAGGTGTGAGAATCCCTGTTAAATGGCGTTTTAACTAAACTCTGAGGTGTGAGATGTTTAACTGAAGTCCTACAAAGGGTGCGGGTTTTAATGTTTTATCTTCAATCTTTTTTTTCTTTTAAAAAATTATCTTTGTCTTTCTAACTGTTTATTCACAGTCACATGCTGTTTTTATTTTAATTATGTAAAGCACTTTGAAATGCCTTGCTGCTGAAATGTGCTATACAAATAAAATTTGATTGATTGATTAAAGAACAGAACAACCACAGGGTTAGTCAGAAAACTTACACCTAAATGTTCGACTACGTCTTTACGAGCCACACAAAGATGAGAGTGAGGTTGAGTCTGGTTCTCCTCGCTCTGTGGCCGTGCTGCTTAGCATGTCATGGAGTGATGCATCTCTAGACACGTCTGCCGTGTGTCAGGAAGTGAGAACAGGGTCTCATGGGGGTGCTGGGTTGGTGTGGGGGGGGGGGGCAAGAAAGAACCAACCAGAAGCTGGCAGAAGCACATAAAATGAAGAGTGCAACAGATGTTTTGCAGGTGAAATACACTGCAGAATATATGAAGCACACACTAAGGATTTGGGCAGAGTGCAAGACGGATCATGTATGAGGCAGCAGCATAGTTCAAGTTCACTCACTGAGAGCAAGTTTGCAGGTGTTGTCAAGTTTGTTGTTGTCAAGAGGAAAGCCATCGCTAAAAGAACTCCAACATGCAGTTTGCCACAACCGATTTAGGAGACACAGCAAAGACAAGGGAAGTGGCAGCGAACCAATGCTGCACATCACCCTGACAAATATCTCCCCGGTGGTGGTAGCATCTTGCTGTGAGGTTGTGTTTCTTCAGTAGGTGGAAAGGAATCCTAGCCAGAAGAGGGGAAACCCCAGAGAAAAAAAAAAAAAAGCTGTTGGAGGTTGCGAAACTCTAACGACCGGGACAGGGATTACCTTCCAGCAGGATTCCAGACAGACAGCCAAAACTATAATGAAATGTTTCGGCCTCTATAAATCCAACTCCGAGTCTCGTGAGAGACCTCAAAAGTTACGTTCCACATCACTCTCTTTAACACTTACGCTGGTTTGCCAATAAAAGCGGGGCAAAAAAAAGTCTTGATGTACTAATCCAATAGAGAGAGAGAAATACTTGCAGTAATAATTGCGCTCAACAGTGGTTCTACAAAGTTTTGATCAAGATAAGCTGAATACACACAGATGCAAAGTGTTTGGTAAAATATTGACCATCAGTCAGCTCAATTGACTGGTAGGTCACACAAAATCCCAACAAAACAGTGAAGTTTGTGGAAAGGTTTAGTCAGTATGAATACTTTTGAAAGCACTGTGATACACATGGATTTTAATCATCAAACCCTCATGCTTAAAATGT
The DNA here is from genome assembly GCA_033032245.1 of Poecilia picta. Lineage (NCBI taxonomy): Eukaryota > Metazoa > Chordata > Actinopteri > Cyprinodontiformes > Poeciliidae > Poecilia > Poecilia picta. The sequence continues at coordinate 23,600,748 of CM065362.1, forward strand.
GCAGTTGTTCATTTACTTGCAATTAACACCACCTTCTTCTTTTTTTAGCAGAGAACACAATCCTGACTAACTTCTTATTCTTATTTGCAGCCCCTAAAACAGGTTTTATCTTTTTGCTACAAAAAGAAAAAGAAAAAAAAAGTTTCATCAGACATGTCCTGGTCCAGCCGCTGGCTAACGAGGAGGTTAGGAAGTGCTTTCAGGGCAGAGGCGTGATCTATCCTGCAGCCCTGCTGCTAATCAGCACTCAGAGAAAGAGATAATAGAGCCAATAAAGGATATTGACAAAGAGGAACGCCGTGGGGAAAGCGGTGCGGGCGTGGCGATCGATGTTGTGTGGATTTTCCACAATGAAGACAGCAGCTGCTCTGCGCGAGGCGTCTTTCACGGATGACAAGCCGCAGCCCTGACTCTGCGCTTTTTCCGTCGGAGCCGCGTGGTTCTTGGCGTCGCCCTTCGCCGGCTCCTCAGCCGGCTCCTCTGCGGTGGTGCCCACCTCAACGGACTGGTTCGGTTGGCTGGAGTTGACGATTGGCACCAGGGCGTTTCCATTGGACTCGGCAAACTCCCTCAAAAGCTCCTTGATGGACAGACACACACAGACAGACTCACACGGATGCTTTAATCCAGTCATAGTCTGTGACTGGATTTAATGGCCTGGTATGCGATTCCTTACCCTGTGTAGATCCTCGATGGTTTGATGCTGCATTGTATAAAAATGAGCACAGGCATATTCCAACAGGGCACCAAAGATGAAGGTGAAGCAGATGCCCAAGTAAACATCTATGGCCTTTATGAAGCAGTTTGCGTTTGGCAGGGACGTGCGGGCCCCCATCATCAGAGTGGTCATGGTCAGGACGGTGGTCACTCCTGCAGATTTTAAATAGAATAATATTTCAATCGATTTACCTTAAGAAGAAAGTTTTCTGTGTCCAGGTGCTCAATGTGATTTTAGTGCTTTCTTTGTTAACCATGATCTTTGTGCAAGTTGTATTAACTCATTTGGCTCAAGACTTGTTAATTTCTTTTATTTTTTGTTATTATTTGAAGGATGTCCTGCAGCATATACATCTGTCTCTGCATCTCTATCTAGGTCGAATCCAGACTAGTTGATCGTTGACACTAAATCTCAAGGACTTGAGAGCAGAACATGTGAAACCTTTGCTTTGCTTTACAAGATGTTCAAAAATAAAATAAAATACTGCAGTTTAAGGAACGCTTTTTGACAGATTCTTTTTTTAATAATCCAATTTCAGTACGTTTTACAAAGAGAACCATAAAAAGAATCACTGGCTAAATAACCGCTCACCGCAAATGTGACAGGAGTTTAAAAGTGAATCGATCTATTTGTAAGATTGAAGCCATTGAAATAAGCAGGCGTTTCTGAGCAGCTATTAGTTTTCAGCTACCAATAAATCTGGATTTCTGGATCAGTGAATATGCCAAGAGAGTCATCTACTGCTAGTAAGAATTATGCTGCTTATAATGTTTAGCTAGCACTGCACTTTAAATAACCAGTAAATCCCCTTTTTGTAGAGCGAATATGTTCTCTCTCAATCTGAGCCTAAAAACTTGACATTGTTTTGTTTTTCATCAAAACTCTGTTTTTTCCCCTCAAACGTGTTAAGCCATCTCTTTGTCTGATCCTTTGAAAAAATAGAAGTAATTTAAAGTGCCTGAACTAATACGTGTGAAAAACATACATAACTGACTCGATGTTTGTTTTATTTTTACTTCTAATGATGTGAATGTGAAGAAATTTAACCTGAGCAAGAGAACAGAGTTGGACCTTATGCAATGTGCTTTGGTTTGTAAGACCAAAGCACATCACAAGTGAAGATTGGTCCATAATTTATGTTCAACTGTGACATAAAACTAAATGTTAAAGAAATGACATTTGAAACTAAAAATATTAAAATTGACAAAATTGTTCATTTCTGCCAATCATACAGTTTACTAATAAAACATATTTTAAATTATATGCCTGCTATGGGAGCCAAAAGGCTACTAACACCATCAAGCAAGCAGCATGAGCAAAAAGCTTTTTAAAAAAAAAAAAAAAAGAAAAGAAAATAAAACCAGAAGTATAGATTATGGTGGGTTGGAACCTAATCTTTAAAAGTCCATAAACTGCAGAAGTTTTGGACTTTTGCTTTGAACATCACAAATAAAAAGAGATAAAGTAACAAAGCCCATAGCTTCATTCTGACATAAAAATGCCTCGGTGAACACCCTCAGCCCTTTAGAAGTCAAACTCCACCGACAAACTGGCAAATATTCAATACATTTCTGCTGCTGCTGCTGCTGCATCCAGCCAGGTCTGCCGACACACATTTAATGAGCGGTTCTACATCCGGTGCCTCTGATTCAGCTAACGAGATCCCATCAGCCACCGGTGCTGCGTTCAATATAACCACAACTGGCTTGTTTGGAGTCAATGCACGACGTTTCTGGCAATTCTGTTGTTTGTCTGCACTTTTTGAAGAGTATTTTAACAAACCACACATTGGCTGGTTATGATGCCTTGATGCAGCTCACACTCCTGCTTTTCCACTGCTCTCAGATTCAACCGCAAATGCAGTGAGTTTACTGGACGAGGGATTTGTAAAGTGTTGGGTTGGTTATAGGCAAAATGTATTTTTCCAAAAATATTTAGACAGTCATTTAGATTTTAGTTTTTAGTTGTCAGATAAGACATACCCCAAATATTCTGGAAGTAAACAAAACTCCAAACATTTCAAAAAAGAGGAAAAACCATTATTCCTCACAGTGACACATCCCAATAAAGCAACAACCTGTTTTTCACTGGTAGCATCCGGATTACAGAGATTTGAAGAATCAATTGTTAAAGCAAAAATTAAAGTAAAGCAGTTTATGATCAGAATGACTCCTACTGTTTGTGGAAACTTGAGAAAATTTGGAGAAAACATAAAATTATTGCTATTGTATGTTGAATTCTGTAATACTTTTCTGACCTGTCATAGATGGACGTCACACTTCCATTAGGTAAGCAAAAATCTCCAGACTACTGAGTGACAATGTCATTTGTTCATATGAAAGGCATACAACCCGATGCCAGCCATAAGAGTACAAATCTGTACTTTCACGTGAGACTTGTTAAGTTTATTGTGTGCAAAACTACAATGGTTAAAGCTGCGGGCGTGATGGATCCACCTCATCAGCTGCAACTCACTGGTTCTCAAGTGGAGTAAACGTTCAAATTTAACATTGTGCTGTTGTGCAGTGGCATTCAACATGCATGTTCCTGTCCTGACACTTGAAATGCCTCCGAAAACATTTTGCATTGCAGCCCGGATTGTGTTTGGTAAAGAAGACGGGGACAATAATAACAGTCATCTGAAACTATGTAAACTCTTAATAACTATGTCTATGTTATTGCATCCGATGATGCTGTGCTGCTTCAGTTTGAGTTGTTTAAAAGACTGTGATGGTAATTTTGTCCAGCAGAACCAGTTGACTGTAATTAAGCTACAATAGAAGAAGGCTTAAAAAGACACAATTACTGCAAACCAGACGATATTTGGATTTAATTTAGTCGGTAAATGCCTGCTAAAGCTGATCAAAAGGTAAAGAAAAAAGGAAGAAATCAAAAAGTGTTTTTGAGTTGCCAGTTGTTTATGTCTCCTTTCTTGCAACGTCGCAAAAGTTTCCATTTTAATTTGACTCAGAAGCCTCAGAAGAGGCTTGACTGGTACATGGTGTACATGGTGTACCAGTATCATAAAGAACAAAAAAATACTGACCAATGCACGTTCGGGCTGGCACAGATGATTGGCTGATCCAGAAAGAGACCCAGGAGAGAACCACGAGCAGAATGGAGGGGACGTATGTCTCCAAGATAAAGAACAAGACATTTCTGCGCAGGGAAAAATGCAGCACCAGCTTGGGGTAATGACCTGTTTAGAGACATGAGACAGCACAGCTCTCTAAACGCATAAAAGCAATGGATCGCGTTCACGTTTGAACATTACTCCACTCTGTACCTGTTTCGTACACGGCCTCCGTCACTGACGTGTAGTAGCTCTCTACGCTGTACTGAGCCAGACGCAAGGTGTCCAGACCCTTAACAGAGTCGTTCCCTCTTGTCCAGTAGAACACCACGTCCTGGATGTTGTAGCCCCCTGACAACGCAGCACATGTGCTATTGGTACATGGTTATAGCATCAAATCTGCACAGCAACAAAGAGCTTATACTACACTACACTGACGATGAAGATGTGAAGCTACAGAGGTAATGGAAAGAAGACAAACACTCTTGGCAGAGGATCGGTGTGAAGGAAGTACTCACAGCTCTCCAGCTGCAGGGTGCACACCTGTTTGTCCATGGGGTATTTGGTCAGGTCCATGTTGCAGGCGATGGTAGCTGTGATGCTGTCGAGTTTTCAAAGCAAAAGCATCAAAAACTATTTCCCCCCCTTCCTCTTCCCAATAAAAGTTTTTTCCTTCTTTTGTTGAGCACAAGACGGCAACAGATCAGTGAAAACTAGGAACTGCTTTTCTTCCGAGTGACAGTTAAAAAACAAAGCAAAACAAAACAAAGGCCCTGATTTGATATGTCTGCAAATATTTTCACCATTTGATGTTTTATTCACGTTTAACTCTCTCACTCTAACTGTGGAGGGTGAAGTTTCCTCCACATGTTGTGTCATTTTCTTGCTTTAAAGAAAGTACTGCCACACTTATGTCATTATTCGGATTATTCACGGTTTGTTTTGTTTTAATCACTGGTTTTATATCATCACATTAGGATGTGCAATCATTACTGACAGGTGAGTTAAATCAGGTGATGACATCAGGGATGAGAAGGGAGGAGTTTATGTTGTGTAGAGTTATTTTTGAATTAAAAAAAACAGCTTTGCTGCACCCTGACACTCAGACGACGCTATAAAGTTAATGACCTGCGCTAAAGGGAAGACCGCGATGTTTGCGATGCCACTTTGGATATGTTGACTGAATGTAAATATGCAAATATAGAGTCACAGGGATTCTCTTTTAAATAGTGTGGAATAAACAGGTGAGATTCAATGTGCTTAACTCAGTCATCACTGTCTTTTTTTTAAATATCTTTTTTAAAGAGATAAATTGGACTTGAAGTTCCACAATAATATCACATATTGTATCACTTTGTATAACAAAGCAATAACAACTAACAACGTCTAAAACGTTTGCTGTGCACATGGCTTTCCATTTATGAATAAGAGAAGTGTGTTGTGCATCGCCATTCACCGCCTCCTCCACCCCCGTCAATACTTTTTAAAGCAACCTCCAATTAGTAATTTAGACATATGTCTCTACCAGCTTTGCACATCCAGATATTGAAATTCTGCCCGTTCCTTTTGACAGAACAGCTCAACCTTAGCTGAAATGAATGTAGAAATTTCTATGAATATCAACTATGAAGTCCCATCAAAGATTCTCATTTATTTCAAAAGATACAGATTTATTTTTATTTTATCCCCCCACAAAACAATTTTGTTTTTTTTTAAACGATTCCGCTTTTGATCCGACTTTCTTGTTGGGGTTGTTATGCAGCTGGGATATGAACCTTTACCACAGAGTCAAGTCTGCTGCTTCCTCCAGCAAGTTTTCTTTCATTTATTTATCCCTATTCATCACCCAATCACAAAAATTACAAATAAAGATGAACATAAAATATGCTGTTTGTCTGAAAAGTGTGGCATGTATATATTCAACCCCCTTGACTCTTATACCCATCATTAAAATCCAAAGCAAATAACTCTTTTCCCGTAAGACTCGTAGCTGATGTCTCGGCATGAAAGTTTGCTATCTATTGCATAATTCATGTTTAACTCCAAGTCTCGATAATCTATCATCCTAAAAAATCCCTTAGCAACACAGTAAACATTCAGATGAAGCGCTCTGCATGTTCGAGGGCAGCTTCCTGACTCATTCAAAGCGAGTTGCACGGTCCATGTTGACATTCATGAATCACCGTCTGTCTTATTCAGCCAGACGAAGGGTAAATCTACACATAATGCGAAGCTGCTCTTTTTTTTTCTTCTATTAAGCTTTGGAGTCAAAACAAAGTTCCGCAGCCGGGTGACGAAACAGATTAAATGTCAAGACACATTTTCATAGATGCCAAGGACATGACAAATCAAAGCAATTTAAGGGACACCAGGCATCTAGAAATGAAGTGTCACTCCCTTAAGGTTCATGACTGGGTGGTGATGCATCCGTGATTCCTTCCTGTTTGGAGTAGGACCTGAGGCCTGAGCGCGGCCGATTGCAGGAAAGGTGCAACGTACCGGAGCGCGTAGAGAACGGTGCCGTTGCTGAAGATGCGGATGAGGCGGTTCTCCACCGTCACGTCGTGAAGGAACGAGCGCTTCGAGTCCGGGATGAAGGTGTCCGGGATCCAGAGCAACGACACAAGCCGCCCGTCCACGCTCACCTCTCGTTCCCGGGAAACACCAGCCTGGAGTCGCGCCACCGCTGACGGAGAAAGATGGTCGCTGTGTAGTCCTGACAGGACGGCATCAAGAAGAATTTCTTTAATATTTTTGTTGCACCACCTCATTTATTAAGCCCAGTTGCTAAAGAAGAACAAAGCGGAGTTTGGTGTACCATATTTATTTCAGAGATGGCGTCGATGCTGGCGATATCTAGACTCATTCCAATCTCCACAGGACCTTCTGTTGTAGACAAAGACAAGAAATGGGGTCAAAATCCAATCGGCAAACACAAAAACTGGGAAAAAAAAAAGAAGTATTCTCAGTCTTTTGATTACCGTTGAAATTGGGCCTTAGGTAGCGGTTGTATCCCTTCATGAGCCTCTGAATGGTGGGCTGAAGCTGAGAGCCGTTCCACTCACCCCAGTGGTTGTTAGGGAACATGCAACCACTGAAGAGGAAGAGAAGAGGCCAGTCAATGAGAAATGGACAATAGAAGAGATTGAGTTTCAACAGCAGTTCGCTCACCCCTGTGTGACGGTAAGGCAGATGAGGAGGAGCTCATTCAGCTGGACAGTCATTGCGGATCAACAGACGGAGGTCAACGGCGCTGCTCAGATAACGTGAGGAAAGGAGTGAAAAGCGCATACGTGTAATTCTCCTTCAATAAAAGTTCAGTGCTCCTTGAGCATTTTCATGTTTTGTCATGTTTCAATCAGAAATTTCCAAGTAGGATTTTAAGTGGGAAGCGGAAGAAGAAAAACAACAACTTTAAATCTGAAAAGTGAGCAGTGGGTTTTGTTTCAGCCTCTTCTGAAACATTCCCACAGCATGGTGAAGTCACCACTGTGTCTCATGATGGGAATAATGTGCAGAGGTTAGTTTTACAACAAACATAGCTATGTACACCAAAATGTTACATTCTGGTTTCATCTGTCCATAGCAACCTCCTCTACATGTTTTGTTGTGTTTTCCACACGGCGACTCGCCAACTTGAAGCATCTCCTCTACGTAGTTAATGCCTCATTTCCTTATTTGTTTGATTTGTTGAGTTTATTACTAAAAGTACAACATCACAGTACCATTCTTTTTTGTCTACTAACTTTTATTCTTTAAATACATTTGGCAAGTTTGAGATTTTCAACTTGGGTGTGTCAGTTTGTCAAAGGTAGACGCACAGTAATAAATGGTTTTAGATTAATTTCTTTAACTTTTTTTTCTAGTTTTCAAGTTGACTTTTGTTAGAATCTTAAAGGCAGTAGAAGCAACCTAAACCACATACAAAGGTTTTACAGTGAAGTCATCCTGTTGACAAATTCTTCCACCTTTCCCACTGACCTTTCTAGGATTTGCAGATGTACGTCTGATTGTGTGACTTTTCCAAAACTAGGGATTTCCTCTTACAGCACAGACATTGCATTATTGGTTGCTTATCCTTTCAGGGGTATTCCAGTGAAGTGAATACCCCTAAAAAGAAATACAAGCCTCTCTTTTCAAAAGATTTCTTTGGACCATTGAAGCTTGCGGTATATACCGTATATACAAATATGAAAAGGTTCAAGTTGTGCGAAGACTTCACAAGTCATTCCCCTTCGCACCACATTGCAGGTTGGCACAGCTTTGCCATTGGATGGCAGCGTCTGACTGGAGTGTGGTTACACACCCTCAGGGGAAATCTGCAGCACAAGAGTCATTCCAGCGCCTTGGAGTGCTTCATCTCCACCAACAAATGCACAGGAATGTGGTATCGATCCCATACCTCCTGGTCAACACCGTTGCATCAGCAGCTGCTCCATTTTGCACAACTTAATGACACTGAGCAGATATGCGTCCACCTGTACATTTACATGTTTTAGCTGAAGTTTCTATGTGAAACAGTGTGCCTTGGTTTGTCGATGTGTGGTGTCACAGCCTCATGGTTTATTCACTCTGCATCACAGACAACTAATCACACCTCTAACTCACTGTGGGGTCCTTGTTGTCACTGGTTGAAACGCCCCCACCCCCTTCCTCTCCAACCGCCTGCAGATTAATCTTACTGCCACTAATAGAAAGCGGAGCTCTCATGTCTTGCTGTTATGCAAATCCATGTTTCTGTCACCAAAGCAAAACATCTTGCAGATGAGTTGCATTGTGGCAGATTCATTAATTGACCATGGTGGACACATGAACACAAATGACTGTCCCTGCTCTTGGCCAAACTGAAAGTTAAAGGGTGGAAATTAATAGGAATTACGGTAAATGCCCTCATATTGTGTGTTCATTGCAGCTTTATTTGAGTCTTTCCCTGAACGTTCAATTTTTATTGCTTATTTTTCCCACAATTTTGCTGTTCACAAACCCCCCAAATTATTTGGCGTCTTTCCATTTCACCCCTTAAAACATGCCAGCACAGCTTTATCTCTCATTTAAAAGTTGCCCTTACCTGCTTTGACGTTTGCCCTCCTATCTTGTGGCTCTTCTTCTTTCACCCTTATCTCCTCTGCAGCCTTATCCTTTGTTCCCGCCGTAGTCTCCCGCCCCTCTTTGTGCCCCACGTGTTAAGTCGTTTTCTCCTCGCAGTTAGTTCTGAATAAATCCCCGCGTTCCTTCAGCAGACCACAGCTGCATCCTACGCCCCTGTGCACAAGCCGCGGCTGGTTGTTTTACTGTTTGTGCAAACTCCCACCACCTCTCTGCACAGCTGTATCCATCTCCCCACTGAGCCCCGTGTGCATACACCCCTCCCTCTGTCTCCCAGTCTTCATCCCTCTTCCACTTTACTCTCCTCAGCATCACATTTGAGCTGCAGCTGCTCCTACACACTCAGTCATTTGCATTGAAATTCCATCTGTGGGCATTCCTAAGCAAAATAAAATACTTCCATAAAAAAAAAAAAGCATAATGTCGATAAAACCAATCCTACCATCTTTTAGATCTCTACCCGAGTACTTTTCTCTGACCTTTATCCTCTGACCTTTGGTGGTGGATCCAAGTTCAAGAAGTCTAAATTCATGGAGTCTGAAAATAAAAGTTACAACAAAAAAAGTAAAATATGGATTATCTTTTAGAATTACAATAAAAAAGTAAAATAATGGAAAACATCATTAAATGCTTAAACAAAAATCATTCGTGACACTTTACAGAAGCTTCATTTATGGGTTTTCAATATGAACGTCTGCCATATTTTGCTTTCAGACACACAATTAATTATCTTCTAGTTGAGAAGCCGTTATATGCAGACGGCTGATGACACTTTTCTTGCATCACAAATGTTTCATCGACGCTGAAAGAAATGACACACGGTCATAATTATCTGATGCACAAATTGTGATAAAAAAAAAAGAACAGAGAAACAGATTGACGTAATCATGAACGTCTCCTGGTTGAGTCGTTATCTTAAAAAAAAAAAGAGTAATCAGACATGATCACAAATGCCTAAATTATATAAAAAAAAACATTAAACACCTGATGCCATCAGTTATGATACAAAAAAAAAGAATATATCTAAGTTATATTTTTTTTTTTCAGTTTTGTTGCGATATTGTTTTGACCTTTTTAATTTAAGCATTTGCTGCCACTGGAAATGGTTGAATCCAACAAACAGTCTTTATTTTTCTCTCTCTTGCCCTCTCCTCTGTTTCCCCCCCTCCCTCCCTATGGCAGCGAATCGCTGGCTACCTCCCTCTATCTCCCTGACACCACCACTCCTCAGAGGCTCCCGAGCCCTCCGCTGTCTCATTCCCTCATGCCCTCGCCATCCTCACCTCCGATGCATGTTCCCTTGCATCAGTGTCATTATCTGAATTAGAGTCTCTCCCTTTTTTCCCCCCCACATCTCTGTCCTCACAGAAGGGAGTTCTGCTGGTTGTTTTGTTTTTTCCTCTTGTAAGACGTCTTGCTTTTCTCCAGCCGGGTGCACATTTATGTCATTGCCCTGAAATTTCTGAAGAAGATCACACACTTTCTGAAATTCTTAATGTTGATGATTGGGATTTATTCCATACATAGGGGGTAATTTATCTCCAGCACACCTGATATTGTGTCATTAATCTTTATGAATTCCTTGCCCTCACATAGCTTAGCATCATCTGTAATAACAGCCTGACCTTTCTGGGATGTAACCAGCAGAAGGTGCGGCATATGCAAAGAATCCCAACTACTTGGTTTTTGTAGTTCTTCATGGATAATGTGATCCGACTGCAGGTGCTTGCACCTACCGCTCTCCCGCTGTTTCTGTCTGAGCTGATACATGGATACCAACAAGACCTGTGCTTGTTTTTTTTATCAATCCTTTACAAAATTTGCATTACAAAGCTGTCTTCTCATATTTTTATCTTTACACCAGATGACAAAGCACAGTGCAGCGAACAAAGTCTGATTTGCATTCTCCAGAGTTTCATGACGTGGCTTCTGGAAGACGAAGAAGCAACAGATGGAGATGTTCGTGAAGCACCTGAAGGGGATTAAAATGAATGTTTCACGTGTGAGTTATGGGTCTAGTGCACAATTATAGCCTCAGTGATGATGTCAGAATAACACAGAGATTCAGTCAGCGTTCATGGGGGGACTATCTGCATTTCAATCTCTACCTAGGTCTGTCTGCTGCCGGGTTTGCATTCATTCCATTTTGTTTGTTTCATTTGTTTGAAATTGCTGTTTACAGCTGTTTCCCTCCCCGACGGTTCCTCTGAGTTCGTTCTTGGCCGGATCGATTTACATGTTTTATTGTTTGTGGGCTCAGTTTGATTTGTGCTTGTTACCAAACGTCAATCTTCTGTGGATGTTTATGCATTTGAGGGGTGCTTTTGTTTTGGGGGGAGGGGTCTGGGGGTCTCAGGTCCATTTAGCTTTGGACTCAGACTGGATCGCTCAGACTAAACAAACATTTTAATCTTCTGCAGTTTCATTTTTTGCACCAAAAATAAATAAAGTATTTCAGACATAAACTGCTTGCTTGTTGCACAATGACCATGTTCATTGTTGCTGCGCTTTTTTTGCAATTTGTCCGTTTTCTTCTGTTTTATGAATTCGATTGAATCAGGAGACGTTAGTATAAGAACATGTAGCATGAAACATAATTTGAAAATGAATTAAATAATGGCAGGTGTGTGTGTGTGTGTGTGTGTGTGTGTGTGTGTGTGTGTGTGTGTGTGTGTGTGTGTGTGTGTGTGTGTGTGTGTGTGTGTTTGATTAATTTGATGTTTAATACACTGGTATTCATCTTTTACCTCCATCTGGTCCAAACAATCCACATCTCCTTTTATTTTCCTGCAATAAAAGCAGGGAGCTCGTTTTTTTCTGCAAGAAGTCGATCAAAGAAATGATCTGAAACAAATCAAAGGTAGCCCCGGCTCTGTGACTCTGTGATGAACAATCAGTGGCAGACAAAATAAATCCATGGAGCAGTGCAGCACAGGACCAGGAGCAGATTATGTTTGCTCTGGGTAAAATGAACAGTTCTAATTTAATAAACCACTGAATTAGCTATGTGTTTGATCAATTATTCATGTATATTATGTATTCATTAAAAATGCACATTCGGGAACAATTAAGCAATGTGTCAATTCATTAGAATTTTGAACTCTGGGCTCTTTATTGTGAAATAAATGGCTGTGGTACAGTAAATTGGTGCAATTTTAGATCTTTTGGATTCATATCAGCTAAACAAAAACCTGCTTTTCTTTGCCTTGGATGCACTTTTTTTTCTGCCTCCATGTTTATTGTAGATCAATGCGGACGATTCAGCTTCACTGATCAGATTCATTTATTTTACAGCCGAGACCAACAATAAGAGGTAGTATTAATTCCATGCTTTGCTTTTCATGTTCATGTATTTTTTTCTGATGCTTTAGAAAAATGGGATGAATTTACCTTGTTGCTCTCTAGTCACATTCGACAAACGGAACATGAAGTCGAACCTACGACTTTCCGGTCTAAAGACTCCTGCTCTTCCTACTGAACCACAGTCTCTTAAGTCGCTTCACTTTTCCTAAGTGGAGGTAAAGCCCTTCCACTTAAGAGAGCAGCTGCTTTCATGTGATGACTGGAAATGTCACAGTGATGCCCATGAGAGGGGCAGGAATGCATCTTCCTTAACTGACTCTGATGGCTGCCATGTCTAGAAGGAACGTATGAATTAATACGGCGAAAGATGCTTCCTGTCCTGAGCCGTCCGCCGTCCCTCCATGTTGACCGCTCTGCTCTGTCTTCTTGTGGGGCAGGTAAAGTGTTTTCTGTTGTCTCTCGTCGGATCCTAACGGGGAAGAGCTTTGACTTGAAACACTCGAGAGATTTTGTTAGTCGCTTTGGTTGCCGTGATGATTTTATGTTTGGACGTTAACAAAATGGCATTGTGCATTTATGATACCTGTTAATATCAGAGTATCAACTGACTATCTTCAGTAGCAAGTCAATTGTGCTCTGCTAAGAAGTACTTTTGTAAAATGAGGCACTTTTAATATTTTTCATATTTTTGTATTGTTCATTTGTTGTTGTTGTTGTGATGTAATATATTACTTTAAGTTTTGTGCATTGGCTCTAAGTAATTAACAAACATCAGTTTGTGCTTAATCTATATTATAGCTAATCTTTGTGAAGTGATTTAGTGAAATACATTCATTTTTCAATAATATCAACACTTGTATTTCTCAGTGTACAGTTTTCTTAAAAAGCAATAGCTGATCTTATACACATCTCTCAGCTTTACCTTCCTGTTGAAGCGTTTGATGATGTTTGTCAGCTGCGGGACTTCTTGTGTTAGGATCGTTTTTGAGTCTCCAAAGAACAATAAATTCACAAAAGAATAATTAAAATCCATCACATAGAGTGTGAGAGAATGTTCTGTTGGGACCAGAGCAGAAACTGACTTTAAGATAAAGTAACCGTGACGGTGCATCGGGGATGCAAACGCTCTTGCTAAAAGAAACTCTCACAGGAATAAAACCACAATGGAAAATCAAAAGGGAAAACTGACTCAAACATCCCCGAAAGCATTGTTGATTCATTAAAGTTCATATGGTAACAACTTTGTAATATTTCTTCAGGTTTCTATTCAGAGGAAACTCTATTCTACTCTTTGATCTACTTTGTATGATTTTTTTTTCAGATACATTGCTGTGTGTAGCTTCAAATTTTAAAAAAAGGTTTTCTATATGTGTGTTTACACACCTCTTATTAAGGATTAATTGCAAACCCAGCAAGCGAAACTAAAACAGCAGCTCATGACTGAGGGGAAAACCCCATTGCAGGAATTTTCAAGCTGTATTATCAACAAGTCATATCACAACAAAGAGCAATAAAACTAGTGACTTGGTGTAGGTGGGCATTTTTTGAGACTTTTGGGAACTGCAATTATGTCCAGATTTGAGATTTAAAAACTATTTAGTGTGAAATAAGATGGTTTTATGACTTTATTCTTATGCTTCTTCAGTTTTATGGATTTTGAATAGTTGAAAGTTTATGTAAACATCAGAGATATTAAATCTCAGAGATGGTGGCAATTTGTTGTAAACACAATTTTCTTTCTTTCTTTCTTTTTTTTTAAATTGAGTTAATATGTTCTCTGGTCCTCATTGTGCATGACAAGCATTGCTACCCTCCTGGGTCTTCCTCAAATTGACTTCAAACTGTAATGCAACGGTGTGTTGATACATTAATAATATAGAATTTACAGTCTGACTCAGTAAGTGTTTGTTTGATGATAACCCACAACTCCTTCTCTCCTGCCCCAGAGCTCCATCCTGGTCTGCCAAAAGGTCACACCGGGGCAGTTTTTAAACCTGTCAGTGGGAGGAAAAATCTCAAAGCTCATCTTTACGGGCAGGATGTATCCACTGGGGTTAGAAGTCTTTCCTATCATAGGAGTAAGTCAAAGATTATTCTTCCCACACACAGATTTGGGACTTGACTGTTTTCCCTAAGCCATCAAACAAGCCGACCACCTGGGAGTCTAAAGCTCTGGTCTTTAAATCAATCTTTTCTGTTGCTGTGCAAGTCCATTGTAATTTCATTATAAATAGAAACACCCTAAAGCACAAATCTGAATTGCAATGCTTGAGGACAAAGTACAGTGCAAGACTTTCATACTGTATATTTTGTAAGAATCGTGGTTACCATAGCAGTTGATTGGAATTTTATGTAACTGGATATTTCATGTGAATTGGAAGCAAATTTATAGATAGTTTTCAAAAACTATCCATGTACATCAGTCTCACAACACCAACCCCACTGTAGGTAACAGCAGTGGCAGCATCATGCACTTGGAATATATTCTTTCGGCAGAGATGGAAAACGTGATTGGGTTTGGTGGGTTAAAGGAAATCTAATTCCTTCCATAATCTAATAATTCCTCTGGTGGCTTGAAATCAAACTCGCTTTGTCTTCAAGCTGCTTCATTTCTACGTGGCACAAATCCAACAAAGTGTGAGAGAAATTTCCCAGCATTTCCAGTCCACACCAACATGACTGCATCGCTAAAAAGCTGAAGATTTGTCTGTTCTGTCATTCCAGCACAACCCAAAGGTGAGATCTGGTGACCGTGGAGGCTCCCGGTGAACTCACTCATGTTAAAGAAAGCAACTTGACATGATGTGAGCATCGTGTGACGACGCGTTATCTTGCTGGAAGTAGCCATCAGAAGATGAGTTCACTGTGACAATAGTGG
Source organism: Poecilia picta (assembly GCA_033032245.1). NCBI lineage: Eukaryota > Metazoa > Chordata > Actinopteri > Cyprinodontiformes > Poeciliidae > Poecilia > Poecilia picta. The sequence goes on from CM065362.1 coordinate 23,615,826, forward strand.
GGTGGACATGCTAACATGCTAAATTGGTTGTAAGAAAGTATCCCCACACACACTTCCAGTCCTGAAATGTTGATGCATCTACGTTTCATGTTGCTTAGACCGTATTCCTCAAACGCTGATTGAAACAAGTGGACATTTCAGCTGTTGCTGCTTTTATGTTGAGCGGTTTCATTTTTTTTTTCTGACCTGTTACATTAATAAAGCATTTTAATTACACAACCTGTAAAGTTGAGAGATGTTGGAGTGGAAAAGTCCAGTCAGACACACACGATAAAGTCTTTAACATATTTTTTTCTTCTTCAATCTAAAAGCTTGTTTTCACTCCAGCAAGTAACCTTAACCACTTCTACTAAATGCACTTAGTTGCAGTCATGTGACTGCCGATTACAATTTGTTACAATGTATTGATCTACACCCTGTTTTCTACTTTTTCAGTCATTTTTCTTATCATCTTTACCATCGTAGATTAGAAACCATCGTTTTCCTGTTTATTTCAGCAACACTCCTGTGCAGTGTGGTCGTCTATCTACTGATAACCTTCAGGCATAATTAGACTATTGATGGTCTGGGAAAAAAAAAAGCTCATTTGCTTTCCTGCTGGAAAAGAATGAGCAGCATTTTGTTCTCTTTCATCGTCTTCAATTAGCCATGCTTCATGCTTCTCTCTCCTTTCAGTCCCCGATAGCAACAGCAAATTTCCTTGATGTTCTCACAAGATTAAGCAATTTTCTGGTTTGTATTTTAAACAGGGAATTAACAGGTGGGCACACAGAAATAAGAGAGTTAAACCTAATTTTCAACAAACGACCAGAGGTTTTTCCAGCCAAGCTCTGAATAAACCCCCCCCCAAAAAAGAAACATGTCCACTGACCAAAGGCCAACCACGTACGGTTTTACTCCATCTATATCTCGCAATCTGTAGTACCTTTCATTTCATCTCTGGCCATTCGAGTGAAACACTTTGGCCTCTGTCACCTCACTCTGAGAGCTCTCATCTGTTTTTATCAGCTGAGCGAAGTGTGAACCCATCAAGTCGCCCCGTAGATCTCTGGGGAGATCTTGTGGATTTGTGTCATTTCCCACACCAAAATGCAGGAAAACACAAACAGATATACAAAGATATAAAATGCTTTTAATTTGCACGATAAACTATTGTCATGACAGCCATTCCCAGTAATAATAATGCCGCCTCCGTTGATTTCCCCACTTTTTGAACTGGCTGTACGCTTTCATAGGTCTTCCTGTCTTTAGAGACCTGCTGTGCAGCATCTCGCCAGTGTGGCAATCTTGGAATCAGTCTTACTGACACATGTTCGCTTCCATCCAGCGTCATCAAGCCCCTCCCCGGTCCTTTCGGAGCAAACCCTGCCTTCCCTGTGATTCCACTTGAAATTCAGATGAGTAAAATGTCAGAAGCGGTTACCATCTGGACCCGAGCGGCAGCTTATTGAATTCCCATGGAGGGAGAATGAGCAATTCATTTCACTTCCATCACCTTTCGTCCAATTGCAGTTTTTGAGACACTTTTTCCTTCAATCCGCTTCATACTTGTCAGTTGTTCAATGTGCAACATTGACATAAAGAGAAAAAAGTACGTCTGGCAAACCTTTTAGGCCAAACTTGATTTATCTCATCGTTGGATAAATGAATTGTGACACTGGGGTATTATTCCAGGACTTCCTATTTGAGTTATTTTGGGGGGGGGAGGGGGCGAAGCCCTTGGGGCGCGGTGGGTGAGAACTAAATGTTCTTTTAATGATAAAAATTCATAACTGGACAAAAGACATGCTGTCTTGCTTCTCAACAGGAATAATTGGTGCTGGCTTTCTTCTTGTGGAGTTACATGAGAGCCAGCAAATGAGCTAACTCTGTCAACTAGAACAGCAAGTTGCTCTCATAAAACTCCCTTTCCACTGATGTTTCCCTTTAGCCTCTTTTTCTGAGTTTCAGCATTTTCTGCTCTGCAGCTGTACTCGTCGCTACAAACTGCTTAATTGAGCGCAATGAAGGTTGTGCACCGCCATTAAAAGCCTACATTTAAGGTGATAAAGGCTGTTGTAGAAGGCTTTCAGCTTTAAATTCACTGGGAGGGATGCTGATGAGTGCTCAGTTCACATAACCTCACAAAAAATAAATAAAAATAAAACATCACAGCCAAAGCAGCTTTACCTTTCTTTATGGAAACAGAACTGTATGAACTGTATGGAAAGGTGGGGGGAACCTCTGCTCTCAATGAGGGTCCCTCCACTGGGGGGATCTGAAACTCCTCTTCCAGCTCCAATTTTAATAGACTTTGCATATGTAAACCCACATGTGTAACTAGAGGGAGGACTGGATTGCTAGCTTTTGTGCCTGCACACAGGATGTGGTGGTGTTTCAGCGGGAGCTCTGACCAGGGGGTCCGACTCCCTTGACCTCCCTACGGCGGTCTTGTTAGATAGCATGCTGGGCCGTTGGGCGTTGAGGTGCTTTTATGGGTGCCTGGTGCCAGGGTAACCACTTTTTGGGCTTGACTTTCCATTTGTTTGTAATTTAGACGTTCTTTATTTAGAAAAGGCAGGACTGTATACAGTCCTGCCTTTTCTAGGCAAGGAAGGCCTGTATTTCTTTTCAGTGAAAATGCTTTTTGTGACCGCATGATGTGACTTTGGGTTATCTTGCATGGACGTGGCCCGAAAAGATGTCGCCTCCAAAGGACTTCACGTTGCCCTAAAATCTTAGTGTAATTTTCTGCATTATGGCTGCCAAAAGCCATGAGACAAGCTGTAGTTTCACAGTGCTTGGGATTTGGACTTGAAGCAAATGAGATCTATTTGTATTACAAAAAAAGTGTCTAGATTATGGATTTTTCTCACAAGAGAATAAATACTTTTTTTATTTTTCACCCCCGTTGCTCGACTCCTGAAAAATGGGTATCGTTGTTCACATTTCATTTTCCTTCTTATGTGTAACTAACCATTTAAGCCAGGTATCCCCAAACTTTTTCTTGTGAGGGCCACATAACTTTTCCCTTCTCTGCTGGGGTGTCAGAGTCAGTTTGTAACAGAAAAAGTGTGACGATTGCAGTAGTGCCTAAATGCAAAAAATTATTGTTTTCCAGAAAGCACAATCAAATAACCCTCTCTGGGTTCTTCACAGAAAAAATCCAGGAAATAACACTATTTATTAAATAAATACCGTATTTTCCGGATTATAAGCCGCAACCCTAAAGTTTTTTTTTTTTATTTTAAAAAACCAGTAAATATACATTATAAGTCGCAGATATTTCTGTCGCTCCAGGTTTTCCACATAGATGCAGCAGCAGAGGGGGGTGGACATCCAAAATCTGAGTCATAACAGGTTAATTGAATATCACATTTATTACGGTTGAAAAAGAAAAGTTGCCAAGTTTAGATTTAACTGAACTGATTACAGTAGTTTCCGAACAGTACTGTTTCCGAACAGTAAATGTAACAGTAAAATTGCTGGTCCTTCTGCTACTAGCATGTGCTAAATGAAAATGGGCACTTTCTTCTTCTTCTTCTTTAAATTTCAACGGCAGCTTGCATCCATTATTGTTGCACTACTGTCATCTACTGGATCCAAATATCTATGCCTCAAATTTTCACAATAATCCCTGTATTATTTAAAAAATGAAAAATCTTCTTTTTCCCCTCAATGCTATTTAACTTATCAACAACATTCTAAAATTTCAATTCCCTATTAAAACCTAATTCCGTTTTAATGGCCTCTTTCTTCTTTTATTTCTAATTAAAAGAAGAAAGAGCAGGAAGTGCTAAAGGGCTCTGGTGGTTGAAGAAAAATCGACATGTAAGCCACATGGTTCAAAGCTTAGGAAAAAAGTAGCGGCTTATAGTCAGGAATATATGGTATATGAAAAAAAATCTAAACACTCTCTGGTATTGTTCAGGGGGCCAGACCAAATGTGGAGGCGGGCCGCATCCGGCCCCCGGGCCGTAGTTTGGGAACCACTGATTTAAGCTCTACATTTGTGGCAATTAACCTTCTCAAAAGTAAAGCTCTTTGTATTTTCAACTCTCAAGTCCATTCTGATGAAACACTTTTTAAAAAGTCCATGAGAAATATCCCGGGTTGCTCCAAAGAGCAACGTCATTCTGGAAAATGTATTGAGATGTATTCACCCTTCATGGAGAGTTTCTCCGTGTGTGTCTGAGCGCACATCAGGAGACGGTGTCCAAATAGATCTACCGCGCTGACATGAGGTGTCCCAGGGAGGATTTCCCCGGCAGCAGTGGGATCCAACTCATCTGCATGGTCCAGTTGGCTCCTCTGCCCACACACCTACACTCACGCTCGCGCGCGCACCGACATGGACGCGCACACTTTCCCCTCTTGCCACGGGGACTGAGACACGCAAATTTGCACGCACCAGTTGATTTACTGGTGAAGCCCAGTGGGGAAATAAAGGTTCATAAGGCGAGTGCCGCCTGTGTGCAACAAGAATAATTAGTACTTTCCTCAGATGTACTCAAAGGAAACATTAGCTAAACAGCCAATTACGACATACTAGATTTTAAAACTACAGTTATTGTTGTTGTTTCTTTCTTGTAACCAGTATATGTCTTTTTCTAACTTTATGGTTTTAATACTAATTATTCACCTTCTGTGTTATGTGGGTCATGGTCGTACAGTTCCTCTGTTCTGTGTTGAAAATACAAGTTTTCAGGAACCAGGAGACCATAGATAATTGCAGCCTCTTATTAAGTGCTAATTAAAGTTGTTAATGGAGTTCTCAGAAGTTTAACCAGCGTTTCTAAAGTTCTTTAATTAGAAACTTGAGAACAATTCAAGGGTCTAAGCAGCAATTAGAATCTTCTTTACTTGTTTTGATGCTGTTTTTGTTTTAGAAGACATGGGATCTGAATCCAAAACCTTAAGATGAATATTTATGGCACTACTCACAGTTCAATGTTAACATACGCAAATATTGTAAAGTTTACATATTGAAAAAAAAAATCTCCAATTTCATATATATTGAAAGTTCAGTGGAACAAAATTGCACTTCTGTTTTCTCGGAAGAAATTGATAAAGAAGTTTGTTCCTTCAACTACATCAAATAGGACTTGGTGACCAGCATCTCTCAGGTCTCCAGTGTTTGCCCATCATGGTAACTTGCAGTTCTTGTTAAAACATACACAGTCCAGTCACATTAATGTGACCATCTGTCAAAAGCCAGAATAACCACCTTTCGCAGAGCGAACTGCTACGAGACGTGCAGGAAGAGAGTCACTTAGGTCCCTGAAGGTCTTCTCTGGGATGTTGAGCCATGCCGACTCTAATGCCGTGGCCAGCTGCGCTAGATTACGCGGTTGAGGATCCATGGCGCGAACAACTCGATCGAGATGGTCCCACAGATGCTCGATTGGGTTTAAGTCAGGTGAGTTTGCTGGCCAGGGGAGGACGGTAAACTCATCCTGGTGCTCTTCGAACCACGCACGTACACTGGCAGCTGTATGGCACCTCGCATTGTCCTGCTGGAAGATGCCATCATCCTGAGGAAAAACAATGCGCATGTAGGGGTGGACATGGTCCGCAAGGACAGATGCGCACTTGTATTGATCCATCGTGCCTTCCACAATAATCAGTGAACCCAGAGAATGCCAGGAAAACATTCCCCAGACCATAATGCTCCCGCCTCCAGCTTGGACCGTTCCTGCAATGGTTGCAGGGTGGTTCCTTTCAGAGGTTTCACGCCTTATACGCCAACGTCCATCTGTCCGATGGACGTTGGCGCGATTCATCTGAAAACGCTACCTGTCGCCACTCAGTGGACGTCCAGCTGCTGTATTGGCGTGCAAATTCTAGCCTTCGTCGTCGATGAACACCAGTCAGCATAGGTGCACGAACCAGGCGTCTGCTTCGGAGGCCCAGACGCAGCAATGTTCGCTGAATAGTGGTTTGGGAGACACTTGTGGTAGCCCCTTGGTTCATTTTAGTGGTCAGTTGCTCAACGGTAGCCCGTCTATCTGCCCGAACGCATCTCCGCAACCGTCGTTCGCCTCTGTCATCTATGGCCCGTGGTGCACCACATTTGCCACGTCGTTGATTTTGGACAGTCCCATTTTGCCATGCACGGTACACTTTTACCACGGCGGCACGCGAACAGTTCACAAACTCAGCCGTTTCGGAAATGCTTCCACCCTTGGCCCGAAAGCCAATGATCATGCCCTTTTGGACGTCGGATAAATCGCTTCGTTTCTGCATTACGCCAACGATTGAAATGTTTTCCGAAGCCCACACACACCCTTTATATACGCTCAACTGCACTGTGCTGCCACCTGCCTTCTGTGATTGGTTATTTAACTCTGAAGTGGAAAGTACGTGGTGGTCACATTAATGTGACTGGACTGTGTACTTAGACCTTCTTTCAGCAGCTGTCTTTGATCATTCTGTAGAGGCAGAGTTAAGGTGTTGCAGTTCTTATTTCAAACATCAGATGGCGCAGTAGTTAAACGCTGCCTGCATCTAATAACAGACTGTAGAAGAAGTCTATTGAACACAGACGGTGTTTTTCCCAACACACCTCCAGTAACTACGCGGTTTTCTTACCTATAAACCTATAAAGTCTATGAAACATTTTGCAATATTTATCCATTTTGTTTTTTATATTCAACCATGTGCTTGTAAAAAACATACTGGTTGATGTGACTTAGCTCTTCTATTACCAAAATTAGACAAAGTTTTGCTTCGACTTCCTGGCTATAGTTATCCAAAAGCATTCAGAGATAATATCTTACAAGACGATATATCTGTTATTAATGATATGGGTTTTTTTTCTGATGTTTTTTTTGGGGGGGAGGGGGGGGGGAACATACTTTGTATTTAGCATGTTTATCTTTTAAGTTAAAAATGTAAATTTTGACTCAGTATACATGTTTTAGCAACCTCCCGGTTACACAAATAATTGACCAGAAAACAAAGTAATATTGTTGTTTCATGCAGGTCAGCTTCAGGCAGTGTTCTGCCAATGGAGGACTCCCCCCACTCCACTCAACCAGTAATTCACCAGGTTTTATCAAATATCTATAGCAACAAAACCCCTGCATTACAGCATATAAAACCAAAACATAGGGGAATCTGAATGGACCTGAATGCGATTTGCAGCAAAATGCAACCAGTCAATTCAACATGTCACATATCCATAACCTGTTACTAAGAACACAAAATAAATTGAAGTTCACTTCATCTTATTGTCACTGGTTTGAACTAAAGATTTCCTTTTGAGCACAGTTTGTAAAATATTCCTGGTAAAAAAAAATAATTATCAAACATGTGTCACCCCGTTTTCATGTAACAGACATTTGGAGATTTTAATTATGGTTTGGGGATCACTTGTATTAGATGTCAGCATCCTGTTTAAACAACACATTGTTCTTTCGAGTCCTTACTGGATCAGTGTCCGGAGAAAATGTATTCTATTTTAACAACACTTCTAGGTAAGTACATTCATTTATTCAACATTTAGGAGCTACATGCTACCCGGTGTTTTCCCCGGGCAGCACTTCAATGAGTTTTGTCAGTGAATTTAAATGAACTCCTCACTTCTTTATGTCCTGATTTACTTTCTCCTTTGCGTCTCGTTATAAATCTTCTACCTCCGCTCCAAATTTGTTCATCTTAAATGTTTAGGTTTGCCTCCCGTTCGTTGTTCTGATTTCTTCCTCCTCCACAGACAAACAACCTCAGTCAAGGAAAACCTTCTCTTAATTATGTCTGAATATTGTTTCTGTTTCTTTATATAACTAATAATTTTTCACTGTTCATCTCTCCATGTATTTATTTCCTTCGTTGTGTTTGTTTATCTTCCGCCTTAAATTACCTCTTGCAATAATATAATTTTACAGCTGCTTTGGCTTGACTGACTAATTGTATTACGGGATTCTGTGCTGCAGTAAAATAGCTACATAAAAAAGCAAACTTCTGTTCTTTAGCGTTTAATATGAAGACCTGTGAAAAAAATTGACCACTAGAGGGCATCTCTCCATACTAGATGCCTGTTTTCACACCTGTTCTTATTGCTTCACCCTCATGTGGGTTGACTGTTTAAAAACAGGGTCACTGTATTGGGAGGGTGTAATATTTCCTTCTTATAAATGAACCATGCGTTCTGAGAATCAACAGTTCCGAATACTCATTGGGAATTTTTTTTTTAAAAAACCTTGCTGGCAGCACCTCAACCAGCTCTGTCTGGTTCTGTCTGAAACAGTAGTTTCAGAGGTTTACTTTTTTTTTCTTGCATTTTTGGCAGCACTTAATCTGTACTAAACTGCTTTCCTGTCATTCAAACAGTTAAGAGCTGTCGATGTCATGCAGGAGACTCCTTGAAACCCATGGCTTTGTTTGGTTCTTCTTTGCTTTTGTTCTGAACTTCAAAAGAAAGTTGTTCCCTCACAAATACTTCACGAAAAACCGTCTCTTTTTAAAATGTTCGTCACTTTCACCTGCCAGTTCTCATGTGGGCCCCTAAAATATTGTCAATCAGCAAAAAATAATGCGCGCCGATCCCCTTCAAATGTACAGACTCGTATTTAGCATGTGACCTTAGCGAGGAAAGGGTTAGAAAGCTGTGAAATTATTTTAAATGTCATATTTCCAATTGCGTCAGAAATGCACTCCTCTAGGAAAGCCCTTAACAACAGTGTCTTAACACACACCTTGTTTTTTTTCTCTGAAGTCATTGAGCAGTAAATCACAGTACAATTATTATGAGGGTTTGAAAGATGTTAACATCTGCTGAGAACACAAGGGCAAGTCTGAGAGGTTTCCTGCGTTTCACACTGTAAGAGGTGACGTGTCATCCATCACTGCAACCCGAAGGCCGACGTCGATGACAAAATGCTTTCACATTTAAAGCTTTACAATGGTAATTCACAGATATTGTGACTGACCTTTACTCTAATAAACTTTGTGTTATAGGAGTCCAGGTGCTGAAACAGTGTTGGTTAAATCAGTCTAATTTATTATTACTGTGAATTTTTTGATTTCTCATGATCTGTGCTTGAGTCCTACACTGCACCATTGTACAGTATGTTCATTAAATATGTGCCAGAACAGCAGTGACAGTGAGGATGTTAAAGATGAAGTCTTCACAAAAGAAAATTAAAAAAGGATTTGAATTAAAAAAATAGAATTAATCAGTGTTTACATTTAACAGATCTGTGAAATGTGCATCACCATATTACTATGATGTAGATACTACTAATAAATAAATCTAAAACTGTATCTATGCAAAAACAAACAAAAAAAACTACAGCTTCTTCACAGAGGTTATTTGAGGGACAGGTTTTGATTTTCACCCTGCTGTGAGATTTTTTATGAAAAAGGACTTTCACTTAGTTTATCTGTACCAAACCTAATGAGTGTAGAAACTCTCCTTATGTTTTTCACCTGAGGCAGTGCTGCTGATGCAGAATCCATTACTGAAGGTAAAATAAGAGTTTTAAGACTTACCCGAAGCATTTTAATGCATTATCAAAAATGAACTCAGACTGCACATTACTAAAGGAATGTGTTTTTAAGGATGGCTAATGGTTATCAATGTGAGCTCCTTTGAACCCAGTGGGATGTATTAAAGCAGTGCCAGCTTACTGAGCAGGTAGAGACCAACCACTGCATGCTAAGGTGAATCTTCTCACACTTTAAGGATTCAGAAGACATCCTTTAGATTAGTATAAGTCAGTTTGATGTCTCATTCAAACTGAATACAATCAGGTACACTGTCCAATTTACAACGAATAATGTGTAAAAGCAAAAGAAGCTGGGTTTGTTTACGCATCATAACCAGGTTTGTCTTTTTGTTTCAGAGAACCTCATCCATCCATCCATTTTCCTACACCCTTGTCCCTTAATGGGGTCGGGAGGTGCTGGTGCCTATCTCCAGCTAGCGTTCCGGGCGAGAGGCGGGGTTCGCCCTGGACAGGTCGCCAGTCTGTCACAGGGCAACACAGAGGCAACACAGAGACACACAGGACAAACAACCATGCACACACACACTCACACCTAGGGGCAATTTAGACAGACCAATTAACCTGACAGTCATGTCAGGTTAATTGGTCTGCCTTATGACATGACATGTCATAAGGCAGTATGACATGTCATGTCATACTGCCTTATTCTTTGGACCCGGAGAAAACCCACCATGCACAGGGAGAACATGCAAACTCCATGCAGAAAGGCCGGGGCCGGGAATCGAACCCAGAACCTTCTTGCTGCAAGGCAACAGCTCTACCAACTGCGCCACTGTGCAGCTGTTTCAGAGAACCTGCATATATATAAAAAAAAAAATTCCCTTCTCACCCTCTGCGGGTGGTCTCTTTCATCCTCTGAGCTCGGGTCCTCTACCAGAGGCCTGGGAGCTTGAGGGTTCTGCGCAGTATCTTGGCTGTGCCTAGTACTGCACATTTCTGGACTGAGATGTCTGATGTTGTTCCTGGGATCTGTTTTAGCCACTGCTCCAGTTTGGGGGTGACTGCCCCGAGGGCCCCGATGACCACAGGCACCACTGTGGTCTTCACCTTCCAGTTCTTTTCCAGTTCCTCCCTGAGGCCCTGGTATTTCTCCAGTTTCTCATGCTCCTTTTTCCTGATGTTGTAGTCACTTGGTATAGCTACATCCACCACAACGGCTTCCCTCTGTTCTTTATCCACCACCACAATGTCCGGTTGGTTCGCCATTACCATCTTGTCCGTCTGGATCTGGAAGTCCCACAGGATCTTAGCTCGGTCATTCTCCACCACCTTTGGGGGTGTTTCCCACTTTGATCTCGGGGCTTCCAGTCCATATTCTGCACAGATGTTCCTGTACACTATGCCCGCCACCTGGTTATGTCGTTCCATGTACGCTTTCCCTGCCAGCATCTTGCACCCTGCTGTTATGTGCTGGACTGTCTCAGGGGCCTCCTTGCACAACCTACACCTTGGGTCTTGTCTGGTGTGGTAGATCTGAGCCTCTATTGCTCTGGTGTTTAGGGCCTGTTCCTGTGCAGCCAGGATGAGAGCCTCTGTGCTGTCCTTGAGTCCAGCTTTGTCCAGCCATTGGTAGGATTTCCTGATATCAGCCACTTCAGTTATTTGTCGGTGGTACATCCCATGTAGGAGCTTGTTCTCCCATGATGGAACCTCTAGCCCCTCATCCTGTGTTCCCCATTGCCTGAGACATTCCCTGAGCATATCGTCCGTTGAGGCTTTGTCCTTGATGTATTTATGAATCTTGGATGTTTCATCCTGGACAGTGGCTCTCACACTCGCTAGTCCTCTGCCTCCTTCCTTACGGCTTGTGTACAGTCTCAGGGTGCTGGATTTGGGGTGGAACCCTCCATGCATGGTTAGTAACTTCCGAGTCTTAACATCCGTGGCCTTTATTTCTTCTATTGGCCAGCTAATTATTCCGGCAGGGTATCTGATTACTGGTAAGGCATAGCTGTTTATTGCACGGATCTTGTTCTTGCCATTGAGCTGGCTTCTCAGGACTTGCCTTATTCGTTGGAGGTATTTGGCTGTGGCTCCTTTCCTTGTGACCTCATCGAGGTTGCCATTTGTTTGTGGTATTCCCAGGTACTTGTAACTGTGCTCTATGTCTGCTATTGTTCCTTCTGGGAGTGAGACCCCTTCTGTGCGGACGACCTTCCCTCTCTTTGTAACCATCCGACCACACTTTTCTAGTCCGAATGACATCCCAATGTCAGTGCTGTATATCCTGGTGGTGTGGATCAGTGAGTCGATGTCTCGCTCACTCTTAGCGTACAGCTTGATGTCATCCATGTAGAGGAGGTGACTGATTGTGGCCCCATTCTTCAGTCGGTATCCGTAGCCAGTCTTGTTGATGATTTGGCTGAGGGGGTTCAGGCCTATGCAGAACAGCAGTGGGGACAGAGCATCTCCTTGGTATATGCCACATTTGATGGACACTTGTGCAAGTGGTTTGCAGTTGGCTTCAAGGGTGGTTTTCCACAGCCCCATCGAGTTTGCAATGAAGGCTCTTATAGTCCTATTGATGTTGTACATCTCTAAGCATTCATTGATCCAAGTGTGTGGCATTGAGTCATAGGCTTTCTTGTAATCTATCCAAGCGGTGCACAGGTTGGTGTGTCGGGTTTTGCAGTCTCGGGCGACTGTGTGGTCTACAAGGAGTTGGTGTTTGGCTCCTCTGCTATTTTTGCCAATGCCCTTCTGTGCCGTACTCATGTATTTATCCATGTGACCACTTATCTTAGCCGCTACGATGCCTGATATGAGCTTCCATGTTGTAGAGAGACAGGTTATTGGCCGATAGTTGGATGGGATTGAACCCTTTGAGGGATCCTTCTGTATCAGGATTGTGCGACCTATATATATATATATATATATATTATATATATATATATATATATATATATATATATATATATATATATATATATAATTATATATATATATATATATATATATATATATTATAACGAAAATGAAGTTGGAAGAAAACTTGGGAACAAATATTTTCTTGGGTAGCTGGGACATCTTACACCCAATCACATCAACATGAGGCATGACTTTCAGAATTCGGTTCTATTGGTTTTATCTTCTGGATTCTGATTTTGTTAGGTGTGTTGTGCCGCTTAGTCTGACCTTGTCCATTGTTTTTATTCTGTTCCACATCTTGGCTAATTTAATGTCCTATGTGTCAGAGCTAAACAAAGCACATTATTGTAAAGTGGAGAGAAACTGAACATTGTTTTCTTAGTTTGTTTATAATGAATGGAAATCTGGAAAAATGTAACCCCCATTTTCTTGAGTGCACCCTGAAAATAATTAAATACAGAAGTAACTAAAGCAATAAAGCCAGTGCTGCTGTTTGTAATTAAAACTGGATAAATACAGCTGTTCTGTGAAGGCCACAGAGCTGTCACCTGGCCAAAGGAAACATTAATTAGAGAGAGGCCTGAGATAACAGGCAGGAGAACATGCTAAATATTTGTTATGCACTCAGATCTTTCTTCAAGAGCGGCAACACAATGTCATTTTTGAAGAAAGACATAAGAAGGTCTGTTTAAAATGAGCTAAAAGTCATGTAGGAGAAACAGCAAAGACATGGACGAAGGTGATGTGGTCCAAACCTGAACTTTCTGCCGTATATTCAAAATCCTATGCGGACTAGCTTTGAGCTTTACCATGAACATACCCGTCTGAAACATAGGGGTGGCAGCATTAGGTGCCTTTCTTCAGCGGAAAAACATAAGCCGGTCAGATTTGATTGTTGAGAGGCTGGAAAAGACACGATACTGGGGAGGAAGGAGCAGCTACATCACTGAGAGGACAGTATGACCTCACGTACAGCTACATTACAGAGCAAGGCAACGGCAACTTATCAGATCGGATTTGCCAAAGCATACCAACGTCCAGATGTGAGACATGCGAGATGTCATTCGCATACACTTGATTCGTCCCCGGGTTCTCTCCCTCCCTCGCTGAAAAACCCTCTCCATAACTCCATATGCACTGCATGTTGACATGGAAAATATTTTAGGGTGAAATAACAATGATTCAAATATACACAGTGTCTCACTGTGTGCCGTGTTTGTCTTCAAACTTCTCTTTTTCCCAAATCGTGTATATAAACCATGTTTAGGAAGGGAAGATCTCATACTGCCTTATTCTTTGGACGCCAACAGACTGGGACAAGACCGTACAGGTCCACAGAGAAGGAGCTGCCGCATTTTTATGGACTACTATCAAAATGGGACTTTATCGTTGGCTTAATGTTGTCGGACATTGTGCTTCTAAGTATTCTAGATCTCGTGCAGATTTGTATTTCAAGCAGAATCATGATGATCAGAAGTGTAGAACAGCTAGTAGGAAATATCCATTTGATATGGTTTTCAGTGCTTGCTAATCCCTTACTTGAACGTTTCTCGCATAGAGACGGCACAGAGTCTGGCAGTTTCCTCTGACCTCTGCAGGAGGAGGCAAACTGAAAGGTTTTTGAGTGACTTCCAAACCGGTAGAAACCCTCTTTTGCTCCTTTCATCACCTGCGTTCGTGTGTCAGGAGTGTGTGTGGGTGTTTACACATAACACAGAGCTGGTGATGCCTTGCACTGGCGGGGAGGGGAAGGCAGGCATGATGAGACGTCTTCCGAGGCTTGACGTTCTCCCCTGCCGTTTACTAAACAGCCTTGATAGGGCTCCAGTGTTTTAGTAGAAACACAGGGCATACGTGCAAGCGTGTCCTCGTGTGTTTTGGGTTGAGTCGCTACCAAGAATATTGGCCTTCAGACCAGGAAACGGTTACTGAAGGTGACACCGTGGACGTCTTCTAACTGAGGGCAGAAAAGAACTTGCGAGGGGAGAAGTGCAATCCTTTCGTGCAAATTCAGAATCAGGACAGGTCTCACACAAATCTGATATGCATGTCAGATGCAGGGTATCATTCTTTCTTTGAGTTTGTATTATAAACACCGCACTGTTGGATGCACTTCACACAGAGACTTGTACAGAAAAGTGAGTGTGTGCGAGTGCATGTGTGTGTTCCGTTACTTCGACAGGTGTGGGGAAGACTGCCACGAGCCAAGCAGCAGGTGGAGAGGAGGAGGATTTTAATAGATTTAATCGTATCACTGTGTTTAGCAATCATTCTCCTGCCTTAGGCAAGGAGCGAAAGTAACATGTGAGTGATAGATGATGAGCTAGGATATCCCTCAAACACTGAGAGGTCTGTCCATCCCTCATGTGGATTAACCACAACTGACTCTCACCTTATGACTTGTGTCATAAGCACTATAATTTTCTGCCCCTTAAGTAAAACCTATGTAAACTCTGACAGGTGATGGCAGTTGTACAGATGTGAAAGTGCTGCACCGGCTGAGGGAAAAGGCCCGAAAAGGAGGGGTGGAAAAAAAATTCCAGGAGGTACAAAGCATAAATGTGTCAAACATTACTTTTCAGTCAAAAAAAAGAGAGAGAGGTGGGATCATTTGGTGCAAGCCAAACAACAGGGAAAACGATAAGGGAAGTCCCAAAGTACGGAGGCAAACCGACATGTGGGTTTTATTAAAAATCAAAGTGACTTTGGTTTCGGGGAAGCAAGTCTCTTCTGTTTTACCGTTTGTCTACAAACCCTCATCTACGACATCAGCCCGTCTCTAAGCTTTTTATCCTCTTCCAAGGTGCGATTAGCAGTTGGAAAATTTGCATCGGTTTTAAACTGCCTGAATAAGACGGCTCCGAGGGATTTCTGCTGTTAATGAAGTCATCGAGGTTGAAGCTCTTAAAATGTTTCAGTTGGCACAAGGAGAGAGATCCTGCTGGATAGGTGGATGGCTGGGGAGGGAAGGGAGCCCAGCTGTTCTCCATGCACCTATCGGTACTTGTCAGCACAAAGTCTGAACGCGAAATGGGGAGAAAACGACAAAACATAACAGAAGGTGGTGTAAGTTCAGTTTAGGAAACTGACTGACACGCACAATTTATATGAGACAGATCAAGAAAGAGGGAGAGAGAGAGATTTATTTTCTGAGCAGATATTTTCTTCTCCATAGTGATTTTTGCCCCTCACCCTAATCACGGAATAAAATCTTCGTTGGATTTACACAATTAAAACATTGTTTTGATTGCTGACAAGCTTTTCTGTGTTCCCACTGGTAATTATTTTGTTATTTATTTATTTTGTTAGCGATGAACTCCATGTTTTTGAGATTGGAAAGTCCACTCACTTCCCTCAACAGATTCTCTATGAGACTGGTAAAATAATAATAACAAAAAAAACAACAATAATTTAAATCTAATTCTGATAGGGATCAGATCTGCATTATATCAGCTTTTGACTAAACCCCTTTACAGAGCTAACTTGTAGATCTAATATGAGGGGGAAAAACCCCTCACTAACCCACCCTGTTCAAATAAGAGTAAAGAAAAGAAAAGAAAGTCACCCCTTGAGATATCAGGACATTTTCAGTAAAACTCTGCTGGGCTCTATTAATAAACTGGCATATTGGGGCATCATTAGGACTTTCAGCAGGATCTAAAATATATGACTCAAGTTTTCAAAGTTTTTAGTGTTTCAATATTTCCTTAAAAACTACTCCAATAAAATATATATTATATTATTTATATATTTATAATATATTTATATATTTATTTTAAGATTTTTTTCTTTCTTTCTTTTTTTTTACATTTAATCATGGGGATGTTGTATTTCAACAATCAGATATTTCTTATATTCCTCATTTCAATAATTTAGACATGAACAACTCAAAACAGCAACTTTCTATTTTCCTTGCCTTGCTAGACTGGCTGCCTTATAAGTTTTGACTTGAGAGAAAAATGATCCTTAAACAAAGACCCCCACCCATCCATCTATCTATCTGGCTTTATACCTGTTGATCCCTGAGGCATAACTGGGGGGTTATACCACCTATCTTCAGTTACTACTCAATAAAAACAACTGCAAAACCAGGACAAGTCTTACCACAACCCCCACCAGCCCTACAGACAACATTTAGTTAAAAACGCTGAAAAAAAGACTTTCTCCTCCTTTCTCTTAACAGAATGTAAATATGGTTGCAAAGGGGAAAAAAACATACAGAATCATGTGCCAAATATTTCCATTTTACTAAAACTTAGATAAATTCAAAAATGCTTTCAGGCTGCTGGTACAAGCTTCTTGTTTTAAGTCCCACACTTTTATTAGACTGATCTACATGAATTCATGTTTTCAAATTTCATATGGATTTTGTTATCTGTTCGAAGGCAACTTTTCTGGAACAGCTCCTTCTGTTTTTGCAGGAAATGTGGGTGTTGTCGAGAAATTGATTGATTTTAGAAGGGTTTTTTTTTTTCTTCTTCTTCTTTTTCCACGGCACAGTTTGCCTCATGACATTTCGCACAGTTAAATCTGATATGGGCAAAAACCCAACACCATTGAGAAAGCAGGAATCTGTGGTCCATGCAAGCGAAACCTTGTCTCCTTTTCTTGTTATTGTTTTGAAATCAGTTATGCAAATTTTAACAGGCTGACCTCCTTCCCCTGAGACATTTTATCATTAGTGCCAAGATGGTAAATTCCACTTGATTCACCTGAAAGACATTTTTTTTCCTTTTTTTCCTTGTTTCTTCTCTTGTTTTTTTCCTTCTCTCTATCTTTCTTTTGTCTTTCTTTCTTCTGCTCTGTCTTTCTTTCATTGTCTCTTCCTTTCTTGTGTTTAATGTAAATGTCGGTCTTGCTGCCTGTGTTTCAGGGTAAATAAAGGCCTAAGGGAGACATCAGTAAAATGACTTTTGTTCTTATTTATGTACCACACATAGAGACGAGTCTCTGACCAAAATAAAACCAGATTAGATTATCTAGTTTTATTTTTTCCTCATCTTCAGCTTAGTGTAATTGCTATTACAGCTGGGGGTGAGACGAGGTGAGACGGTGCTATTCAGGACATAATTTTAAACATCATAATGAAGTTTTTTTTTTGATATTTTATTTGGATGAATTATATTGTATAATTCTGAAGTCTATAAAGGAGCCATAGGATGCAACTCAGATTGGAAGCTTAGTCAAAGTTTTCATAATTCATAAATAGTCCTAATTAATAATGAAGGCACTCTGCCTTTCTTCTTATAATTCTTTACAATTTGTTCAATCTAAATTAGTTTTATGATGGACAAATTCAGTCATGGTAAGAAAGAACATGTCTTTCAAGCCTTGGGTTAGACATATTAGCATATGAAACAAATTCCACGTTGTCCTTATTTATCAAACAAATCTGAAGTGAAAATCGTAAAACTGTGAGAGAAAACTAAGTACCTCCTTACTGCTTCCATCAGAATGATGAGAGAAAGCAGCAGCCAGCCGCTGTTAACCACATATTACAAATTAAACTAATTAAATAAATTACAGTGTATGACTGTTTTCAATAAATTATTTTTTTATGCACTCAAAGATTCAGGTAACAATAGAATAGAATAGAATAGAATAGAATAGAATAGAATAGAATAGAATAGAAAGTTAAGGTCATTTTTTTCATACCTGTGCAGATCTTTCCTATGAAAGTTCAGCATTGCTGTAACATTACTGACTCAATTGACTGTCATCTGTTGCTGTATTCTTCACTTTTAGATGGTTTACTGCAAGGTCAGGGGATTCTTGCACTTGGCTGAGTTTAGAAACCAGTTACCACCTGGTAAAAAATTACCTGATGGTAACTTTGAATAATAAACTGAACTTGGCAATATTGTTCAAAAGACATGATGGAATGTAATGGATGTAATTGACTATATAACTGCCTATGTGGTTGGATTTAATTGACAACATATTCCTGTATATAAATTTGATTTTTTTTTTGTTTTGTTTTGCAAAATGCCTGGAAACAACATAAACAAAATTGAAGTATATGAAGATAATAAAGGGGGTATTGCATAATACAGGCAAATTTAAAGTTGGTGTCTGAACTTTGCTGTTTAAATCAGTGTTAAAACACCTGACAAATAAGTTGTCTGTCCTTGTCACTGACATATACTCACAGAGAACAGGAGGGCAAATGGTCATAATGATCTTATTCAGAATGTTCTATGTATTGTTTATATACAGTAATAAAATGATATATTGTATATGTATAAAACTTGGATAAGATCATTTTATTAACACATTTGTTTTTTTTTCTTTCATTTTTGTAAAAGTTTATTTTACTGCTTATCTCCATTTTAAAGTTTTCATTCAGTCAGCAGTATCTGTGTGTGGGACACCCACAGATTTTACTGTGCCGTGCTGAGGAGGGAAAAAAGCATGGGAATGTAGCTTTTCACCGTTTAGGAGAATCAGTTAACTATCCATCAACAAAGATCAGGTTACACTGACAAGTTGGTTCCACACTACTGGTCATTGCTTTCACTGACGGGGCAGTTTTTTGTTGTTTTGTCAGTGTTTATGGTCTCATTCTCTCTTTTTATAGCCTTTTTGTAGATGTCTAAGTAGATGTATGGGTTTGATGTTAGATAATAGATTAATAGATATATTTATTACTTCATAAATGTTTAATCCCGGTACGGCTATTTTAAAAATTATGAGAAGAAGGATGTATATCAAAAAGATTTTATTAATGGTAAAAACACAATATACAGCATGAAGCCACACCTTATTAACTCCTTCTGTTTAACAAAACTTTTACAAACAAACAAACCAACAATTAGGTGTAACAAACTAGAACAAGTATTTACAAAGTACAACTACCACCATTATGTTACACTCCCAGACTGTAAATCAATCCAATTGTTGCAGTACTAAAAACAATGACAGTCTCACTACTACTTGTTTATTATTTTTGCGCAGGAACAACACAATCTTGACATCACTGTAATTCAACTACCCCTCTTACTAAGCTGTCTGTCAGCGCTGAACGGCATGGTGTCAGCAGATTAGAGCTTCGTCAGCTAATGTTGACGCAGTTCTTGCAGAGATATATCTGAAATAAAAGCTGACGGGATCTGATAGCAAGGCAAGTCCCTTTTTTACAGTTGGACAATGTAAGGCCACTAGACCTGAATCAGCTTATTTTGTGGGAATCGAGCACCATTTAGTATGTTCATGTGTTATAGCACTCTCACCTGTCTAAGTCAGCAAAAAAAACATGTTTTGCCAAAACGAATACCAGACATTTGAAAGATCCTTCCAACAGTCTTTCCTAAGACATCATTCCCTCCCCTTACGTCTCCTTAAACCTCTGTGCCGTCTCGATGATAAAGGATTCCAGTGGAGCTCAGAGTAGGATAGAAATGCCCACTGGACCCAGTGTACTGGCTCAGAATGGGGCTAGAGTAACCTAAAGAAGAGTGGGACGGTGAGGATGTGAGCACAGAGGGAGCTGGTACCTGTGGTACCCACTCGGAGACACCTGAGTTGGGGGAGTAGTTGCTAAAGTTTCCTGGCTGAGTAGGTCTGTGTGGTCCATCTAGGGGAAGGTTAATCTGCAGCGGCCTGGTCAACCCATCTCCTCCAACCTCGTTTGCTGCTCCAGTAGAAACTGTAGACATTTCTGACAGGAAGCTGCTGAGACACGGCGTGGGACCAGACAGTGAAGGGGAGGGGATTCTGTCCGGTGTCGGGGACATGGCAAGGGCAGGGTGTTTGGGGCTTCCCCTTTCACTGTCTCCTGACTCTGGAGGCCCTGAAGCGCCCTCACCACTGTTGAGGGAGTCAGACTTTCTCTTCCTTTTACGGCGAAAGTTTCCATTGTCAAACATCTTCTCACAGTTCGGGTCAAGTGTCCAGTAGTTGCCTTTACCTATTGGACAAGATGCAATGTAGATTTAAGATCAAACAACAAAATGCATGACTCAGTCAAAAACTATCTGAGTTTAATGATAAAGACACAATTTGATCTGAGTGTGTTACCTGGATCGTCCTCATCTCTTGGCACTTTTTTGAAGCAGTCGTTGAGTGACAGGTTGTGTCTGATGGAATTCTGCCAGCCAGCTTTACTCTTGTTATAAAAAGGAAAGTTATCAGCCACATACTGGTAAATCTGACTCAGTGTCAGTCTCTTGTCTGGTGCTCCATGAATAGCCATTGCAATCAGAGCAGAGTAGGAATAAGGTGGCCTGACTAGCTTCATCAGATCTTCTTGTGAGGGAAGTGAGAACCAGCTTAGTTCCCCCCCTGGACCGCTGGGTCCAGCTGGTCCCAGGTAGGGTCTCTGCATGCCGTAGTGCTGAGGTACAAACGGTGGGCCTGGATTCCCGGGTGGGCCATTGCTGGACAGGTACGAAGAAGAGTTGATCCCAGAGCTGTTGAACCAAAGGTACGGGTTTGGAGATGAGGTGGTGTAGTCACTCAGTTCATAGGAAGAAGGAGCTGTCCGCTGAGGACTCGGCAGGGACGGAGGAGGGTAGTAGCATTCACCGTACATGCTGAGCTCTGGCGGTTCCTGGCCTAAACTCGGAAACTGTGGACCACAACGAGGAGGTGACTGGTTCTGGGTCTCAAATGAAGACATCATCAAGTTTCTTTCCACCTCTTACCCTCACCCTCTTCTGATCTCTCTGTTGTTGTTCTTCCTTTTCGGCTAAAATTACTGACAGTTGTGACAGTTCTTGAAAGTCTTTCTTTTTCAGTTGTCAGTGAAATATTGACTGGTCATCAAAATAGGTTTTTCTTAGTTTTAAAGTTGAGGACTGTTCTTCTCCAATCCTTCCTTGTCTGCTTGTCCTTGCTCTATGTCAAGGTGTCACCTGTCACAAGGTATATATCTTCTCATTTGGCCCGCCCCAGTGTATCTTGATTGGTGCTTTTTCTAAGGTGAGAAGCCTATGGGTTTCTCTCTTCTTTTTTTCTGTTGTCAGCTAATTCAGTGCCCTGAGGGGGTTTTATTCACTCTCACTTAAATAATTTTCCACTCAATTTGATGCCCTGGCATAAACTTATTTCAGATTTCATTTTTTTCTTTTGTGTGCACAATTGGCGACAAAAACTTAGAAATGTATTAGCTGAAAACAACAGTTTATTTAAAAAATGTAAAAAGTGTTTATAATAAAACTTCTGTTTTTTATTGTTTTTTCCCATATACTCCCATGTTTTTGTACTTTTATGTTTATGATTTTTTTCAGCATTATCTAAATGATCAGATTTATAAAACATGCAGTCTCATGGTTAACATAGACATATAATACAAAATAAAAAAAGAACCAGGGAAGGCAGGTATCAGTGAAGCTGAAGGTTTTATGCTAGTTGGAAGCTCCCTAAATCAATTTTGTGTGTGACCCCAACTCAATTTTTCATCAAAATGAGCAAAGCATGAGAAAGTAAATTGTTTATCATGTTTGTAATGTGATTTTCCTTTTCCCAAGTGGTCAGAGGTAACAAACACTTATTTTACACATTAATTAATTTGAAAATTCAAATTTTAGAATTTCTAAAGTGGGACTTTAATTGACGTTTTATCAACATATTTTAGCATTTAATAGCTTACTTTTTAAGGCAGGCAATGTGCTAGGCCGACAAAAAAAAAGGAGAAGAAGAAGAAGAAGCTGGACGTTCGCGCGCTCGTTATAAATTAGCCGAGAACTTTTTTCTGAGCTCCGAACCGGTTTTCGACGGTGAGTTTTAAACTCTGGATAAACTAACAGTATTAAAATTTAAGTAATGGAATAACTCCAAAAATAAGCTTCAGTAAGTAATTCTCGTGTTTTGTCATGACGTCAAACTACCCCGTTTTCCCTGCAGTTGCTGCCGTGGTAACAGTAAAAGATCTTGCTAACCCAAACGGTCTTAACGGTTTTCTCTAGGAACACGATATAAAAAGCATGACTCATTAATGACTGTAACTTAGCTGCGACGTCTCTGTTTGATTTATTTAAAAGTAACGACATAAGTTGTCTCTTTAAATCAGTGCTACCTGTACATAACATAGATGGAGGATTCATCTTGTCCTATGGCGCCTTCACGGAGCAACACCGACATGTATAAACTGAACAAGGAGTTGGAGAGAGTGATTGAGGATGTTGAGGACATATCAGGTGTGCAGCCGTTATATTTAATCGCATTGCTCTGCCGCTCATATTGTTACAGCTAATTGCGGCATAATGAGGGGAGGAAAAAAAAAAAAAAAACGGTTCCATGCATCCAGCAGCGTGTGTTTATACATCTGTGTCCACCCGCAGTGCAGCTGACCTGGATGGCTTATGACTTGGTGACGCTGCGGACCGGTTTCGAGGGGGAAGCGTGTATGCGGGAGCTGCAGGAGGCGTACCGCAGATGCAGGGCGGCTGTCTTTGGGGAGGCTGAACCGCAGCCGCCGATGGAGGATGGTGCTGAGAAAGCTGACTCATCACAAAGTTAAACTGAAGATTAAATTATACTCTGATTTATTGCTTCCATGCCAAAGTGCAGTAGCGGCGACTTATTTACATGAGTTTCTCACGTGTCCTGAACAAACTGTTCTATTCTGTTTGGGTGTGTACTTTAAATAAAGGAGTTAATATGTGTAACAAGGTGAGCTGTCATTCTTTAATCACTGACTTGAATTCAATTTTTATTTTTATTTTTTTACAAAATGAAATCAAAACATATACAGTAAAAATGTCGGTGTTGAATTAACACCCAAAAGTGTCTATATGTGTCCAAGTCAACAGGTGTTAAAGTAACACTTTTGAAAGTGTTAAAAGTTTGACACCCATTTTTTTTTATTAAATTAACATTGGTCTATGATTATGAAATGAGTTTAAGAAAAGTTAAACTTTTCATTTCTGTGTATTGTTTTGAATATTTTCCACTGGATTTGATTGATATTGGCACCTTGTGGGTCAATTATTTACTTTTTTAATACCAGATTATGTTTTGTGATCAACACTACACTGGTGTTACTTTTAATATATTTTACCACCAGCACCATTGTAAATATTAATGTGACACTGTATTGTCAAATTTAACACCAGCTGACTTGGACACATATAGACACTTTTAGGTGTTAATTCAACACTGGCATTTTTACTGTGTATATTATGATACTTATAATACACATATAATTAAGTTTCAATTTGGTCAGACTTTTTTTATATACATTTGTACAACAATCACATCACAATAACATTACTTTTAACATTGGCAGTGTTTATTCTCTTATGCCAGACCGGTGTGTGTACATAGTTTGCATCAAATGTTCTCTTGTAGCATTTTTCAGATGGAAAACACAGAGAAGGAAGAAGAACAAGCTACTAACCCTATCAGCTCTACTCTGGAAAACATCATGAGAGGTTTAGACTTGCTGTCCAACAACATGGATCAATTGGCATGTATGTTTTAACTTTTTATCCCCTCAGTTTACATTTTCCTCAAAAGGTCTAAAGACATCTGCTTTTCCATTTCTGATATGTGATGCACTTGAAATAATACAGCAGTTTTTATATTTTCCTACAGATACAGATGTCAGCAGTCCAAATTGGCATTAATTTGACAGCGCTGTCTGGCAGAACTTGAGTTGCTGATGTGTAGATAGGGGTAACTGAAGGATTTTCACGCAGATGGCTGTCTTGTCAGTCGCTCTGACGTCGTTGCAACTTAAATTCTGCCTCAGGCGATGGTTGTGGTTAAGTTGGCAGTCAGAGCAGCATGCTCTTTTTTATCGCGCTCACTTATAGCCATCAGCTCCTTTCAGGCTCAACATGGGATTTTCTAACTAAATTTGCTGGATGCTTGGACTTGGACTTTGTTGTGTTGGTGTGTTTGTTTTTGTCTCTTTATGACAAACAATTATTTTGTATTTTCTAAAACTTATTATTTTGTCATATGAAGGACGACTATATTTGTGATTATAGTGCCCTGCAGAAGTTCTACCAACTCTTGAGCTTTTATACATTGTGTCACCTTAAACCACATTAAAACGTTTGCATTTATTTTTATATGATTAATAACAGTGCTGTGCATTTGTATTCAGCCTCCCCGGGTGAATACTTTGTAGAAATCATGGCTGAAAGTTTTTAGTGAGTGTTATTACTGGCGTTGCACATACTGAGGCTGACATATCTAATTTGTCTTCTTTGTATTGGATGGGGAGCATCTGTTAGCAGCAGTTGTTAGCTTTCCTACAGATTTTTATCTAGTTTCAGGTCTGGATGTCAACTAAGATGTCCTAACAGATAGAAATGCTTTGATCTGGACCCTCTGGCTTTATCTTTTGAACCATTGTCCTCTTGGAAAGTAAACCAAATTGTTTTGCAGTCTCTAATATGGTTTCTTCCATAACTGCCTTTTATTAAGCTCCATCCATCTTTCCATCAAGTGTGATCAGTTTCCCTATCCTTGCTGCCACTACCATGTTTCTTAGTGGGTAATGAATGTGGACTGTGCAGTTTTTTGACACACAGTGTTTTGCATATAGGCCAACAGGTCATCTGTCTTACGTCTTTCTTTCAGCAATGACTTTCTTATTCCCACGCTTAAATAAAGCTTTTTCGGGATTGCAAGGCAAACAGTTGTGAAATCTGTTAGCAGATTTTCCCACTTGAGTTGTGTAACTCTGCAGATTTTAGCTAAGAATATAGATGTGCTATTTTGTGTTGGTCTATCACATAAAGTTTGATAGCTAGTGGTTAGACTGCGACAAAACATAAATAAAAGTTCAAGGTGAGCGAATGGTTTAGCATGACACTATACTTTCAAAACATTTTTTTGTGTCAAGTCAAATCTTAAATTCCTTACACCTTCTTAGACATGATTATATGTGCATGTGGTGCTTTTTCTGTGCGAGCTCATTTGGTTGTACTCATCTTTTTGTGTGCAAAAGCATCATCCACTGTAAGTCACAAGGAAGTAACAAGCAATCATCAAGATGTCAGCAAGCAAATGGAAGTCCAGCAAATCTGAGTGATGACAGATTGATGCAGTTTGTAATTGAAGAGATAAAAAGATACACTGTGTATACAATTACATTTTCCCTATGCGGATTGTTTTAGCTGCAATAACAGTTGCTATTGACCCGAGGCTACAGTGACAAATGATACTGGGTTTCTCTCTGCAGTGCGAACCCATCTGAAGCAATGCGATCTGCTCATCTCTGTTAGCCACCCTGACAAAGCGGCATTTCTTCAAGAAGAAAAAATCCCAGAGGCGGTAAAGCAGCAGCAGCAGCAGACCGGACTTTGAGGCTAACCTGAGGCGTGAGGAGCAGAGGTAATCTGTGTGGGAAAAGGTGCATAATTAAAAAAAAAAAGATATACTACACCTAAGCCAAATAAAGGGTATTCATTTCTGTTTGTTAAGAGAAAGAGTTAAAGCAGCAAATATGAGAATTACATAACAATGACCTTTTGGGATTTTGAATATTGTGACATTTAATTTGGAGCTTATTAAAACATCTAAGAAAAGCATCACACATGTATGCAAAAGATTTGCATGCATTGAAGACAGAAACATATGCGAGCACTCACGTTAAGCCTGCTGTTGGCGTGGTCAGAGTCCCGCAGGGTGCAGCAGACAGCACTGCGGCTGCTCCTCAGACCACTGGTCTGTGGCATCTTTGAGCAGCAGCGGGGTGTTCATGTGATGGATAATCATCTCCTTCACCCTGAGGAAGCTCTAAAGCACAATAGCACACACTGAAAATGACGGGGACCTAATGACGCAGCGCAGCACAAGTCGGCATCACACATTCCCTGAGGCGTGCTGCAATATTTGAACTTTCCGGTTAAATAAAAGCATTTTTTAATTTTTTTTTTTTTAGGTTTGCAGTGCATTTTAGCTCACCTTAGTGTTGTTTGTGCCATTTCCGAGGAAATAGAAATCATTTTGTCTCTGGATCTTGATGTTGAAAGTCTTGCCTTGATTTAGCAGCATCAGAGTGTAGGGATGTTGTGTTGAGCCATGTGAGCTGTCCCTCACTAAGAATGCTCCATCCTTTGAGAGATGAAACCACACACTCATGAAATTGCTGGTTTTTTTTTTTTTTATTTTTAATGTCTCACTGAAATGTGTGCATCTCTCTGTCTGTCTGAATATTTTATCAACAGAGAAAATGATACAGCATCGAACCTTGTTCACCTCCCAGAGAGAAACTTCAGCCTGATTTCGAGTTATCTTTCCCTTGTACCAGCTGGGATCCAATGCCTGGATTCACAGTGAGAAAAAAGCCACAGTAAAACACAAACATATTTTTGACATTTCTGCTTGATTCTTTTACAGTCATAGAGTCAGAATATGCAGCATGTATAACATATTAACAGTAACCTGACTTGTTAAAACAAACTTTTTTTAAGTTCTGTATCAGACTCGGAAAAGGTTTTTGCTGTTGTATTGTACAACATCGCCATCTGGTGTTTTGACATTGAAAATGCACTTTTTTGTGTAACCAACTTCAATATAAATCCCTACTATTCTACCTGTACTTGTTGCTTATTGACATGTCCTTCTGTTCTTGTTGGTTGGTTTGACAGAACGTGTGATGTTGGTACTGGAACATGGGGAGTTATATTATTTGCCCTGAAATAAAGAAGTAAAAACAAATGAAGAGAAAAAAAGATGAGGACAGATAAATAACTTTGACCCCCAATAATTCTTTTAGGTTATTTTACTTGTTATGTCGCTGCGGGACTGTTGGTAGCGGCCGCCTTCTGGTAAGTGTGCCAGTATTCAAAGCAACACTGCCCTCTGCTGGATAATTATAGGTAATGTGAAATTTAAAGAAACGCGTTAACATGTAAACTTCCTTTTATGAACTGTACATACCTAAGCGTGAAAAGGCTCTCTGGGGAACTGGAGGTTTTTCTGGCTCATTATTTGTGGCCCATTGAAAACTAGATGAGTGAGCTGAAATGAGGAATAACAAACATTAATTGGCTCTGAAGTAAACGCAGTCAAAGTTTCTGTACTCTCAACACATTTCTCCTCATGGGAGAATTCATTACCTGTGGGAAGGTTGTGAACTTTAGACACCCTGTGGGGTTCAGGCAGTGAAAAGACTGGATGAAGCCTGTGCTCTTCTCTTGCTTTGGCTTTATGCAGATTATCTGCTGTGAGTGGCTCAGTAAGAGGAACAATGTAGTTTCCATCTGCTGCTTCTTCGTTAAACTCCTCATAGTCACTTTCACTGTCCTAGTCAGAGGAAAGAGATCTGACTTAGCTATTATGCATGTAAAGTTTGATCATATTTCAGCTCTTTGTGTCACATGGGAAATTTGGTAACACTTTATGTGACGAGGTGTGCATAAGACTGACATGACACTGTCATAAATGTGACAGTATCATGAACATGCACTCTTTATGAATGTTGTTATGAAGTGTCATTCGGTAAATAATGACACTTTTAATGCAAAGTTGCTTTAAAAGTTGCGTTGAAAGTCCATTGAAAGTGCTAACTTTGCATTAAATTGTCATTATTTACAAAATAATGCAATGTTGTGACTTTTAATGGACTTTCAATGTATCTTTTATAACAACTTAACATTAAAAGTGTCATTTACCGAATGACATTTCATGGCAACAATCATAGACATTTATAAAGACTCCTTCATGTTCCAGTGTTGTGTCGGTCTTATGCACACCCCATCAAAAAAAGTGTTTCCGAAAATTTTATTGCTTAAATGTAATATTTGTTTTTTTTTGTAACTAAAACAAACAAAACAGAACTACATAGTGTTTCACTTACATGCTCACCCCAGACTTTTTCACCTTGCACTGTATAAAAATGAAAATTAATTAGACTGCTATCAAATTGCAAAAAATATGGTCAATTGATTTTATTTGCAAAGTTTAAGGGATGGGTTTTTACCTTCTGTCAAATGATTTCTTTTCTTAGATCTGCGCATTAAATGAAGGTGAGTTCTCCTTTTTTGGGGTTAGTTTCGATTTCAGATTACATAAATAACATCTCTTTACTTACTTGGAACCAAAGCTCTTCCTCTTTTCTTGCTTATTGAGATCTTTTTGAATTTTTGCAAGTATTCTGCAAACCACGAGAGCCAAACAATCAGTATAATATCAGCAGTTTAAACTTGTTGCACTA
Source organism: Poecilia picta (assembly GCA_033032245.1). Taxonomy (NCBI): domain Eukaryota; kingdom Metazoa; phylum Chordata; class Actinopteri; order Cyprinodontiformes; family Poeciliidae; genus Poecilia; species Poecilia picta. The sequence continues at coordinate 23,644,296 of CM065362.1, forward strand.
TGACCTGCTCTGATTCTGGTTAAATAACATGTATGCCAAACTCACGGGACGTAGGTGATTGGGAACACTTGAAGATCACGCTGGATCATATGCTAAATGAGTTGCACGTTTTGGAAATCAGAAAGTCTGTTGTTACTCATCAAGATAATTACTCAGAATGTGGAAGACCACGAGAGCTGAAAACTAACTCACCAGAAATTGTGCTCCAGTTATGCCCCTCTTCAACACTACATTGTCACAGCCGAATAACTTGAGCTGAGAAAACAAAAACGTATGTTTGATCAAGCACTAAGTAAAGGTTTTAACATACAGTTCTACTCTCATTTTAGACTGAAAATAAAGCTGCCTTTCTCGTTTGGAGCATTCTTTTGTTAACAAACTGTACCTAGGATCAATTCAATACAATGACGGAACAACTTCTGCTTTTTGCATTCTCAGGTTTACCGTCATTTCCAGAAAAGAAGTTGTCTTTAATATTTTAGAATTACATAAATAGAGATGAAAATTGTTTCTTGACATACTTTGGGTGCAGTTGTAACCACTGGGCATTGTTTGTCACATCCCACCTGAATATTGTTGGTGACAAAGACCATCTTGTTTGGGATTGGCAGATTTGCATCTTGGATGTAGAGCCACCTAATCAGGTAATGATGATTTTACTTCAAGCAAACCAAAAACTGTGAAGGAATGTTTCTGACTTCTTTGTCAATCTGTGCCATCAAGAATAAGTGTGGTTTTAATGGCAGAAGGGGATTAAACTTGATGCTAGAAAAATGTCCCCAATAAAATGGCCTATGTAGTTGCTTGTCTTCTCTGTTTGCTGTTACTAGTTGCTGAGGTCACACCATCCCATGTTTAAGAAAGTTTCAGAGCCTCAAATGTCGCAGGCCAGTTGTAGTGAATCAAAATAAGGATTTATTATTGGGGTGGAACAATCTAAATGAGGAAAAGGTTCCAACACGCAAGAATGATTACTGTTTACAAGAAAATTCAGATTATTTCTGCTAGAGATAGCTCCACAAACCTTTAACATTTTCTGTATCTTTTATAAACACCCATTTTGGCTTAGTGTAACTTCTAAATAAACACCAACATCATATGTAGCTTATTTGAAACTTTGCAGAGATCAGTCAATTGTGGTGTTTAAAACCTCTGAAAAATTCAATACACTGTGACATCCTAGCCGATATGCTAAATTCACCTAGCTTCAGTGGCTACTTCAAGTAATAGACTGTAAAACTATCATAAAACACTGGAGCATAACTTTCTTACGCATGAATCAACTCACCTGTCTCATGTAGTCTGCTAACCTTTTTGGCTCCCACGCCATCACGTCTTCTTTAATGGGACCTCCGATTAAACTCATCTTTACTTAATAGCAGATTAGCAACAAATGAAGCTTGCTGGGTTGTCTCCACATTACAAAAGACATAACCATAAAGTCTAAGACTTTAGAAGTACCTCCTCTGCCAAGGAGACTTTTGACATCCTCTTCTTACCTCTGGTCTAATTAAAGAATGTTTCAGTGGTCATAAAGGGCTATCTTTAGAGCAGTTAGTCATTGCAAAGTGTAATGCCTCTAAGCACAAAGCCTGCTGACTTCCTCTTGCATGCTAGTATACAATATAGTTTGCAAGTTTTATAAGCACTTTAACTACAGACATTTAATCTACACATTTCTTAAACATGTATAGAACTAGTCAGGCTTAAATGAATTGTGAATGTTCAAGCTCTTTGGTTATGCTTTTCCTACACAGAGCAAAGTGTGTTTCTCACACTTTGCTCTGTTGCTCACACAGAGCAAAGTGTGTGTTTTTCACACACTTTGCTGTGTAGGAAACACAGAGCAAGCGTTTCCTTGCTGTGAAAGAACGAAACACTTTCCCACATTTTGTGTAGGATAGTGTGTTTCCTACACACTTTGCTCAGACATTTAAAAATAGCATCCTGTTATTTTATATTAACAGAGCAAAAGTAAATTTATAAGCTTAATTTTAACGTTAATAACCTTTACTGCATATCTGTTATCTTGCTCAAATACAGTAGAATATCTCAACATGGACGATTTTCAACTGTAGGCATTTTATATTGAAATATACATCTTTTAATACTTTTTATGGAGTCAGTCATAAAAAGTATGTATGACTTTTTATAATACAGTAATTAAAAAGTAAACAAGGCACAACTTAAAGTAGCATACATTCTTTCTATTCTAGGGTTCTATGTGTCAAAACATGCTCATGAAAGCCTTACCATTTTCTTACTTTTTTATCGATGCAACCCTTCAATATCTTACGACATATATTCTTTAAAAACATTGCAAAGTTGCCAACAAATGACATCCTGTCGCTGAGTAGTTCTATGAATCATCTTTGCCTTACTTTGTCACCGTTATTTTTAAACCCACAAACATTTGTAAACAGAGTGCACTTCTGTATAATTTAATCTCAGTGTAAATCCAGCTGTTCAAGTAAATGCCTCAGAAGTGCCATAGAGAACATTTGTGAACAAACAGCATCACAAACACCAAGAAATGCCACCAGAAAGGTCAGGAAACGCAGAGACGTTAGAAGCAGGGATAAGGTTTTATAACATCAGAAGATGTGAACATCTCACAGAGCACTGTCCTGTCCTTAACCCGGACTATCGAAGAGTATGGCACATTGCAAGGGCTCTTCATGTTCAAACTTTTTGCCCATATACAAAGTGCTCTCTGTAGGAAAACTAACACAATGCAACATGGTGGTGGCAGCATCATGCTGTCTTAAACAGGCCAAGGTCCAAGGTAGCTACTCAGTTGATGGGAGGAAGAATAAAGTTAAATACAGAGACGTCTTTGGGGAACACATAGAGGGGTTTTTTTCCAGTAAGACAACAACTCTAAATATACAACCAGAACCATAATGGAATGGAAAGACGACTAAGACAGATTTATGTGTTGTTAGGATTACCCAGGTAAGATCTAGACCTAAATTCAGTTGGATATTTGTGGCGGTGTTCGAACACGGATGTTTACAGATGTCCTATGTCCAATCTAACTGAGTTTGAACTATTTTGCAAAGATGAACGGACAAAGGTTCAGTCTCTAGATGGGAAGAGCTGAATTGCATAACCTACAAATGTTACAATCTGAAGCAGAACTGGACATGCATGCTTACATGGGATGGACAAGCACGTTCAGTTCTGCTTCAGAACTTTTAAAAGCGTGTATGTGTTTGGAGAGTGTTCAACGGCTGTTCAGCATACTTTTAATTCGTTTTTCACAAATACTTGTTTATAAAGAAGGATTAACTGCAAGTTGTCTGGAATACCCATAGGCAAACTGATGCAAAATCCAATAAATTCTTTCATGGCATTGCGTCAAACTCATGTAACTCATTTTTCATACATTAAATTTCCTTTTAAACTTGCAGTAGGCATGCCTGTGTTAAATAAGGGATTTAAAATGACATATGTTGTCAGTTTCGGGCTTTATATTTATTCTTTGACCTGAAGATCTAAATACATTTTACCCTTACACAGAGACTTACAAAACCATCAAGTTTAAATAGTCAATTAGCTCTTTTTTTTCTAAATTGTAACACATTGTGTTCAACGTTAGTTGTCTCGCAGCAGCAACTCCGCCCTCGGTCAGCCCTCCTGGTATCTCACACCCAGGTGACAGGGGAGGGCAGATGGAAGAAGGGGTGATCAATCACTCTTAGATTGTCACAGACCCCCAGGCTAGCCTGGATGAATACATGAGTAGCCCAGGGGGGTCCCCGTGGGAGATCCCCTGCAGCCTCCCTCCCTGTTCCCCTCTTTTGTCCAGATTAGGAAAGATGCACCCCCACAAAACCTGGGTGCTGTGGATGAGGCAGGGAATACAGTAATTAAAAAGCAAAACAAGGCAGCACTTAAAGTAAAGTGTTCATTAGATTAGTTTAGAAAATCCAAATTGCTTTAGAAGTGGCCTTGCAATGGGGAGTCATTGGTCAACTCTGCAAAAATTAAACTTTTTGTGAAAATAAAAAAATTCATTGGAATCTTTTTTTTTTTTGTCAGAGCCATAAAATACTCAGTGGAGTGCTGGGGTTAGGTGCACTGATTTGGATCTTCTTTATTACTCAACAGGGCAGCATGGAAAATATATGGCACATTCAAGAATTTGATGTTGATCGAGATAAAGATTGTGACGATGCTGTTTGAACACATTTTGATTAAATGAAAATAGTTTCTTTGCTTTCTTATTTTGTATTACTTCATTAACATTGAAACTTCCCATCTGTACCTACAGTCTATTTAGATTTTAGCCTGTAAAGAGCATAGAAGCCCTTTAACCAGCCTAATTTCAGGTAAATGTCCACAACCCCCTAATGCCCTGTAGGTACAGACCCCTGAAGACTGCAATACCTTGCCATCTCCCCTTTGAATAAGAACCTGGCAGATTTATGACACACCCTGCTGAGATGGAAGATTTTTAGAGTTCCAGGGGGTCGAGAAGAGGAAACAAATGAAAGGTTCCTTCAGGCCAGTAGGCAGAGAAAACAACCCCCTTAGACCTAATTATCTTCAAATTAAAACATTAGAAATATTTGAAATTATTATTTTTTTTTTATTAGAAAGCATGTGTTGCTTAGTTGCAAATATCTACAAATGCAATAAAGGAACACCAATTAATGCAGCCTGTGTAAAAACATTTTGCTTAACATGTATGTGACAGACTACATTCGGTGTTGTCTAGGGGATATCCCTCCCTCAAAGCAGCCAGTTCTGAGAGGGATTATAAGGCCAAATCCCTTCTCTTGCTGGAAAGCATTCCCTAATTTGTCTTTGAATGTAGTCAATACACATTGACATCAGAGTGACAGTGGATCAGCACTGGATCAACACCTTGGCTAGGTGTTGATCTGTGTAATCCTCTCTTTAAGTGGATTCAGTCCATTCTTATTGTAATGTGTTAGTTCAACGCAGTAGCGAAGGGAATGTATGAAGCGACGTTATTTATTCATGAAAGCAACTGGACTTTTAAAGAGATTTTTATTAAAGAAAGAGGAAAAACGTAAATACACGCAAAGGAAACACTGACATTGATGATTAATATAGAAAGTGCAGCCATGAAGACAAAAATACAAATATTTACAAACTAATATATTTTTTCATTTGGGTCCACGGTATCTCCGCCAGGCAGCATGCCCATCCCCAGCTTCCCTCTTTGCACACACATGCCTGACTATGACCTGAGAGCAGTCTTCGCAGTTCACCCTGCAGCACCAGTGGAACTTGCAGTTGCAGCTGCTCACCACCTCCGTGCGCCTCTCTTCCACTCTCAGGCCGCATTCGTGGCACAGCCGGCGGCAGCTGCGGCGCTCCCACTGGGTCGACCCGGCTCCGTGCTGCAGACACTCCCTGCCCTCCGTGCCGTGCAGCCCCACGCTGGCGTTCCTCCTGCAGTAGTCGGGCGAGTCCTCCAGGTAGATGAGCTCCGTCTGGGCCACGCCGCCAAACGCGTCCACGATGGCTCCCCGGCTGTCGGCGCTGTTTCCGGCCCTCACGCGCCTCTTGTCGGTGTCCAGCTTTTGCGCCTGGCTGTACTTGACCTTCAAGTAATTGCCGATTTCTCTAAAATCGGACAACTGCGTCCAGCACGTCTGCAGGCTGCAGCTCTCTGACATGCCGTGGCACCTGCAGATCCGTTTCGTCGTTGCCTTCACGGCCTGTGGGGAAATAGAGTTGATCGGCGGCATCTACCTTAAATTGGACATATTCGCTGAAGCCGGACGTACCTGCCGTCCTGCCGCATTGTTGTGCAAATTTACTGCGGCTCTTGAGTCCTGGCCTGTCTCCTGTGCATCCACGTACTGTTTGGAAATCTTTTCACCAAAATCCAAGTTGTCACTGCAGCCACCCCATAGCCAACCCCGGCCACCTGCATGCAGAGAAAAAAAAAAAAGAGTTAAAATGAAAAAAGCACTGATTTTACCGCTACTTTAGGTCACATTTCGTGGATCTCACCAGTTTTCCCATTATTGGAGACGTCGCAGCCACAGTTTTCAAGGTCTCCCAGGCTGCAGTTCCTGGTCAGAGTGTACATGACTCCAGCAGCACTGATGGCATGCACGAAAGATGTTTCTCTGGTGGCTAAATAAGTAGACATTGTTACAATACCAGCAACTCTTCCTTAAAATACATGTCGAAATTAGCCAGAAATTGCACGATGGGAACAGGCATGGTTGTATTTTTGCATCCTCTCTCTTCAAGAATTTTTGAAAAGCATCTGGGAAATAACTACACCCTACCTCTTCTCAGACCTTTGGGATGGGTTTCGCTGTCAGGGCAGTTCCATCTGTCCCAGGCAAACTGGTGTTTGCACTCCTCAATGCCATTCTGCGTGCCCACCTGCACGCTTTTTGCATAAGTGAGGTAGGCCTGTCAAAGAGACAGACGGTTTTGTTCATAAAGTGCTCCTGCAATAAAAATAATTAAAGTTGTACATTTTTGTTTACCTTCGGTCCTGTCATTAGGAAGTTACTGGCCACCCTGAGAAAGAAAATAAATCAATCACTTTGCCCCCCCATTTCCCGTTATCCCTTTTCTAAATAAGAATCACACATTATGACGTCTTACCAGGCGTGACTCACGTCCATTTTTAGATGGAGCAACAGAATCCAAAAAATTAAATGCGCCATTTTGTCATTTGCAGCACAATCCTATAGGAGATCTTTGAAATTTGGATCCGAGTGCCGCAAAATTTCACTTTATTCCAACAAGGAACACAAGGAAGACTTCTTCTTTTGTTCCTCTGCGCTCTGGGAAGCTGATTGGGTGTCTGGATCAGGAAACGCCTATATGCGCACTTCAAAAGGGTGACCCAGTCCTGCCCGAGGCTGCAGGACACCAGGACACCAATATACAAACGGTGGAATCAAAATGTAACATCTGACAGAAGTGACCGAGTCTTGCCTGTTGCAGAAAGTATTTATTATACAAAAATTTATAATTTATTACAAAAACCTAAAAACCAAACGAGACTTTGCAGAGTCTGGTTTTTAATAAAATGTTATAAATTTCAATCAAAAATGGAGAAAGTGCAATAACAGGCGTCTCCTTATGTCTCAGTCCAAATAATAAATCCATTTTGCAAAAAAGTTGCTGAGAAATCCATAATCCATAATAATGTTCATATGGCATTCACTGTCGGCGCGTCGCGGGTTTGCGCCTGGTTTTATTGCGCTGTTTCCTTGCGCCGTCTTTACCCGCGCAGTAATATTTAGTGACAACCTGCGTGCATCTTTCACACTTGACGGTGCAGCACCAGTGAAATTTGCAATTGCAGCTGCTGACAACCTCAGTGCGTCTCTTCACCACTCCGAGGCCGCATTCGTAGCACAGCCGGCGGCAGCTCCTCCTCTCCCACTGGGTCACGTCCCTGACGCCCTTCAGGCACTGCCGCCCCTCTGTGCCTTGCAGTCCCAGGCTCAGGTTCTTGATACAGTAATTTGGGGAGTCCTCCAGATACACGAGCTCCGCTTTGGAGATGCCCCGAAAGGCGTGCGCCACGGCTCTCCTGCTGTCCGCGCTGTTGCCCGCTCTCACTGGCTTCCTGTCCATCTCCAGCTTCCTGGCGTGCCGGTGCTTCATCCTCAGGTAGTTCCCCACCTCCCTGAAGTCGGCCAGCTGCATCCAGCAGGTTTGGATGCTGCAACTTCCAGACACCCCATGACATTTGCAGGCTCTCCTCATGGTTGCTTTGATCGCCTGTCAACAGAAACGGGGTATTGGCGTGGATTACGCACAATCTTGAGCGTATGAGGGCCAAATTCCAAACTGTCTCAGCAAATCTTACCAGTCTTCCCGCCTCGTTGTTATGGAGGTTGACGGCTGCGCGTGCATCATGCCCATCTTCCAGGGCATCCACAAACTGTCGGGAGATCTTTTCTCCGAACGCTATGTTGTCACTGCAACCTCCCCAAATCCACCCTCTGCCTCCTAGTACACAAACATAAGCAAACAGATTATTATACCATGTCGAGTGCATGTTTTTTTTAATTGCTTTTTGTTTAATGATAAATAGATACTACTACATTTTTCGGACCTGTCTGACCAATCCTTGAGTCATCGCAGCCGCAGCTCTCAAAGTCCCCCAAACTACAGTTCTTGGTGAGCGTGTACATCACTCCAGCGGCGCTGATGGCGTGGACAAACGACGTCTCTCTTGTGGCTGAAATATGTGATGGACAAAGGATCAGTTATGAGATTTTACTTGGATACCTAATTTGGTATCATAAACGCGTAAAATCTCAAAGTACGTGACCATTACGCACAAGATGGCGTAAACGCACACTCACCAAATCCAAATATAGATGATTTCATTCCGATATTTACGTTTTAATTAGTTATAAGTGCGGGTGGATATTATGAGTCTTACCGATTCGGAGGCTGTTCAGTGTGGATAGCTTAAGCGCGCTTTCTGGGCAGTTCCACTTCTCCCAAGCGAATTGGTGTTTGCACTCTCGTATTCCTCTCTGTGCGCCCATCTGCACACTGCTGGCGTAGGTAAGAAACGCCTTGAGAGAGAGAGAGATTTTTTTTTTCAATCACAAAAAAAAAAAGGTAAAATATTCCCAAAACAGAATTACAATATTTTGTACCCGAGACAGCTGTGTAATTACCTTTGGACCAGTCATGAGAAAATTATTCGCTGTCCTGCGGGGAGAAAACAAACATATACATTAATGCATGAGATTCGAAAAGCCAATAGAACTTAAAGTTAAAAATGAACTTCACAAACAGTAATGGACTTACCAAGTGGAAGCAAGCTGAAAGAGACAGAGCGTGGACAAGGCCATGGCTGAGAGGACATCCAGTTGCGCCATGGCAGATCATTGGGCTTGTGTTCCAAATGGAAATAAGACAGCGAATGGTGCTGCTCCCCTCCTCTGACTATACTTATAAGCTCCTACGCGGCCGATTGAAAGATTTGTCCTGCAGGTAACGTCTCGCTGTGAAAATGCGTCAATGACGAGCTGAATTGCCGCGTCCCATTGGCAAACGGGAGCCGTCGGCGCGTGAGTTGCACTTCAAAGAAGCTGCGCAGACCGTTAAACAGCCCCTCATTCACCTGTCGCTCCCAGCCTGCGGTCCTTAGAAGCTTTTCCCACGAATGCAAAGCTTATGGATGTAATTGAATCAGAGCAAAAGTTCTTATGAATCGCTAAATCGTGGCAATGTCATTTCAGGGCCTGCAGAATTCTGAAACGGGAGCGTAGCAGGACATTGAATAAAAAACAGACGCACCGTGTTGAGCATCAATAAAAAAGAAAGAAAGAAAGAAAGAAAAGAAACTGCCTATAATAGTTATATCTGTTCATATTACTGAGGGACAGTACCGAGGCTTGCTGTGTTCCTGGAGTGTTTGGGCAATGGGCCCGGTGTCCCCTGGGCGGACACAGCCGGGACGCCACGTAGTCATGCAAATACCGCCCGACACGTTGGCGAAATTGACATGGTCGTGATAATAGGGTAATAGATGTTCCCCTAGGAAACAACGCGGTGCGAAAATAGTCTGGAATTTGCAGGAGCATAAACATTTGTTTTAAACGTTAAAATGCTCCAGTGTGGTTATTTTTACTGGACTTGGATCTAATTCGAATTTTCATTTCTTTTCTTTCTTTCTTTTTTTTTTTTTTTTTTTTTTTTTTTTTTTTTACAAAATAAAACGTACCAATGACAAATTAGCATTTTCAATATGAATAGATAATCCGCTTAGTCCTACGTCTAATTGTCTTAATTACGCACGATCATTCTCCTCCTCAGCCCTCATCCCGACAGTTTCTGCCATTCCACAAACTTTTACTTAGTGCGAGAGATGTCTAAGCAAGTGATTAACGCCACACTTATCCCATTAAATATCTTCTAAAACACTCAAAATCCATTAAAACAACAATCCACTCATCGCGCTGGACAATAGGGAGGCGGTTGGGCCGGTCGAGGGCGAAGATAATCCTTTCTAATTAGATATATCACCCACATTCATTTTCATGGGAGGCTGAAACCAAGATCCATCGGTGATTTGGGCTTAACTAAGAGCGTTTAAGAGTTTAAATGAGTCAATAATGACAGCAGACAATAGTTGTTGTTTTTTTGTTGCCCCAACTGAGACTCTGTCTGTTTGAGGTATGAGTGGCTCAGAAACATCGAAACTATCAACGACAAATTAAGTGGCCGTCAACATTTATTTCAACCACAACGTGGTTAACATCAACATGCATAACTTAATTAATGCAGTAGGGCTTTTTATGGGTTTTTAAAAGTATGCTATGCCATTGTTTCTTGAATACACGTTAAAGCCGTGGTATATTTTAACACACATGAGACCATTCGGGGTAGCGAGGTGAGAGGACTGGAGCAATAAAGGCCCAAAAGGTGACAGTTCTGACGGGGCGAGTTTAGGTGGCAGAAGTGGAGACGCCATCCGGGAGATGGGGGGGGGGGGGGGGGGGGGGGGGCTGGTCAACATGGCAGGTGATCTTTAAATGACCCCATATGTAACGGCTAGAATAGCTCTAATTGAATTCTGTAGTAGGCTGTTTGCATCTCATCATAAGTCAATGTTTGGATGATTGGTTTATAGATTTACTGGTGATTTTATCAACCCTGATCGACTCCAATCAGTGTAATCCCGATGCTTCTTATGGTCTAGTTCAGCTATCGAGACTTTTAAGTTCGCTGTTCTCATTCTCATTGTTTTGCATGGGATTATTTATTATTATTATTATTATTATTATTATTATTATTATTATTATTATTATTATTATTATTATTATTATTATTATTATTGGCCATTTTTAGTCATCTAAAAGATCACCAATAATTGTTCATCTAATGATTTAATTTTTCCTTAGTTCCAATTCTGAGTAACATCCTTACAAAGTACTTTTTCTGATGTTAATATTTCAGAAGACGTGTCATGAGAATGTTTGTTACTCTGTAGAGCCGTAGCGCAATAGATGATTAGAAAACTGACTTCCTCAACTTGGAAAAATACTTTACAGTTTGTCCTGCACCTGACTGACATTTGTAATGTAGTAATGTTCAAGTAGAACAGACTTGAATTTAACTGAGATTTAATAAACACCTGGAAAGTTGAACTTTTTGAGCAGTCAGACAGTTTCACTTTTACATCTGCAAACACACCTCTGCACTTTTTAAAACCATTGTTAATGGAAACAATTTGTTATTGCACCTTGATGTTTAGAAACTATTCACGCCTTCTCATCCTTTGTAGGTTGTAGTCATCTTAGGCTCAACTGAGGAAAAATATAAAGCAAAAAAAGAAAAAAATATATATGTAGTTTTTTTTAAAGAATTTGCACCCCTGTAAACATAACTGGTGGATCTAGTTAGGTGTTTGAGAAAGCTCTTGCTTAATTCAGTAAGATAACACCACAAGATAATCAATACTATATTTTATGAGATTATGACTCATGAGATTTTGAATGATACACTAATCCCAGTTCATTTCAGAGATCTTCGACTTTGTCATACAGTAATGCTGCTCACTTCCATAATATTAACCCAGATTGTTAAAAAATGTCAAAGTGAATTGAAATTTGGCCAATCCAGCTAAAAATTAGTTTAAAACTATCACATTTCTTGAGTATTTCATTTTTTTAAGTCATAATTAATACTGTATTATCCACTTGTTTTATATACCTTCATGTGAAAGATGAAGTATTTAGGAAATAAAATATTTGCATTTTTTTAAATGTAATAAAATCATAAACATTTTTTTTTATTAAACTCATTGTTAATGGTTAAGTCATGTTGAGCGTTTTGTCTTCTTATTTGTGTAATATTCACAAACTGACCCAATCAGATTTCCCATACACAACTGCTACTTTTTAAAGTATTACAAAAAACATTTTGCAGAACCTTTTAAGTTAGTCACAGCAACGTCTCATCTCTGCGTTGTTCTGTATCTCCAGTGATTAAATACGTGTGTCCATGTAATGCTCAGAATTTTGTCTGACTGCCTATCAAAATGTGTCAAAGCATCACTTAAATAAATAATTATATTTTTCACAAATTTACCCATTAAGAACAGTTTTCCTTTTAGTAACCTAACATTAATTCACTGTCAGTAGTGCTATACAATAAACATCCAATGTACTAAGCCTTAAGCAAGAACCTCCAACTGGAAGGAACTTCTTCAGCCAAAAGAACTGTTTCTGGGTTGAGATTAAACCATCTGGTGAGATAACATTTAGGAAGTTGCATAAACTAAAGTTTAAATTGTTCTTTTGAGCGAGTAAAATCCTATCCTGCACCCGCAAAATAATATAGGTGAAAAACCGATATGTCCAAAAGGTTAGAAACTTTGAGGTATTTGGAGTTCACACCCAAACTCCCCCAAACCCTTAGAAGCATAAGAATTAAAAAAAACTACAATTCTCTAAACTCCTGAGATAGCAGTGAACTTGTGATAAGTGTTTGACTCTTATTCAAATAGTGCACCAGACTTTTGTTTTTTTATTTAGAAAATGTTCTCCTTATCCGATGTAACAGCAGTATACAATTAGCATTAGCATCTTTGCTTTTTTATGTTTTGTGTTTCTGTTACTGAAAGAAATCACTAGTTAATATAGGGCATATTGTCATTACTAACTCGATTCTTGATCAATTTTAATTTGGTTGATGGGATAAGTCTTTAATTATGAAATATAAACAAAAACACTGTTGCTTCTTTAAATGTACAATTAAGATTTTCCATCAGGGAGGAACACATTTATCTCGCAGAACTGATATTTGATAGATTGTAAATCAATTGTGTACAGCATAAATATAGACCAACAACCTGCACACTGACAGAAATTAGGGATGAAAAAAAAGCACAAAACACACCGCATCCAGGTCTTCATGTTTTTACTTTTACATAAAGAAAAGTAAAAAGTTTGTTAAGAAAAAGGCCCACATGAGCTGACTTCAGTTCCCACAGACAAACCCCCACCCCCAATGCAACTTTCCAGCCTGAATGCCTGCCTCTCTCCCTGTGCTACATCACTTCACCCCCACCCTAGTTTGGCAATACTGGAGACATGTTAGCTACAGGCTAACAGCACAAAACAGGCACCCAGGCTGATATATATATTTTTTTTTTGTATGTGTGTGTGTGATTTGTAAGAGAGCCCCACATGTTAGGACGCCAAAATATCCTGTTAGCACCCCAGGGAGCTCAGAGCGCCCTTTTTCTGAAGACAATGTAGGTGATTTCAAACACTGGGATAATCAAAAGAAAGTGCTTTTTTTTTCTGTGGCATCTCAGCTCCTTTGCTTCATGTGCTCAAGTCAAGGTGTGGCGTCGCCTTTCCTCTCCTGCTCAATGGCTGCAAAAGAAGAGAAGACAAAAAGATGCTGCTGGTTTAGGCTTGCATTGCAGTGAACCTATGAATGGGTGCAGCTTTTTTTTTGGGGGGGGGGGGGGGGGGGGGGAGAGTTTGCTGATACTGCAGCCGTTTGTTTCGCTGCTCTCTTTGCTGAGTATGTGTGAAGGTGATAATGGGAGATTCTGGCGGGAGGGGGGGGGGAGGGTGAAAAAAAAATTGCCGCAGAGGATGAAGGGATGAAGGACTCGTGCACTCACTCTCTTTGGTGGGAAGAGGGTTCTTCTCTTTTGTCTCTGTCTTCTTCAGCTTTGTCTTGTCGAAGCGAGCGATCTCGTCATGTCTGCTTTGTCCGACATTTTGGCTGCGAAAGACGAGAGGTGAAACTCAGTGCGCCGTTTTGACCTTCCGCGTCAGGCGTCGCATTGAGTGTGTGTCGTTGCTCGTTGCATACCGTTTAAGACAAATTAAAATCCATAATGAGGCCTATCACCTGTTTCGGTCAGTGCAATGCACATAAAGGGAGTGGCTACAACATGTGCTGCTCAGACAAGTGGTTGCCTCCCACACATGCTCAGTCTACATACATGTCTGCTTCTCTCAGATACCTTTGTGGCTAACATGTGCCTCTTTTGCCCAGCTGTCTCTTCTCTCTTTGTGTCTGTTTTTGTCTGCTTCCCTCGTTGTTCTCATTGCATCCTCCCTCAATTTGTCTGTCTCCTTTTATTTTTTTCTCCTTCTGATTCTACGGTTGTAGCCTCATGAATGCATCTCATGATCAGCCCACTGCAGTAAAGACAATACAACCTCAGGTCTAACTGATCTGGTCTTTTCGCTGTCCTGATCCCAATGTGTCTGACTGAACTGTCAAATATATATACATATACATACATATATATATATATATATATATATATATATATATATATATATATATATATATATATATATATATATATATATATATATATATATATTTTTTTTTTTTTTTTTTAAGCATATATGATTGGAGATCTTCAAAAGCAGAATAAGCTTCTGTTACCATGGTGGATTTCAATGGGGCCTAAAAGGTTCTGCTTGATGCGGTGTTAGGCTTCCTGAGCAAAATGCAACAATTTAAAAAACATTATATATATATATATATATATATATATATATATATATATATATATATATATATATATATATATATATATATATATATAATAATCAGAGCAACTTTCCATCCCTCACTTGAACACTTAAGAATCTGTATCAACTTGCGTCACATATCGGTCAAATTTGACCCTAAATTATGTTATAAACCTCACTCAGCATGCCAGCAATATTGCTTTGTTTGTCCCCACCAAAATTCTCATCAACCTCATGTTTCACATTACTGCCCTGCTGCCGTTAGCAACCATCTTCTACCCATCCAGCCACACCCCAGTCCTTTGTCTGACTCCCGGCAGACCAGAGCCACCGTCAGTCCCAGAAACAAAAGCCGAACGGAGGAGAGAAGAAGCAGAGATCAGTCTTTCTTACCGATGATCCACACAGCAGGTGGGCTAAAATCCTAGGCGGAAGGCTGCGGGGAGGGTCAGAGACGCAGAGATGCAGAAGTGAGAGCGGAACGGAAGCTGAGACAAGCTGTCGGCGTGTGCGTCTGCATCCAGGGTCTGGGTATAAGAAGGAGGGAGGGGGGAGGAGAGAGCGACTGAACTTGGTCAGCCTTCTTCTGTTATTAATATTAATGCTCTTAAGGGGAAAGACGTGAGAATGAAAACAACTGACAGAAGACAGCTACTAAAGAGATTTTCTGAGATCAGCTATTATTATTATTATTATTATTATTATTATTATTCTCCACATAATCCATAATCCACATCATAGGTTTGATACAGTTCCTCCTGAAAACTAAATGTTCTGCAGGGGTTTTATTCACCTCTTTTTGCAAATTATTGTGTTACAACTATAATTATTTCGATACATCATGTTAGTAAATTCACAACATAATGATTATTTTATCTGTTGATTAATATTTTACAAAATATCATTTACAACAAACTGTTTATGACAAAGCCAATAGGAGGCCCTAAACAGGACTACATATTCCAATAAATATCACTAACCAGAGCTTAGATAATATCTAAACTGTGATCAAGTTCAAATAAGTATTTTGGATTTGATCTCAAACGATTGCTGTTCTCAGAGAACCGTAGTCAATTATCAAATGTTCTATTGTAGGAATGATGATGAAGCCGCAGCTCTTCCTCTGACTCACTGATCTGCTCCTGCCTCGTGTGTCAGTTCAGGGGTTTTAGTAAGAAAGAACCCACTGATAAGCTTTACTACATCAGATCGGATCCATTTTCCACCTCTTCTTTTTCCCCTTCCTCTCTAAATTAAAACTTCAGAGAAACTGAAATACTTTTCATGAATGTTGAGAAATTTTTTTCTTACATTTAATTCCATAGTCCTAAACAAAATATCCCCTATTAGTCTATTATTAGATTTTCTTGTCTGTCCTTTTTTAGTTGAAAGAAATTGTTTGTAGTTTATGTTAGTGGTATTAATAATAACATTTTATTCTGATTATGCCGACTACCTGCACCTGTTTTTTCTTATAGTGATCAGTCTAAGTACCGTATTTTCCGCACTATAAGGTGCACCTAAAAACCTTCAACTTCCTCCAAAGCCGACAGTGCGCCTTATAATCCGGTGCTCCTTATACACAGTCCAGTCACATTAATGTGACCACCACGTACTTTCCACTTCAGAGTTAAATAACCAATCACAGAAGGCAGGTGGCAGCACAGTGCAGTTGAGCGTATATAAAGGGTGTGTGTGGGCTTCGGAAAACATTTCAATCGTTGGCGTAATGCAGAAACGAAGCGATTTATCCGACGTCCAAAAGGGCATGATCATTGGCTTTCGGGCCAAGGGTGGAAGCATTTCCGAAACGGCTGAGTTTGTGAACTGTTCGCGTGCCGCCGTGGTAAAAGTGTACCGTGCATGGCAAAATGGGACTGTCCAAAATCAACGACGTGGCAAATGTGGTGCACCACGGGCCATAGATGACAGAGGCGAACGACGGTTGCGGAGATGCGTTCGGGCAGATAGACGGGCTACCGTTGAGCAACTGACCACTAAAATGAACTAAGGGGCTACCACAGTGTCTCCCAAACCACTATTCAGCGAACATTGCTGCGTCTGGGCCTCCGAAGCAGACGCCTGGTTCGTGCACCTATGCTGACTGGTGTTCATCGACGACGAAGGCTAGAATTTGCACGCCAGTACAGCAGCTGGACGTCCACTGAGTGGCGACAGGTAGCGTTTTCAGATGAATCGCGTTTTATGCTCCATCGGACAGATGGACGTTGGCGTATAAGGCGTGAAACCTCTGAAAGGAACCACCCTGCAACCATTGCAGGAACGGTCCAAGCTGGAGGCGGGAGCATTATGGTCTGGGGAATGTTTTCCTGGCATTCTCTGGGTTCACTGATTATTGTGGAAGGCATGATGGATCAATACAAGTACGCATCTGTCCTTGCGGACCATGTCCACCCCTACATGCGCATTGTTTTTCCTCAGGATGATGGCATCTTCCAGCAGGACAATGCGAGGTGCCATACAGCTGCCAGTGTACGTGCGTGGTTCGAAGAGCACCAGGATGAGTTTACCGTCCTCCCCTGGCCAGCAAACTCACCTGACTTAAACCCAATCGAGCATCTGTGGGACCATCTCGATCGAGTTGTTCGCGCCATGGATCCTCAACTGCGTAATCTAGCGCAGCTGGCCACGGCATTAGAGTCGGCATGGCTCAACATCCCAGAGAAGACCTTCAGGGACCTAAGTGACTCTCTTCCTGCACGTCTCGTAGCAGTTCGCTCTGCGAAAGGTGGTTATTCTGGCTTTTGACAGATGGTCACATTAATGTGACTGGACTGTGTATATGGACCAATATTGAGCCACACCAGGTCTAGCAACTACAGTAAGCAGCCGCCAACTTCATTTTCGCCTGTGCGCAGTGCATGCTGGGATAGTTGTCAGAATGCTGGTTTGTAATCTAATAATAAAGTTTGACTGACCTGTCTATCTACCGACCGTCTGCAGGTCATTTACCACCACGTTCTCCACAAACACCTGCCACGCCCCGGCCCAGTCGCGGAAGGCTCTGCTCTCCAACCGGAGTCGAACTGTTTTGTTGACATTCAGTTAATGCAGCTCCATCTAGTGGATGCATAACGTAACTCCAGCCTCTACTGTAGCGTCTATTCTATGCACTTTTAATGCGCTTCATATATGAAAAAAGTTTTAAAATAGGCCATTCATTGAAGGTGCGCCTTATAGTGCGGAAAATACTGTTGTGTTGATTATGAGAAATAAGATTTATTTATAAATATACCAAACTCTCCTTGCATTCTTTCTTTTAAGTTGTAATAAAAGTCACTTAATACTAAATTAAGTAATTCATCTTTCAGTTTGTTATAGTTATGAGACTGTCTAATTTGATATGTATGTTACTGAGTTAAATTATTCACTCTACATGATTTTTATACTTATAGCACTTGAAATATCCATCCATCCATCCATCCATCCATTTTTTGACACCCTTGTCCCTTGGTGGGGTCGGGAGGGTTGCTGGTGCCTATCTCCAGCTAACGTTCCGGGCGAGAGGCGGGGTTCACTCTGGACAGGTCGCCAGTCTGTCGCAGGCACTTGAAATAATGAACTTTTTTTTGTTTTAGAGAGAATTGGCTGCAAAGAACAAGGTATTTCATTAGCTTGATGCCTTAAGCTGACTTTGGTTGGGGGGAGAAAACAAAAGGACAAGACATTAAAATACCTAATTCAATACGTAATACCAGTCTCAGTATCAGTCAATCTTAACGTCTGAGGATTGTATTTACAATTTTATCTACATATTGAAATTTAAGATCTTGTAGGTGTGTGTTTTGTAAAATTCAAATAATAATAAAAAACAACATGAATTCTTCAGATTATTATTTGTCAGTTTGTCTGCCTCATTTTATTAGTTTTGTGGGATTGTCATGAAGCGTTTCTCGATCACATCATACACTAATAAAACCCTCATGCGAGGAGCCCACTGTGCTCTGCTTACATCACTGAGACCTGCTGCTCTTTAGCCTTTAATCTTCCCCAAGGTCTGGTTACAGCATGCTGACCACAGCTGCTGAGAAAATGTGGCTTAGAAAAGGCTGCTCATCTCACAACAGCATGAGTCAACATGACCTCAGGCTCTCAGGGACGATCAGTTAATGTAAAACTCCCTCCTTTGGCCTGATGCTCCACCCACACGTCTCCAGCGTCAACACAAACTGCTAAAGAGTTTCATCCATTCAAAATATTATCAGAAACAGCTATTCAGTGTTACAGAGGAGGGATTTTTTTTATGTATATGCTGTACTTATTAAAGACATATAAAAGGTGTCGTTTTAAAACTTAACAAAAACTTCTTTAAAAGGATAATATATATTTTTTGTTACAAGCAAGGTCAAGCTCTGCACGCTGTATGATTTTATATCACCCAATGACGTTGCATATTTTTTGGGGGGTGACGTCAACATAATGGCTTAGCACAAGCGATCTTTTAGGAATACTGCAGCACCACCTGCTGGCAAAACAGCATAACAGCTTCATAAAGGAGTCTGGGGAGCAGTAATGATGATGATGATGATGATGATGATGATGGTCAGAATAGCCTGCAGCCTTGTTACATTTTAGGGCAATGTTACTTTACAGCCCGTAGATTATTATTTCTAATGTGATTGGCCTTTGGTGTCCCTTGCTTTTCGGTGATTTTCATGCTAACAAACAGCTCCTGCTTCCACTGAGCTGTTTGTTGCTTTAGGATACAGTGGAGAGGAAAACATGCTTGACCTTCTCTGACTCGGCTAGGCCCTCCTAGTAACCTTTGTGTTTGAAATGTTATCACATTTGAAGCTCAGAGATGAGATGCTCCCTGACAAAGGTCAGACTCAGAGCCAAATGACCTGTCAGAAAAATCCGACGGAGCGCTGCGTGTCGGCCTGTGGACGATAGGCGAGCGAACCTTTTCACGTGTCAAACTGAACCGTGTGCTGTTCGACTTTGTCTGGATGAGTGACATTGGCTAAGATGGACATATTGGAGTTCAGTGAAAATGCAGCAGCTGGGGGAAAACAGCTCTGCAAATGTAAGACTAAGACTGGAAGTCATGTTCTGCTGCAAACTCATCACAGGAGGGCAGCACAAGACTATTTAAACTCCGAGCTACTGAGGGTCCACCAGAGTAAATGGCTATCTGATTCTAACTAGATAAATCCTACTGTAACTGATCGGACTTGGAAAAAGCATACCGAGACTTTATCAACGGCAGTACAGTCTAAACTTGTCTCTTCAAACTAAGCAGACTTCGAATCCTGTGAAAGTAGTAGTGGTTTTAGTGCGACACGAGGAGAGAAGAAATTAAGTGTCTTCAAGAATGTCAGATCAGCAATGAAGTCTTATGCATTAAAGCAATATTCAGTGATGCTCTGGTGAGTCACAAGCTTAAATCTGATACAGCGTGAATGATATAGAATATCGTCATCGTTTAACACATCCACACTTTTCAGCCACAAACTTCAGTGGAGCTTATAAGGATTGTGTGTGGCCGACAAAGCAGAGCGCTATTCTGAAGTGGAAGGTAGGAAATATGTTTTCTATCTTTTACAAATGAAAGTCTGAAAAGTATTGTGTATATTTGTATCCAGTCACCCTGAGCCAAAAGTTTGTATCAAACAGCTTTTGCTGCAGTTAAAGCTGCATGTTTCTGGGGCCACGTCTTTCAGCGGTGAACTTATATAGGCTGAACTTTTCTTTCCCCAAAACGCAGTTAAATTGGGGGCAGACTATCTCTGAACATTGTTTTTCCAAAGTCTTGTCATACATTCTGATGTGAATTTGGGGTTTGGATTTCGCTCTGAACTTTGTCTGGATCAGTTTAGTATAACATGTTCACTGTTGTATGTGTTACTGTTGCTAGGTAATTACTTCATGGGTGGCGGTCCCGTATTTTATCTAAAACCTCCTTTCTGTTCTGATCAGATACATTTAAACTGTTGACTTATTCTCACAAATGTTCTGAAAAGAATTAGGCACTTCTGTTTAAGAAACATCAAAAATGTTGGGAATATATTCAAGTTTATATTTTGAAAGCAATTTCTTGGTTTCAGTGGGTGTAAGCGTAAATAAACAGATGCTGTGACTGTGATATTTATTGGTACTCCTGTGAAAAAAATGTCCAAAATGCCATTTATTATTGTTTGAAAAATCCTGAATTAATATGAGATACAGCAGCATTTAATTTCCCTTTTGGACCAACAAAGCATTTTTTTTTTTAATTTAATTTAATTAAACGCACTTCATTTTTAAATCAGTTTAGAAAGTTTCCTACTGAAAAAAAACCCATCAGATTGCATCAACATTCACTCTCCCTGGATGATGATGAAAGTAGATGTTTGTTGTTTACTTCACAGCAATCCATGTATGCAGTGGAGAGGAAAACCTTCTCTTTAACAGGAAGAAACATCCAGCAACACAAGCGTCCATCTGCCAGGATACAGCGGATAGACAGAGCAGATACACACACTTGAAAAGAAACAAATTAATAACAGGAGAGGGAAAACTTTCAGTTGGTGTCGTTATCATAGCCAATACCAAAATCCAGGACGTTTATCATAGACAAGCAGAACAGCAGACCACATGTAGCTTCTCTGGGAAAAACAAGCAAAGCACAAAAAAAAACTAAGAGAAAACAAAAAGTCAGCAGTTGAAATAACAGCAAAAAAATTCAAATTGATGAACAGAAGAAGAAAGTATCATAGTGAGGATAAGTGGCCATCTTGTTCCCTAGTAGCCTGAGCCTATAGCAGCTTAAAGATACCTCAGGATAACTTAAGTTCTTAGAATGAGGCAGGAGGAAGGCAGAGCCAGGAAGAGCCATCTGTCCAGACTGAAACCCTTTCCCTTTCATAAAAAAACAACAACAAAAAACTAGCGAATAAAATAACAACTTAGACCCAATTTTTTTCTCTTATTTGGATGTTTTTTGGTTTTCACAAACCCTAGGCTATTCAGCTGAATATATATTTGCTGGAACTGGAGTGGAGTGAGTCTTTGAGCTCGAGTGAGAAGTCGAATCTTGCAATCTTTGTCTGAAATTGCAAAGAAAAAGAAATAGAAAAAGGAATCTTGCCCTTGAAGACACTTTTGGCGCACTTCTCATTTCTCCTGTGCGGTCGGGGTGGGCAAAGAAAAGCTACTGGCACTCTTCAGAAACAGAGGAGGCGTGTCACCGTCTGAGCAGATGGGAAGTGATGTTAAGTGTTCAAAACAGAGTGGGCAATTTTCTGCCATTTTTACCCGCTAATGGAAAAAGCTGGCATGGTTGTTAATGAGAAGCCTGAATGAAGTGTAATTACCAACTACGTGCGCATAAATAAGGCCTTGAAAAATGTGCTCTTTTTTTGTAACTCTGTCAGCCGTAGGATCGCTGAGCTGCTTGATTAATCCAAGTGAAGCGAAGTGGTACGTTTTGACCAGAAAATCCAGCGCGCCGAGGTTTTCCAAGGGAATTTGATGCATGAGCACGATGCAGACTCAGTAAAACCAGATAAGCAGCCTCTACTCAGGCCTGCGATCTTCACAACTGATGATGCAGAGTCTGATTGGAGAACTCTGTTCCATCACCCAGCCAATGAGCTACGAGCATCTCCGTGTGGAGGAGTTATCTCACCTAGCCAGCTTGAGGACAGTGACAGAGATGGGGGAAAAAAAAAAGAAAAGTGAGGACAAAAGATAAAGAGATGAGGGAGGAGGAGAAGAGAAATAGAGATTGGATCTTCTGCATGTTAGAGACACCATGTTTTGGATACATCCTGTCAGATAATGGTGGGGTGAGAAGTGTCAATTTGTTGATTTTTTTTTTAAAGGCCTGTATTTTAGCTTGTATTATATTAATACTCCTGAAAAATTAAGAATAGTAGTTTAGGGTTTAATTGCAAATGCAACAAAGAAAACATTATCTCTGTCATACTCCAAAAGTTTCGGAACATGAATGCTTCGATTTGGATCATGTGTACTTTTATCTTTACATTTTCCCAGATGCCATCTCAAAGCCATATCGTTAATTGAGTCTGCATTTAGTTTACATTTAATGTACTTTTTCACAATTTTTGTCATATAGAATACAACACAGAACACAAATCCAAGGTAGGATGCTCAGACAGGAAGTACGTCTGGCATTTGCTGCATTCACGAATAACGAACCATGTAGAGCGTTAGCATGCAAATGAACAGAAGAGGGAGCTAAAATGACATCCTATGCACCGTCAGCTTGAAGCTCGTTGCATATTATTTAGGTACACATTAGTGGAAATGATCAGAATTCATGCCAATCTTTAAGGAGAAAAAAGAAAAGTGGATGTGAGTCAAATGGAAGAACAATGATAGACAGTGAATCATGCACTCTGTGTGCCAGCATCCATGGTTGTTCAGTCATGTATATTTAGAATCAGAGGTGTACATAAACCCATGATAAAGGAGAGGAATACATATTAAAGTATGTATATTTAGTCTTTTTTTTAAAAATGTTTGGGATGAGTTTAATGACATCGACATTTGTTGCTTTCCGTAATTTATTTTAAATTCATGTTAAGAGCTATAAACAACAAAGCTTTTTGTTGCAACAAACAACAAAAAGCTATAGTATAGTACATATCAACTGTTATCACATCAATACTTTTAATGTCACATTACTTTAATATGGATTTTTAAAAAATGTAAACTGTTAAACATAGTACTTACCTCGTTGTGGCAAAAGATAGCTCTGAATTTTATTTCATGGTATCAGAGCAAATACAGATGCTCACAACAAATTTCAGACTTTTATTTGTAAAGCAAATTGACAAAAGTTGTTTTTTATAAGGCACTGTGTTATACATCAAAACCTGAAGACGGGAAATCTGATCAGTATTGATGCGAGTAAACTCGTGGTTCTCGCGTATCGAATCTTTGCATTATTCAGCTCGGATTGTGCCACACTCTTTGAAGCAGAACATTAGACGGTGTCTCTGAGGGTCAAGTTTCTGACAACAAAACTAATTCTGGGCTTGAGAAAGAATTCTCCAAAACACACGATGCGTGCAAACAGCATCGATCGCCTTTCCTGTTCTTCGGTCAGATTCCTTCTGAGATCTGCGGCTGACTTACAAAGTAATTTACTGCTTGGTCAAGAGTTTGAAATTTTGTGCCAGAGGCTTAGAAAAGTCAGTTCCAAAAGAAATAACTCGGAACAGGCTAATGTTTTATAGAAATGAGTTGTCAAATTCTCTTGGTTAAGTCCCACTTCTAACTGTGAAAGTGTGAAAAGTATTCAGGGTACTTCTTTTTTTTTTAGTAAATCTAACAGGAGTTGTGTGTGCACTGTTGCCATGTCAGAGAGCCATCTTCTCCCAGGAGCCAGATGATGATGATGATGTCTTTTGTGACCCTTTACAGTAAGAGAGCTTTTAGCGCTCAGTGTATTGTTCAGATGGCTGCTGTGTGGGATGAGTGAGTCAGAGTGGCTTTCAGGGAAGTATTTGTTAAACACCATCCAGGTTATTTATAGTTTGTTGTGGTGTAAATATATGTTGATAATCAAGAATCTGGCTGCACAGTGGCGCAGTTGGTAGAGCTGTTGCCTTGCAGCAAGAAGGTTCTGGGTTCGATTCCCGGCCCCGGCCTTTCTGCATGGAGTTTGCATGTTCTCCCTGTGCATGTGCGGGTTTTCTCCGGGGACTCCGGTTTCCTCCCCACAGTCCAAAAACATGACTGTTAGGTTAATTGGTCTCTCCAAATTGTCCCTAGGTGTGGGTGTGCATGGTTGTTTGTCCTGTGTGTTTCTGTGTTGCCCTGCGACAGACTGGCGACCTGTCCAGAGTGAACCCCGCCTCTCGCCCGGAACGTCAGCTGGAGATAAGCACCAGCAACCCTCCCGACCCCACCAAGGGACAAGGGTGTCAAGAAAATGGATGGATGGATAATCAAGAATCTGAAACGCCGTCTTGTTTCGTTCACAGCTCACCACTTGAAGTTCAGTTTATAGGTGATCTACAGAAAACTTAAGGTCAGTTTGGTAACTGAGATTTCTAGTTTTTTTCCTAATTGAACCTTAGTTTTATTAGGTCTAGAGAACAAATAATGAATCCTTCTTTCTGAGCTAGAGAACAAATAATGAATCCTTCTTTCTGAGCTCACGGCATCCAGTTTTTTTGTAACCATCTAAAATCTCGTTTGCTTGTTTTTTTGAATTTCTGAAACATGTCAAAAAGCTATTCTTTTTGCCATAATTGTCATAATTAATATGACAATTGATATGATGTCAGTCATATCACATAATGCCACAGCAGAAACCATTTATTACCATTGTCGATTATAGCTCAGGTAAGGACCATAATTCCATACTGCACAGACAAACATGCTGCAAGCATATTGCAGGTGCAAAGAATCAATTTGTTTGCCAAAAAACAAATGGATTAGCAGCTAGAGAAGAATGAAAAATTTCACCCAAAAGACACGAAGTAGTTGTTGGCACTAAATACATGTGTTTAAAATCCCTTAATTTTCTCCTAAAATTTGACAAATAAACTTCCAAGGACAAGAATCCTCTATCTCTAGCACTATAGATAGAATATATCTTTATAAAATATATTCTGACAGTCACTTTGTTATATTTGCTTACGTAAACATGTTGGTACACTTAAACGATCAGACAAGATTATAATCTGGTCCATTAAAATATCAAGTCACCACAGAAAATGCAAATATCTGTGTAAAATTTTACAAAATTCTGAGGCCAGTTGTTGCTAAGTTGGTGTATTTTGTATGTATGGCTGCAAATCTCTGCCTGAGAACTGAACACGCCACTACAGTGTCGATGTTCTCATCATTTCAACTTGTCAAAACTCTTCAATAATCTTCAGTTAATTAAAAATGACTTCTGTAACACTTCTTTGTATCTTCCAGTTATGCTGCCCTGTGTACAATTGGGAGTTCAGTTCTGATCGCTGTGCTGCCCCCTGGTGGCCACCTTGGAGAAGTGCTTGCTAGATAAGTAGGACAAAATGTCAAAATGAAACTCTTATAAAATGAATATACCTGTGGTTTCGTTGCACCTTTGTTTTCCCTCAAGTTTTATCTAAAATTGTCTTCTTGTCTATACTTAAACATTTGTTTTATTGCCGTGCTAAACAAAGTATTTTATCAGGAGTTTGGAATAAATATAGATGTCACTTTTTTAAAATTTTTAATCTTCGTTTTAACAGACTTATAAAGAGATTAGAGTCTGCACTTTGTAGAAGTGATTTGTGCAGTGGTGTCTTTACTAACAGCTTTAAACCTCACACTTCTTCAAATCTTTTTAGATTTCATTTCTCTGTTTGTCTTTTCTTTGTTTAGTTATTCTCCATTTTCATTATTTTTCCAATTACTTTATCTTCAACATTGTGTGGCTCTTGCTTTATATGAAATGTGCCTCATCAATACAGACTGATTGATTGCTTGCTTGATTGATTGATTAATTACAATTACATAATTCCATATTCAACAATTTAGGTGAGCAGGAAATTATGAGATGTTTTTTTTTTCATATTTTACAAATAGTCGTAATCGTTTACAGATGGAGCAGAGTTTTTTCTTTTCCTTCCTAGTGTTGTTATGCCATGTGCGCAACGTCTCACAACGAACAAACTTGCTCTTTTCATTTTCAGCAAACAATAATTTGTTGCACCAGGCAGGAGCGAGTGAGGAGGGATTTTGCTGAATGTAAACAGTCACAGTCACAGACGTCTGTAATTTTAATAAAAGAAGCAGAATAACTGCAAACCTGAACCTAGAAGTGATTCAAGCAGTGCTTACTCGGATGCTAAAAAAAGAAGTTCAAAATGGGCAAATTGCATTTACTGAATTTAAATGGGCAAAAAGAACAAGCATTTTCAGAGGAGCATTAAACTGACATGACTCATTTCTGGGGGCTGGATAGTGGTGCAGTTGGTAGAGCTGTTGCCTTGCAGCAAGAAGGTTCTGGGTTTGATCCCTGATCTTTCTGCATGGAGTTTGCATGTTCTTCCTGTGCATGCGTGGGTTTTCTCCAGTTACTCCAGTTTCCTCCCACAGACCAAAAACATGACAGTCAGGTTAATTGGCGTCTCCAAATTGCCCGTAGGTGTGAGTGTGTGTGCTCATGGTTGTGTGTCCTCTGTGTTGCCCTGCAACAGACTGGCGACCTGTCCAGGGTGACCCCACCCTTCACCCGGAACGTTAGTTGGAGATATGCACCAGCAACCCTCCCGTCCCCACCAAGGGACAAGGGTGTTAAGAAAATGGATGGACTTATTTCTGATCATTCTAGGGTTTTTGAAAGACATTATGCTTTTTTTACTCATATTTCTATGTATATTTTTCATGTTGTCTAACTATAACATGGCTCTATGGGGTGCATATTATGCGAAGTGAAGACCTTGTAAGACTAACTTACATGAGCAAATACATTTATTGAGCAATCCGAGTACATTTACAGATTAGACAAACAAGCAAAGAAATTAGATATAAACGATCTACAGCCCAAGCATGTCGCTGCAGACCGAGCTCTGTTGGATGCACTCTTAATGAATTGCCTCGCCTCCTTCGGCTGTGTCAGCTTGTGTTTCAGGGCCTTTGAAACAAGAGATCAAACAAAGAGGTTGGCCTGCCAACACGCTGAAGTGACAAGGTCGGCATTTAGAGATGCTGATTTAGTAAAGTCAGCCAAGACATCGGCAGAGGAGAGAATAAATCTTTCATTAGGATCAAAGTCAGAAAACGCTCTAAACACGTGCACGCACTTTTAACACACGCCGGGTGCTTCAGTTTTATTTTATTTTGATAGCTTATGAAGAAAAGAACTACAGACCAGTGAGGCGGTGGGTCACCATCTCGCTATGATGAACACAATAAATGACATTTGGGTGGATGATGGCATGCGCCTCAAAAACGACTAACATAGCTCCCCATATGCCGTCTGTAGGCAAAACCGATATATGATAACAAGCTGAAAAGCAACATGGAAGCAGAGGAGGTTGGGAGTGAGTGATGGGAAACAGGGCCTCGTCTTTGTGCAACCTTCTGCAGCGTTGGCAACAAAACCGCTAGCTTTGCTGGGTTGTCTCGGCTAATCGTCGAGCGGGTGCGTGGAGATACCCTCGGAGGAATCCCTCGCTTATTCACCTGAAAGGCTTTGTCGCTCTTCTTTTGAAACAGAGAGATTAATAAATGTCCCTCTGAAAGCATTAGGATTAAAGAGAAGAAAAAAAACCCCCAAACAAACACCCAAACTCCTGACACAACGTTGGATGACTGCGTGCGTCTGGGCGGGCGCGCTCCGCAGCATCACCGTCGTCGGCACAAAATGCGGAACGTTATCTCCACACAGCCACCTGTTTATGTGAAGGGAGTCAACAAACATCGTATGAATTTGAGTAAGGCTCACCCTCAGAGTACACACACTCCATCATCGTGGGACTGTAGCAGTGTTCCCTGTAATCTAAATCCCTTATTTGAAAGCTTTGCGTGTGTGTGTGTGTGTGTGTGTGTGTGTGTGTGTGAGGCGAGAGGACAGTGCTTAGGAGAGAGATTAAAACTGACAGTGTTCAGTCGTCTCTCGGGGAAAGGAGCAGCAGGAGGTTAAGACAGTAGGTGTCAGCGAAGGATTTATGGCATTAATTAAAGAAAATAAAGCCCGACCAACCTGTGATGGATAAACACTCACTTTTAAAAAGTGCGTCTTCCAAAGAACATATTAGCCTTGGATTTGCGGTAAAATGTTCAATTTCAATAGCTAACCTTTGTTACCTTAAACCTTTCATTGACCCTTTTCCTACACTGTGTGTCATTTGGTGCTTTAAAAAAGCATTTAATATGTTATAACCACAAATTTTTGTATATTTTAATCAAGTTTATGTGATAAAACAAAAGAAATAGGCTATTTAAAAAAAAAATAATGTGATCAACCAGCTTTAATCTGACAATCCAGTATAACAAACCAACTTCAGACGTCACCTACTGAGTAAATAGAGTGAATCTTATCTTTATCCAGCTGTTCTTTATGGAAGAGTGGCAAAATGAAAGCCACTGATGAAATATAAAACTTGTTAGTTTGTTGGGGAAACAACAAGAAGGTTCACTGGCTACTTGTGCCTAAACGTAGTTGTGTGACCTGCAGGTATTATGTGTGAAAGAAAACTAACATTTCACATCATCCAGAACTTATCGTCTCCGTCATGCCATAATTCTCTTAAGCACGGATATGGAAGACGTTCCAAGTGAATGTGAACCATACAGCCAGAGCAAAACGGTTTAATTAATGTCACCTCGATCCAAATCTAATCAAGAATCTGTGGCAATGCTTGAAAATGGCTGAAATAAACGCACCCTGACAATCTAGAAGTTGAGATTGCGATGAAAAGTGGTTCTGCAATTCAGTACAGAAATTTCTCTCAGAGGAGTCGACTAAATATCCGCACCACAGGTTACAGATTTTCTTTTCTTTTCTTTTCGTTAAATACGAGTTGACGTCGTTCGCCCTTTTCCTTTCGACAACTTTGTCTTGCTCCGCCGCATAAAATCCCAACAAAATACGGAATTTTGTGGCAAAATTACAAAGCGTGCGAAATGTTTTACGGTGGGAACGCTTCTGTAAAAATCACCAGGAGTATGTGCGATGTTCGCCTCACGTCCCACTCTCATTTTAGGTGAGGAAATGAGACTTTTCACGCAGGAAACATGTTGAGAATTAAAGCTGTTAATCTTAAGGATTAATACAATTGAGTTCGCTGGATTTTGGTAATGCCTCGTTTCCTAAGCCTTACCCATTAGGCACCTACAGCTGTCACACTTGGACGGCTTCACAGGAAATTGCCTGGTTTTACAAAGTTGATGGTGTGCCAGGGCATTCAAACTGAAGCACAAAAAAGCACTTACACACTCGCACGCACGCACGCACACACACACACACACACACACACACAACACAAAAAGTGCTTTCTTCCTCCCTCTTCTTCCTCTCCTTTCCTTTGGCTTTAGGAGCCCAATTACGAGCTTCGGCATGTGTTTGTCCGTGTGCATGAATGCATTGTTCCATGTCTGCAGGCAGGTGCTTCAGCAAACCCTGGCTGTCAGATTTCATGCACCGCAGGCGGTGCCATAAACACACACATGCTCTGTCTCAGGGATGATTGGCCCCCCCGGTTCCTTCAGGAGGCTTTTGTCAGATGCAGCAATCTTTACGAGCCAATTGTGTGGTGAGCCGCTGGCCAACAGTTGCCTTCCCTTCTCACCTGATCACCTTGAACCAGGTGGTAACAAAGGATGGAGCGGCTCATCAGCGACGTGAACCAGAACCGGATATTCTCGCTGTAAGGCTCGGCAAGCTTGTCGGTTTGACTGTTAACGTTTTTTTTTTCCATGTTACAGAATAGGAAGCAACAAATTATTTTATTTTTTTCTAAACTTTGTTGTAGATCAGTTATTTGAGTTTGCTTATCTTGCTTCTTTATTTTAAACCAAGTTTGCTGGTTGGAAACGGACTGGTCAACAGTTAACCCGTTAATCTAGGGGACGGCATCAACAGAATCTGCATTAACTCAATAGATCATAGAAAACATAGCTGTACTTTAGACAGTGATTTGCGATATTGCCACTTTTATGGAGTTAGATTTGTTTCACAATTATTCAATCAAAAAAAAAATCATCTCACACACAAAAAAAAGTTTCAACCAAAAAAAAATCATCTCAAACAAAAAAAAAGTTTCAACTAAAAAAAAATCATCTCAAACAAAAAAAAGTCATAAAAACTATTTAATCATAAAAATATTTTTTTACAAAACAAAAACATTTTTAAAGATTTTTTTTGATTGAAGTAACTAATTTTTTGATTGAATCTCTTTTTTTTGGTTGAGTGTATTTTTTTTTGGTTGAAACTTTTTTTTTGGTTGAGTGTATTTTTTTTGGTTGAAACTTTTTTTTTTGGTTGAAACTTTTTTTTTGGTTGAATTTATTTTCTTGCTTACACAGCTTTATTTGCTTTGGGGAAGTTTACATGAACATTCTGGGCGGGGCTTAGCAATGTAAGACGTGTTCCGATTGGTTAGCGCTGACTAAAGCGGATGACTCCCTGATCTCAGAACCCCGTCCGGAACTGCAGGGCTTCGGTGACGGACACAGAATGTTAATAAATGGTAAGTAATGTTCACAAATGACACAGTTTAGCAGCTACTAGAGTCTCCACCCTGTTTCAAAGAAGAAATCTTACACAACGTATGACGACAGTCACATATTTTATCTGCCGCGATCCCCGGTAGCATATTATGCTAACTAATGTTAGCACTAGGTAAGTTCATAAACTAGGCTTGAGTGATATTCGCCTGTCTTTATGTTTAATTCGTTAACCAGCAAACCTCTGTCGAGTTTCATTTAGCGTGGAAAATACCAACTATATCTGGAGGAAATATGTGTTAAAAACTTGCGTAATCCTCCGTGTGTGTGTGTGTGTTAACTAGCATTGAAGCTAAAGTGGAAAACAGCAGATCGTTGCTCCAATATTATCAGGTCCACGTTAATCTGCATCACACATCAAGTGACTGTGGATTATTTATTTACCAAGAACATAGTCAGTGTGTCGGTGAGGGGAGACAATCTAACTATTAAATATATATATATATATATATATAATATATATATATATATATATATATATATAACTTTCAGATGTAAAATGTAAATCTAAGCTGGTAGGTCAGGCCAAAGGAGGATATTTACATAATTTCTGTTTTATTATTTGATGTGTGTCTCGTACTTTTATTCTGAATTAGATGTAATATGTCTTTTGCTGGGTTATGATATTAAATTAAATTGGTGTCTCCTAATTCCCCATCTAGTGACCAGCAGCTGAAGCAGGACAGGCTGCAGGTCTGATTCCTCCAGCTGCTGGAGACGATCAGAACATGAGGATGGAGAGACCAGCAAGTGTTGAGTCAGAGAAGGTCAAGTAAGGAAGTAAGTGTTGCTTTTAGGGGCCAAGTGTGTTTGGCTAAATATATTTATACAAGTTTATGTATTGGTTTTAAAACTAATGCATCCTTATGTGTTGATAATGATACATTGTAATAAAAATACAAAAATTACCACCAACATCCTGGCAGAAGGAAATAAACAAGTTGATATCAGAGCTTTTTTTGCATCTATAACACATTAAAAGCGAATTACCAAATTTGATTTATTCTCTGTTATGCTAACGTTTGTTTATTTCTCCCTTTTTCATCCTCACTGCAGCTGCAGCTGGACTGAGTTCTGTTTGTCTTTAGTGGCTTCCTGGACGGAGACATCGGCTGAGCTAAAGCGGCTAACAACGCAACATTTTCCCTCTCTTATCATAAACTTTGCTTTTCTTCAACATGGAAAATACTCCTACATCAGTAGCTCTGTTTGTTATTTTGATATCATTGCTTACCTGGTGGTCAATTGATCCTCTTAACCACTGAATGGATCAGAACCACTTGGACTGAGCTGGTTTCGTCAGAGGAGACCCGACTTCTCCATAAAATGACTTCCTGTATTTTAAAATGTTCTTCTGGTGAAATTGCATCTTTCTGATGCTAATATGACTGGATTCTCATAATTAAAAATACTTGTAACCTGAGCATAATACTCCATTATACAACTCACAAGAGGAATGATAGAAATAAAGCCACTTTGTGAAAATATTTTCTGTATTTTGTTTTAGAAAAAATATTGAGTGACTAAAATTAAGTCTATTATGAAAAAACTGTTCAGTCATATCATCCAGCCTTATTCAGTATATTATTTAATTATTTTACTAACTGCATATTACTTAATATTCAGATTTCTTTACTGGTATTACTTAAAAGTGTTTCATTTTAATATGTCGCATGAAGGCCGATTACATGCAAATACTTCACATAATGTTACAACTGAGATAAGAAAAAAAGGTTTGTTAAATGTAGAGTATTACATTTTATTGTAAGTCCAAACAGTATAATAAAATGAACACTGAAAATGTATAATACACTTCCCAGCAGTTACTCGGATGTCAAACTTGTTTGTCTTTGCTGGTGATGAAAACTTGTCACTCTGGAGGAGAGGAAGAGGTTCAGCCCAGTCCAGGATCACTGCAGTGTCAGGGTAGCCAATAAAGTCTACAGGTACATTTCTGCCTATCTGGTCCACCGGTCCTAATTATAAATAAAATGTTAATGTGATGATCCAGCTGACTGGACTGATGGTCAGTGTAGAGGTCAGTGAAGTGCAGGTGCTTGGATACATCTGAAAGAAAATATAAATATATTTAATAGTTAGATTGTCTCCCCTCACCGACACACTGACTATGTTCTTGGTAAATAAATAATCCACAGTCACTTGATGTGTGATGCAGATTAACGTGGACCTGATAATATTGGAGCAACGATCTGCTGTTTTCCACTTTAGCTTCAATGCTAGTTAACACACACACACACACGGAGGATTACGCAAGTTTTTAACACATATTTCCTCCAGATATAGTTGGTATTTTCCACGCTAAATGAAACTCGACAGAGGTTTGCTGGTTAACGAATTAAACATAAAGACAGGCGAATATCACTCAAGCCTAGTTTATGAACTTACCTAGTGCTAACATTAGTTAGCATAATATGCTACCGGGGATCGCGGCAGATAAAATATGTGACTGTCGTCATACGTTGTGTAAGATTTCTTCTTTGAAACAGGGTGGAGACTCTAGTAGCTGCTAAACGGTGTCATTTGGTGAACATTACTTACCTTTAACATTCTGTGTCCGTCACCGAAGCCCTGCAGTTCCGGACGGGGTTCTGAGATCAGGGAGTCATCCGCTTTAGTCAGCGCTAACCAATCGGAACACGTCTTACATTGCTAAGCCCCGCCCAGAATGTTCATGTAAACTTCCCCAAAGCAAATAAAGCTGTGTAAGCAAGAAAATAAATTCAACCAAAAACTCAACCAAAAAAAAAAAAAGTTTCAACCAAAAAAAAATACACTCAACCAAAAAAAAGAGATTCAATCAAAAAATTAGTTACTTCAATCAAAAAAAAATCTTTAAAAATGTTTTTGTTTCGTAAAAAAATATTTTTATGGTTAAATAGTTTTTATGACTTTTTTTGTTTGAGATGATTTTTTTTTAGTTGAAACTTTTTTTTTGTTTGAGATGATTTTTTTTTGATTGAATAATTGTGAAACAAATCTAACTCCATACACTTTTTACATTTTGTCACAGTGCAACCTCAAACTTAAGTGTAATAAAATGGGATTTTATGGCAGACAGAAATGCTAAACAATAAATTGAATTGCTTAATTTAAATCAGTATACATAGTCTGATAAATACCAACATTTTTTTTCTGCTTTAACTTAAGGCATTGGATGGAGATTGG
Organism: Poecilia picta; assembly: GCA_033032245.1. NCBI lineage: Eukaryota > Metazoa > Chordata > Actinopteri > Cyprinodontiformes > Poeciliidae > Poecilia > Poecilia picta. The sequence goes on from CM065362.1 coordinate 23,678,159, forward strand.
ATAAGAAATAAGGGTGCTACGAAAATCTTTGTGACTGATTCCTGCTCATCCCGCATTGGAACAATATTGTTTTGTGGACATGAGTCGAGGGACAGTAATGGCACCTGAAGGTACACGACATTAGCTACAGCGAATAATAGGCGCTTGTCCCATCTAAAAATATATCAATGGTGCTAACCGCATTTGCAGGGATTCTCCTTGGGCGTTCCAACCCTGAAGCACCAATGGAATCGGCGCCTGCGCTCCACAGCAAGGCCAAACCGAAAAAGGTCATCCATATTGGCTGAAAAACCCAAAGTACTATCAATGTAGGTTCCAAGATATCTAACTTTGCTAAATATTGTGAGAGACTGCAACAAGCTGTTATTAAATTTACGATGTCGCACATAATGTGTATTTTTTTTTCTGTCACTTGAGGGCAAGTACGTCTTCCTTGTTTCGTTGCTCTGGCTTGTTTTTTTTTTTTGCTGCCACAATATTTATTTTTCCTTGCTCTGCAGAAAAAAAAGGATGTTAAAAAAAGGCTTTGCCGGTGCACAGCTTTTGCAGTGATTTATCTCTACAGGTTGTAGAAATCTTTATGTTTTGCTGTCCAAACACTTTTTTTTTTAAATTCTCACATTTCATAGTTCCGTCAGCTGAAACTATGCATAAGTATTCATTCTTGAAGTTTTTTCTTTTTCTTCTTCTTATTTTTTCTTTTCCTCAAACTTCAAAATTTTTTGTGGAGATTTTATATAATAAATCACCAAAGACTAAAGCATTATTGTTCATTGGAAGTATCTGGCCTCGGAGCCTCAGGTGAGCACTGGGCTGCTGGAGGGACTGACAGAAGCAAACTTTAGGAGGCAGCAGGATGCATATATTATTATTATTATTATTATTATTATTATTATTATTATTATTATTATTATTATTGCATTATTTAGAATAGAATAGAAATATCCTTTATTGTCCCACAGTTGGGAAATTCCAGTGCAACAGCATGTAGATTCACAAAGATATAAAACAACATATTCAAACAGAATTAAGAACAGTGGCACACAAAGGCCAGAATTACAACATAAACAATTTTTTAATAACATGAGTTATGTTGTGCATGTGGAAAATCACGTTTAAATAACATGTCTTTGACAGATTCTTCCACCTGATTATTTGCAGCATCTAGACTTACAACTATCTAGACTCTTCTCTGATTAACACCCCTTTAGGTTTTGCAAAAGGTTTGATGTTTTTTTCTTTTAAGAAACATAACATGACCTGTGCCTCAGCTGGAAGAAAAGTGAGAAAAAGTAAAACGACAAAGAGACTTTGTTCACTCCTGCACCAATGAAGCCGGACTCCTCCGTGCATCAAAGGCGTTTGTTGGAGTTCAGCTCACACAAATGGAATATTTTATCCATCCATGCGCTTACCAAGATAAATAGCCGAGTAGGTATGACATGACATCCTGAAATGCTCCTTCTCCTCCTGAATGGCATATGCTTTCACACTTGCCCTTTGCTCATTCCACCACACTCCAATCAATACACCGCGATGGAAAGGGGAAAAAAAACAGAAAAGGCCAGCGCGAGGCGTTATCTCTCCCTTCTGTTTCCGACACAATTTTCTGCCACCATGAACGAATTACAGCTCCTTTCATTACATCCGTAGCGATACGCCCGCTGACCCAGCTCTCATTTGTCCAGCGCCCCGACTCCCCTCTCACCTAAAAGCCACAGGCGCCTCACAGAGGCATCAAAGTAATTAGTATGCTGATGCCTGAGTCGTGTTGCTGTAACTAGACGAACAGCTAAATTCCCCACATATTCCTTCGCGCTGGAGATGGGTCTGATGTGCGTGTGTGTGTGTTAGCTAGGATGTGGGTTATAATGAGCCTGAAGTAACACAGCGGTACATACTGTTCTTGTCATAGTGAAAGGTAACGTTGATGGCAGATGCTCTCAATATGTGCTGTAGCACTGACTCATTCCCGTCTGTCTATCTGCCTCTCTCCGTCTTTCTGTGTGTCTCTCTTATTTGTGCGTGGGGTTGTGTAGTTACATAAGAATCCTCACAGATTCCTGGGATGTGTGCGCCGTTCGTTTGTCCAAACAAAGAAGCGAGGGAGTGTTACCATGACGATGGCATTAGAATCCAACCTTGCATCAAGCCATGTGTGCATGCATATCTGCGTCTTCTTAAAGTGTTTGCATGCATGTACGGCTATGTGTGTGTAGATGTGCGTGTGTGTGTGTGTGTGAGTTTTTTGCAATTGCTTCCATTAAACACAAACTGGGGGTTGGGGGGAGACGTGCCTCTCGCTACCGTGAGTAAAAAGAAGAGGATTCTGCGAGGAAACGGTGCGCAGAAAGAAGGGAATCTACTGGAAAGAAAGGCACAAGATGGAAAAGGACAGGATGCAGGGTGAAAATGAGGATGCAGGGAAGTTAATTAGAAGGGAGGGGGATGCTGATTGTGGGCCCAGATGTTGCAAAAATGATCCTTTGATAAATTCTCCTCCTCCTCTCTGCAACTCTTCTCAGCCCCATCTTTTCATGCCTGTGCATGTCATTTTGCCAAAGCTTGAGAAGCCTGTGCACCTTTGCCAAAGCTATGAGTAAGCTGTGTGTGGGCTTGTGTAGTGTAGAACCCATGTGTGTGTGTGTGTGTGTGTGTGTGTAGGTCCTTGTGGTCTGCCTGAATGTGAGCGCATATACTTGACATGACCTACTCTGGTTGGATTAGTGGTGTTTTCTCAAGAAAATGCTAGAGGGTGCGAATCCGAGCCTCACGATAACATGGGTCACCACTCCCTCCTCATAGGTTTCCCATCTGCTCTCGTCTCAAAGACCTCACTGGCTCTCTCCCAAGAACTCAAATCTCAGCACCGAGATATGATATGATGTTTATTTATTAAGCTCTCTTTCATGTCATCATAATCACGGTGGTCTTTGTACACATAAGGCAAATGCTAAATATACATTGCCATGAAAAACGTCTTGCCCCCTTCTTAGATTTGTTCTGTTTTTGGATTTTTTTTGGTCAGACAAATTCTAATGAAGATAACAAGGTAACCATAAAATATATAACTCAGTCTCCAAATGTGGTTTGAGTTATTAATGACAAAGTTATTCAAATCACACCGGCTATGTGAAACCGGTTTTCCCCAAAATGGCTGTTTGCTCAAAAAAAAAAAAAAAACATCCAGCATTTCCAGATGTTTTTTTAACTCAGCCGCTCTGGACAGTTTTCACACATAAATGGCGATTATGCTGATGTTCCAACAACCGTTTGAGTTTTACTATGTTCAGCTGCGTAAGTAGTTTGCTGCCCAGTATGTTATCAACTTTAATGAACACCATGGGAAACGTTGCATCATAGCCATCAGATTCTTGTTGATTCTAGAGGGAACGTGTGGGGCGTCTTAAAATCACCAGGGTGAATATGTCAGAGGTGCAGCTTCGTAGCATCCAATCGCGCTGATGGTCCTCATCTTTTGATGCGCCCCATCATTTAAATGTCCACTCAATTACACCCAGAGTTACTGATTAACCAGTGACCTAAGTAGATCAAGTGGAGTCATGACTTGAAGAGTTTTGTCACACTCTTGCAATTGAAGCGTTTCCCTTTGTTTGGAGCTTTGAGTGACTCCTATGGAGTTTTGTTTCGATCTCATCAACCCACCGCTGTTTGCTTCGGCTGTCTATGAGTGCGTGTTTATTTTCTGCCTCAGTTCCTGTTGGATCAGGCATGCTGTTGCTATAGTGAAACATGGGTGCCATTTTGGAAAAATGCACATTTATGAGAAACATTATGGAAATGAAGCTTAATGGAGCCTTGACTACAGCCCCTGTAAAGGGTCACTGATTACTCCTCTATATTACGATCAACTCTCGTCTTTCCTCGTCCAAGTCTTTGTTCAATTTCATGGGGTTGTCCCAATTTCACCCTCTTTCTTTTCTAAGTTTCCTCCCTCACCTCCAAACCTTCCCCTAAACACGTCATCGTTTAGGCTTTCCGACCCACCTCATCATCATTTCGCCGTTTTTCAACATCAATCTCTACTTCAGACACGCTGGCCAATCAAAAGATGCGTCGTCCCCATCATAACGTAGAAATGAGATCAATTGGCCAAAGCATATTTAAAACTATGGCATCTGTTGAGTGGGGTAATGTGAAGGAGGAAGAAACAAATAATGAAAAATGAAGAAGTTAAAGGATTTAGAAGCAGACCCTGCATGTCTGCAGACGAATTTTGAGAGCAGGTCCTCAACGATGGCTTGTTATGCTTCGTTCTGTGTGTCATGCATAATCGCTTTTAGATCCGTTCCTATGGAAACTGTGATGCTCTTTCGGCCTACGGCCTTCGGATTACGTCATAGGAGAGGCTGAGTTCGCTGCTTCCTCACCGGCTTCGCTTCTGAGCATTTGAATGGGAAAATGCGAAAATCCAGCGATTTTGAAGAAAAATTCATCAGAATTGGTTGAGCTGAGTAAAAAACGACATGGTGAAAATAGGAATATAAATGATTTTATATTATATATTATTTTTCCATGATGACAGGTGAGCCCCTGACCGCACATCACTGAAGAGATTGTTTTAAGTCAATAACTTCATAATATTGATGACAAAGCACTTGTTCATTGGCAGATACTTTCACTTCCAATAAGGTATTTTCCCCATGTTATAAGTGAGCATAAAGTTGTTTGCTTTTTCTTAAAGTGTGGTGAACAGTTTCCATAATTTTACTATTTTTCTGGGACATGTTTTCTTACACTCATACTGTACTACTAAAATATTCCAGAGATGTTCTGAATAGAAGTTATGTGAGCATACAAATGTCCTCAGCATTTGCTATGAGCTTGTAACAGCAGATCCTCTGGTGCACGTTGTGGGAGTCGGTGTGCCAGTAGCTGCTTCATTCAGAGGTCTGCTAAAGTGGAAGTAGTTTTCTGCTTTGGTCTTTTTACTTTTCATATATTAACAAAGTCATGCCACCTTTCACAATTTGTATACAATCCTTTCCATTTTTTTCTCCTTCAAGTTGATGAAGGAGAAAAAAACCCAGCCCAATACTTGAATTTTATAAGTTGTATTTGTGGGAAAACACAGAGTCCAAATTATTACACAAATTGTCTGCACTTTCTCATTAACATTTTTAATGTTAGATAGTAAATGTAGCTTTGTCAAAAGAACTCTTCTTCAAACTTTTTGACTTTTAATTTATTTCCCCTTGCAGCTAATAAATGGTTTGCATCTCACATACTGTATTCTTGTGGCAGGATGCTGTGGTTTTATGTTATGTTATTTCTTCAGCAAAAAGTGTGCTTTTTAGGCATTCGACACTGCTGTGTGTCATAGAAATAAACAAATGTCTGCAATGTTCCCAAGCTCCAGTTCATGCATTTTTTCCATCTGTATGTGAAAAGTTGCTTACTAAAACTGAAATATCTGGATCTCAGGATTCAGATTCTCTTGTTTGTATTCTGGGTGATTAAGCCTTAGGCTTCTTTATTCCCACACTCTCCAAATGTCCTTTTTCAACTTCTCAGCTTAAAATATAGGTCATTTTTCTGCATGGAGTTTGGCAAAAACCCTGCTTGCTAGAAAACATATTGCTATTCTAGCTTGTATCACTTCTTAGGTCTTTCAGAAACATATTCACATACCCGAAACCATAGGGTACTCACTTACACATTTCAATGTTCAGATAAGAGGACAAATAGGTGTATTATCAGGGCTGTATTTAGTCCTCATTTAGTCTGGCCCTTGGTGTCCTATGCAATTCTCATATCCCTTCAGTATTCAGTTAGGAATTTCTTTCACTGAGCTTGATTTCTGTAATTTAATTTTAACTGGTGCAATCAGCTAACAGAGGAAATCAGGCTACTCCGCACTCAATTTCAATCAATTAAGTTAATGCAAATCAAGAGTCAGAACAAAAACACATAGTCCAATAAAACAAGATTACAAAGTTGTACAGTGAGTTCATAATGTGCTCTGCCTCTCCAACTGCAATACCCAATGTAAAATACCCATCTAAAAAGAGATTGATTGTCCTTACAGTTGACACCAACGGGGGCTATATGTAGAGCTGATGATACTGAGGTTAAAAGCATAAACAGCATTGTTCGCACCTGGCAAGAAAATCAGATTAAATAAGTGCCAGTTTTGTCAACACAGAATTTAATGTTTCCCAAACATAAAATAGAAAAAAAAATAGAAAATAGAAAAAAAGCATAAATATATATGAATAATATCACTGAAGAAGCAAATTATTACCTGCAGTAACTCTTAGAAGTCAAAAGGCACACATGTGTGCTAAAAATTATATCCTAAGATAAAAAAGTTAATCAAGATAATGACAAAAACAGCATTGAAAGTGCCTTCAATAAAGTATCTTTAATTTATCTGCAAATTCAGTCCTCATGTTTCCCTTTTTTTGGTTACTTCTCAGCCTATCAACTGTGATTTTTCTCAGCTCTGACCATTACATCTTCCCATTTCACCATTCCTATCAATCTCTGGTCCTTGGTGAGACGTGCGAGAAGCTTGAAGACTCTTTGATGCTCTTATTAGCATTCATGCCGCTCTGTGTTTCAGGATGCTCAAATAGCTAACATTTATAAGGAACCACACCGACTGAGAGGTGTAAACAAAAACCAAAAGGGAGAGTGTGACATCTGTGTTTTAGTCACTTTATGAGAAGCAAAGTTGACCCCTCTGAACACAGAGAGACAACAAAATCATATGTGCGTGTGGTCTGAGAGTGCTCAATGTGTCAGTCAAGCTTTAGGGGTTTATTTTTGGGAGCAAGGGCACCAGGCTTAGCTTCGTCTGCCGCAGGTATGGCAGGTTTCCACGCACACGCCCGCGAAAGACGTGACAGCAAGTATCCGCTAGTGGGGGGGAGATATGTCATTATTTCCAACGCAAAAAACATTCACAGTCATAAGCTCTTCTTTCCACAGGAGTCTCTGTTTTGCAGTTTCCCAACGCACGGCAAACGCACACGAAGGGGAGCGGCGGGAAGACTGAATGGGAGCGGGATTCGTGCGCCCGCCTCGGCCTGTTATCTCTGCCCAGTAAATGCACCACACGACATCTCTCTGAGAGGCTTGAAATTACACTGTGAAGGGAAAATATTTTGGGTGAGAGACAACCACTGGCGCCAGGCTCCTTTGCATTGGCTTACACTTCACAAGTACACAATGTGGAAAGACAGAGCGAGGAAGGCACAAACAGGTCCTCTCTCTCTCACGCGCACACACACACATACGCATGTCCACATGTAGCTTCCTGGATAAATCATTTTGACAGCTGAACACAGATTATGAGCCCCTGAGCACTCTGCTTTAACAGAAAAATGGCAGAAATTCTCATGGGAGTTAAGAGTAAGATGTGACACGGTGAAAAGCAGCAGCGCCGGAGGCTAGAAGCTAGCATGCTTTGTTTACTGAAAACACCAAATAGCCAAAACATCACAAAGCTTTAATCCATTTGTCAATAAATGATGAAATTGTTCACATTTTCAGTTGCATGTCAGAAAACGTCCACAGTAAAGGTTTGACGACTATTATTTCAAGGAAATTTGCTCGCCTACTTTGATAAGGCAGTAATTGTTAAGTTAAAAACATTTTTGAAAATAAGGGTTAAATAAATGTAAAACACAAAATTATATTAAAAACTCTTATAGTGTGAAGGGAGAATTGCAGGTAAAGAGCTAGATAGATATAACTTTACGCCCTAGCAAAGCATGGGCTTCTACAAGATTGTCAAGGCACAATAGCTTTAAAATTCTACAATTTCATAGTTTAAAATAAAACGTATGTAAAATAATACCAATAAAACCACACAGTTTGCTGTGCCACACGTGCAACTCAGATTTAATGATCATTTGAAGCAGACCTCACATACTGCTAAACTGTATCCAGCACACACTCAGTCTGATTGTATTTTTATTCTCTCCAGGGTCCATTCGAATCCAGTCAGCTGTAAATCTCACGTCTTTTCAACTCTACTTCTTCAGATCCTATTTCGCCGTCAACCACGTAGGAAACAGGCAATTTTTATTCTTCAGTCATCTCTATCACGAACATTTCCGAAAAGCATTAGACAAAAGAAAAGCAATGATATAGCTGTCAGCTAAGGGCAAAGATAGAAGTCTGAAAAATGTTTCTTATTTCTTCAGTACAATTTTTTTTTCCTGAAGCCATAGCAATAGTAAAACTCAAGGAAGAACGATAATACAGGATTCTATATTACTGGATGCGCTGTGTTTGGTGATACTTCTTTTTTTTTTCCAAGACTGCAACTAGAGCCTCAGGGCTTGTTTCTCTCTCTATAGTGAGCATTTCTCACCCGACAATTCATTCCGTCCAAGCGGGTGCATCGAAGGACTTTATTAAGTGCAGGACTTTTCAGACTGGACTGTGCAGGTCTGTGCAACAGCGAGGGAGTTGACCTTTTAGCAGCAGGGTGAGACAAGGTGCTGCCAACATGTGTACGCTGACAATCTGACTGCGGGGAACCATCTGGAGCTCGATGGGAACCGGTTCTGTCTAAAGCGGGCCGGGGCTTTCACCCTCAACGTGATGCATGAGTTGGTCGCAACAGTAGGGAGACGGGCAGATTTGCGTTAGCATGTGGTGGGGACTGTGTTCAGATGAGGTTCAGAGGACGTCCGATGAGGCGGGAGACAAACAATGAGAGAGGTTTTAAACTTTTTTACTTTATTCTGTTTCGACTTTGACATTTACTGGCATAGAGCTTCATTTAGAACAACTGAATACTGCATACCTTTATCAGGAATAAAATGGGTTAAATACATACTAAACACTATTTTTATTGTATTATATTATTGAGACTGATCAGATGCTTAAAGCAAAAATAACATAGGTAAGTATTTTCCAAACTTCATTTTTTACACAAGTCATGTTAAAGTTCTTGCAAAAACAGGCAAATCTCAACACATTGCAATATGAAATGAAATGAAATTTTATTCGAATATGATACAAGTATAAAAATAAGATAGTGCACAGTAACAAGAAGTGCATAAAAAAAGAAGAAAGATACGGTTTTTGTCTCAGTTAACATATCATGGTTGAAATGGGGTAGGAAGAAGTGAGAACTTATTAACTCCTACCCCCTAAGCACATGAAAACTTTACAGTCCTACCAGGGGCGGAGCAACAGGGGGGTTGGGGGGGCGGTTGCCCCCCGAACCAGGCCGGTGGGGGCCCGGGTTTGGAGGAGCCAGGGAGGGAGGAATGGATTCAAGTCGCTCGAATGTCGGACTATAGACTGAGAAAGTGAGAAAGTGCGCCCCCGCCTGTTGAGAAAAGGTGTATCAATGACATTGATACACCTTTCTCAATGTCAGTAGTTGTGACATTGAGAAAGACATTCCAGCTGCTGCACGTAAGGGGCCCGGTGATTGGTCAGGGGGCCCAGAAATTTGCCCTGCCCCCGGCCCGACTTGTTCCGCCACTGGGCGCAACTACACCTTTATCGGCACCCGTGAAGTTGCAATGCACTTCATCTCCCCCCCACTGAACGAGAAGATGCGATGCCCCCCCCCCCCCCCCCCCCGCTGAATGAAAAAAATGCATGCACTTCTCCCCCCCCACTGAACGAGAAGATGCGATGCCCCTCCACAGAAAAAAATGCATGCACTTCTCCCCCCCACTGAACGAGAAGATGCGATGCCCCCCAAAGAAAAAAATGCATGCACTTCTCCCCCCCGGAACGAGAAGATGCTTTGCACTTCTCCCCCCCCCACTGAACAAGATGCGATGCCCCCCCCAAAGAAAAAATGCATGCACTTCTCCCTCCTCCTATCCCCCCCCCCGAACGAGAAGATGCTATGCACTCCCCCCCCCACTGAACGAGAACTCGCTACCTGTACCTGTAACGTGCGCGAGGTGAAACCTGCAAACCCACTCTTTGTGCCATTGGGGGGCGTTGAGGGACCTGGATAAGGGCTAGGGGCGCGCTGGGCCAAAAAAGGTTGAGAAACACTGCGCTAACCTGTATAAATAATTCCTTACGTCTGTCCTTCCTTCCTTCCCTCCTTCCTTCCTGAAAGTTGTGCAAAACTTTCATCCCTGTCCAATCCACCTTTGGTTTCTTCCTTCCTTTCTTCCTGAAAGTTGTGCCCAACTTTCATCCCTTTGCAATCCACCTTTGGATCCTTTCTTCTTTCCTTTGATCCTTCCTTCTTTCCTTCCTTCCGTCAGTCCTTCCTTCCTGAACGTTGTGCCCAACTTTCATCCCTGTACAATTCACCTTTGGTTCCTTCCTTCCTTCCTTCCACTAACCTGTATAAATAAATCCTTCTTTCCTTCCTTCCTTCCGTCAGTCCTTCCTTCCTTCCTGAACGTTGTGCCCAACTTTCATCCCTGTACAATTCACCTTTGGTTCCTTCCTTCTGCTAACCTGTATAAATAATTTCTTCCTTCGTTCCTTCTGTCCATCCTTCCTTCCTGAAAGTTTGCCCAACTTTCATCACTGTGCAATCCACCTGTGGTTCCTTCCTCTCCTTCCTTCCTGGACACTGGAGATGCTGGAGCTGGGTTGGAGGAGTATCATTTAATGATTGGAACTGTCCATCCATCCTTCGTTCGTTCATTCCGTCCGTCCATCCTTCCTTCATTCCGTCCGACCGACCGTTTTCTTCCTCTTCTCCATCTGCTTCGTATCGCAGGGGTAGCAGCCTAAGTAAGGAGGCCCAGATTTCCCTCTCCCCAGCCATTTGGTCCAGGAGTTCCCAGATCAGTGGAGAAACATAATCCCTCCATTGTGTTCTGGGTCGGGGAGGTGTTGGCTTCAGTCACTAGGAGAATCAGGGGGAGCACAAGGAGACTAAGGGGAGCACTAGGAAACTCAGAGGGAGCACAACAAAACTCAGGGGAGCATTAAGAGGTGAGGTCTCAGATGAAGCACTAGGGGACTCAGGAAGAGCACTAGTTGAGGCGAGGGGCGCAAAGTCCGCAGCAGCAGAGACTGGAAGTGGTGCTAGTCCGGAAGATGATGGAAAGGCTGTAGCAACGGTGACTGGAGGCGTGACTGGAGATCCAGAGAGATATGTGACCGGAGACAAGGCAGACGCAGAAGACGTGGCCGGAGCTGGAGCAGATGCAGAAGATGTGGACGGAACTGAGGTGGATGCTGGAGATGCCAGAGATGGGTTGGTGGAGTATCACTTAATGATTGGAACTGTCCATCCTCCTTTGTTTGTTCGTTTGTTCCTTCCTTCCTTCCGTTCGTCTATCCTTCCTTCGTTCCTTCCTTCCGGCCGTCCGTCCGTCCACCCATTTTCTGCCGCTTCTCCATCCGCTTCGTATCGCAGGGGTAGCAGCCTAAGTAAGGAGGCCCAGACTTCCCTCTCCCCAGCCATTTGGTCCAGGAGTTCCCAGATCAGTGGAGAAACATAATCCCTACATTGTGTTCTGGGTCGGGGAGGTGTTGGCTTCAGTCACTAGGAGAATCAGGGGGAGCACAAGGAGACTAAGGGGAGCACTAGGAAACTCAGAGGGAGCACTACAAAACTCAGGGGAGCACTAAGAGGCGAGGTCTCAGATGAAGCACTAGAGGTCTCAGGGAGAGCACTAGTTGAGGCGAGGGACGCAAAGTCCGCAGCAGCAGAGACTGGAAGTGGTGCTGATCCCGAAGATGATGGAAAGGCTGTAGCAACGGTGAGTGGAGGCGTGGCTGGAGCTTCAGCGAGAGATGTGACCGGAGACAAGGCAGACGCAGAAGACATGGCCGGAGCTGGAGCAGATGCAGATGCAGAAGATGTGGACGGAACTGAGGTGGACGCTGGAGATGCCGGAGCTGGGTTGGTGGAGTATCACTTAATGATTGGAACTGTCCATCCATCCTTCGTTCGTTCGTTTGTTCCTTCCTTCTGTCCTTCCTTCGTTCCTTCCGTTCGTCTATCCTTCCTTCGTTCCTTCCTTCCGTCCATCCACCCATTTTCTTCCGCTTCTCCATCCGCTTCGTATCGCAGGGGTAGCAGCCTAAGTAAGGAGGCCCAGATTTCCCTCTCCCCAGCCATTTGGTCCAGGAGTTCCCAGATCAGCAGAGAAACATAGTCCCTCCATCGTTTTCTGGGTCTTCCCCTTAGCCGTCTCCTGGTGGGATGTGCCTGAAACACCTCACTCACCAGGGAGGCGTCCAGGAGGCATCCCAACCAGATTTTACGACTCAAGACCATGGCGTTGGATTTGAAGGCACTGATACTCATCCCGGCAACTTCGCACTCGGCTGCGAATCGCTCCAGTGAGAGCTGTAGATCACAACCTGATGAACGCAGTAGGACCACATCTTCTGCAAAAAGCAGAGGATGCAATCTTAAAGCCACCAAATTAGATCCCCTCAACACCTTGGCTGTGCCTAAAAATTCTGTCAATTAAAGTATTAAACAGAATTATTGACAAAGCAGCCTTGGTGGAGTCCAACTCTCACTGGAAACGAGCCCGAGTTACTGCCGGGAATGAGGACCAGACTCTGATTCCAGAGCCTTTGTAGCTCACGATCATCAAGGTCCCCCACCTTCAGCTGCCATCCTTTTGATACTACAACCGACCCCTTTGTCCCTCCCACAGGTGGTGAACCCATGTGAAGAGGGAATCACCCAAGACCTGATTCATTTGGTCTTGGGTCTCTGCTCATTTGTCTCTGGTCGGCTTCTATGGGGCAAACCTTCCTGCCTTGAGGTGTAAAAGGCCGCATATCAGGCTTCCTTTGGCTGGGAGGTGTTGGCTTCAGCTTTGGTTCTGTTTTGATGGTTTCATCAATAAATTCTGGCTCTAGCTTTCCTTCCCTCAGAACCAGAATTCTTCGATTGCCTCTTGATTTTGTTTTGGGCAGCTCGGGTTTTTCCCCTTTGATTGGAGGTAGAGGTTTTAGTTGATCAAAGCAAAGTTGTGTTTCAACTTTGCTTTGATCAATATCACCTTCCACCTTAGCCCCTTTGCTCTTTATAGTTTCCTTCAAATCATCATGTTGCTTTTTCTCTGTCATGAACATTTCTGTCATCTTTTGTAGTTGGTTGGTGACTTGTTTAATGTGTTGTTGATCTCTGTCCCTGGTTTCACTTAATACGTGTATCTGTAAATTTAAGGATTTGTTTTCTTTCTTAAGGTCTCTCCAATCGTATTCTATGTGTGCCAAACTTTGTTTCACAGCGAAAGCCACTTTCTTTTCCTGTAAAGCTAAGAGCTTGGAAGTCTCAGCCTGCTGCTCTATGAGTTTATTCACCTCCTGTTCTTTTTTTGCCAGACATTCTTTTAGTGCCCTGTTCCGCTTTTTTTCCTGAGTTAATCCACAAGAACATAAACCCAGCCTTGCTTTAAACTCCTGTTTTGTTCTCTCTATGGCTTCCTCCATTGGGGTTCTGGGAAGTTTCTTCTCGAGAGTTTTATATTCCTTCTCTGCCTCTTTCAAAAGCTTTTCCAGAGTTGTTACCCTGGCCTCAAGAACTTTGGACTTGTCTTTTTCTTTTGAAATCTCATTATTCTTAATGCCAATTTCATCAATTTTTCGTAACAACTCAGCCTCAAGTTTCCTCACTTCATTTTGTTGCTTTTCAAGCTTTGTTTGGAATGCTGTGAGTACAGATTTTAGTTGCTGTTTTTCTGCCTCAACCTTCTCAATTTGTAGTCTTGAATCCCTCTCCTGGTTTTTTGAAGAGGCTTGAAGTTCTTTAACTTTGTTTTTGTAGTCTTTTATCTCAGAGAGTAACTGAGTCCTGTGGGAATTCTGGTTCTCTAACTCTTGTTGTAACTTAGGGATTTGCAGACTTTCCAGGTGTTTATTTTGCCTGAGAGACCAGTTCAGGTCTTTGGTGAGTGATTTGATATTCTCATTCAGAAGCTCATTTTGTTGGTGAGCTTTTTTCAATTCCTCCTCCAGTAAGTTCTCCTTAATCAGCACCGCAGATTTTTCTTTAATCCTATGCAAAAAATCCACAACCACGAAAGCCAATTCATCTCGTGTCATTTCTCCAATTTGGAACTTGGTTAATGAATCGGAGTCAATTTCTCTCATTTTGACTGTATCAGAAATGTATCAGAAAAGTTACAAAAAAATGCAATGTTAAATCCTATATGGAAATCCAACGTCCGTACTGCTTCTTGAGCTTCTTGTAAATTTGATTCAGATGCAGGACATTCAAGGCATCTGTTTTTTATGACATCACAACACTTTGACATCATCAGATTCCATCAGTGGAACAATGTAATGTATGCTATGTTGCTAGGCAACAGCAAAGCCAGCTCACTTTCCAGTCTCCTGGCTGTTTCTACTTTAACAGCCAAACAGCCAAATCTTACAAGCACATATACTTTTTATACAGTATCTTGAGTGAGGAGTCAGTAGTCACTCCTAGTCACTTGTTTTTTACTTCTGGTGAGTAAGAAACAAAGGGATTACAGAATGACATGAACATTATTTGACACAACAGGTGATTATTATTAGAAAATAAAGCCTAATAAACTGAATAACTGGAATTATTGTAGTTATTCATAAAATGAATAAATGAAAAAAAAATAAACAGGACAAACTACTACACAACAGAGATGCATTCTTTGTCTCAACCATTTTCACAGAGTTGAACAGAAGTGAAATTTCTTTTAGGTCAGATCAAAGATCGGGGGAATTTTTTTAAATTTACATTTGTGTAATATTTCACCATAATGATCAGGTTATTAATTATATATTCCAATTTTGTGTCAAAAATATAAATGCCAAATTTAATATTTTTGCAAGTTAAAGTTGGAATATTTAAATTATTAGACAGCAACCAATTATAAAGATCATTCCACAATTTAGATGCATAACTGCAAGAAAAGGATAAATGTTGCAAAAGTTCTACGTCAAAAGACACAGTCATTTGCCTCAATATTAAATTTTAGTCTGGAGTATTCTTTACATGGATAAATATTATCTAATATTTTAAAATTAATTTATTTTGTTTTGGGGTAAAGGGAATTTTAAATAGCTACATCAATATTTTTTTGCATAAACTAAAAGAAAATTCTTTAAGTATATTACTTATTTTCAAGGGGGAAGGGAAAGTCTTTTGGATGATGAATGTTCTTAAAATTTACTGTTGCAGTTTTTGTCTATAAAAATGTAATTTTGGATAAACAGTGGGTAAAGCCGTGGTACTGAGACTGTATAAAATAACGAACCTTGTATTGAGTTAATCAAAGCCTGACGGACAGCTTTAATTACAGCTCGAAATTCTTTTTTAGTGCCGGTAAATATTTATGCTGGAATTCTTCAAAGTTCAAAATTTTCCTTCTGTCACCCATGAGATGTTGAACAGACCAAATGCCGTTTGCCATCCTTTCTTCAAAATAAAATTATTTTTTTCTTGCATCTATGCATCTACAGTATTATTCCAAATAGGAGTGTTATGAGGGAAAGGGTACTAATTTCCAATATTGAAGAACTTGTTGGTGAAATTTGGTAAAGTTCAACAGGAAGTTTAATTAATTTCAGTCACATTTTAAAAGGAATTCCACCCCACCAAAGTCTAAAGATTTTAGCAGGGAGACTAAACCAAAAGCTCTCAGAATGTTTCAGAAAGTTTTGTAACAATTGAAGTTTTAAGCAACCATTTAGAAAAATTTTGAAAACATTTTATGAGAGAAGGTATGTGTATTTATGTCATGGCCAACTTTGAGACCAACAAAGCGATATTTGTGCCCGTGAGAGCGAGTTAAAGTCAGAAATCCACTGTGCTGTCTGTGTGTGTATGTGTGTCAGACAGATCCTTTGAAAAAAAATCCTATCCTTATGAGACACCCATGTTTATTTCATCTTTTGCTATTTATGTTGTCATTTCAACTCCAAATCCCACTAAAAGTAGTAGCTCCCATCTTGGGATCAAGGTGAATGTTTTGATACCACTTTTGTGGGGGTGCACACAGCGGTATGGGCTGCAATAAGGGTGACGGAAAAAGAATAAATAGGTTTATTATTAAAGAAACGCCTTAATGGGTGTAGAACAATATTTTTCTGCCATCCAGGCAGGCCCAAATAAATACAATTTTATGATCTATTGGATCAGTCTTAGTTTGAATTTGTTTATAATGGAGTGTAATGTGAATTATCAAATAATAAAATACTTAAATAATTTTTGAGAATTGTAAATAATTTATACTTAATCGTTTAACTGCAGTTAATAACAAATGTAATTAATTTATCATTTATTTATTTACTTACTTGTCACGTCAATATATCTCATGATTTATTTAAATGTCATTCAAAGCACTACATATTGAATAAATTATTTTTTAATTGGATTGTGGCACTTTTGGCCCTAGTATCTAGATCTCAGAGGGACGGCAGGAGCTTCCTGTCTATCCGAGATTAATGAGCACATAATCTCCTCTTTCCCCAGGGATGCTGCGCTTACCTCGCGAGAAGGACCTTGCTGCAGCAAACAGAAAGGGGCGGGGACGGACCACTGTCAGTCTCATACCTTATTTGGAAATGGAACCATTGCACTCCGGAAGTGAAGGGGGCGCTATTGCCTATATTATCCGCGGACTTCCGTTTTAATTTTCTTTAGAAATCTGTGATATATCTTCATCTTTAGGAAGGCGTTCCTCTCACAGCATGTATTTGAACTGCTCTCTTTTATTTACTTCAGCGCAGCTCACAGTTTTTAACAATTTCCGTTGCTTTCTGTGTACTTCTAAATCTGCTCATTTTTCGCATCTTTTCGGGCCTGCTACTGCCTCTAGTGGCGTGGGGGTGGTAGCACAACTAATATAAATACATTACTAAATTAGAATACCAAAGTCTTTTTTATTTAATTCTGGCATAACTGGAACCGCAAAAGATAAAGTCCCTCACAAAACACCATACCTTTTAATTTTCTTAAAGAAGTAGAGCTAGTTAAATTACATAAACAAGACCTGAAAGTGGTTCCAGTTTCATTCGTTGGCCAACCTGTTGAAACTATGGCAAATTTTAAATACCTTGGATCATTCCTGGACAGACCAATCACCGGGCCCCTTACGCTGCACGTAAGGGGCCCGGTGATTGGTCAGGGGGCCCGGTGATTAGTCAGGGGGCCCGGAAATTTGCCCCGCCCCCGGTCCGACGCCGACTTGTTCCGCCACTGAGTTCTACCATCAAAGAAAAAAAAAAAAATCAAAGTCAAAGTGGCAGTCAACAGTTACTAATATTTACATATACATTTTCCCTTATTATGCTGGTTTGTCTTTCCAAACCCTTACACCAAATTGTTATCTTCAATACACACATTATTGCTTTCTCTCACCCATATGTCTATATCTGTTGAAAATGACCTTGTATTTTATTTTGAATTGTATTAAACTATTGCTTTGTTTGGCTCGTTTCTGTAGGATGGTTACCGGATGTAAAGAGCTCTTGTAAGTAACTCCCCACACTTCACAGCAATATGATATATATGGTAAAATCAGAGTTATATAGAATATGAAGTGATTCAGCATTCAGTACATGTCTAGCTCTAGCCAGTATGGATATGCTTCTACTGAGTTTACTCTGTAAATGTTTAATCTGAGGTTTCCAACTGATTTTGTCATCTATTATTACACCGAGGAACTTATTAGCAAAAACCCTTTCTAGAGTTACGTCCTCTATTTGAACTTGGATTTCAGTATTTTTGTAACAGTTCCCAAAAACCATGATTTTAGTCTTGTCCAAATTTAGTGATAATTTATTATTGTTAAACCATATCTTTAACTTACTGATCTCTGAGGTGACTGTTGAGAGAAGATGCTCTAAATTTTCGCCAGAGGCTAGAATATTTGTGTCATTAGCGAATAATATAAATTTTAATACATTAGACACTTTACTTATATTATTTATATAAAGATTAAATAGAACTGGTCCCAGTACTGATCCTTGTGGTACTCCACAGACAATCTCCAGCCAGTCAGATTCCACATCTCCCAATTTCACAAATTGTTTTCGGCTCTTTAAATAACTCCTCATCCAGTCCAAAACTACTCCCCTAATTCCATAGCGTTCTAATTTTTTAAGTAGGATTTCATGATTTATTGTGTCAAAAGCTTTCTTTAGATCTATAAATATCCCTACTGCCAGTTTCTTAATATCTGTTGCATTGGTTATTTCTTCTATTAAGTCAATTACAGCCAGCTATGTTGACCGGTTTGCTCGGAATCCATATTGACTGCTACTAAGTAGCAAATGTTTTTCTATGAATTGTTCCACTCTTTTCTTGAAGAGTTTTTCCAGGATTTTAGAAAATTGTGGGAGAAGAGACAGGCCTGTAGTTAGTGAAGAGGTGATTGTTGCCAGTTTTATACATTGGTTTGACCTTAGTTATTTTCATTTTGTTGGGAAATGATCCCGTTTGAAATGATAAATTGCAAATATAAGTTAATGGTTTAGAGATTCCTTTGATTACTATTTTAATAGTTTTCATGTCTAGATCGTCACAGTCAGTGGATGTTTTATTTTTACATTTATTCACAATGTCTATGATTTCTTCCTCTAGTGCAGGGTTGAGATATATGGACCTGGGATTATTCTCAATTTGGTATTGCTGAGTTGCAGTTTTTGTAGTCGGTATGTTTTCTGCTAATTGAGGTCCTATATTAGCAAAATAACTATTGAATTTATTGACGACACTTTTCAAATCAGTAATATTCTGTTCATTATCTAGAAAATAGTGTGGATAGTTGTTATTGTTAGAAGATTTTCTAATAACTCTATTTAAAATATTCCATGTTTCTTTAATGTTGTTTTTATTACTATCCAGTAATTTATGATAATAGTCCTTTTTACATGTTTTTATAATACAGTATTAGTTAACTTATTTTTATATTTCTTATATTTGATTTCTGATTCAGACGTTCTATGTTTTAGAAATTCTCTATAAAGTTTGTTTTTCTTTTTACATGCCTTTTGTATTCCTTTTGTGATCCACTGTTCATTTTTTGACTGTTTTTCCTCTTATGTTGTTTGATTGGGCAGTGCTTGTTATATAGTATTTTAAATGTTTTTTAAAAATTTTCATATGCTGAATTCACCTCATTCATTCTATATATTAATCTCCAATCAAAGGCCAATAACTCAGCTTCTAGAGCTTTTAATGTCTCTTCAGACGTTAAAAGCTGAATCTGTAATGCATCTGTAAGGCATCTGTAATGCGTCTGTAATGCGTCTCTATTTTTTGATCGTCCTTTTTGCCCTTACAGTCGTAGACTATGAATACTGGTAAGTGATCAGTTATATCATTCATTAATAATCCACTAGTTAAATTATGTTCCAGAACATTTGTAAAAATATTATCAATTAAGGTAGTGCAGTGCGATGTAATGCGACTGGGCCTGGTGATTTTAGGATACAGGCTTAGACTGAACATGGTGTTAATAAATTCTTCAGTCATTCTATGTTTGTTTGGATTAAGAAGGTCAATGTTGAAATCCCCACAGAAAAATTTTATTTTTTGATTAATTGTTAAAAAAATTTCTTCTATCCAGTTGTTGAGTACTTCAATATTTGATCCAGGGGTTCTATAAATGCAACTCACTAAGACATTTTTCTTTTTTTCCACGAGTATTTCTATAGTCACACATTCAAACATGTTGTCCATGACAGTTGACATTGTTTAGATCAACTTATAATTAATCTTCTTGTCAACAACTAAAGCTACTCCTCCTCCATTTTTGTTTTCTCTGTTCTTACAAACCATTTCATAACCATTGATTTCAAAGTCTATGCCCTTGTCACTATTGAGCCAAGTTTCTGATAAGGCAACAACATTGAAGGTCTGTGAAAGTTGCTGGAGGTACTGTTTGATGCTGTCAAAATTTACATGAAGGCTTCTGCTATTAAATTGAATTATTGACAGCTTTTGTTCCGTTTTAATCCTATTGTTGAACTGATCATCGCTGTAATAGTGACAACTGTCATTGATGACATTATAGAAGTTGTTATCAGGATCAATGTCATTTTCAATATCTTCCTGATGATAGTTTCTGTGTTGGAATACAGGTAGCTCTATATCCTCATAGGCCGCAATCTGTTGCATGTTTGTCTTTCGGAGGTGAACATCAGCTGTGTCTGGTTGTCTGTCATACATTGTTGGATTATTTAGGGGTACTAGTATGAGGATGGGTGATCAACTTATCATAACGTAGGTAAGCAATGTCCCCTCTTTGACGTGCTGCTTTTAAGTCCGGCATTAGTTCCGCCCTCCTTTTCCTTACAGCCTCAGCCTTGCTGATGATAGTTTCTGTGTTGGAATACAGGTAGCTCTATATCCTCATAGGCCGCGATCTGTTGCATGTTTGTCTTTCGGAGGTGAACATCAGCTGTGTCTGGTTGTCTGTCATACATTGTTGGATTATTTAGGGGTACTAGTATGAGGATGGGTGATCAACTTATCATAACGTAGGTAAGCAATGTCCCCTCTTTGACGTGCTGCTTTTAAGTCCGGCATTAGTTCCGCCCTCCTTTTCCTTACAGCCTCAGTGAAGTCTTCATTAATGAAAATCTTAGATCCCTTAAGTGCCTTGGTGCGCTGCAGAATAGTTGATCTGTCCTTGTACTGTAAAAATTTGACAACAATGGGCCTGGATCTGTCTCCTCTAGGTTTACCTGTGCGGTGAGCTCTCTCCATCGCAATCTTATGTTGAAAGTTTAGCTTTTCAGTTAGAATAGATTTCACTTTCTCCTCAGTCTCAGCCCAAGTCTCATTTAGTGATTCAGTAATTCCATCAAAAACCAAATTGTTTCTCCTTGATTGCCCCTCAAGGTACTCCATTTTATCAGTGATAGTCATCATGCCCTCACATACTTTAAATATGTCTGACTGCAGGGTGTCACTTCGGTCCTTGTGCTTAGCACTTTCTACTTTAAAATCGTCAACGTCTTTCTGTGTAAATTGCAGGCTGGTTTTAATGTCCTGTAGTTCTCGTGTCATTGCGTCCATTCTGGTGTTAGTAGTGTCCACAATGATTTTAACAAAACCTTTAAAATTGTCCTGTTGTTGTTGGAGTAACTCCATATACATTTCCTTTTGCTGGCTCAGCAGCTCTTTGACTTGCGTGAGTGATACGTAGTCCTCATCTTGTCTCCCGTCAGTCTTGGATCCTTTTGGAGGCATTATTTCGCTTGTTTTTCCCGGTCGCTTCCTTAAGGCTCCTGCTCAGCAGTTGGAGGCTACCGCGCTGTCGCTCTGTAAACACAGACACCGGATAAGGCAGAGTTTTACCTCTGCCTGCTGTCAATCCAACGTGTCGCTTTCCACTGGTTGTTTTCTCGGTTAGCTGCCGGACGTTGGCCTCGGCCCGGTTAGCAGCCGCGATGTTAGCAAGCTAGTTGCTTGTCGAAGAATCAGCATCTGATCCGCAGCAAAGGCGCGTCCAGCCCCCGGAAGGCGTCCTCCTTGTCCTTGCACGATGTTTTCTGACCCGACTGTCCACAAACGTCGTCGCTGTGTAGCGTCCCATCAGTAGCCAAGATGGCGCTCAGCAGTCTCAGGTCACGGTCAGCAGTCTCAGGTCACTTTCGCAAAGTCGATGTAGGTCAGCCCTTGAACAGCAACATGGTTGGGAACAGCAACATGGTATGATAGATGATAGATGGTATGATAGAGATGTTGATTTATTTTAGTACATCAACTCAAAAGTGATGTACTTATTGATGACGTATTTATTATTAAGATTCATTCAAGGCAGAGGGATGAATATGTAAGTGTTTATTTGATTTAATTTAGATGATTATGGCTTAAATCTAATGAAAATTATGTTTCTCAGAAATCTGGGAAAGTGTATAAGATGAAAAAAGCGGTGTTTTTATTGAATTAATAATTAAAGTTGATTTTTTTATACTCATTCACTGTGTACTATGAAATATGCCCATGTTCAGTGAGGTATATGCACTCATACTTAGTCTGGGCTCCTTTTGCACTAATTTGTGCATCAGTGCAGAGCAGCATGTCATGGTGTGAAGGAATCTTAAAATAGTTTTCTTTAGCGTCATTTGTATTTCTTGGTCTGGGCTGAGGTGAGTTTGGTGGCCAATCGAGCTGAGTGGTCTTTAAAACTGGAATTGTACTTTTGGCAGCGTGAACAGGTAACACAAAAAAAGACAAGTGTCCGCTCTAGACAAGTGTCACTTTTGTGACACATTGTGTGGAAAACAGTAGTATTTCAGGTGGTTGTATTTATATTGGAGTCATCATTGACTTCACACTAGACCTCAAACAATTGTTTTTCTATGTATTTCCCCTCTTCTAGGATCTGGGACTCGGATCTCTCAATGAAATCCTAATTTTATTTCTAACTTCAAACAGGAAACTTTGTAACGCTGAACAACAGTAAAGTTCTTTTAACCCAGTTTAACCCCAATAATGTGACAACATGAATCTACTGTATATGCTGATACGTCTATGTGTATGGTGGCTCTTGAATTGACTAATTTTCATTTGAATCTTTCCCCAAACTTTTGAATGGGCTTAGCTTTACAACCTAAGATCTCTAATATCGAAGTTGATTTCTTCCTAACATTTTCCTTCCAGTTAACTTTCTGTAAGTTCGCTCTCATACACTGTGTGAACAGCCAGTTTATTTGGCAGTAGCATTTTATGGTTTTCCCATTATGTGGACATTGACAATGACTGCCTGCTGGGCAGCTGTCCGTTCAACAGCTTCTACAGTCTTGACATGATTGTGCAGGCCATAAGATCATTTTCTTCAAAACTGAATTTAGAGCGATCCGTTCGCTGCAAGTGACAATTATTAAAATGTGATGGATTGAATTCACAGTGTGTAATAAGTACATTTCACATGTAGTAGTTCTTTTTGACCAAATGAACTTTTGGGATGATATTTTAATGTTCTGTCTGTGCTTTTGTTTATCTTCGTTGAGATAATAGCTGTAACCTAACCATCTGAAATGAATGGCAAAATCCTCATTTCAAATCCAAGCCCGCATCCTAAACCATGTTTTTTTTTTAACTGAGCTGCATTTCCATAAACTAGTAATTTAGAGATCCCAGCTAGAAATCTAAAAAGTCACCACTAGCTGATTGTTAGCAGAGACTAACTTCCTCTCTCTTACATCAAGGCCATTCAGATCTCCCATCTGCTCCTGTGTCTTCCTCCTTCCCCAGCCTTCCGCAGCCGAGCCCCTTTTCCTCCTGGCCCATTACATTTCATCATCTCAGTTATCCTTTCTGTCATAAGTGGCCATTGGCTTTTAACAAGACACGGGAGGCCAGCGGAGGAGGCATGGTTAAATGCTCTCTGCCCCACTACTTCCCTCACTCGAACGCAGGGATGATGGAGTCTCATGTCTGGAAGCTTTATTTCCCCTGTGGGCACTGTGGCATATTGTGGGTCATTTGTAGCGCTTAGATGGCTGAGCCTATCTTAGCCCTACACAGAGCTGCGGCGCTCCACGTGTCGAAGCCTACAGTCAACGCGGCCCAGAATGCATCGGGGTTCCGCCACAGCGACAAAAGCTGTAAAGAAGTGAGTTCTGTTGGCTGCACTTCGCCAGAGTGTAATGTAACACTCTGAGCATCATTTCAGCCATACGATTTCTTTATGAATGACAACATTACCAGTTGACAGCTCCGCTTGGCCAACCCCCCACTTAATTACTGTTATTATGCCTCTGCAGCTTTCCTTTCTCACAATGGGCAGTTTTAAAATGACAACTGTGGCAGGTTTACTGCTGGTAATTCTTGACCATTTTAAACACAATAGCTTGCCATCTGCTGAATAAAAATCCTGTCAACAAACGTTGTCCAAACTGCACTTCCAAAGCAACTAAGACGATCCATGTCTTATCGGAGTAGTTCTTGTGGACTGCTGAACTGCTGTCTTGGACCTTTGAGCTGACGTTGATTGTATGCGTACATAAAGGGACGACGTTATCCATTTTCCAGGCACATACTGCCATTTTGTAGCGGAATCAAGTAACTATGCTTTAAAGAGTTGTTAAAAAATGTTCTCAAGAGAAGTTTGACTTTTCTATTTAACAACTTGACATTGGCCTCCATCTCTTTAAGAAGCTCCTGCTCTTTCTGACTCTCAGTCTTCAACTCGTCATCACAACATTCCTCCATTTAGCCTCTCAACAAAGTTTTTTGGGTGTTGTGCTAGGAAATGGTGTGCATGCTAACCTCAGCAGATGTTTGCTAAATGCTGCTACTAGTCTGGCAGAGCTTTAAAATAATAATAATTAAAAAAAAACAATATGTTCAATACAGCATACTTGTATGTTTTTTTTATGTATATGAATATACCTGTGTGGTTGAAGAATACTTTAGCTACTGTTTCTCTAAACGTTATTAATGCTCTTTTCTCCCACACACATTTCAATTTTTGGTTTACACTTCTTCATCACAGTCACTAATCCTTGACAATTATAGTTTTATTACTTTGTAATTTTCCGTAGCATGGGAAAAACTCTTTCACAATGGAGTGGGAAAACACTGGTTTAAGAGCCCCCTTAATACTCTGGTACTAATTAGTTTATGAAAACAACAAGGTCCATTCAAACAGTCTAATTAATTATGAGCTGAAATCTATTTTTTACGTGAGCTCCCTCCAAAAACATTGCTAGGTTAAGAAATTACTCCTGGCACATACAAAATCAGGTCACAGTTTGCTTATAAAAACTAAGGAGTAACAATAAAATTACAATAGAAGTATTTATGGGAAGTCAAGAAAAAAGGCAAGATATGTTGTGTACACTCACAATCCTGACCTCATTTAAAATAGTAACTGAAAGTTAATTAAATGACTAAGGACAGTTTGTCTCCTTTGCTAATTAATTCATTCGGAAGCTCTTTTCTTTGACAATTTAGAACATTTCTGAAGTTATACTAATAACTTACAGATACTTTCATTTCAGTACAAGAGTAGAAAAAAAGATTACCATTTTACTTAATTTTCTTCTATGACCTTCTAGATATTTCTCAAGCTTATGCTGGGCTTAGATGAGAGAGACATATTTCTCCGTAATAAATACAAATGTATTCAAAGAAAGTAAAATCACACTATTTGTTTTTTTATTTATTTTAAAAGTTAAAGATTTTCAATACTGAAACAAACTGGATTTTACTATCGTCTGAAAATCTTTCAAAGAACCGTCCAAATTTTGTCAGCAACATGATCTAGATAGAAGGAACTTTCTTTCACTGAAAGAAATGAACAGCTAAAGAATCTATAAATTACTGTCCGTACTTAAAACACGTTTTCTCTCTTGATTCTAAGAATTTTCCATTCAGGTGACACGAAACTGAGTAAAACATGATGTAATAACCAACATAGATATAATGGCTGGCAATTAGTCTAACATTTCAACTGTAGCATTGATAAATGGAGAAAAGGCAACTGGCCTTGAACAAACCCATTCAAACATGGACGTAAGCACTTTACTGTCCTGACCAAGATTGTTGAAACATCTAAATACCGACCTTCTGTTTCACAGACTGTGCTATTGATATCACTCAGATTATTATTATTATTTTTTTGGTTATAATAAAATGTCTAAAACATTTTGAAAAATAAATTCTACTTAGTCACCCAGTAGTTACCAAAAATATATATATTGCATTATCTACTAATCTTCACTGGTCATTCTGCAAGATAGTATGTCAACAATCCAGACATCTTTCTTTTCCAAATGTTTCCAAAAGCTAAGTTAGTTATTTACAAAAACTCAACTGATAGGTGGCTTTGCAGAGAGAAAAAACATTTGATATAGTTAAAATTTTATCAGCTGGTGTAACCTGTTAATTATGTTTGTGTAATTGCTAGCCATTACATTTTTGAGTCTTTTAATGACTATTTGCACTTTACAACAGAGATGTTAATGTATTTCTTAGACTATTTACTTTGACGTCTCCTCCCCGGATTACACAGCATTATCAGCTCTACCAAGTTTTTTTTTTTTTTATCTACCTCAATAGTTCAAACAAGAAATAATTTCCTGTATCATAGTATATCATCCTTTTCCTATTCAGCCAAGCAAAACCCCATTCAAAATGACGATCCTATAATAATCCTATTGTAGAATACAGTGACTGGAAGTCGTCATATCTCATCACTCTTGCAGGCTACTCCATTGGTTATTTTTACGACAATCATTGGCAAAATTCTTCTTAACTTTTACACAGCTCTCAAAATTCTCAATAACGATTTCTGCCGTCAGTTTTTAACTCACACTTTACGACAACAGTGGGAAGGTCACAAGGGTCATCTGAACATCGGGGCTCATAAAAATCGAGGAGAAGAACAAGTGTAATGATGACTAATTTGAGTCAACTCAGTTTTAATCATCTGCTGTTCCTTTCTACCCAAGCAAACAATCTCTGTTCAAACCAGATCTGTACACGATTCCAGATAGCTGCTCAAACAGATACGGTCGACGTGACAACAATTATGAACGAAACAGGAGATCAGTCCACAGCGTGTAAACAATTTACTCACAACATTTGAAAATCTCAGAAGGTTAATGGAGCTAAATCTACAGCTTGTGGTGTGGGGTAATGTGGCTCCTAAAAGTTTACAGTTTGACAAAAAGCAGATTTGGAGCTGAAACTAAAGGTGGCCCATCTGTTGATGTCAGTAAAGTGAAACAAGCAGAGTGAAGGGGGTTGGGGGCGAATACAAACTGCTTCCTGTCCATTTACAAAGTTCACTGCAGACATAAAGTAGAAACTAGAGTCGTAAAAACGTCTCTGTCTCTAAAGAATGGTCAGCAACCTCTGGCAGTGAATAAGTAATTATTTCAAAGTATCTTTTGCTGTAGAGGAAGTTAGTTAGACGCACTGAAAGAGAGTAAAATATTACATAAGGGATCAATAATAAGCACATAGAGGTATTTAACAATACCTTGCACCTTTATTCATGTTATAACACTGCCACAAGATTCTAATACTCCTTCTACTAATACTTCTAATTCTCCAGTATGTCAATGTAATTTGGACAATCACAGCTATTTGGGCCACACTCTTTCCACTTTTGAGAATGGACATAAGGTATAGGCCTGTCCGAAAGCTACCGTATTTTCCGCACTATAAGGCGCACCCTCAATGAATGGCCTATTTTAGGCTGACTGACTCCGGTCGGTGAGGAGAGCCTTCCGCGACTGGACCGGGGCGTGGCCGGACGATGGTCATCCTTCTCCGTTCGCACACAGCATGTTCGTGGAGAACGTGGTGCTAAATGACCTGCAGACGACCTGATTATCAGGTTGGTAGGTACATAGACATAATATAAGGATAGACGCCTCATGGAATGCTCTCGCCTATTGTCGCTGACGAGATTTAGGGCGGCCATTTTGGAGTGGTCCACCACTCCACTCAGCTTGCGTTTAGCAGGCACAATGACGTATCAGCGCATTTAATCGATCAAAACACGCTTTTTTTCGTTACTGGAAACTATATTAAAACATCTATCAAAGCTAAATTTATAAAATTTAAGTATGTTTTTAATACATTGTTCAGCATATTTAAATATGCTTGGTGGCTATAACAATAGAATAGGAATGGAATATTCTGATATTGATGTATGAAGAGCATATTACAAAGCACACAGCCGTGAATAATTTATTTAATAAATTATTTAGTAATATCAATACATATTTATATAACTATACACACAAATAAAGATTAATAATGGTACAAATAAATAATTACTAACACTGAATAATATATATTGATACATGTTTATGCGATTTAGCAGCTGAGATTGAGTCCAAAATCCGATGTGAGATTCATCCATGCTGCAGTGAATCTGTCTCTCTTTATAGATTCTCCCTCTTCTTCCTCACATCGTGCCTTTATGAAACTTTCAAAACAAAACGGAAGATTTGGGATGCATCTTACTAGTGAGAAAATTACATATAATTGTCTTTACCACCTGTGTAAACTTTGATGGTGAATGTTAAAAAACATAATATAATCTTTATAATATGTGTTATATTGTTTCATTTCTAATATAGGCTCTTGTGTCAGATAATCTTAAGTCAATGTTAGAGAACAATTAATTTTTTTTAGATTTACAGAATCTCAGTTAGCCTTCATATCGGCGCTGAACCCGTATTACACTAAGCACTGTAGCTAATATTAGCTGGTATCTCGCCCGTGGACATAAATACAGTAAAGTAATATTCTAATCACAAAATATACACAATAATATGTCCATCTTACTTGTGAAATGTTGTCTGTGGAGCCCTCACATCAATAGTCCGTCGAGCCGAACAACAATATCCCTCAGTGCTGAGGCATCTTCTACTGTTTTGATTGAGCAAAGTAGGAGGGTATACCACTCCAAGATGGCCGCCGTATTTCCTGCGCCAGAGCAGCCAATGTGGGGTTTACTCTTATATTATGTCTATGGGTAGGTAGATAGGTCAGTCAAACTTTATTAACAAACCAGCGTTGAAAACTATCCCGGCATGCACTGCGCACTTCTTCTACGGGCAAAAATGAAGTCGGCGGCTGCTTACTGTAGTTGCTAGACCTGTTGTGGCTCAATATTGGTCCATATACTGTATAAGGCGCACTGGATTATGAGGCGCACTGTCGGCTTTTGAGGAAATTGAAGGGTTTTAGGTGCACCTCATAGTGCGGAAAATACGGTAATCTGTTTTCCTGTTTGTAACAATATTTTGTACCCTCTCGTGAAGTGTGCAATTTAATTATGCTGGTTGATCATATAAAACAGGGCTGCCCAAATTCGGTTCTCAAGGGCCGGCATCCTGCACAATTTAGTTCTCTCCCTGATGATAGTAACAACCTTTTCAGCATGTCAATGTTCTTCTTAGGCCTTCTAATGAGCCATTATTTGATGCAGGTGTGTTAAACCAGGGAGAGAACTAAAACATGCAGGATGCCGGTCCTCAAGGACCTACTTTGGACACCCCTGATATAATAGCTCAATAAAGTGCATAGAAGGTTTTATTGTAACAAGGTAAAACCTGAAAACACTCAAGGTGTATAAATGACTGTACAAAGTGCTTTATCCACAATGGGATGTTTCCGTTTTTAAAGAAAAAAGTCAAGATGACTGAAACCAGACCTACAAGAGTGCCAAGTGTCAAAAGCTTTACAGCAAAAAAAAATGCATTTATGCTGTGGAGCTTTTTTTATGATTCCTGAACAGTTTCAGCACAGATCTGCTATTTTTGCCTCCTTTTTCTATGGCTGTTAAGTCACTTGCAGCCGTCAGTGTGCTGTCGATCTGCATAACTCTGCACGCCGCGTGTCTGGCAGTGATGCTGAGAGCACTATGGTTTGTGTTCGAGCAGCAACCGCTCCATGAGGCTGGTTGCTGTGATTTCAGGCGAGCTCGTTATACAGCCAGAAGCTGCTTCCACACTGAATCCACCAAAGAAAATCCTAATAAAAGGTAATAAGCCACAGAGTTTATCCAGTGCCCAACAGACATCGAGCATAGAGTGGTAGTGCCACAATTTCTGACAATCTCCACTTTGGTGATGCAATCATAGGCTGTGGTAAATTGGCTGCTTCTTGATTTAGTTGATTTTTAGAGTTTGATCCACTCTTTTTTTCACATGGCAGTCATTTTAAAAAAAAATAAGATGGGTATTTGACATAAAGAATCTATAGCCTTTATCCTTTTCATACAAGTTACAACCAGAATACTCCAGGACTCATTAGAGTTCACCTCATGCACAGACCCAGAGGTCTTATTAGCTCCTTTTCCTGGGGAAGTCAAATTGGAACAAGTTATACCAGCCCCTTTCCGGCACACATTCCCTTTTCAGAGGTTTCAGCTGGATACAAGTCTCTGATCTGAAAGTCTGAATTTGGCTGCAGATGAATGCAAAACTGCTGCATAATGCAGAGCATTGGCCGCTTGTAGTAGAAAGTGGACTTTAGACAGTTTTGTTGAGTGCAAATGGAGTGCAGGTGGGCGTTTGCATTAGTGACGGAAAATTGCTTGACGACCAACGCGAGTAGAAGCACGTCCTGCCCGTTTTGCATTTGTTCAGCAATGTGCGTCTGCTTTTAACGCCTTGCAGACACAAAAGGCGTCTGCAGAACCTGCCTGACGGAGAGTAAAATGTAATTCACGGTGACCCTTAATGGTCACTTGATAACACGGAAGTAGTGAGCGGACGACAATAGCCGCTGTCAGAAGACGGGACGGGACGGGACTGCTTCCCGGTCTGAATGCAGGCTGTATATTCTCAGCAGTGCGTGCTGTCATTTAGTGCCGCAAAACATTTTTTAAACTGCCGTTCTGCACCACAAAGCAGGCAGTCAACTCCCCTCTCAGTCAAGTCATTCTCCGAGTGTCGTGTCAGTTGGTTGTGAATGGGAGATAATTAGAAGCTGCATCCTTTTATGCCGGGGATCACTATAGAGACCCAACAAGTGGCAGGATAGACTCAGCGCCGTCAGACAGATCTGTCACCCTCGCTCTCCCTACCAGCGCCATGGGCTGTGTCGGTACGCGCACGCATTGTGCGTCTGCGAGCGAGCGAGCGTTGTGCTGTGAAGAGGTTATTTGTGGCAGACTACTGTGGGGCCTTTGTTTCCCTCATCTCTGCGCTTCTGACAGAGGGAGGAAAGAACTCAAGCACACTGTGCCTTTGATCACACGCTGGAACAGCTTCATACAGATAGAGGTGGGGAGTGAGATGGAGTGATGGAAAAGCGAAAGAGTTGGAGAGCAGAGGTGGAACAGAGGATGGTTTTGGTGGCGCAGCCGAAAGGATAGACTGAGAAGTGGGGTGGGTGTGAAGGCAAGCTTTTGTTTAGTAAGAAAAGCTCAGTTTCTTGAATAATAAATCAGTGATTGGGGAATATAAAAATGTGCAGCGTGTGTGACTGTTGGTGTAAAGTGCAAAGTTAAGAAAGTTTAATTTTGTGGCAGAATTAACCAGCGTTCCCTCTGGTCTTCCAAGGATTTATTTATGCCACATGTGAGATAAAACAAATATAAAAAGGCCAGATAAATGTATTAAAGGTAATAGCTCTTTGGCATGAATGCCATTATTGTCATAACCCTACAATGTATGAAAAAAGAAATATCTATAGATTATTATGAATTATAATTGGTGTTTCAGCTCTGGACATGGATACTCTTATCATTTAAAATAATTTTCAACAATTTTTGAGGAGATTCTTATCCATCCATCCATCCATCCATCCATCCATCCCATGTCTAGAATGTGAACACATTTATTCTCTCCAATTCTTTCTTTCCCTTTTGAGTTTTAGAAAGCCTTTCAATGTACTCACAATATATCACCTTAACTTTAAAAAAGAAACTAAATCTGTCTTCACACATGCTATAAAAACCCACATCTTACTCCGGCTGACAATATTTTCATGTTCAGGAGTTGGGAGGCTGACTTTGGGTCTTTTTTTATCACTTGTTAATAATTTGGCTTGTGTCATGCTGTCTTTGTGATTCCTGTCGTATGCGTGCTAAATTACAAAAAAAGAAATATGCTCTCCTCCTCCATAAACTTAACACTTTGTTTTCAAATTGAATGTTAGTGTGTGAGCAGCACTCGTTATTTGCCAAATACAAGTGTTACAGGCGCTCTGTACAGCAGTGTAATGCAAAGCTTTAAGTTGATTAATCTTTTCCAATATGGTATAGGTTTTTCCTCCAACCAGGTGTAATTGTGGAAATAAAACACGTTCTTGAATAACTCGGTGCATTTATTTAACGTAAGCACATCAGGTTACAACTTACAGACCGAGTACTCTCCAACTCTTCCTACCGTTTCTCATTTATTCTTAGGGTTCCATAGTGGCATTGGAGATATTACCACAACACCAAAAAGTCCCAGAAGAATTTTAAGTAGTTGGGTCAATTTGGGTCCTCCGTGGCTTAGTCATGAAAGATCTCATGCCGGCGTTCTGGATTAGAGGTTCATTTAAACTTCCCAATCGTCCTACCATTTTATTGTGATGTGCAATTTTATTTTTGCAAAATTTCTCATTGACCTTCCAGACAAGCCAAAAGGTGATTTTAAGCTATCGCTCGCAGGTCACTTCTACTGTTAGCTGCTCGTTAAACTGACTGACCTTAATGCAGTAAACATTGTTTCTCCCTTTTGCGCTGCGCCACGGCACAGCTCACAAATTGAAATGGCTAGAGAATATGTACATTCGGCTGGTGTATCGTTAATGAATCATGACGGCTTCTGTCAAACCTGCTGAAAGCTATTTCACTTCTTTCGTCTCAGCCATCTGGCACGTTAGTTTGTTTCACTTTGCACTCCATATTAAATTTAGCTGAGGGTTTATACAAAGACAAAAAGCTACTAATGAAATGGGTGAAAAGTGTCCAAAGTGTTTTGTTGGTGAGTCTACAACTTCTCAGTTTTAGCAAAGAAAACAAATCCTGTCCACACACACATCCCAAAAAAAGCACAGTACATTACATAATTTCCCCTTCAGTTTTGACCTTTTACGTCTTGTTATATTATTCTCTATATTTGTATCTGTCTGTATGATGCTAAGTATTTGAATATAATTATTTGCCTCCAGTACCAACCAAAACTTGATGCTAATTACACAGTCATTCATCATTAATTGACACGTCAAAACCAGCAATAACCACCTATCGCAGAAGCAAGCTACGAGACTGCAGGAAGAATCACTTAGTCCTGAAGGTCTCTCTGCAGTTTAGCCTATTCCAACTCAATGCGTGTGCCAGCTGCGCTAGATTACGCGGTTTGAGGATCCATGGCCAACAACTGATCGAGATGGTCCCACAATGCTCGATTGGGTTTAAGTCAGGTGAGTTTTCTCATGGTAGTCGTAAAACTCATCCTGGTGCTCTTCGAACCACGCACGTACACTGGCAGCTGTATGGCACCTCGCATTGTCCTGCTGGAAGATGCCATCATCCTGAGGAAAAACAATGCGCATGTAGGGGTGGACATGGTCCGCAAGGACAGATGCGTACTTGTATTGATCCATCGTGCCTTCCACAATAATCAGTGAACCCAGAGAATGCCAGGAAAACATTCCCCAGACCATAATGCTCCCGCCTCCAGCTTGGACCGTTCCTGCAATGGTTGCAGGGTGGTTCCTTTCAGAGGTTTCACGCCTTATACGCCAACGTCCATCTGTCCGTTGGAGCATAAAACGCGATTCATCTGAAAACCTACCTGTCGCCACTCAGTGGACGTCCAGCTGCTGTACTGGCGTGCAAATTCTAGCCTTCGTCGTCGATGAACACCAGTCCAGCATAGGTGCACTAACCAGGCGTCTGCTTCGGAGGCCCAGACGCAGCAATGTTCGCTGAATAGTGGTTTGGGAGACACTTGTGGTAGCCCCTTGGTTCATTTTAGTGGTCAGTTGCTCAACGGTAGCCCGTCTATCTGCCCGAACGCATCTCCGCAACCGTCGTTCGCCTCTGTCATCTATGGCCCGTGGTGCACCACATTTGCCACGTCGTTGATTTTGGACAGTCCCATTTTGCCATGCACGTACAACTTTTACCACGGCGGCACGCGAACAGTTCACAAACTCAGCCGTTTCGGAAATGCTTCCACCCTTGGCCCGAAAGCCAATGATCATGCCCTTTTGGACGTCGGATAAATCGCTTCGTTTCTGCATTACACCAACGATTGAAATGTTTTCCGAAGCCCACACACACCCTTTATATACGCTCAACTGCACTGTGCTGCCACCTGCCTTCTGTGATTGGTTATTTAACTCTGAAGTGGAAAGTACGTGGTGGTCACATTAATGTGACTGGACTGTGTATATCAAAGGAAAAACTAATTTGATTTCCTCTTTAACTTATTACAACAGGAAATAAGCTTTAAATTCAAAACAAATTTCAGAAGTAGCATTTATACTTTTCTGCACACATTTCCACCCTTTAAAATTGACTCTTTACTTTTAACTAAATATCTATATTGTTCATTTAATATTACACGTACACATAGCATTTGCTACAAAAAACAAAAGCATAACTAAAATTAATAAAACTAATCTTTTTCTATGCCAGGCCAAAGGGGGTTTCTAAAGTGTTTATAATCGAATTTGTGTGATATGTGTAGGTGGGCACTGAAATAGTATTTGTGTTATTACTTCAGCTCCAACAGGCACACAGGCAGCAACTCAGCTGGGATCAGACCTGATAGTCCATAAAGATGTTTTAATTCATGTGTAATTTCATTATAAACAATATTTAGAGTAAAGCACTCAACTGAACCACATATAGAACGGCATTTGCAGGTTTCGAATGTCAGAAATGCTTTGAAATAAAGCTCTAAATAGCATATTGTAGCACCGGTATCACACCGTTAATCGCGCCACTGGACCAGTTCTAGGCTCTAAGGAGTGGGGAAGCAAGAATAACAACACCAGAGACCGCTGCTTTAAATGGTAAATGCCGGCAATTTACTGAATACAAAAGTCACACATAAAATACAATACATGAAATTCCCTAAAAAAAAAGGTAAAGTAAATCACTCCCTTTTACTCTTTTATTCTCCTAGTTTATTTTAGTAAAACTAATCTAGTTTAATTAGACCAGTCTCTATTCTCATAGAAAACATAACTTTTATAACCCAATGCCTTATGAATGATCTGACCGAGTTTGAAGCTGATCGATCAAAATCCCTAGGAGGAGTTCGATCAAATTGACGTCTAAAACAGCCAAAATCGGAATTTCAATCCAAAATGGCCGACTTCCTGTCATAGTTGGAATATAACATTAAATTTGAATTCTGACTGTCTTGGGGAGCTCTACAAGTGTACCAAATTTCAAGTCTCTACGATAAAGTTGATGAATTAGAAACGAATAGGTGAACTTTGACCCCTGGTATGACCCCTTCAGCATGCACGAAAACTCACAGTTTTGATAACTTTTAATCGGCCATCCCTTACGAACGATCTGACCGAGTTTGAAGCCAATTGATCAAAATCCCTAGGAGGAGTTCGATCAAATGCAACGTCTATAAATGGCCAAAATGGGGTCAAAATCGGATTTTCAATCCGGATGGCCGACTTCCTGTCATACATGCACTATGACATTAATTGTAAATTCTGAGCGTCTTGGGGAGTTCCACAACCGTACCGAATTTCAAGTCTCTACGATTAAGTAAGTGAATAGGAATGGGTCTTTTGAAAATTTCTAGGGGGCGCCCTTGAGCCGTTTCTGGTGCGATTTTTGGGTTGGCATTAAAATACGTAAATTTTACACGGGCTCTATGCGCCCGCGAAGTTTGGTGAGTTTTTGAATATGATAAAGCCCCCAAAAAGCCAATTCATTTGACCATAGAATAATAATAATAAACAGTACAATTACAATAGGCCTTCGCAGCGTTTAGCTGCTCGGGCCTAAAAATAATTCAATCACTTCAGTTCCTGTTCAGTTCGGTTTGAACTAGTTCCTGATATTCCTGCCGCTCTGGCAGCGAATTACCACAGGCAGATGAGTTGAAGGTCTAGGCCGCACACGGCAGACCAGTCCTCGCTCCGACCGAGCTTCCAACCGAACAAAAACACCTGACCTGTATAACAGGCCACAAACAAGACAAAAGTCTTTTAAATCCTCAAATTATACAAATAAATTCTTCATAACCCAACATATTAATCACATAACAGTTTATGACAGAACATTTCTTTGCTAACGGCCACATTTTTACCGTTAGCTCTCCGCCAAAAAGAAAAGTACAATACGGTGAAAATGTAAGAAAATAAACACAAAACTCACCAAAACCGATGTAAGTTAGTTTTTATAAAATCCCCGTCAGTTTCCGACCAGGTAATTTTATCTTTTCTCAACTATAATATTAACTTTTTCCGTTAATCACCGCTCTTTTCCTACACGTCCTCCTCTGCTCTCTCCCTCAGGTTTAAGCTCTGCAGCATTACCAAGGCGACGCGTCAGTGACGCTGGTTCCTTAAAGGAGCAGCAACGTTATTTTCTGTCCACAGACTTTTAATCAACTATTTATTCCTATTTATGTCAGATTTTAACGTGGGCTATAATTAGAAACGGGAAGACATTTTTTCATCTCGGAATGGAATTTACTTTATATTTAATGATGTCATGTAGTGATATTCAGGTTTACATTCAAAGCAAATTAGGACTTTGTAATGTTTTGGTGAAGATTTAACATGCTCCACTCCAAATATTTTTAAACTGGCTAAACGGTTTCTCAAAAACTCTTGAAGGTCCATGAATTTTTTTGCCTACATTTATTAAACTTTATCCCTATCTTAACAGTGCCTGAAAGAAAATATTCCTACTTTCCCCTCTGGCTGCTGAGGAGATATCAGATATCTTCAAGTCTAACTTGGTAAGTTTGTTGCCTGATAAGAGTTTTTTTTTTTACACTCAGTTTTGTGTGAAGGAAGTGTGACCTGTCTATGGCTCATGCTGCCAGATAAAGGTATAACACGTCTTTTTCCGGAATGCCTTAGCGGCTCTTGGCTGAGAGTACTCCAAGAACAGCAACACTTTTTTGTTACATAAGAGATGTATAATTGAGACAAATTTGCAAGTCTTCGTTGGAGTGCTAAGTACCAATGTGATCCAGCGCCAATGCGGAAAAATCGTACATTAGTTTGGGAACAGTTTTGGCTTACTGTTGCAGTTTTACACTCACCAAATAATGTAATAGTAATGTAATACATTGTATTTACTATTTTTTGTGATTTATGTAAAACTGAAGACATTAGGTATGAAAACCTTAAAGGTATAAAAGCTATACTTAAGTGAGCAACTTAAGTGAAAAATGTGATCAAAAATTACTTAATTTTTTTTTTAATGGTGGACGGGATTCCTTATGGTTCCAAGTTGAAAACTATGTTTCCACAAGTAATGTAGACAATATTAAATTAGAGTAAAGCGTAACACAAACAAATTATATAGACATATGGCATTCCTAAGACACAGTGGAAGTCTGAGCGACTCATTCCTTAATCCTGTTCTATCAACTTCATGCACAGTTTCGTCTCTCCTCTTAAGTTTCTTACGTGAATTCAACAGGACATTTCCTGCCCTTGCTACGCATTCGACGGATAAATTCCCGAAGTAGCCTTAACTTCCTTGCGTATTTTCGACTAAGTATTCTGCGTTAGAAGCAAACAGAGTGAACAAGACAGCAAGAGTAAAACAAGAGGGAAGGGAACTAATTAACTTTTATACCCAAACAGATCCCTGTAGGATCTCAACAGCCAGAATTCAGAAGGAGAAACGACAAAACCAGCAGACAATTTGTTCCGAGGTGTTTGGAATCAAATTGCCAATGAATTGTCGCTGGATACAACAGGCGAGAGGTCTTAATTTTTATTTTTTTTTCTCTCTTGAGATTCTTCGCAGTCGCTGACAGATGGAAACCAGCCCACGCCAGATCAGACAATCCTCAAGTCAGATCACTCCCACTGTTTCCAGCAATGACAGGAAGCACACAGTGATGACAACCGGTTTTAAATATGACAAGCTTTTGTCCTACTTCGGATGAGATGAAAGCGTTCATTGTAGCGCAGTGTAAATAGTGCAGAAATTATTTAGAAACACGCCGCTTCCTCCTCACAGAAAACTAAAGCAGGATTAATGCCGGAGTCTTTTGAAGTTCAGCACAGATGAAAATGTATTTTTTATTCCCCCCCCCCCCCCATCTGTGTCAGTAGGGAAACAGCTAAGTGCTGTGTTGTTTTCCTAACCTTGTTATTGCTTGGGGAGCCCACGGGCCCCGCGCAGGGAGGATTTATTTCGCTAATATTGATTAGCTAATTACACATTACTGATTATGTGCTAAAAACGGTGAATGGTCATGCATCTTTCTTTGTCAAAACAATGGAACTGAATTTATGTTCAGTAAAACACATTATTTAATCTGTACACGCAATCAAATTATACATCAGGGGAATTTATGCACAAAACAATCCAAAGGTCTGCTACTACCGTGGAAAAAAAGATGTCTGCTCTCTTCATAACAGCATTAAAAAATATATAAAAAATCACATCCTGCACAACCTTTTAGATGAGTTTAACCTGACAAGTCTGAACTTCTTCTAGGAAACATTATATTGAGTATAAGGGCTCCAAAAGGTGCCCGATCGCATTATCTAAGGGGTTAAGATACAGAATCTCAATGACTACAATTAAGTCAATGTTATGATCACTTATTTCTGCTACATCTGCAAATTCCCAGACAAATGAAGCTTAGAAGACAGAGTGTAGTCCTGGGATCAATGTGCCAGAGTGCTGATTGTCTGCTTCTTACATTAGCCATAAAGTGAAATGAAAGTTGGGCCAGGCTTAACGATGTGCTGGCGCTCCCACTGAGCCTGACAGGAGGCTCTTTTAAAACATGCCCAAGCTTTTGGTTTGACATGACAATTGTAAAAATGCACCTATAAATAGAGTTTGTCACCACCTCTCTTTGTTCTGTTGAGCAAGTAAGCACAAAGTAATTCTACGTGCAAGAACGTCACATTTTTACTTTATGGCTAAGTTGTTGATACTCATGGCAGAAAGTAGCATACTTTACATGCATTTAATACATTTATTGTGGAAACATTAAATATATATAATTTCACATGGAACATAAAAAGGTCTAGGCGAGGAGTTTAAAATTCAAAATGAAATGTCTTTAGTGAACCGACCTATGGCTGCTTGAGACGAGTGTCTGGTGTCTGTCCATTGGGCTGTTGCAACCCTCGGGAACCAATGTTACCTGGCTTCTGCTATTCTTGGGCTCTATGAGTTTTCCACACATCTACCCTTCTTACAGTGATACCAGCTCTCCACCTCCAGGTGTGTGTGCCCATACACACATACAAGCTGTCAAAG
Source organism: Poecilia picta (assembly GCA_033032245.1). NCBI lineage: Eukaryota > Metazoa > Chordata > Actinopteri > Cyprinodontiformes > Poeciliidae > Poecilia > Poecilia picta. The sequence goes on from CM065362.1 coordinate 23,716,951, forward strand.
GTCACACAAACACAGGCTCCTATTCCATCAACATCTCTGGTCTACTTTGATGCCAAATTGTGTCTTGAGTTTACAAAGTTAAAGAAACTGTTTCCATGTTTTTTATGTCCTGCTGATGGTTTAGCAGCAGCCAGTGTTTTACAAGCAGTGGGTCACTCTTTGGTAAAGATGTAAATGAGATTTCCTGAAGACTAAAGCTAATGGCTGATCTGAGAAGGAATGGAGAAAGTGGATTTTTGACATTGTTATGTCATATAAAGATGTTTGCAAAAGAATTTACTGTGAACTTTTTACATTTTGCTACTTTACAAACAATAAATATCTGAGTATTAATTAGGATTTTTTGTTACCATATCAATACAAAGCTATGTACGGAAGAGGATTAGGGCTACTGAATTCTTCTCCGAATTCAGAGGGAAAAAAGTAAAAAAAAAAAAAATAAAAAAATAAAAAGTAGCCCAAATTTTTTTTTTCAGAATTCAAGGGTAAAAAAAACAAAAACAAAAAAAATCAGTGGTCCCCGAATTTTTTTTTCAGAATTCACAGCGGAAAACAAAAAGTGGCCCCAATTTTTTTTTCAGAATTCACAGCGAAAAAAAAATAAATAAAAAAGTGACCCAGACAAGTAACCATCTTCAGATACACAGATGCGAGTTGTGGCGGACAACTAACTAACGTTTTGGAGAAGGATGTCTGATTTAAGTGACTTTTTACGTGCCAGAGGAGTTCTGGAAGCTTCGATTGCACCAATGGAAGAACAAAGGGTGAGTAAATCAAATGAGATAACAGTTTGGTCTCTAAATACGAACGGTTATGTTATGGCTAGTTGTTGGCATGTTTGTTAGCTTACGCTGCTATGGGAATAAGCTGATTTACAATGTTAAATCAAACAGCTGAATAAAGGATGGAACCTGTTGATTGCTGGAATTGTCCCGTAAATGTTTGATGCGTTTATTTTATTGTTCTTCTGTTTGAATGTTTTATAATGAAACTAAGGTTGGCTGTATGTCAGCCACCTTCTAAATAAGATGTTTGCTGTGTTAAACTGTGCGACTTTTAGTTCAGTGGAGGACAGAAACATTTATTTATGCATATATTTAAATAGAAAATGTATGACTTGCATCGATCTGGTGCAAGTCATACAGCCACCGATCTGCGACTGGCTGTAGATCTGATCGCAGGATCCCTTCACCATATTTGCCAACACCAACTAAAGTGCATATTTATGCTATTTTGTGTTATGTTTGTGTTACGGCGTTTAAAAAAGTTACATTATGAGAATCACAGAATCAATTTCCTGCACCATGTGATGTGTCACCTCAGGACTGACATTACATGTGACTCTGAGCTACACTATTGTACAGGTGTGGAAATGGTGGCTTCATTTAACTAAATCAAACTTAATGTGATGTTTAATTTTTGTAATAAAAAAGGAACTGTTAATATTGTCTTGTGTGTTTTTATGCATGATACCTTTTACCTTAAATAGACTGTATATTTCCAAATCTGTCTTTATACTTGCATGTTAACCGATATAGTCCTTCCTCTTTTTCAGTAAAATAGAGGAGTGAACATTTACTGCTGCTATTGTAATTCTCTCGAAAACAGTAAATTGCTTTAAGCAGCGACCTAATAATTGCATTATTAAGGATAACTTTAACGTTGATTTGCAGTGTAAATAATTGTCCTTTCTCATCTGTTTGTGTGCAGATTGACTGTGATGTTGCAGCAAAGCTGGAAAATTATGGAGATGGAATTGCTGTTTTTAACTTCTGCTAAAGACTGTTCCCTTCTTAAAGTGAAAGAAGCTAGAAAATGTCAGATTTGGATGATATCATTAAGCTTTACTTCAGACTGTCTTTAAGTAACAAAGAAATCCTTCATATTTTTAGCGCACAGTCATCATACTATATTAAGTAATCGAACTCTAAAAAGAATTTGCAGAAGACTTGGGCTGTTTAGAAGAAAGAATCAGTCCGACCTCGAAGAAGTGCTGGCCTTTGTCCAACAACAAATAATGACTAATGGACAAATGCAAGGTTATCGGTGGCTACATCTTCGTGCGATTCAACGTGAATTTGTGGTGTCACAAGACACTGTGAGACATTTAATCAAATTGTTGGACCCAGAAGGTGTGGAACTGAGATGAGCACGATGGTTGAGAAGATGTCAGTACAATTGCAGAGGACCAAATGCGCTCTGGCACATGGATGGCTATGATAAACTAAAACCTTATGGTATTGCTATCAGTGGTTGTATACACGGTTTTAGCCGACATGTTTTATGGATGGAGGCTTATACCACAAACAATGACCCTAAATTGATTGCAAGTTATTGTTTGAAAACAGTTTCATGCGTCAACGGATGTCCAGAGAGGATACATGCTGACAGAGGTACAGAAAACATTTGTGTTGAACAAATGCAGATATTTCTGTGGCAAAACCACACAGATAGTTTTGCAGGGGACAAAAGTTTCCTTTATGGAAGAAGTACATCCAACCAGCGCATAGAAGGCTGGTGGTCAACCCTCCGCAAACAGAGTGCACAGTTTTGGATGAACTTATTTCAAACCTTTCTGGATGATGGTCACTTTACAGGAGACTTTTTGGATAAAAGCCTTATCCAATTCTGCTTTCTTAATCTTATTCAGGTAAAAGTGTTTACTGGTATAATGTCTCTGTTTTAAAAAGTATTAAAAGCAAATCTGGTATCTTTACCAGAAATAATAAAAGCTCTTCTTTTATATATTATTTTACCAGTTTACATAACAGCACCTTCTCAGCACATAACCATTAAGCACATTAGATTTTATGCAAAATGGTTGAAATTACTTGGGAATCTGTTCCCCTACACTTCCTTGGGTATAAGTTCAGAAATAAGTTTTATCCATTAATTAATAATTTTACAATAGATTGGGGAATTATTTCACACACAATAAAATGTTTTAGAATTGCCATTTTGTTCTTGTTGCTTGGTTTTAATTAGAGGTCACTTTCTATATCTGCTGATTAATATAAGCCTCATGTTTAGCAAAAGCTACCGTTACATATTTAGTTCATACAGTTATACTGTGATGATTTTATGCAGGATAACCTGGATGATGTTGTGAACACATGGAACTCACACAAAATCCGGGTAAGTGGAGGTGCAGCATCGGGTCGACCAGTGGTGATGTTCTCATTTCCAGAGCTGCACAGGGCTGAGGATAGACTCAAACCGGTTTCTATGGAGGAGGTTGTTGTGTGTATGGAAGAATGTACACCAAAAGGCCAATATCCCTGTGATGAAACAGTCTTTGAACTTTGATGTCTGCTTATGGTAGAAAACAACTGGGAGCCACCAAGAGATCCGCTTATTACCGCTGATTTGTATATAAGGTTAAGAGAAGAAATACTTCAAAGTATTTAGCAACTTTCAGTGTTAAATGAGTATGCTACATCATGAAAAATGTATTTTTCTTCAAACACAATGCTATTCTGTTAAAGATATTGACAATGTATATTTGAGATGTGATCAAAATGGTCACATATCAAAAAGAATGTCATAAATTTATAAACCTGTTTTCTGTGAAATACAAATAAACTTCATTGTTTTGTTCACCAAGTGTTTGCATAGTACAGTTGATAACAGATATTTAAGAATTCTTGATAAAAAGTCATATCCAATTTTTTTCTCTCTGTGAAGTTAGATAAGACAAAACCTTTCCTGTTTATGGTTTTATTTGCTCTTCCTTTAAGAGTGGTCAGACAGGAAAGCTAGTAATGAGAGAAAGGAAGCTACACAACACAGGTCTCCAGGCCGGGACTCAAACCTGTGATGTCCACGTTCAGGACTGAGGCCTCCATGGGTTGTGCTTTTCCACCACACCACCCCAACTTTTCTTGTTTTAAGTTAGTTATAATTTTAAAAGTTGTATTTGCTAAATTCCAGAAAATGTCAGAAATTTTTTTATAGCTTTTATAACTTTCTTCAAATTCAGCAAATTCACTTATCATAACATAATCATAACAGAAAAGTATTGGGCAAAATAACATTTTATTAGCAAATTATTACAAAAAACATTTGTTTTTCTAATCCAAATAACATGGCCATTAGAATGACCTAACTTTTAAAACAAACTTTCAGATTGAACATAACCTTGTATACACCAGTAAGTTAGTATAAAAGATCATGAAAACTGTTGCTTTTGTGGTATCAAAAATAACAAGTCATCTCAGATGCAGAGATCGAACAAGTGCTAATTGCTGATAAAATACAAAAAACCCATAACTTGACGACAAGGACATTTGTTTGTTAGATCAATTGCTCATTTCTGAACATGACTATTTTGCTTGAATTTGATCAAATAACCTCAGCTTTTGCACTGCATTGTAGTTTTATAACATTAGGAACAAGTGGATTTCTTTAAAAACATAGTGAAACAATCTCACAGCTTGATTGATGACAGGTGAACAGCAAATATAGTTAGTGACAAGAACATTTATAAAATTAAGGAAAATGTTGAACAATATCTTTCTATTGTACTTTTGTATACAACAGCAAACACAAAAGACTAACACCTGAACGTTCATTAACAGGTGTGTGTTGAAAATGAAAAACAAACATTTTCAGATATAAAAAATCTAAATGAACTGACCCATAAGTTTTAATATAAATCAATTTCTTGTTTTATTCCACATCTATTCTAGACCCAATTACTAAAAAACAAATTTATAAGTCTTACTCCTTATCAAAAGAGTTTGTGATTTAACTAAACTGTTATTTGTGTTCTATTAAAGAAAACTTAAAAGCAAGTTTTATTATATTTTTATAGATCTCTAATAATATTTTTCTTGTTACCGTTGAAGGTTTTTATCCAGCAGCTGGAGATGTTAGATCAAGTCATGATGCTTTTGGATGTAAACAGTTATTCATTGGTTTTGTGGAAACTTCATTGTATAATGTAAAATTATAGGGATAATAAAATAAATTTGAATATTCTTAGCCAAAACTGAGCTTCCAACAGAAACAGCTAACTTCTATCAATTTTTTTTAAACAGGAATACTTTCTCTCAGTTCAAAATACATATTTTTATGTTTCTTTGTAGTTCTGCTCTACTCTGATTGAACATTTCAAAAGTAGTGCATTGCACTATGAATCAAACAATGTCCATTACCCAGACATTGCTTTCAAGAACTGCATTGAATTCAGAACGAAAATCTGGGGAGCTTTCATAGCCATCTGCTATTTTCAGAGTACTTCCACGTGTGTGTCCCATAGGTCTTCTTGTGAACTCTGACATATCTTGAAATTCCACAAATATACTGTTTGTTACAATAAGATCAGATCCGGTGCAAAATCGCATAAATTTCTGAAGTTTAATGTCATCCAGCTCTCTTATGAATCTTTTGAGATGATTCTCCACTTCCTTTTGCTTTGGAGTTAAATCTACAGCAAATTTCAGCAGCTGACAGACATTTTTGGAAGTTGGTTTCAGGTCTGAGAACAGCTTGGTCAGTGCCTCTGGGCTGAGGGACAGATGTGGGTAGATGATCTCCCTCCAGCAGTCAATGACGAACATTGGTTTTTGGACAAGCTCTTTGTGAGCTATTTCATCAAGGATTGTAGGAAGACTTTCAGGAGTGATTTTTCTTCTACAGCCATAATTGTCAAGAACTTCCACAAGCTCATCAAGGTCAACAGCAGAAAAATTCTTAACTGCCTCCCTCAAAACTTCACATTCTTGGCTGCTCACAAACTGTAGAAAATGTGCTTTAAGATCACTGTAAACATTACTGAAAAGCACTTGTTCAAGAAACGGGATTGCAATTTTATTTGGAAAATATTGACAGTCTTGGTAACCTTTCAAAAGGATTCGCCCAACTGCCTTCCATTTTTCAGCGGTAAAGTCATGGCGGATGAATGGCACTTTCACTGTTGTACCAAGGGTGCATCGCTCATAGAATTCATTCCAGAAGCAAGTGAGAACATCTCTCAGTAATCCTGAGCCATTGCCTGCTTCTTCTGTGTTGTCTGGAAGTATGCGCTTTACATTCAGTGTTTTTCTCATGATCTCGTCATCAGAGAATGCAGTAATAAGGTCATGTAAAGTGTCAGCATAACGTACAGTGATCATGATTGCATCTTCTGGATTTGCTGGACTGGGGGGAACAACAAAACCCTCATAGATTAATGTGTCGTCTGTGTCTTCCTCAGCACCTAGAATGGGACCAAAAGTAATTTCTGAATCATCTAAAAGTTCTGAACTATGCAGAACTTCAACAGAATTACTCCTGACTTAAACCACCTTCAATGGATTAAATTCATTGCTACTGCTTTCCAAGACAAATACAACTTCAGATGTGTCACTGTTATCTTCTTCTTCTGGATCTTTTGGTTTTGTTGTAATGTAGAAGCATAACACTGACAGTCTTGCTGCTTCATACATTTTGGCAATAGTGAGGCTAGAGTCTTCAGTAAGGAGGTTCTGTTTAAAGTCCCAAACCTCAAACTCAAAATCTGTTTCAGGTCCCTTAGGAGATGTGCCATCAGGAAAAAAAAAAGAGTCTTTCCTTCTCGAAGAATGTCTTTTAATCCAGCATCAGTGGCCATTTCAATTTTTCTAGTGCCACTTCCCTGCTTCGCTCTCACCTGTTTGGTAGTTTTTCCATCATTATGTATCCATCCAATCTCAATTTTTTGTGCCCCTTTGTTTCTTTTTCTGTCTTGTACTTTCATGTGTCGCCTCCTTTGGACTTTCCTTTCTGTTCTTCATTTTATCACGAAGCTTTTGAAGAAGTCCATGTTTTCTTTTGGACAATGGCTGACTGCTTCTGCTGTAGTTGAAAACAGCAATTCTGTATCCATATGAAGGGAGGTAGTTTTCAAGTGTTGCATCGTCCATGAGACATATGACATCACAGTCAATCTGCACACAAACAGATGAGAAAGGACAATTATTTACACTGCAAATCAACGTTAAAGTTACAGTCTAACACAGAAAACATCTTATTTAGAAGGTGGCTGACATACAGCTAACCTTACTTTCATTATAAAAAATTCAAACAGAAGAACAATAAAATAAACGCATCAAACATTTACGGGACAATTCCAGCAATCAACAGCTGTTCCATCCTTTATTCAGCTGTTTGATTTAACATTGTAAATCAGCTTATTCCCATAGCAGCGTAAGCTAACAAACATGCTAACAACTAGCCATAACATAACCGTTCGTATTTAGAGACCAAACTGTTATCTCATTTGATTTACTCACCTTTTGTTCTTCCATTGGTGCAATCGAAGCTTCTAGAACTCCTCTGGCACGTAAAAAGTCACTTAAATCAGACATCCTTCTCCAAAACGTTAGTTAGTTGTCCGCCACAACTCGCATCTGTGTATCTGAAGATGGTTACTTGTCTGGGTCAATTTTTTTATTTTTTATTTTTTCCCGCTGTGAATTCTAAAAAAAAAAAATTTGGGGGGGGTGGGGGGGGGGGGGGGGGGGGACCACTGATATTTTTTTTTCTTACCCATGAATTCTGAAAAAAAAAAATTGGGCCACTTTTTTTTTCCGCTCTGAATTCTGAAAAAAAAAATAAAATAAAATTCGGGGACCACTGATATCTTTTTTTTTTTTTTTAACCCTTGAATTCTGAAAAAAAAAAATTTTGGGCTACGCTTTTTTTTTTAATTTTATTTTTTACTTTTTTTCCCTCTGAATTCGGAGAAAAAAATTTCTGAGCTACTGAAAAAAAATCCGACTTTTTTTTTCAGTGGCTCTAATCCTCTTCCGTAGTTATGTGTAAAAGCAATGTGGAAAGAAAAATTGTTTTCAAAATTTTTCTTAAAGAAAAATACACTTGATCTTCTAGATTCAACATATCCATTATCACCATGCTCCGACAAAATATCAATAGTTTTATGTAATAACAAATGTAGTTGATTTTCTTTTAACGCTTTTATTTTTGTTAAATAGAATTTTCCACCTACGGCTAATGAGAACAAGACATTTATGATTAGAGTACTACATATATACAAACAATGAAAATGCTTTTATTTCTGTTAAGTACAATTTTCCACATACAGCTAATGACAACATTTATGATTAGAGTACTACATACATACGACCAAAAAAATGTTTTTATTGCAGAAATGCGGGCTAAAACGATGTTTAATACCTGCTTAAAGTTTGATATTTTCCAAACAAGTATACAAACATGTTTTATGTGACCTTACTTTCAAAAACAAAACAAGCAAAATTTATCAAAACAATGATTAAGCAAATAATCCGGTACACATTTCTTACACATAGTATACAGCTAAAGTGAAAAATAAGTAGAATACAAGAGATGAAGGCAAGAGTGACACAAATAGAGACACAATTTAAATAATACTGAACTCCTGAAGTTCTAAGAGGAAATATATGATCTTAGTGGCTACATTGCTTCATGTTTGCTTCATCTTTGTTTAATATTTGTTTATCTTTGTTATTATCCTTCCAAAACCTTGAAATGACCACAGAGTCATTTATACGTTTACGCCGAGTCATTTATACGCAACATAAAGGACATGTTTATTATTAATAACAGTGTCATTCTATGTTTTCCCTTATGTTTTAATTGCTAATTCAACTCTTATCTCCAGCATATATGCATCTCTCTCTTTTTTTTGTCTGCAGATGTTCATCTTCTCAAACATGCAGTTTCCACACAATGTGCCCAATTATCGGCTTTCATCATCTGAAAACAGCTTTGTGTCCAGCAACTCTGATCACAATCCTGCAGGCATGTCACTTCTTTTGAATCCCTTTGACACACAACATTGTTTCTGTTTGAACATCTATTATTAGTCTCCAGGTGGGGGCCGTCGCCGTGCACGGCCCAGAGTTGAAGTGGGGGGGGGGGGGGAATGTCCAAATCTTTCAGAAACAAGCTGGTTAGTAATGGTGTACAACGCTGAACAAAAATCAAGACATGCAAAGTGTTCTAAAATGCAAATGAAAGTCTTATGTGTATAAGTAAAATGGAATAAAAACAAATTTTTACGCCACAAAGGGATTATTTGACAGATAGAAAATTACTTGTTCAATCCTTTGGCAGAGATGAGCGGCGGAGAAGAAAGGAGGACAGCAAAAAATGTACAGCGGGATAACAAAGGAGAACTTGTGAGAGAGCAACAGTGATAAAAAAGACAAAAGCAGGGCAAACAGGCTGGAGGGTAGATTAGACAGGAGGTAGACAGTTTCATTGCCACCACCAGTAACAAATCCCCCAATAATAAGTGCACCCAATTTCATCAGCGTGTTCCAAAAGAAAAAGAAAAAAGAGCAGCTCAGGCTTCAAAGCGTGAAAAATCCCCACTTTAGTTGAGAGAGCTGGACGCCAGTGGTCTTCCTCCTTGTACGGCGGTAGATCTTATCAATGAGGGGAGCATTTTGTAGGGAGGATTACCCGGGCTTTGTGAAAGAAGATATTCATTAACTCCTGTCGACATCTCACAAAGCGGTTATAATCCCACCGGGGAGCAGTGGACAGAGTCTGCGGACCGGTGCACGGGCTCTCGGCCGCTCGGTGCCACAGAGATGCAGCTGCTGCCCTTATCCTGTGCTGAGAAATGCCAGAGGTTCACATAGAGATAGAGAGCTTTGAACGATATGCACAAACAGGCACGTAAGCAATAAATAAAAGCACATTGTGGCCACTCTGTCCACTGTGGGGAACAGAAATGCTGTATCGGGAGCACTTAAGGGGGTTTCTAAGGGATGCTCCATGTGTTTGAATATCCTGTCTCTATCATTCAGCCATTTGAGCTGTGGCTGCCTGCACTAGCTTCAACCTGACTGAGTTCATATGTGGTGGACAGGACAACATGTGAAGCCTCTGAGGACCCAATCGTAAAGTATAATGGTGGCTCTTTCCCCAAAGCTGTGGTTTGGGGACAAAGCTTTAAAAGAAGACAGTAGCAGTGTGTCCATTTAGCCAGGCTAGCATGCACAGGTCTCGGAAGGTAAAAAGATATTTGAGGTTATTACGTATAACTTTAAATATCAGGCCGAGAATGGTATGTGATGCCTTTCTGGTGTATGACAGGGAAAGTCTACGTCTCTGGAGTCTTTTTGAATGAATATGTTGTAAATATTTTTTTCTTTAAAGAGGCAGCTTTGCTTGGAAAGCAACATCTTTTCAAGTGTGCCAAGTTGTTTCTTGTTGATGACGAGTTTCAAAGGATTTTAGACAACGAGCAAACATAAAGAAATAACCTGGAATTGTGCAAATTAAACCCAAACAACCCCACCATGTGGCCATCTTGTGTTCTCATAAGGTTCTTTTTTTTCTTTTTTTTAGAAAAACGGACAATAAAGTTATGTTGCTAGAGAAAAATAACAATTGTGCCTAATACTTATGCTACTGTGTTATGTTTGCATGTAGAAAAAAAATCACCCCTGTAAACACATCTCCTCTTCTGGCGACTCGATAACTGATAACAATTCATATTTCGAGGGAGGTCTTTGACATTTACAAACAATCTCTGCACAGTCGTGGCAAAACCATGTTTGGACCCGACAGCAAATTATTTTTCAATTACAGCATCCAGGATAAACGTGTACTGAAACTAGGAAAATGAAAAATACATTTGTTACTTTTTCTCCCCCAAATAAGAAATAATTGGAAAGAGAGGGGGGGAAAAAAAGCACCCACATGTGGTTGTGAGAGCTGTCCACCCCCCGTGACCCCAGCCTTGCTCCACAGGCTATCTGCAGTGTCCACAATGCCTTGATGAAATATGCATCAGCTGCCTCTGCTCCCTGCTTTTCTGTCCTCCCCCTTCCACTCATGGCTAAGCAGAAAACTATACCAAAGCCAGGCAGGTGAAGTTGTCAACTGAGACAGGTAGCCGTGCGATGTTCAGCGGGGATTTCTGACCACACAAAGGCCTGACTTTCCATTATTTTGGAAATAGAACTTAAAAAGAGGGGAAAAAAGCGTGACGGTGGCTAAGCTCTGTCCTGAGTGAATTGGAAAATGTGCAATTTGAAAACTTTATATGATCTAAAGTAGTTGTGTAACATTGTTGTGTTGTATGATTTTTTTCAATGGTGTTTTATGTAATGATACTTATTTTGTAAAGCTACTTCAGGAGATATATCTGTTTCTGAAAAATACAGATATATTCTTATTCTTCTTTTCTTCTGTTTTATTGGTTATTTTGTGATAATTTTCATTAACCGTTTTGTACCGCCACTGAAACATAAATACAGATATATGTTTTAAGACAGATGGTTAACTCTTTTGTTGTATCTGTGAAGCTTCCAGGCAGCATTATGTACTTCCAACATGGCCACTTCTTTTCTTTTTCTTTTTTTCTTTTTCCTTTTTTTTTAATAGCGAGGAATTTTCATTAGCCTGTGGGGAATTATAACAGCAAACCTTTAGGAAGAACAAAAGCGTGTCAATCATTTTTAGAAATCTTCCTGAATGGAATGTGAGGTTACATCAGTGTCTCGTCTTACACAAATCTGTTTAATTGATTCTCTATTCATCTCCCGCCTCAGTGATTAGGCTTATTAAAGCTCTTTTAATGGGACAATCTTATTCTAGTGATTGATATTTGGAGAAAAGAAAGTACAGCTCCTTAGGGGCTGGACGGCTCTGGAGTTCGCAAAAAAACCTGGCAATTAAAAAATGTCTGCTAGATTTGAAACGGAGAAAGGGGAAGAAGAAGAAGAAGAAGTGGAGCCATTAGTGAAGGCAGTTTTAAATTACTAAATCAATGCTTAGGAAAGCATTTAGAAATTAGCATAAGTAATTACAGGGGTTGACAGATATTTATGCATTGCTTTATGTGTTTGTGTAACATGTTGCTAATCACTGAATGGTGTTAAAAAAAAGTACTAGTTGTTCACTTGGTCTCAGCCGGATCGCTCTTGTTTTTCTGCTTGGGGATTTTTTTTTTCTTTTGCCGTATTTTACATGATACGTTTTTACATACAGCGTTCGCTTGAAGTTTCCAGGTAGAGTAAGTGAAATCCGTGTTTTGAAATGCTGGAAACAGTTCTGCCTCCAGGCTACAGAGCCAGAGAGACCTGCTTTAGTTCTCCTGCCTGTAGGTAGGGCCCCTGGCATCCCCAGTGGAGAAATGTCAAAGTGCTGTCTGAGTGTATGTGTGTGTGTGTGTGTGTGTGTGTGTGTGTGTGTGTGTGTGTGTGTGTGTGTGTGTGTGGTGTGTGTGTGTGGTGTGTGTGTGTGTGCGTGTGTGTGTGTGTGTTGTGTGTACGGGTTCACACAGCACATGTAATCAAAGCCATTGTTCATATGCTGAGTGATTGCACATCAGGTTAACTACAACAAAGTATCTTGTTGTCTCTCTCTTTTTTTTCTTTGTTAAAATGCCACCATCATCATCATCATCATCATCAATCATCATCATCACTCATCTCTCTAAGTAAAATCTCAGATGATTTCATGCTGCTGTAGGAGAAAGAGTTTATACGTCTTATTATGTTAGCATAATATTACTTTATTCTTCACTATGCTATGAGGACACAATGATCAAAGATCAGGGATATTTAAATTTTAATGTTTTATATGAGATTAAAAGAAATGGTTACACAAAAAGACAAAAAAATTTCCCCTACTTTCTGAGATTTCAGTAAACATTTGCTGTTTTTTCTTTAGTTAGTTTTTACCGTATCTAATAAAATCCAAGCTTAAAACTTTTTCTACAAATGTAACAATGGTCAACATTGTGAAACAACACATACATTTTAGTTTCATCATATTACAGGGCTCAAAACTGTCAGTGTGTTTACAAACTGAAACCTCCCTTTTTATTTTGTTAGTGAAGTCATGGCTTCTTTCTCACTGAGTGGCTAAAAGACTCATTTCACTGTGGATATCAACACTTTTTTTCTAGCCCCAGTTAACCTTTGCACAAGGTTTGTTGGTTTTGTTCTGGGTTTAATATTTTGCTCCCAAACAGCTTCAAAAATGGAAAGAGTGGTATAGTTGTGATATTTGCATATAATTGTATAAACACACAAACACAGAAGCTTGAGGAATGTGGAAACTGTACCTGAAGCAAGATTTTGGATGAAGCCCATAATATAGATGTGTGTTGTTAGGGTTGTCTAATTTGTTTCTATTTGTTTCTATTTACTAAAGAATAAGTTACATATTATAACTTATTATAACTTACTACTGTATATTACATAATATAGTTATATATTTTTTTATTTTCTTCTACTTAAGAAATTTGCATACATTTCCTTAGCAACTAAGTAGAACAGCATTTTAGATTTGCCGCTTTCTTTGATTGCAAAAAAAGGTCACAGTTTCTTCGCTCTTGACAGCTAATCGCCAATCAGAGCTGGTCAAGCTGAAAATAAGCTTATTTCTCTGAGGATTTCTAGTCCCATCTCTGTGTTGATGAAAGTTTAGACCACTTTAAGAAGTGCACTCACGCTGCGTTGCATCTGTTACCTCAACATCTAGCAAGAGATCAAATCACCTGGAGTTTGCGGAGCGTTTGAAGTCTTAACTCGGGAAAGCACATGTGGGACAACGTTTCACACCAGATTAGCACATTTTCCCACGCTGACTTGCTTAAAGGTAAGGGTCGCATGAGCACAGAGAGATACCAAAATGTTGCCAGAGGTGCAGTACTGTATTATTTATCAGCAGCACTTAAGTTAAAAAAAATACTTCAATCAGATGCAATCTTGTAACGGGATCACTGTTTGTCAGCTGAGACAATTCATTCATTTATAAGTAAGAAGTCTTATGAAGAGAGCAAATGTTTTCATGCTTCATTGGTGACCAAAGTCTGAAAAAGCAATACAAGATGGTAAACACCCAATATTTACTTAGCAAAACCTTTTATAATCAATAATAAAAGCTTTAGGCCGTTATTTTTGAAAGTTTTCTACCAAGGATTGACAGATCTTGCTGATCATTTATGCATAACTGATCGAATTGTTTTCTTATTTTACTATCCTTTTGTTGAACTTGGAAATGAATCCCATTCCTGAGTAAAACTGGACCATTTATTATTATTATTATTATTAAAAACCAGAGAAAGATCTTAGCTAACTTGTGGCGACATCAGCTACCATGCAGCATCCTTGCATTCTCTGCGAGAACACACTTTCAATTTTATTTGCAAAGTACATTCTTGCCAAGTACGCAAGAGTCGTCTTGCATACTCTGGGATTGACAAAAAGCCCTCTGACTTACAGATGTACTTGTGGCTTGTCAATATGTAGCTGTAAATAACACAGCCTGTCATCCTGGTATATGTTTAATATAGACGGCATAAAAATAAAGAATATGGCTCATTTGGTCTTGTCCCTGAAGAGACTGCATGAAGGTGGCCATGGATCTGAGAGACAGGGAGACGGTGTCATGTTCAACTGGAGCAGGTGGATTAAGTGGGACTTGAAACAATCCCTCTTATGAGACCTCATGTCCATTTCACAAAGCTGAGTAAGTGATTAATTCCCCCTTTGGTATTTACAAGAACACTCTGTCCGGGTAGAGTTCAAGTTGTTTTGTTTTTTTTCTCTTGGTGATCTCATATTTTACCGTATTTTCACCCCTGACATTAGGCTAAAAGCTCTCTGAAGGATTAGATATGTTATGGTCCCCAGCTTGTTTTTGCACCGTATATTTCCTGTATCAGTCTCCATCTCTCGTTTTCCCACCTCTTGTCTAGATTTCCCTGTATTGATTTATTTCTACTTATTTCTCACTCTGGTGCCTGTTCTTCCTGCAGCCTGCTCTCATCTCGCCCTCGTTGCGTAAGCGACGCATTGCTTCTTTTATCCCTTTGTTCGTTTCATTTTTTATTTTCCGCCATACCATTTATCAGATGCTAACATCCTAGCAACAATCTTCTGATCTTTTAACTATTAAATTAGCCACAGTTCAGTTGGCTACAAGTTTATTAAATCTACCACAACTGATAACCATCCATATCTTTTATATTAATGGGTGCACAATGCATGCCCTCCACTAGGGCCTGATCTTCAAACGGCGCATATAAAAACAGGCGCAAACCTGATAGCGCGTGCCAAACTCATCTATAATCAGCAGGCAACCAGGATTGCATCAGCAAAACGTGGAGAATAGCAGGCTCAATAAATTTAGCTTGTCTGCCATCATAAATATGCAAGGCATATGGTGATCATCAGAAAGTGCAAAATACTGGGAGGAGGATATGCAAATGTAACGACTTACCAGCCACGATTCGATTTATCAAACCCGAAACAGATTGGTAATGCTGCTTTTTTTATCTAAATTTAGCATGTTTGAAAAGGAGGAGCAAACTGGCACTCAAAAATGTCTGCGGTCACTATGGAGAGCAGGAAGCAGAGATTACTTGTCAAATATGTGGAGCATTTAAAGAACACACAATAAGAAGAATTGATGAAGATGACATGATGCTTATCTCAGAAATGACTAAAATCAACTTTTTTGAGCTTTACCTCATCAAATAAAAAAAAACCCAGAGAGTTTCCTTGGTTCTATCAGGCATGTTTGAGAATTCATCTAGTCTCCCATGGCAACCATTCAGCTCTGCAAAACGCCTGGTTGGATTTAGCACCGCCTTCGAGACGCATCTCCTCCTTATCAGAGCTGCAGACAAGAAGCTTAAGAAGTCTCCGAGCCTCTGCAGCACTCAGGAGGTAAGTCATATCTAATTGATTTGCCAGCTGACGAGGAGTTATCTTAAATGTAATTGGATTGTTGCTTTTGAGTCGGGACGCCGACGATCGCATGAAAAAACTTTGTTTAACTAAGCGAGCTTTTACACTTTGCTCTCTTTAACCAAAAGCATCTCTGCAGGATTTGTAGGGGTTTTTGCTCCAGGCTAATCTCTCGTGGCGATCAAAAGCTGAAGGCCCACCAACTCCGTCTTCCTGACTCTCACTCCTCTGTCTCCTGGCAGCCTGTTGCCATGGCAACCTCCGCTCAGCAGCGAGCCAATGCAGCAGCAGCAGCAGCAGCAGCATCCTAACGTGCGATACAGCCCTCTCCACTGTGCACCAGTGTATCTGTGTCACTGTCACAGGCCCCCACTCTGACCCACTGTGCTCAGACCCCCCGCCCCTCTTCCAGACGCCTCTTTACAGGGCGCATCAGGTGGGCAGAGTGGTGGAAACGGCACATTTGAATTATCGTTCCATTTCCTTTAAACAGCCCTGCTTCTTTTATAAGACACACACACACACACACACACACACACACACACACACACACACACACCCCACACACACACACACACACACAAAATAAAATGACCATCAGTTAATGTCCACTTGACTTCACCACAACAGTTGCCCTTGGCCAAATATAATCGCCTTTGTGCATTTGTGTCGTAAAGTCTTCTGTTTATACATGTTCCAAATTGATGCCAGCAGGAAGAAGATAATGACTCGGTGAATGTGTCCTTGGAGGAATGAAGAGATTTCAGGAGAAAAAGGAGGAAGGTGGTGGGGAGTAGAGGGAGAAATGGGGGAAGATTATGCAGAATATACAGCACATAAAGCAGCAGGGGGAAATAAAAGTACTTTGAAAGTGTGACATGCTGATTGTTGTAGGAAGCGGGGGAGGATATAGATTCTGATTACTAGATCTTACATGTTAAAGCAACAGATTGTCGACAACCTTGAGAAAGACAACCCAAATCTTAATTTGTGTGAAATCTTGATACACACTTCCTTTAGCAGTCTATGGAAAAAACAATGCAAGCCTCGATAGGGAGTAATCGAAAATTTACAAGAACATTTACAGGTAATTGACTTCATTTAGTCTAGTCTCAACTTTTTAGAGTCAATTTAAATTTCTGTAATGTATAACTTCATACAGGAAGTGCATTTATTTTGAAACATTTGTTCACATCTCTGGAGGGACAAGGTTAAAATCTGTTGATCTTTCAGTTCAACGTGTTCATTTCTTTACTACAATATGCATCATGCAGTGTTCAGAGACTTCCCTTCTCCTGACGTTGATCCCAGGATCCCGTCTAAAGAGTGGAGCACAAAATGCTGTGCGTTTAAATAAGTGGCTCAGGAAAACACTTTTATTTCAAATAGCTGAAAGTGACTTTTTACTAATGTTACATTGACGCTGAAGGTTAGATGATGTTATGGCAAATACTAATGTGTTAAAAACCAGTCATAGTCAGAGGTCCAAGAACCCTAACCCTAACCCTAACCCCCGGTTAATGAATCGGATTTGTCCTCTAAAAGGGCAATAAAGTGTAAATGTCCGTGCGGCACAGAGAGGCGTGAAAGTCACCAAAAGTTAAACAAGAACACTAGTATGTGTACATGGTCATAAAAATGTACGCTGGCTGAATGTGTGTGGAGGACGTCCACATGGAGTCTAATTCAAAGGAGTGTAGTACGACAGAGAATCAATCAATCGAATTTTATTTGTATACAACGTTTCAGCACCAAGGCATTTCAAAGTGCTTTACGTTATAAAAATACAAAGTCATGCAACACATTGTCAACAACTGAAGCATTAAACTTTGTCATTACACATCAGATTGTTAATCAATGTTTCACTGATTCTGTTTCAAAAGCAGCTCTAAACAGCTGGGATTTTAGCCTGGATTTCAGTGTTTCGGCTGTTTTGACGTTTTCTGGAAGTTTGTTCCAGATTTGTGGTGCGCAGAAGCTGAATGCTCCACATTTGGTTCTGGCTCTGAGGATGCAGAGCAGAACCAGAACCGGAAGACCCAAGACGTCTGGAAGGCTGGCGCAACAACAGCATATCTTTGATGTATTTTGGTGCAACAGGAATTTATTCTCTGAAGCTTTAGGGAGCCGGTGTAAAAGCATGTGGGAGCCTTAAGTCTGGTCCTGAACTTTGGCGTTTTTAATGTTGTTGGAGAATAAAGCAGAGAGCTGCTGTGTCTCTACAGGCCTGAGTACGATGCATGATCTAATCCACACACACCTGCACATAAACTCTAATAGAGCTCTACAAATTTTCCTCAAAACATTGGAAAGAGGTAGAAATCTGTGTAAACAGAATATGAACCAAACTGACCAAATTAATTATATGCTACTGTGTGCTGCCCGCTGCCTATTTGGATAATGAGGCCATGAGTTATTTAAAGTCACTGGGAGGGATTGGGAGATGGTGTGGGGGTGTAGGGGGGGTTAAGCAACACAAAAAAAAATCTAGCAGAGAGAGAGAGAGAAAAGAAAACCTGAATGTCTGCCTTTAGCCTCAGGCTCATTGTCATCCCTAACAGTTTCATGTAATATTAACATGCCAGAGCAGAGGAGCAGAGCCTATCATGCAATAACCGCCGACGGTTAGGACTACATCCGAGCATGGCATGGGGGGAGATGAGGTGCTTAGAGAGCATCCCTATTTCTCACCCAGTGGCCTACATTCACAGACAGGTGGACCTCAGGCCCTGCCATCCCACCCCGAGGGCCACGTCTTATTTGGTTTGTGTCACATTTGCTATGAATCTTTTTCTTCTCCTTGAGCTCTGCAGAGTTATTGTTACCATGGTAATACTAAAAAAAAGCCTCTGGTATCAAATGCAGTCACCGAGAAGCTATCATCAAATCAAATGGAACATGTGAGGATTTTTTATTCTTTTTTTTCTGGTTGCAATTTAACAAAGTCTTTGGATTTATTTCTACATCCTTGCCTTTTGTCACGTTAGTGCAGACGGTGTGCAAATTGTCATTTTAAGGGGTGTTGTTACATGCACCCACGGTCTACAAAATGTACCTACACCTTTGTTAATTTGCAGGAAAACATGTCACAAGATAAAATCAGAATAAAATTCAAGTTATTTCTTAGTGGATTCATAACATCTTCACATGAATCCAGCAAAAAGCAAGAGAAAAAAAAAGCAAAGCAAAGTAACGGGACAATTTGGATGTTTTGTACTGAAAGCATGAAAAAAACAATTGTGAAAATGTAATCAGAAATTTTATTTAGACTGACAGAAAGCTTTGGCTCATTTTAGTTATTCAAACTGAAACTTTTTATATTCATGTAATGCCAAATAAGTGGATAGCCATAATCTCACAGGAGACTATTGTTGTGTTTGCCAAGCAACATGTGTGTTATGCGAACTTTGCACTTGCCGAAACTGTTTGTTCCATTAATCCACCAGATCAGCAGCTTCAGCCGCTTGGAGAATTTATTCAGTTTTATGCAAATTCATGGCAATATGACATCTTTCTAGAACATTTGAATTAATTAAAACTGAAAAAAAAATGTCACAACGTAACTTAACACAGTCAAAACATTTCTATTTAAGGGGACATTTTGGATTTGCTGTTTATAAAAGGGTGGATCTAAAAGCTGGACCCAGAGGGGCAAAAATGAAAGTTTTTTATACTGAAAAAAAAAACACCATTGCAGTTTGTGAAGGGGCTAAAGAGAACAAAACACATAATGCGTTTCCTGGCAGAGTGAATGCTGAATATAAAACTAAAGTGGCATAAAAAGGAGTTTTAAAAAAAGTCCTGTATAATCACTGTGGGATCCCCAAACTTCAGCATAATGAAAACATTGCTCACATATTAATGGGATTAGCAACATTACTAAACATCCTCCTCTCTTCTTTCCACTGCTCTTGGTGGAGTTTCTTCTGCACTAACAGGAAGTGATGTCATTCAGAAACCAGGAAGAATTTCAGATTTAGGGTCTTTACCGTTCTGTTTGGCATCATTATCGTGTAAAACATTCATTGTCACGCAAATTCTATTGTAGCATAATTTCCATTTAATGCAACTTGAATTCTGGCTTTTGTTGTTGCTCAGCATCCACAGTGCCTCCTGTGTTTGGAACTGTAGAACAAATGTTATTTTAGCTTTTGAGACATTAATGAGCTGCTGCTTGTTGTTGTACATAACTATATTGTTGCTGTGGTTATGTCAAAACAATTGTACAAAAGTAAAGTATCTACAAAAATCACTCCAGCCGCAGAACATCCCAGTCCAGAAAAGATAGTTGTAAGAAAAAAAGCAACATTTCAGTCATACTAGAAGGGATAAAAGCTTTAAAAGAATAATCCAGAATAAATGTAATAGTCACTCCGACATCCTGCCATCTTGTGTGGAACAATTCTAAAATAAACACATAGTTTGTTTTAATCTGCTGAACTTCAACTCGGAGTTTTAACTAGGCCATTGAAAGTGATATGATCGAATATAAAAGAAATATAAACTGTCTGGCCTCTCTTAACATCTGACCAACTAGTTGAACAATCAGTTTCAAAGCTTTTCGGTTCCACAAAGTGGAAGCAGACCGGTAGGGGATTTTCAAATTTCCGTCTTAATGCCACTATTAATAAACCCTAAAAGTGGCACCTCCTGCGATTTTGTGCTTCTTAAGGCATATGGAGAAATTAATAGTACCATTCAGCCTCTTAAATCAAACAGTCTGGGGTTTTCCAAGTTGTTTACAGGATGGCTAATTAAAAAAAAACACACAAAAAAATACATTTCCCAGTTTTTGAAATGTGAAAGATCATATAATGCAAATTGGGAAAAAAAACACTTCAATTTCACTCTGCTCATTCAAGTAAGACTTTCTATTTACTAGCAGACCGTTCCACTTGATTGAAGTAATTGCGTTGTTTAAACTGTTAATCTAAGCGAGAGTCCCTTAGAGGTAAAGAAGTTTAAAAAGAATATTGATCACTACTATGAGTGAACTACTGCAGCTCTATGAAGAGCAAAAGTTATGCTGAAGCAATCAATATGACATCAAGCAACAGACAGCTGAGCAGTACAATGACTGCTGGACGAATACCTTTAATTTTCTCGTCTATGAGTGAATACAGCTTAAGATAATTTCATATTCTTAAAAAAAACATAGTTGTTCAATCTCGTGAATTTCATTTTTGCAAACCATTCAAAGAAGTTTAAAAAGTCAAGTGAGGAAATGGTGCAGAACTAAATGTTCGTTGTAATTCATAGTGAGAATATTGAATAGGAGCAGCTCAAGTTCAAACAGATTTAATGTTAGCGGTGGGTCCTGATCTCCTGAACTGACCGATCACCTCCCTCCCACTCTCTCTGGAAGAAATAATTCTGCTGCTGCAAATTGAATCCATTATAACCAGGTATAACTAAAAACAGACTTATGAACTTCACTGGAAGCGAAAAATGACTCTAAATAATTAAGAGAGAATGTCTATAATCTGCATCCCTTTCAAATGAATCCCATCAATAAAACATTTTTACTTACCTGAATCTACAGATATATATTATAAAGTAGTGATATATCGATAATAAACAATCTGATAACATTTTTCTGCTTATGTTTGCAGCATGCAGAAGAAACTGAACATTAAATTACAAAAGATTCCACTATAATATTTATTTTGACACATTGATTGACCCAGTTTGGTCAATAAGATTACTTATCAATGTCATTAGAGATTTAATTTTGTTAGGCGCTTGGAATGTATCAAACATTGTTAGATATGAGATTTACCTTTTGCATTGGCTATGAAGACATATTCAGTTTCAATTACATTCTATTCTGCTGAGACAATTTTGTCAACTCTTTGTGCTGGTCGTCTAATCCAAAACTCAGTGCCAGATAGAAGCAGGAATGTCCTTAAAAAATAGAGGAAGCAGCAAATACTTAGTTATTTATTTTCCTTACATTTAAACATCTTAGTTGAATCCAGCCGTTTTAATATATTCAGGGGGGGTGGGGGGGAAGGGAAAATAACTTCTTGATAGAGTATTTGATGAATAACCCAAAGCTAATTTCAAGAGCATCAGTGACAGAGCCGTGCCTTTGATGAGTCATGAAGACAATTATGTATAAATATGGTGTGACAAGGTGATGTCGTGTGTGAAATAATAATCTGACAATTGGGTTTTGTCTAAAAGGTATTAAAAGATAAATCACTTTTTCTTTTTTTTTTTTTTACATACACCAGTACCATTGAGTCTCTCCCTATCTGATCATGCCTCTTCCTCTCTTCCTCCCTGTGTTTCGGACAGCAGTCGGAGGCATAGAGGGCGCCATGACAACAGCTTTATTAATCACATCAATCATCAGTAACTCTACGGCGACCAAAGGGAGCTCTAATCGCTTCTCGCCAAACTGACTATTTCTTTCCTGAGAGGCTCGTTGCAGACGGGGGGCAACTCAATGTGTGTTTCCCACAGATGTGTGTGTGTGTGTGCGTGTGTGTGTGTGAGTACGTACATGTGTGGGAGGAAATCTGATTGTCTGCGAGAGTGTTCGGTTTTTGCACTGAGGGCACAAAGGAGAAGGAAGATGTCTCCTCAAACAGGTTTATTACAAATACCGCCAAAATGTATTCCTTTCACTTTTTAATAAGCAAAAGAGTCAGCCTTTTAGACACTTTCTCTCTTTTCTCTGAGCCGAATTCCACATGCTTGTTAAATGAAGCCATTATGACATTTTGAAGGAAGACATTTAGATGTGTACCTCCTTGAGGCATCCCATCCTCTGTCAGTCCAATTCAGGTACACCGACTGGGACGATGTCGCACAGCTTGGACAGCGAAAGAGCCTGCTGGTCTGTTGTTTTCCAGGGCACTAGGATTATCAAAGATGGATTCAGTTTATAGAAATTATTTATGATATTCATAAATATTTTACAGTACATTGTAAAAAACATTCATACACACCTTGAACCATTTTGCATCTTGTTACTTCACAAGATGTAAGGCAGCAGCTTGGATTTTGTGTTTTCGATTAGCACAAAACAGAACAAAACTGAAGTGGAAGGAAGAGGATTTATGATTTTTATTTCTATTTCTTTCACAGATCAAAGTGTGGCATTCATTCTGTTTCACTCAGGCAACTAAGCCAATAACTTGTAGAACCATTCTTGGACGCAATTATAGCAGCAACTCATTGTTTTTGTTAATTTATTTTGAAATTTTTGTTCATTCTTCTTTGCCAAATAGTGGGAGCTCAGACAGGCTGGACAGAAAGTGCCTCTTGGAAAGCAATTTCTATGAGGTACATCAGATTCTGAGCGGATACAGGTCTAACTGGGCAATTCTAACAATTAGTAGCACATCATATCATTATATATATATATAAAAAAAAAAAATTCCCTTCTCACCCTCTGCGGGTGGTCTTTTCATCCTCTGAGCTCGGGTCCTTACCAGAGGCCTGGGAGCTTGAGGGTTCTATATATATATATATATATATATATATATATATATATATATATATATATATATATATATATATATATATATATATATAATATAGCTGAAATTATGCAACAAAAATATCAACAAATGAAATGACTAATATACTGTAAAACATGCTCTTGTTTTGAGATGGTAATTCAGATGTCATTAAAGTGTCCTTTGGTTTCTCCAGTGTTTTGCAAATTCTGAGGCAACCTCTTTTTTTCAGAAGTGTGTTTTTATAGATCTTCAGCACTGCAAAACATACAATTTCTACTCATTTGACTTTTACTTGATCAATCAGGGCTCTGTTTTTTTAATATAATCTAAATTTGAATACTGCATGCCTGATGTTAATATGTAAAAAAATAAATATCTTGTATAACAGATTTAAATGATTTATTTCTTTAACGGCAAGACATTTTAAAATTAATCAGAGGGAAAGCAGAGTTAATGCAAAAGCCAGCTTTTAAAAACCTACCCAAACTAACTCGACCCACGTGGCCAGTTTCTGTTTTGAAAAGCTAAACTTGTGGTTGAGCGATCGACTCGATCTCCTCCTTTCACGATATTTTATTGTTTAAACTGTCGTATATTCTGGCGTGTCGTCAGTCTAAAAGCCTTTCGCAGGAAACGTCTAAATAAAACATTCACGGCATCTCAGCCGCTCTGCAAAATTCCCAAAACTCCGACCGAAAACGAACCAGGCTCACCGTCCATGAAACATTAACACTTAGTTACAGTCCCCATGCAGCATCCCGTTTCACAGAAACAGGGAACATTTGCATCATGTCATGGGTTTGTGTTTGTGGGATTCCTTGGCTGGAATACAGTGCCTTGTTAATTAAACATACCATTGGAGGCATTCCTCACATCATGCGCAGTTTCAGCCTAGCAGGCAGATGGTTCATGATTTCTTAATGGAAATTAAGACTATAAGCAAGAGACGGGTTTTGGTTTGACAATCGGGCAGGAAGGTGAAAGCAGTGCATCGCTCTGCGTGTGCTTATTGTTTTCCGATTAGGATCTGTTTGTCAAGATCCCAATCGTTTAGTTCTTCTTTATTTAAAGTATTTTTTTATTATTGTTTCTAAAGCATTTGCATTAGAGTTTCTTTCACAGTAAAGAGAGTTGGGTTTTAAAAAAAAAAAAAAAAAAAAAAAAAAAACCCATTGCTTCGTCGGGGTTGATACCCAAAGGAATCTCAATGTGCTTGATGAAAATTGGCTTTAAAAAATGTAGTACCCATAATCAGTGGAAGACATCTCTTTGTTTCTCGGCTCAAAGGCTCTGATCAGGGTTCTGTCGGCTGGCAAAGGGGCTGTGGGGAAGCCAAGGCCTCCATCAGATATCCAGCGACAGCGGGGGCTTTGGCACAGCCTTGACGAGGGGTTCCTTTGATTTTTTTTTTTTTTTCTCAGCAGTGTCGTGTGTGAGTGAGTGTAAAATTTTCACAGGGACACACATGCCCAGAAAACTAGTATTTCTTTTTCTTTTTTTTTATCCACTCTGAAGTCAGGAACATTCTCTCTTACTTATAAATTAAGAGATAGTTTCAGGCTTTTGAAGTTTTCACAAAGCTGTTCTAGAACCAGAAGTTTGTACTTTGGGTCCTGAGGCTTGTTTTTTTTTCTTTTACAACATGTATAATATATGTTGGTGGCGTTTTATTTATCTGTTTTGCAGATGTTGCCCTACATGTGCCACATATTTAAAAAATTAATAAAGCAAAGGGGTGTTTTTCAACACCGTAAAAAAGTATTGCCTCCAACAGACTTCTTTTTTTGTCACACCCAATTTTCAGATTATTAAACACTTTGTGGCATCAAAGATATTTCTAAACTCAAGAGTTCATTTAGTAGGGGATAAAAGCTCTTGAAATCAATCTGGCCCCCCAAAAATGCATAATTACATAATTACAACTCTTGATCATGAATTACCTGAAGTTAATCACAATATACTAGTTCAATTTCACCAGTCACACATAAACTAATGACTGTCAGTCCTGTTCATTTTAGAAATCACTGCTTCATAAGTTCTCAGACAACATTCAAAATGAAATGAAGTGCTAAATAAATAAGAAAACGACTGAATGACTAACAATCAGTCTACAGCTTCAACAAACTCAAGGTGATAAACCTTTCTGCTAGTGCTAAAGAAACTATGACCAATTAGAACATTAAAAAACCCAACTTTAAACTCCAATCCAGTCCTTTAGATAAAAATGTGCCTTGCAGCCTGATTAAGGCAGACATTTAGAGGAAAAAAAACAAAAACTTGTTGATCACGTTTGTCACATGCCAGGAATTATCGCTACTTTCTTGGGTTTATAATGGAGGACCGACACATTCACATTCACATTCACACGTCTTTATTAATCACAGTCTTCTGTCAAAGCAAAGTTTAATGAAGACTCTTATTTTTCATTAAAGCCTCTTGTGCACCATCAGGCTTCCTCGATAAAGGCGATCTACCCGACCTCTGCCCAGTCGTCCCGGCTCCCTCGCTTCACGCTGTGGAGGAGCCGTAAAGGCGCTTTTTGCTTTCGTGACTCACAAAGGCTCGCTAATAAAGGTCAGCGGGCCACTCAGTACCGGCGCCGGCTTCCTCACCTGTCACCCTCTTCACTGCTCCTCAACCGTCACACAGGCCTCCTTGAAGTTTCCTTGGTCACTTTATTATCCAATTATCCTTTATTATTCAATCTTATATATATATATATCTATATATAAAACAGTTGTTAAAGTTTCTCTTGAACATTTTTTTTCTTTCAATTTTATAATATGGAAAATAAATGCATTTGTTAAAGTAAATAGATCCCAAAGCTTTGGGGGGTGGCTGGCTCTACTAGCTGGAGCAGAGGGAAGTCTGACCCCGTGACCCGACCCCGGATAAGTGCAGGTAATGGATGGATGAGAAGTAAATAGATGGATGAACTGATACAGCCACCTCTATACAACTGGCAAAGCTATAAGAAAGTTATACTTTGTAAGGAGTACAAAATGGATTTATTGATTTCTCATAGAGAGTTATCTTTGGAACTGACCAAAGTCAAGGTTCATGGTTCCCCCTTTTTTTGACACCACAAGATTATGAATTGTTCCTCCTTCATCCCAATGCATACAATTATATTGTTTCACAAAATACACATTATTTCTTCACATTTGGACGCATTTTTCAACATAAATGACAACAGTAATAACAGTCTGACGGCTGCTTTAGAGTTAGGCTGAAACTAAATGAATCTAAAATTTCACACATCCAAAAAAACTTTATGTTTAGACTAAACATGTTTCTGTTTCAAATCAACACTGTGCTTTCAAGTTCAATCTAATTCAAGATACCATTCAGTTCATTATATTATTCGTTCTAGTATGAATGCTTCATTCCAAGAGATCAATTTGGGTGATTGAATTCATTCTTGATTTTAAAACCGGCTTGAATTGATGTGAAATTGACTAGTTAACGGTAACCGGACTTCAACCCAGCTGAATACTTGCAGTAGATTTCTGAGCTTATTATCACCTCATTTCTTCTCAATGGTCACTCGTCTCACAGGGCTGATATGAAGGTTATTGCCGTTTCATTACACCATAGGCCTTGTTTGCATGTCCATGCATATGAAGGTTTTTGTCAGGTACTACGGTCCCCTACGTCAGACCAGACATCGGCATATGAAGCTGATTGTTGGGATGTTGCAAGATCTCGTGCCACCAGATCTCGTAATAATAAGGCGCCTTGGTATTTCTCATCAAAGTGTCTCATCAATCACTATGCAGTTGCTGTCAGTGTGTGACTTTGTCTGGTGAACTAAGTGTAAGCTGCTATTATGAGCCCTGTATGCAAACTTGAGTGGCATGTACAGTTAAGCAGAAAGATAACGAGCCAATGGAAAATGAGTATCACTTTTGGAGAAAAGAAAATATTCACCTGTTGTTATACATCATGTTTGAGTAAATTTTGTGATTTGAATTGTTTCTACTCCTCCACAACAATTAAGAAAAACAAAACTATTTATTGTCATTATACACATATAATGACAATGACCAGTGTTTTTCATGTCTTTAGTTGTACTGTGACAATTCGTCTTTTTTGACTGCCAGGTTAATTGGTTCATCTAAATTCTCCGTAGATGTGGGTGTATGCGTGCATGATGATTTGCCCCCTCCATCTCTGCGACTGTCCGGGGTTTACCCCGCCTCTCGCCCATTAGCTGCTGGACCACCGTCCCTCATAACCCCAAGAGGGATAAGCATGTTGGATAATGGATGGATGCCGTCACCCTAATCTTTACCTTTCCCCCATGGATTTTCTGTCAAATTTGAGTCAGCACTCTGGTAAAAGATTGTCCTAGACCTACCACAAATCAGTCAGGAGGATAAATAATTTAGTATTTTGCTCAAAACTAATTCACTGGTTGTCGGACTGACCAGCAACATTTGGTTTTAAAAGCATTAAAGAGGATTTCACCATGTTGGTCAAGACACAGAGAGCGATGGATGGAAAAACATTAATGCTGTGTAAATCAGAACGGTCCAGTGAAGTTACTGACAACCATTAAGGGGTGCCTAAACATTTGCAAATCTCTACCTTGGAGCTGCAATCTTCAAGTTGAGCATGCTCCCTTCCCACATATCTCCCCTGTTGAACCCACCAGACTAGTGGCAGCAGCAGTTAGCAATTAGCTTACTGGTGACACTGCGAGTCTGCTGAGCTCCTCATACGAACTATTTCTCAATCCAACGGTCCTAAGAACGGATGTTGACGGGAAGATCAGTGTCGTTGTGATGACACATCGCACACAACGGGGCCTTCTTAAAAA
This sequence comes from Poecilia picta, assembly GCA_033032245.1. Taxonomy (NCBI): domain Eukaryota; kingdom Metazoa; phylum Chordata; class Actinopteri; order Cyprinodontiformes; family Poeciliidae; genus Poecilia; species Poecilia picta. The sequence goes on from CM065362.1 coordinate 23,744,928, forward strand.
GACATAGGTTCAATTTTAAGGTGATAAATTACAAAGTCAGTTTTCATTTAAGTTATGTTTGCTACATACATCATTTTTACACCAACTGAAGGAAAAAGCTACTTTCCTGTGCTATTAAATGGCACTATGTCTGGAAAATACATCATACATCCCCTTAAAGTAACATGATTTCTAATGCACTCTCAAAACATTTTCTTTCAGGGTAGGGCAGCCTGTTACATTCAATAAAATAGAACATTAACCTGTAAATGGTATACAAATTAATAATCAGAATGCAGTTTATAAGGTTCATAATGAATATATTAGTATAACAAATGCATTTTGTTTTGGCCTTGACAATATATATAGGAATAAAAAAGAAGGTTTTGTCTGCCTCATTATAATCAGACCATGTTAATTCATTCGTAATGCTTTGAATGGTCTAGATTTCCTTTGTTCTCCTAATTGGTATAATTCAGATATATATGAAGATATGAGTAGTAATGAGTCTTCAAGCGATTAAGTGTGTGTCACTAGTCGTTATCTGGAGATTACAGTTTTAAGCCAGGGTTGTCCACACTGTTTCTCTTTACCGACTCGCTAAAGCAAGAGGAGATCATGGAGGAAATCCTGGCACATTTACAGCGATTTCCTGTTTCACTAGAGGTCTGAGGAAGAGAGGATTGTCCTCTTAATGTGTGTTTGACTTTTTAAATTACAGCAGTTCAGGTTTAGAGGGCTGAAGGTACGTCTGGATATGGAATTGTTATTGCAGGATTTTTTCAAACCATCCCCAGCTCCACAAGCCGTGATAATAAGCCACACTCCTTCTTATGCATTTATTTTTCTTAAGGAAACACGTAAAACGATTGTGCAAACTGACAACTTTAAAAGCTATTTCTTTTACGGCAAACATCAAAACCGAAAAGCGTTTTATTTTATTTTTATTTTGTTTTATTGACAGTAAATCTCTTCAAGCAGTTTCATTTTCACCTGCTGCGTCGGAGAGATTTCTGAACCGCCGAGGTGTGGCTTCAATGCAAGACGTGATAGCCAGCTGCGGCATTTTTTTGGATAAGAATGATGATTGAGGTCAAAGAAATGTATTAGCTAAACAAATCAATAGTGCATTACAGCCTCCATGAGAGATCCTAAAAAAGAGCAATATGCAGAGGCAATAAGAGTCCCTCAGCACTCACACAAACACACAAGGCGGAAAATTGCCCCACTGTAGTTGTCATGTGGAAACTACTGGTGTGGTAAATCTGATGAAACCGTATGTGTGTATGTAGGTGCGTGTGTGTGTGTGTGTGTGTGGAATAGGGGAGATTTGTTTTCTCAACAATGGTAAAATGTTATTACAGGAGCAATAAGAAGGGAAGGATATGACTACTGAGATGTAGTAGGTTAGTTTCTGGAAAGCTCCTTCCAGAGAAATGAGAGGAACCAACAGGGTTGTGTTTGAAGCAACAACAACGGCAAAAACCTCACTGATTTCCATTCAGACAGCTGATGACTAAAATTATTATTGCATCTCAGACCATGTGTAGCTGGTGCCACTGTGTGTTGTTGTGTGCTGCAGAAAGCTGATTGGATAAGCTGCCTGTTTTAGCCACACAACCTCAATCACTTTATATTCTTAACAAAAATAAATAAATAAAACAAACACTGGCTGATTTAGCTACACTGTGATTGCTTTTGACTTTTTTCTCCCCCCGCCCCATGAAATTGTTTTTCTATATCTGACAATTACGATTAACATTTCCGTGGCGTTTTTGTTATTGAATAATTCAACAGTATGTTTGTGCTAATTTTCTCTGCTTTCTTTAAGCCAGTTGATAGGAAGAGCATCTTTACATTGAACTGAATGTCTTTTTTTTCTTGAGTGAAAGAAAAGCAACATGTGAACATATTATGGTAAACATAAAGAAAGCAGAGTGTATGTGTGTGCGTGCGTGTGTTTTTCTTTCTTTTTTTTTTTTTTACTTTATTTCATAGTTAAACTTTGTTATGTTTCTAAGACTGTTGTAGAAATGCACAGGCCATAGTGGCAGCACGTTGATTTGATACTTTGGTAGATTTCTGTTCATGTTTTCTTTTTCTTTGGTTGAGGCATTGCCTTTTTGGAAAATCACTCCCTCTGGAGTTGGATGTTGAATGTTGCTTTTACCTTTTTACTTTCAGACAGTTGCTATGATCCATAAGCATGGCAATAATGTCTATTTTGTTGTTGTTTTTGTTCGATACAACTGGTAGCAGCTGATTGGCATTTCAAAAGCCCAAATAATGCCTAATAGAAGAGAAATTAAAAAAGGAGGCTTCACGGCCAAACCGTACAGAAAACAGGATGAAATAGGGACGTTTGGATGATATGTGTTAATTTTATCTCGGGATAAATAAAGTATTTTTAAACTGAACTGAACTGAATATACAGACAGTTTAAATATTTTGGTTATTCTTTCACATCCTACATTTTGCAAACACCAAGCACTTATAAATCCCTCCGCTGAGCGTACTGCATGTACCAGGACTGTTTCAGGGGTTTTGTCAGTGTGTGATTCCCCATCAATATGTGTTTTTTTCCGCCCCAAGCTCTGCATCACCAGGTGGCACAGAACCTGCTCATTGAAAGCTCGCTTCTGGCCCACAACCGGCGTGATTTTCTCGCACACATTAGGACTACAGCATCTGTGGAAGCTCAAACATCCTGTTTCAGCAAAGTTAATTCGCTGCTGTTGTCCTTAAGTCATCAGCTAAATGTCCATAGAGCAATATAGATTTTTCAGATGAAAGGTGAGGTTATGTTGCTAAAGTGGCATTGGTTTGATGAGGCCAGACCTAAGAGTAAGAGAAAGAAAAAATGTTTTCCAGAAGAAAACTTCAGCAGCAATAAACTTATTGGAATCACTTCTTTTTATAGTTTTATACTTAGAATTAGTTATAATTATGGATCCATGACACAATGAATTAGTTTAATGTGGATTTGATTTAGAACTGGCTTTGTTCTTTTGTCCTTTGTCATTTCTGTGTAATAAAACTATTGATTTATAGATCAGCAGCCAGATCTACTAGAATAGGGTGTTCATTTGGATGAAAAAGAACAGATTTTAACCAAAAATAATTGTATTTTATTTTAGGGTTTTTTGCATATATTTTGGTCAAAACTTTGTATTCAAGTGTTTCATGTAAACTCAATAATCTGACGCACAAATGACATCCGCAAACATTGACGATGGACAACAAAATCGCTACTCTTGCTCCACTGGGGATTCATTTTTGTTACGACAAAAATTTACCTAATGGGACGTTGGGAACAACTTTTGTACAACTGGTGCGAATAGGAGTTGGCTTATCACTGCAGATATTCCAGCCTAAAACATCATCTCTTGTAGTGGCATAAGCACAGATGTCCCTAATTCTAACGTCAGTATCCAAATTTCAAGAGAAATACTTTTTTTGTTCAAAGAAGTTACATGGGCGATCAGAGGCTCTTAATAGGTATAATTTCACTTTGCACCAATCCGATGGTTGAATGATCTGAATAAAATCAATGAACATATTTGTTGTTGAGCTCATAATCTCTAATTATTTATAAAAACTTCACACGAGTTTCTGTCCCACATTCATATAATATCAAGGGGAAAACCTGCACTTCGATTTTTCTACTCAAAGCTCTGGTTGAAACAGTTTGTACCTGATGATGTAAATAGTGTTAAAGTTCCTTTTTTTTCCATTACTCTTGAGGTAGAAAGGGTTTTTTTTCCTCTGATGTATACTACACCTAGGAAATATTCATATTCCTTGAACTTTTGTTCTCAAAGAGCTACTCAAGCCTGAACCTCAGCTCAGTGTATTTTATTGGCTTGTTTTGTCAAAGAGTACTTATGAAGTGGAAGAAATGGTGTTGCATATTTTTTATTCATCCCCCTTTTAATATTCTACCCTAAAATAAAAATCCAACTTGTCCATCACCTTCAGAAGCAACCTGATTAGAGAAAGGAATCCACATTTTCACAGTTTAATCTAAATCAGATGTTTTGTGAAGGCCTTGGCGGTTTTCTAGAAGACCTAAGAACAGAGCAGACGAAGTTGGAGAGATGTTTAAACCAAGGCTGAGTTTTGAAACAATAGCTCTAGCTCTGAACGTCTCAGACAGCACTGTTGAATTAATGATCTGAGGAATGGAAACAGCATGGCATGAGTGTAGACCTACCAAGGCATGGCTGTTAACCTGAGGCAAGAAAAGCATTAATCAGAGAAGCAGCCACGCTTGGTAAATCTGGAGGATTTCAGCTCAATAGAGAGAACCTGTACACAGGACAACCGTTATTGATACGCTCCACAAAGTCTGGCCCATTTAAAAGTTTGCCACTTGCATGTGGGAGAACAGCAAAAACCACTGAAGAAGTTTGGATCAGCTGAGACAAAACCAGACATTTTTGGTCAACACTATTTGGAGATGGAAAACTAACTTCGGACACCATGTGCTATGGGATTTTTTCTAACCCTTGACATAGAGTTTTACTGTATGTATAATGGATTGAAATTTGGTTATTTCAGAGATAAATGTATTATTTTAATGTTAAGAGGTTGTAATGCTTTACCAGCAGGTTGGGCTGAAGACGTTAACGTCCAGCTGATGTAATGGTCAGATGCAACCAGCAGGGAGAGTCTAGCGCTCGCACTAGCTATATTGCAGAGCACCGGAACTTCCTCCTTAGATGTTAACCATAGACATAATATTTATGTCCATAGACATAATATAAGAGTAGACCCCGCATTGGCTGTTCCGGCGTAGGAAATACGGCGGCCATCTTGGAGCGGTAGTCCCTCCTACTTTGCCAATCAAAACAACAGGGATATTGTTGTTCAGATCGATGGATTATTGATGCGAGGCTCCACAAACAACATTTCACAAGTAAGATGGACATATATATACCAGTACGATGGACATATTTTATATATATATATATATATATACAGTATATATATATATATATATGTGTATATATATATATATATATATATATATATATATATATATATATATATATATATATATATATATATATATATACACAGTCCAGTCACATTAATGTGACCATCTGTCCAAGTACGCATCTGTCCTTGCGGACCATGTCCACCCCTACATGCGCATTGTTTTTCCTCAGGATGATGGCATCTTCCAGCAGGACAATGCGAGGTGCCATACAGCTGCCAGTGTACGTGCGTGGTTCGAAGAGCACCAGGATGAGTTTACCGTCCTCCCCTGGCCAGCAAACTCACCTGACTTAAACCCAATCGAGCATCTGTGGGACCATCTCGATCGAGTTGTCCGCGCCATGGATCCTCAACCGCGTAATCTAGCGCAGCTGGCCACGGCATTAGAGTCGGCATGGCTCAACATCCCAGAGAAGACCTTCAGGGACCTAAGTGACTCTCTTCCTGCACGTCTCGTAGCAGTTCGCTCTGCGAAAGGTGGTTATTCTGGCTTTTGACAGATGGTCACATTAATGTGACTGGACTGTGTATATATATATATATATATATATATATATATATATATATATATATATATATATATATATATATATATATATATATATATATATATATATATATATATGTGTATATATATATATATATATATATATATATATATATATATATATATATATACAGTATATATAATATATATATATAGCATGTTATATTATATATAATATATATATATATAATTGAGCTGTTATTATATATATATATATAATATATATATATATATATATATATATATATATATATATATATATAATTGAGCTGTCAGTGTGGGTCCTTAGGCAAGACCCTTGGAGCTATATAGCCTACCTCATACCATGACAGACACTGATAACCACGACATGCCGGCTCAGACGTCGCCGGGCCAAACAAGGTCTGCGTCAGGTGCTGGGGAACCAGAGCACCTAGATGAAAAATGGGCTACTGGAACAAGATGGAAATGGGCGAGAGGTGAAAACATGGATCTGTTGGAATGCTACTACTCAAGTAACTCTAGTCAGAGGGGCTACATGCAAAGACTGTGGGAGGAATGGTTACTTCGACATCCCCAGTCAACACTAACTGCTAAGCAACTAGTGGCTCAGTGTTCCAACATCCGCAAACGGCAACTGCTGTCACAACTTGAGATTGACGAGGTTCAACACAAATGCTATGGCAAAGGGGAGGAGCCAGAACGCCAGGTCAGAAGGGAGTTAACTACCCACCCAGAGACTAGGTATGTAGCCCCAGTAATGAACGAACCATCAGAGCTGAACGAGGCAGCAACTGACCTGAGAGAGAGAATCGTGGCCGTAATGAACACCAGACAACCCCGACGCCAATTACAACGGCTGAGTGAAGCACCACCAGAAAGTCTAATTGAAGATGTGAATGCGGCATTGAGAACGATCCCTACCAACACCATAACAGAAACCAATGAGCTGATATACAACTCAGCATCAGTGATCCTTGAGATGCTTGGCTATAAGAGCAATCATGAGACCCAATACCCACCATGGAAAAGACGGTTAGAGGCTAAGATCAAGATAACAAGGAGGGAAGTGAGCCAACTGTCAGAGCTCCAAAGGGGTGCAATGAAAAGATCAGTACCCAAGAAGTACAGCCAGATGTCCATACCTGAAGCACTCAAAACTGCCAAACAAAGGCTCCAAGCCTTGGCCAGCCGCCTGAAGAGATACACAAGAGAGAATGAAGCCAGGAGGATTAACCGGCTCTTCCACACCCAACCAGCTAAAGTATACTCTCAATGGCAGGGTACTAACAACAGAGCAGACCCACCAAGGCTGGAGACTGAACAATACTGGAAAGGCATATTGGACAGCACCAGGACCTGACATGATCCATGCCTACTGGCTAAAGAAACTCACTGCCCTCCATGAGCGACTGGTGTTATGGAAATTTCATTATCAAGGAATGAGAATCTGTTTCAATAATAAGAGAAAGATTAATCTTTGTCTTTAAGTTTCTTTATTTGAAGGCAAAAGCGTTCGAAGACCCTTCTCACTGAATGCAGTCAGTTGAAGAGCCCTGATCAACACACATCACATTGTTATATAGTCACAGCAAGACAAAGACCCTCCCAAAGTGTGATGTTATCTTTACTGCCAGATGGCCACAGTGACCCCCTGACCCCCTCCTCATGAATTATCTATCACCTCTTGGAGGAGATGATTTTATGGCAGGATGGAGAGCTGATAAGGATTTCAGGAGGAACTTCTAACACTTCTTTGTCAGTTCATGGGTCAGGTCAAACAGGGTACAAACTACGTTCCACACATCAGTCCTTTAAGACAATTGTCAGATCAAGCATTTTACTCAAGATGTCTTCAGGTCTTTTCTGCTGCGGAAACATCTAAACATCATCTGCAAACTTATTTAATGGACAAACACATCTTGCAGAAATACAAAATACAGCAGATATAATCAGTAAATAAATGGTAAAAATATCATCAGTTCCATCAAGAATGAAATAAGTCTAAAAACGAAATTTTCTATTACACTGGCAGCTCAAATGAACCAGCTGCTACAAAATGGGATTCACCCTGAATGGTTAACTGAAGGTCGCACAATCCTGATACAGAAAGATCCCTCAAAGGGTTCAATCCCATCCAACTATCGGCCAATAACCCGTCTCTCTACAACATGGAAGCTCATATCAGGCATCATAGCGGCTAAGATAAGTGGTCACATGGATAAATACATGAGTACGGCACAGAAGGGCATCGGCTTAAATAGCAGAGGAGCCAAACACCAACTCCTTGTAGACCACACAGTCGCCCGAGACTGCAAAACCCGACACACCAACCTGTGCACCGCTTGGATAGATTACAAGAAAGCCTATGACTCAATGCCACACACTTGGATCATTGAATGCTTAGAGATGTACAACATCAATAGGACTCTAAGAGCCTTCATTGCAAACTCAATGGGGCTGTGGAAAACCACCCTTGAAGTCAACTGCAAACCACTTGCACAAATGTCCATCAAATGTGGCATATACCAAGGAGATGCTCTGTCCCCACTGCTGTTCTGCATAGGCCTGAACCCCCTCAGCCAAATCATCAACAAGACTGGCTACGGATACAGACTCAAGAATGGGGCCACAATCAGTCACCTCCTCTACATGGATGACATCAAGCTGTACGCTAAGAGCGAGCGAGACATCGACTCACTAATCCACACCACCAGGATATACAGCACTGACATTGGGATGTCATTCGGACTCGAAAAGTGTGGTCGGATGCTTACAAAGAGAGGGAAGGTCGTCCGCACAGAAGGGGTCTCACTCCCAGAAGGAACAATAGCAGACATAGCGCACAGTTACAAGTACCTGGGAATACCACAAACAAATGGCAACCTCGATGAGGTCACAAGGAAAGGAGCCACAGCCAAATACCTCCAACGAATAAGGCAAGTCCTGAGAAGCCAGCTCAATGGCAAGAACAAGATCCGTGCAATAAACAGCTATGCCTTACCAGTAATCAGATACCCTGCCGGAATAATTAGCTGGCCAATAGAAGAGATAAAGGCCACGGATGTTAAGACTCGGAAGTTACTAACCATGCATGGAGGGTTCCACCCCAAATCCAGCACCCTGAGACTGTACACAAACCGTAAGGAAGGAGGCAGAGGACTAGTGAGTGTGAGAGCCACTGTCCAGGGTGAAACATCCAAGATTCATAAATACATCAAGGACAAAGACTCAACGGACGATATGCGAATGTCTCAGGCAATGGGAACACAGGATGAGGGGCTAGAGGTTCCATCATGGGAGAACAAGCCCCTACATGGGATGTACCACCGACAAGTAACTGAAGTGGCTGATATCAGGAAATCCTACCAATGGCTGGACAAAGCTGGACTCAAGGACAGCACAGAGGCTCTCATCCTGGCTGCACAGGAACAGGCCCTAAACACCAGAGCAATAGAGGCTCAGATCTACCACACCAGATAAGACCCAAGGTGTAGGTTGTGCAAGGAGGCCCCTGAGACAGTCCAGCACATAACAGCAGGGTGCAAGATGCTAGCAGGGAAAGCGTACATGGAACGACATAACCAGGTGGCGGGCATAGTGTACAGGAACATCTGTGCAGAATATGGACTGGAAGCCCCGAGATCGAAGTGGGAAACACCCCCAAAGGTGGTGGAGAATGACCGAGCTAAGATCCTGTGGGACTTCCAGATCCAGACAGACAAGATGGTGATGGCGAACCAACCGGACATTGTGGTGGTGGATAAAGAACAGAGGAAAGCCGTTGTGGTGGATGTAGCTATACCAAGTGACTACAACATCAGGAAAAAGGAGCATGAGAAACTGGAGAAATACCAGGGCCTCAGGGAGGAACTGGAAAAGACCTGGAAGGTGAAGACCACAGTGGTGCCTGTGGTCATCGGGGCCCTCGGGGCAGAAACCCCCAAACTGGAGCAGTGGCTAAAACAGATCCCAGGAACAACATCAGACATCTCAGTCCAGAAATGTGCAGTACTAGGCACAGCCAAGATACTGCGCAGAACCCTCAAGCTCCCAGGCCTCTGGTAGAGGACCCGAGCTCAGAGGATGAAAGAGAGAGAGAGACCACCCGCGGAGGGTGAGAAGGGAATTTTTATTATTTTATACTGTATATATATATATATATATATACAGCTATGTGTATAATTTATTATAATAATACATATTTATATAACTATACAAGCACAAATAAATAATGATTAATTAATAATGGCACAAATAAATAATGATTAATACTGAATAATATATATTGGAAGCATGTAATTTTTTAAATTAAATTTGTGCAAATTAATTTGTATTTAAGTGTAATTCTGTAAAACAAATTAGATGTTAACTGACAGTTGTGGAGTGAAATATTTCTCTGGATCTTTGTTTACAATCTAAGAAATTTTTTTTATATAGGCTACATATATCTATCTATCTATCTATCTATCTATCTATCTATCTATCTATCTATCTATCTATCTATCTATCTATCTATCTATCTATATATATATATATATATATATATATATATATATATATATATAAACATGCATCCAATATTGCATGTTTATATGCAATATTGCATATAAACATGCAAATAACCATGTTTATATGCATGGTTATATAAACGTGGTTTATATAACCATGGTAACAAATGATATCAAATGATATCAATGTTGTTGAACATTGATATCATTTGTATGTTTGTAAGCTAACTTGGATAATATACGCTGAAGCAGAAGCACCGTGTCACCTTGTGTGCTTGAATTAAATAAACAAATGACAAGTGAATGCAGCTATTTTTTCCTCTCAACAGCTTCCACATCATGCTATAAATTATTCTGTTTAGCTAGTATTACTGTGAAGATATCAAAAATTCTCAGTGCGCAGTCAAGTCAAAAAAAAAAAAAAGACAAAACATCTTTTATCAGGCAATTGGAATCATATGAGTTCTTCATAATAAATTAAATGAAGATATTTGTGATGTAGTTTGGATGACTTGTGTGACAGTTTAGTACTTGCTACTATATTATATGGGAGATATGTGGAGTAGGTTTTTGCTTCTCCCTCTGGTCTCTGTTTGCTGATAATTAGATCTCCGACCATCCATTTCCTCTCTTGCAAAGGATAATGAAGGGGTTTTTTTCCCCCAAAAGGTTTTGAAGTAAAAGTCACTTTTGTCACTGCTTGTTTGTTTTTCCACCACTTTAGCAATGACAGAAATTAGACATACTGAAATAAAAAAAAGCAGAGCAGCCAATCAACAATGCAGTCAAAACTTGGTTTTGTTTACTATCTACTACAGTGTGATATTGAGGGAATGTAATTAGTGAACCCAAAAGCGACAACTGAGAGGTGGGAAGAGTAAGAGAGAGAGAGATGATACATTTCATAGCACCTGTCTTCAAAGTAACTGCAATCTGTTGTTGTTTTTTCTTTCTTATTTTTTCTTTATGAAGTACAAAAGATGGTTCTTTCGTTCCCAGGAGAGTTTCTCTGGTAAGCTTTTGTTTTGGCTGACAGTAGAAGTTAGCCTAACATCACTGTGTTTTTTGATTAAACCTACTGTCCTTCGCCTAATCAATCTTCTGTAAAATAGTTTTATTTTCTTTTCCCAGTAAATGTTATCTCAAAAGATAAATTCGCTACAAGCACTTCTTGTTCTTCGTGTCGTTGAATTACGCTCCCTTAGATTTGTATCTACCTCAATCAATCTACAACTTCACACAGTACCAAACAGCGGGCAGATTTCCTGAAATGTACAAATTTGCTTCTCTGGAGTTGATGTCTCCTCCGTTTTGAGAGAGCATCCTCGGCATCAGCTGCACTCCTGTGTATCAGCGCTCTAATTCTCTCGTGCGTAGCCTCTGGTCAGCGTTCCTGTCTAACAGACTTACATAATCCATCCCCACAAACAGTCTTGATCCATTGAAAAGGGCTGTGCACTTGTTTAATTACCCCGATTTTTTTTTCATATGTTCCTGTTTCTGTCTCAAGGGGGCTCCCTTTGTGACAAAATGAACAATTAAATTTGGGTCACAGCCTCGGGGCCTTAGGAAATTAAAACTGTCTCTCTTGGATTATCCCCTGCTAAAATAAAACAGTCAGATTACTCCCACAAGAACGTTTTAGTCTTCTAATTTGCCTAACCTTTACTACCATTGATAAGAAAAATCCCTTTTGCCAATCTTTGAGTTCCTCTGTTGCTCTTTTCTCAGCCTCAGTTTAGTCTGTCAAAAAATGTCAATGAACTGAGTTTCTGAAATAAATGGTATAACATTCTAATTTTTTTAAGTATGAGTGTAGATTTCTAAAACAACTGAACTAATGCAATGGCCTGATTTGGTGACGATTATCCATCCATTTTCTTTACACCCTTGTCCCGTAGTGGGGTCAAGAGGCTTGCTGGTGCCTATCTCCAGCTAACGTTCCGGGGGAGAGGCGGGGTCACCCTGGACAGGTTGCCAGTCTGTCGCAGGGCAACACAGAGACACACAGGACAAACAACCATGCACACACACACTCACACCTAGGGACAATCTGGAGAGACCAATTAACCTAACAGTCATGTTTTTGGACTGTAGGAGGAAGCCAGAGTAACTGGAGAAAACCCACATATGCACAGGAAGAACATGTGAACTCCATGCAGAAAGACCAGGGCCAGGAGTCGAACGCAGAACCTTCTTACTGCAAGGCAACAGCTCTACCAGCTGCGCCACTGTGCAGCCTGTGACAATCCATTTAAAAAAATGGCAAAAATATCATTACTGAAGAAGAGGTCTAGTTTTGCAAATAAATTCATCTCAGACTCAATACTCTCAATATCTCAGAAAGACAAATTTCAAGCTGCATTAACATAATGAGTACAATTTATAGATCAAATCAAATTCTTTGATCAGATCATGTTCAATCTTTAAACTTAATGTCCAATCCTTTCTTGAACTTATAAATGTAAACATTTGTGGAACGGAAAATACGTTGAGAAAATCCAGGCAGCTGAACTGGAAACCACAGACATCAACAAGCACAACGGATTCAATTAGGCTCATAAAATGCAATGCTGAATTGTTCTGACCTCTCTGGAGTGTGGTGCTGATTTTTTTTAATCTGCTAGCGAATATCAGAAACAATTGTAAATAGATTCACAAAGGTCAAACAGAAGTAGCAGCAGCTAGGACAGAGAAACAAACCGCCGACTTTATAATCTGAATATTACATACATTTTCATGCAAACATCAGTAACATTTCTCCAGTATAGCTCTGAATTAAGGGTCACAGCAGAAGCTGATGTACAGTTCAGAGGCCTTGCAGAAACAAAGGACAAATCTCGCCGAAGGCGATGGTATGTGGTGAGGTATGTTAACAACGTACAAAATGTCATACTCATACTTTCTTCTGGTTCGGTGATTTAAAAAAAAAAAATCTCCCACAAGGGCAGAAGGGCTCAGTTTGTTTAACTCTGGCTACACTTTGGGGATTACAGCAAGATGCTCTGAGCATTTCAATTCCCCCCATCTCTCCTCACCCCCATTTGTTGAAGCATCCAGTTGCTTTCAGAAAGGTATTAATCGCTGTGGTATTAGGCAAGACCTTGATGTACAGGCCATCCCTGGAACCAAAGATAATGAAATCAGCCTAAATGAGAAAAATGAAAATAGCATGATAAGTATTCCAATTTTTCACGCACACGTTTAATTAAAAATCATCCAGTTGGACCGTGGAGATGGATTTGAGGTGTAAATGAGGGGAAGGTGACGAACAAGGTCAAGCTCAACAACGAGGATCCATCAGAAAAATCTCATTATGGGGGCGTTTTTGTTTAGGACGGTTGTCTCTTTCGCCAGCCGCGCTGAACTTCATCTTTTCTCTGGTGATGACTGGATTCTAAGCGATATCAGTGCAAATCAATATGTGGGCAAGTATACAATCTAGGATAAATCTATTGAATGAAACAGAAAGAAACATTTGTTTGTTTGTTTTTTGTGCAGGTTTATAGATGGAGTAACACAAGAATATGTACTGGTGTAAACTGCAAGTTGTACTCCTGCTCTATGAATATCCATGGTAACAAGCATTACAGAAATAAAAGAAAGTCAAAACTTCTCAAACGCCTTCTGTCTCTTAATCTCCTTCCCCCTATCCGTCCATATGCTCAGTGTGTTCGAAAGACTTGCCAAAAATTCCTCAGAGCTTCTTGGATTGCAATAGCACGACGCAGATGTAGTGTATGTAGTTAAACATATTCTAGCAAAAGCCTTGAATTTTACACCAAGCATAAGGACAGGAAGTGTGCAGTTGGATTAAGCTGCAGTGGTTGATTGAAACAGTGAGCATTTTACCACTTTTGGTCCAACACAGTCAAAACACTACTACTGCTAAAATACTAGTACTGACAATTTAGGCCTTAATAAAAAAAAAAACAAAACAATTACCGTATCTTCCGCAATATAAGACGCACCGGATTATAAGGCGCACCTTCAATGAATGGCCTATTTTAGAACTTTTTTCATATAAAAGGTGCAACGCATTATAAGGCTCATAGAATAGATGCTACAGTAGATTCTGGAGTTACGTTATGCATCCACTAGATGAAGCTGCACTGAAGTGAATGTCAACTAGGCCGGGGCGTGGCCGGACAATGGTCACTCTTCTCTGTTCGCGCACAGCATGTTTGTGGAGAACGTGGTGCTAAATGACCTGCAGATGACCTAATTCTAGACGGTCTGTAGGTAAAAAGGTCAGTCAAACTTTATTAATAGATTACAAACCAGCGTTCTGACAACTATCCCAGCATTCACCGTGTGCTTCTTCTATGGGCGAAAATGAAGTCGGCGGCTGCTTACTGTAGTTGCTAGACCTGTTGTGGCTCAATATTGGTCACTATATAAGGCGCACCGGATTATAAGGCAAACTGTCGGCTTTTGAGGAAATTGAAGGTTTTTAGGTGTGCCTTATAGTGCTGAAAATACATTATAGTATTTAGGTTTTCAAGCCTAAATGAAGTTTAACTGAAGAACAACATACTATTTCAGAGTAAGAAACATCTTTGGAGTATTGGAAAGATTTGTGAAAGTCAGGATTATGGATTTCTCAATACCCACCAACAACAATCTTTACACCCGATTCTCTTTGCACCCAAGTATCATAGGAAATTATTGAGAAGTAATGATTTGTTGATTTGATTATTTTGTTAGCACAAAATTACTTAGGTAAAAAATTGATGTCTCAAGAAAATATGTTTATAGCTAATATAGCGCGATTGAACCGTTGCAAATTAATGGCCATTTAAATGTAGAAAATGAAGACTTTTAGCTGCTTCCATTCACTAATGACTCAACCGTGGCACATCTTCACAAAGTCAGTATACTGCTGACAGTTTCTGGGAGAAATTGGATAACAAATTAATCTAGATAACAATGATGGCCAGAACTGGAGCAGAAAATATAAGCAGTCGTGCTCAACTGAGACAATTAACAGGGCTCTCAGACAACATTTCTCCTTAACTAACAAAAATATTTGTAGAGGCTTAAATGACACGTTTGAAAAATTTTATTATTTCTTTTTCATAAGGTAAACAAAAAGAAAAAAATAACAGAAGCTAAAATTATAGAGATGCTCGAATCTGCAATTTGAAAGCAACTTTCCCTTTTAGCCAGTTCCACTTTCAAAGAGTCTCACTCTATGCAAAGTCACAAACACAGATGTGAAATTCAGTGTGTATACATCAAGACAGGTGGTGTGGTGCTAAACTGCAAGATATGCTCCAATTTGCAGTGTCAGTGTCAGGGGAGTGTGTGTTCATGCAGCTGTTGCAGATTCCCTAAAAATACACACCCAAGTTTTGGTTTAAATATCAATTCACTGAGGTTTGGTCTATAGACATTGTGAGTGAAGGGCTAGAGTCTACTGGGTAAGTCAGAGGATGCAGAATTAAAAAGAAAAATTCATGTAAATGCTGAAATGTTCACGTTTCAAGCTCACTTGTAGTCAGCGCAGAACGATGCGTCAAACGCTCTGCAACATGACTGATGGCATGAGCAAAATAAAACTAAATTCAATAAAGACAATCTCAATTCACCGAGTCAAGCGTCAAAACCAGGAAAGAAATTGCTTAGTTTTTTCCACAATTACCTTTTGCAATTACCGACACCTTTCGCCACTCCCTAAAGTTATCAGTCAAAATGCCAGGCAAGAACATCGGCTGAAGGCCGCAGCTGCTCGTCTTGTCAGCAGCTAGCTTCTGAAGGAACTGCTGTACTTTCTGGCAGTCGCGTCTCAACCTAATGATTTATCTACTTCCAGCAGGAACAGTCCCACCTGCTCTACAGCCACCGTCTAATTGACACTGACTGGATGTTATCGCCCAGCAAGGGTCTGCTAATGAGCAAACTGCTGTTGACCACTAACCACTCAGGTTTGTTTGTTTTTTTTTTTTTTTTTTTTGCTGCCTGGAGGGGTGGAGAGCAACATCCCTGAAGCTGTTTCCCTCCCAGGGTGGAAGCCAAGACTTTCATCATCATCATCATCTTCATCAAGGCCTCCTGCCAACCCAAGAGTGAATAATTCACCACCTTCTGGACGGATCCGCTGTTAGAACGTTTCTGCTTTTTCAGAGTGGTATTTACATTTACATTAGCACGTTATGAAAAGATGCTCTTGCTCCAAGTTTTGTTAGTATCCTTCCAATCTTGATATCTGGATTTACTTACCAATGTTTTTTTTATTGGTGTTATGAGCTAATAAGAGCAAAACCTAAACCCGCCATGAACTGCGCTGTTGCAAATGTGCGCATTTCATTTTTCCAATATCCTATCAAAGTCAAGAAAACTTTTCCCCCCCAATTGTTGCGCTTTTACTAAATAAGAAACGTCATTTGTGTGTGAATAGGTCTGTACAGACAATGCATTATTAAAAATCACGGCAGAGACGGATGTAGACATTTTGCACGATGCCGTCATACGTCAGATAAGGCACTAGTGCTCATCATCAGTCATCGAAGAAGACGTCTGCACATTATTCAGGCATCAGAGCAACGAGTCTCTTATCCTTGGGAGCGGATGTTTATGTGGCATTGTTGAGAAACTGTAGGCAACGATTTCACAAAAGAAAGAAGGATTCCGCACCTTCAAATGACAATCTCAACTTTTGATCAATTGTTTTGTCTGTTTACTTCATTTCATCATTTTTTTATGTGTGTGTGTGTGTGTGTGTGAAACTGTTGGTTTTATGTCTGTATACTCTATAAAACACTGTGTTGCATTTCCCAATTTGCACTTTGTGAAATAAAGTACACTTTTGTACTTTATTTCTAGAGTACAAAAGTGCTCTAGAAATAAAGTTTAATTGCTAAACTTATGCACGTCATTAACCACGCTAATGGCTACAATGATACATTTATTTCACGTGTTATTAATCATAACTGTACGCCCCAGTTACTGTGTATAAAAGTAACAACAGTACCTTTATATAACCAATATGAATTCTGCTAAATGGTTTAAAATAATAATAATAATGTGTGCATCAAGTCTGGTTATTTATTGTCTTCGTGATTTACTTTAAATAGTTTAAAAAAGAAACCAGAACATTGTGCTCAGTAGAACCAGCAGCCAGGTTTTTTTTATGCAGCTGCTCCCAAGGCCATTTTATTCTCGCGCAGTCAGATTGTTTTTGACATGGACTTGAAACATGAATACTTTTCGTGTCGGATTACACACAAGTCAACACACACACACAAAACAAAACAAAAAAAGCGCTCCGAGAGAAAATAAAAGATGGGGTGGAAGTGTGTATAATTACTATGTCACCACAGAGCCATATGCTCCTTGGCAGCATAATGAAGACAAGCTAGCGGAAGAGGAAAGAAAGAAAGAGCGCAAACACTGAATCAGCCGCTGCAGTTATGGCTGGAGGCTGTCAATGCAAACTTCTCTCGGTAAAGAAATACGTGTCCTTGCTGACAATGACTACAGGAGTCTGGGTTTTGTGTGTGTGTGCGTGTGTGTATGCAGACATGCAGGGTAGACAGTATGTCAAAACCAAGTTGAAAGCATTTTGACAGCAAGATCACCAGAAAAACAACATCATTTTTTATAACAAGTAAATGTTTAAGTTGTTTAGTTGTAATTATTCATTTTCAGTTCCAACATGCAGTAAACAGTTCTCTAAAAAAGGAGCAGGGATGTAAAACAGGATGCAAACATGTTGGGGAAAAAAAAACTCATTCTTAACTTTCCCCACAGTTTCAAAACAGTTAAAATAGCAACAACAAAAAAATTGGTTTTAGGACTCAGTACTTCAAACAGGACCTCTGGCTAGCATCACTAGAAGAACGAAAAGTGCTCTTTTCGTTCTTCTTACCCAAAAGCGAAATAACAAACACAAAAGCTGCCTGTGCCAATTAAAGTGTACTTTCTCACAACTCCAGCTGAAGGAGGGTTCAATAGCACCGCGTCTGCCTTTTTGAATAGTGGTGAAGAACTCATAAACCAGAGTGGGGCTCTCAGATAAATCAGCACCTAAATGTCAATATGGCCTTTGGAATACTGTATTTATAGCTCAGCTACGTCAAGCGAACCCACGCTTTGTCTGTCTGGACCAGCGGCTCGCTCACTTTTGGTATATTTCTGTAAGAAACAGAGGCACGGTGTTGTTTAAAACTAGTACATGTTTATCCTTCAGCATTTTTCTTTCTTTTCATCTGACCATGACTCTCTAAATGTAGAGAAGCTAGAAAATCCGGTTGAATAATTGAATGTTGGAGTGGTTTTTTTTTTCTTTTTTTAGTATTCTCCGGTCAGGATTTTTTGGTTTGAGGGAAGCGCCGACCTTTGCTTTCATGTACAGACCTTCTCACAAGCTGCCAACCAGGCCCTGGGATGTTAATAAATGCCCAAAGGCCACGCGTACGCACAGCGCCTTGCAAAAATTATTCATACCCTTTGAACTCTTCCCCCACCCTCCACATTGTGTCATATTATATTTACACAGAATATATTTAAATGGAATATTGCTGAAACAAGCCAGCGCAACATTGTAGAAAGTGCATCTGTTCTCTGATAACTGGAAAAAACTATACTGTGCAAATGTGCCTAAATCCGGTTTTCATCAGGTTTGAGACCTGTTTTGATTAGGCCGTTTTGCATTGCATGGCTGGATGTTTGTTTTCTGTCTTGCTGTAGGAGAATCCCACTTCTCTGTCCTCTGGCAAGATTTTCTTCCTGGATTTCTTTGTATTTAGCACCAGCGAACTATAAACACACTTATAGAGCACTGTAATGATTAACTTCTTTTTTATAATCTAGCCCACATGATGCTGTACGTATTAGAAGTGTAGATGTACTCCACGTAATTAAAGCTAGTTCTGCACAGGCCAGCCCACAGCTCTGATCCCTTACTACACACACATTTAAAGGTTAGTAAAGGTCATGCTCTTTGTGCAGTGAAAACAGATGTCCCCTCTGCCAGGGCACATGCTTTCTAAGGTTTCTCCACAGCAAAACTAGAGCTGCGCCAGTTTTTAAGCCGACCCCGCCGCAGTTTTGTTCTCACTGCCCTCATACCTCAAATCTGACGTTGTTTAATTCGGCCAAAACACAAAAACTTTGTCGCTAAATGAGCAAAAGAAGCTGATGTCAGAGCAAGCTAAATTATGTATTGCCTTGATTGCTGCATGTGAGAAAGTGTGGGGTGGATAGTTTCAGTAACATGGGCTCAGTTTGGCTCCATGCGAGAAGCTCTGGTAGATCTCACAGATGGGTTAGCCTGAAGCTAAGAGCGAATAGAGACGCAGCCTATCCTTGGCCGCCATGACTGCAAAACCATCCGCAGAGATTCATCATGTGTATGTGATCAACATGATAATTGCAACGATGTCAGACACCTCTCCTAAAGTATTTGATTAATGGCCACTTGTGAGATTTAATTTGCGGAGAAATCTACCCGCTTTCAGCAAAGCTCAAATTCTGCCTTGGCGTCTGAGAATAAGAATTAAAGAGCTGTTTTTATAAAACGTGTAGGGTTGCAAGGAAAATTGGACCAGGTGAGTAAAAATGTGTTGCCAGAAATGATTGCAGATGAAAATACGGCATGCCTTTGCAAGACTATCTAATCCAGATCAAGGTTGTAGAAGGCCTCAAGCAGAATTTCATCTTTTTGGGATGCAACTTTCAATTCAAAAAGTGAAACTCATCTTGTTATTCAAATTCACCGCAGACACAGCCACGTATGGTAGGTGTTTAGTAATGTTCATTTGAAAGATAATGACTTATGAAAACATCACAATTGAGTTTCTTGGAAAATTTAATCCGTGCAATACAACAATAAATATAAGGGAATTTTACTACAGAAGCGTCATGTTTTGGCCATGTCATAGTAAGTCACAGAGAAGTCCGCTGACATGGGGCATCACAATGAGGACATGCCAGAAAAAGCATCTGCTAAAGAAGCTTGAAAGCTTATTAATGGACAGGTGAGTGAAACAACAGCAGTCTTGGTTGTGCCGAGGTGAGGAAGGGATCAGTTTGGGTCAAAATCTACATTTCTACCCTCTATGGCTCGGCTTAAGGCTGCAGCTCTAAGAAGGAGTTTGTGGAAATAAGCAGAGCTTTTTGTATGAGCGAGTGTTCAGGTTAGCCCCAAATTGCTGCCAGGGGAAATTCAAGGCTTTCTTGAACATGCATGAGAAAATCAAAGCAACACTCTGGGTATGATTTTGATGAGGGAATAACATTATCGCATGATATTAAACTTAAAGTCGATTTTACATTAGAACTTCCTTTAATCATTCCAACAAATAAATACCTGAAGTATATCACGCTGTTTGCATTTAATCTTTTTTAGTTGTTGTTTATGGATATCATTAGTTTCCTGAAGGAATAATCTGAAAACTGTGACATTTATTTTAATTAAATACCTTTTTTTATTTTCTTTGATACCCTTCATTTTATAATAACAAAATCCATATAAAATATGTTTAAGTTCAGGGATGTAATATAAAAAAATGTGGAAAAGTTAAAGGTATATTTAACTATGTTTTACAACTTAATTACAATGTCAATAAAATAGACAAAAAAATAACTCTGCAGAGAGTTGCCACTAAAAGTGGATGAATTAATTATGAGTCTGTATCGATGTTTATCTGTCATTTCCCTCCTTTTACATCTGAAGCTATGGGTGAAAAAAATATATATAAATATATATATTTTCAATGCTTTATGTCAAACACTTGCTCATCTTAGCCTAGACCTTTTTACAGGCCTGTGTTCTGTGGTAGAGCTGTGCTATTTAATTCATAAGAGTGCACTTTCCCAGATGCAGCCATATGTTTATCTGTGTGTGGAGGCATTGAGCGTCTGCTGACACTCTGCCTTGGCAGAGAACACGCAAGATGCGAGGTAAGCTTCTAAATTGTTTGTGAAGTATACAAAGAAAACCTCGTGGAGAAAAAAAAGGCCTTTGAATTTGCATGCAAGAAGTGTCAATAATAAATCATTAACAGACTCACAAAAAAGTTGCATAAGAGAGGCGTGAACATCCTGATTGCAGTGTTTACTTTGATGTACCGACACTAACTTTATTAAGCTATGAAGCAGATCTGAGGTTTTATCGCTGCAAAATAAATTCATTTAAAGCTCATTTTTATGTGATGCTGTCTGTGAAATGATAGGCTGAATTGCATTTCATTTGGGGTTTGACCTTCCAAGTTGCATACAGATTGCCTGCTAAGGCTTGAAGTGGTTTTGCCATTTTTCGAGGCCCAATTTGAAACCATTTTTTGCAGTTTCATATTGCAAAAATATGAATAAAATCCTTCTTTTAGTTCTTTGAGGCAGACGCAGCGGCCTTCACTGTTAGCCCCCATTAATGTTTAGTCGATGATTTGTAGCCCGTAAATCCCAGTGGGTGGAAAGTGGGAAAACTGGTGGGTATTAAGCAAACCAGTTTTTAAGTTTGGATGAATTAATTCTCAGCTTATAAACTGTCTTTATTAGCAGCTTCAAGGTCAAAAGTGCTGCTGGGAACTCTGGCAGGACACACTGTACGTAAAACAGAAGAACAACAAAAATTTCACATTGCTAATAAAAAGTGGAGATGTTTGTAGAAATGTTGTAACACAGTTTATAGAGGACTTACATCAGAAAACAACACTGAAATTGAAAAAAATAGCACAAGAAATGCCCAAGGACATCACACCAGAGTGCATTCTGGGTATTTGTAGCTAACTGGAAAGCATGCTAAAATGCAACTAGATCACTGAAGTTCAATTGCTCATATTTTTGAAAGTTTGTAAAAGGAGAGCTTTGTGAAATTTGAAACAATATAGCATAGCGTGAGAGACATGCACACAAGAGGAAAAATATGTCAAAAAGTATAACTATAACCGTGGCTCCGAACTTGAAAACAGCCCACCCACCAGGCCTAAAAGCTGTTACTCACCGTTCTCATAAACACATCTCTGTCTGCAAATGCTATCTGCAAATCAATGACTGTCCAACGGTGGAGTCTGTTTCAGTAGCGGCGAGAAGAAAGTGAAATTGTTTGTCTGAAAAGTCAGTAATATTAATGCATTGTCAACTGTACTTAACTTAACGGATGAGGTGATAAATCCATTTTACCTGTGAGTTGTAGGACCGATGACGAGCCTTCACAGCTATTTGGTGCTGAGGCATTTCCATTCACTGACTTATCTATCAAAGTGCTTTTTTCTCTTTGTCTGCTCCTTTTCTCTGTCTTTTTTTCGTTTCCCCCTTTGCCAACTTCTTATTTGGTAGTTTTGCTCTTCCTTTTCTACCGTTTGGTGCTTTGCCATTTTTCCTCTGTAATCAGACACACAGATTCATCTCTGTCGTGCTCAGACACCAGCTAAATCAATTTCCCAGCACTCTCCCATTTTGGAGGGCTGCTGTCAAGATTGGCAACTTGCAGCATGAGGACACACCTGCACAGGCACGCACACACACAAGGCTTTCGTCTTTTTCATTCACTTTCTCCCACACAGTTTTTAAAGCACCCACCGTGGTACACACAAACACCTGCTGGTCCAAATACACATTGCTTCACACACACTCGATCTCATAGTGGTGATTCACCACATCACTGTTCTCTAATGTCTTACTTGCTTCATCTTTGCTTCTTCCATTTGTCATTGGTGACAGGACCTGGCAGCAGCATCTATCCATCCTACCTTTATCCTCACCCTGTCAGCCCACACTGATTTTCTCCACGCTGACCTTCCTCCCTCAGTTCAGTTCCTCTTTCAACTTGGGATGCAGACACAAGAATGGCATTAAAAAAAAAACATAGGAAAGCTGATGCAGGGCCACGTCTCCCAGGTCACCTTTTCTGTGATGGCTGCCAGTGGGTTCAATCCGTCTACAGAAACCCAGGGTTAATCAGGAGGCCGATATGCCAGTCAGCCATGATTAGCAGTGAAGGGAAGACTGAGCTTCAAGCTCAACTCTTAGTGATCTGTTTGTAGGAGCACGGCTGAAATGATTAAACTAAGTGGTTAAAAACAAATCAATCACTGTCGGTGACAAAGCAATAAAACATAAAGAATCTTAAAAAAGTATATTTTCTATTTTTATTATCAGAGAAATGGCTAACAAAATCTATTTCGCACTAAATATAGTCCTAAATATAAATTATTTAGGACTATAAGACTATTAGGACTATTCTATGTTTAGAATAGTCATAAATATCTACCAAAGGGCCAATATGAAAATGAGGTAAACTAAATAAAATAAAAACTAAGCATAACAAAACTAGCTGACATAAAAGGGAACATAGAGAAATACAGAGAATAGACAAAGGCTAGAATATGAGAAAAAGCAAGAGGGAGAACATTAACAATTACTTACAACTGACTTAAGCCATTGAATTAAAACTATATCCCATTATTTAAATATTTTGGAGTCTTGAAGAAGCAAGTGCAGGAAATATGCTCGAAATAATTTCAATACCAGGGTTTCCTTTTGCTTCTCACACGTCTCAAGAAACGTCCAAATGGTAGATTAGGAGGAGAGAGAAAGAGACGACATGCAGCAAACGGCCTGAGACCCTGAATCGAACCCAGGACATCTATATCACACCAGCACCACAGCCTCTGAACACGGTGCATGGCACACACTGCGCTGACTGAGCCACACAGCGTCCCAGGAAACAAACTGCACATGAATGAAAATAATAGAACTTTATTTATTTTTAATTTATTGAACCAGTTTGCTACTAATGTTCCAGTAATTAGTAATAGCTATCAGAGCTGTGTTCATAAATCAATTCTAAATAACAAAAAAACAACTTCATATTATTTTACATTTTTATTTTGCTATTCAATATCATCATCATCATCAGAATTATTTGTAGTAGTTGTTAACCATTATTATTAAAAGCTAGAATGACTTCTAGAGGTTGTGCTGACATAATGCTACCCGACGTATTATGATATAATGAATTACTTTATTATCTTGGTTGGTTGGGCCTAATTAATCATGTTGCTTTTACCCATAGAATAATTAAAGTAATTGACAATGTTAAATAAGAGCACCAGAAATGTGTGTATTTATTTAGTTATTTATTTTAATTCCCCAAAGTCTGCACCAAGGTCACATTTTTGGTTTGAGGTTTATTTAATTCATTTCTCATTAATTTCAAAGCGTAAAACAGCAAAAACCCTGAATTTGCTCAGTTGTTAATGAGCAGCTCGATTGTACCTCTGGCTAGTAAATAATGCCCTTTGCGATGCTGATGGCGGGTCTTTTGTCATGCTCCACGCCAAAGTCTTTTTGACAGTGATGGGTCGGCAGATCCTCTGTGTTTGGTTACATTTTAAGGCTTTTTGAAATGTTTCAGATGTATGGCATCAGACCTCACCTTACTGTGGTTGTGTGTCAATACTGCGCTGTCTACTTGGCTCTTTCAATTCTACTCACATTCGTAACACCTGTCAATATTGAGGCATTTAACAAAGGAGCCTCGCCTCTTCCACAGTAGGAGCAACAAGAGGGCAGCATAAAGTCTTTGGGAAGACTCCGTTGGCTCACTGTGCAAATTAAATATTCCACTTTTTGTTGGACAGTCGATGCTGTTTTACAAATTCATTGCCGCCACTGAATAAATAGCCCTAAAAAAGAAAAAAAGAAAAACATAAATTTGGCCTGAAGGAGGAAAAAGCCACATAGATTGCAACAGCAATGGCAAATAATTGTGTTGACAGTGATTGATAGTGATGTACTGAGCCCCCAAAAAAGAGAAAAATCATAAATCACTTGTGACAGAATGATAGAGCATTGCTGGAAAACACAGCAGTGAAGGCGTCTAACATCTAGGTGTTATTTGTTGTCGGCTCCGGCTGTATTTGTTTTTCTCTAGATAAAGATTAGTACAAAAACACTGCATACATTAACAGATGCACAGATGCAGTTTTTTTTTTGGTAAATTGTGCCCTGTCTTCAAAGTCTATACACTGTAATATAGTATTGAAATTTGCAATAACTTACCAATAAACGTCAGAGAGCTAGAAAAGTTGAGTATCTTACATTTAGCAAATGTAAAATTCTCAAAGTTTTGAATTTGAGGATTTTTTTTAAACATTTTTTTTTTTGCGAGGATCCACAACATTGTTGTCAACTTTATTCTTTCACTTCCAGCTCTCTCTAAGTTGTTAAACTAAAGTTGCTTTTTCTTTGGTCGACACCAGATAATACAATGGCAACTTATTAATACTCTATACTCCACTTCAAAAATATCTAACCCTATACATCTAAAGCCAACAAAACTGAAGAAAAAGTTTGAAGAAATCAGCAGAACAGATGCACTTAATTATTAACAAAATGCACCCGGTTTAATCTCGCTTTTGTTAATATTTAATTAATTTTACAGAATAACTATGAACAAAATGAAATAAAATTCCCTGCAGGAACATATGTTGTGAGTTCATCAAGGATTATTACATTAGCATCTAAGTAGGAAAGGTAACACATATAGTAGCTAAAGTTCAAAATGTCAGATTCAAATTCGTAAACTTTTATTTCATGTCAAACACGTTGGTAATTTTAGTAAGTAAATATTAGTTTCTGTTGGTTATTTTGTACAGATGACTGACAGATATATTTCCAGTCTACACTTTTTCACTTTTATCCTCTTTAATGTATCACTAAGACTATTGAGGAGCACAGCGGTAAACTGAAGGCCTAGACTGACATAGTCTATCTACTAACATAAGACAGAGATAAACATTTATCACGGTTAAATTTTTCTTGTGCCAAAATCACTTTTTGCAAAACATTAATTAGACCTTAATTTTAGGAAGATGACGATATTCAAAAGTCCTAAGCTGGAACCTTCGTATTGTGTTTCTGGTACCCAATCAATCTGACGCACAAGCAGCATCCACAAACAGTGATGGAAGACAATGCCGCTTCTCTTGGCCCACTGAGGGTTAAATTTGGTTTCGCAAAATTATCTGATTATATGCTTGAAAAGATTGCTGTTGTGTTTAAGTTGTTCAAAAAGCAGCTGGCCTATTACTGAAGCTATTCAAGCCTGAAATACCATCGACATGAAAAGCATGTTGCAGCAATGGCGCTAAGGTCAGCATCCGCAGTCCACATTTCTAAAGAAATATTTTTTTAAAAGAAGTGGTTATGGTTTCGCACTTGACAGCTGAATGTGTGTAACCAATATGATGATTAAATAATATAAATCAGGGGTCTCAAACTCCAGTCATCATGGACCGCTGTCGTGCAGTTTTTAGATGTGCCATAGGTACACAACACTGGAATGAAATGGCTTAATTACCTCCTCCTTGTGTAGATCAGTTCTCCAGAGCCTTGCTGATGACCTTATTATTCTATTCAGGTGTGGTGCAGCAGAGGTGCATCTAAAAGTTGCAGGACAGCGGCCCGCGAGGACTGGAGTTTGAGACCCCTGATCTAAATGATAGATTAAAAAGAAAATGCACATTTACTGTTGAGTTCACGTGCCTATTTGTTCAATCATTTAGCAGAAAAAAGGTTTTTTGAATGGAAAATGTTGCTTATTTTAAAATGTGATTAATTAATTAATTACAGACTTTGCAAGTAACTCAATTAAACATTTGAATCAAGTCTCACCACTAATTACCAAGTTTTCAGTTTGTTCAGCTGGACTGCAGTTTTGCACAAAACTACTGTGAACAAAACAGATGGAGAAATCTTGAAATCCATCTCAGCAAACCAACTAGAAGGTTGAAAGTTGGAGCTAATTCCGACTGACTGAAGTAAAATTTTTGAGCTGGCAAAGACGTAATCCCAATTCTATTAGACTAAACTTAAAGACCAGAAAAATACCAAATTTGAAGGAAATCTACCAATTGCAAAGAATAAAACTTCCTACAAGAGTTATGCCAGAGGTCGACTGATAACTGAAAAATAACATGTGGTTGATTTCTACTTTCTGATGTCTATCTAATGAATTCAGTGTTGCATTTTAAAATATCTCTGCTCAAACTACTGTTGGAGCTAGTTCTGCTTTTTTCTTTTGGTGAACCCAGTGTAAGTTAAGCTGCACACTCCACTGCCGTGCATGAAATTGTGTTAGTCATAGCTCTGCTTTGCTGGCTGCAGCCACACTTCAGACTTGTCTAATGGAAGCTTTTAGATGGACGGTTCAGGTCCCAGGGTCTGTGGGATTTACAGCCGGGTTTAGCAAAGGAGAACCAACACAAGCCATTACCAGGCTGTCATCCAGCTTCTATGAGGAAAATAAATAAATAAAACCTTGGTCAAGGAAGGCGTCTCATAATCTGATTGAAAGGAAGACAAAAATGTACCTTGTTTCCTCGTAGAAGCTGTGTGTTGTTGCAAGGCAATTTCTTTTGTTATCCTAGCTAAAACTAATAGAGTAAAAGCAGTAAATACATTTGGCAGCCATAAGCATTTGGTTTTGTGCCCACAACTGGGCAATTCCCCATGTTGTCCTAAAACAAATTAGCTGCTTGTAATCACACGGATTAAGGACGAAGATAATTGCTTATTGTCTACGTTGGCAGTAAGTATTTGCTGGGCTCGTTCCAGAAAATGTGCATTCAGCTTCAAATCTTCAAATCTCTTTGAAGCCAATCTAGTGTTTTGTACAATCAAAAATCATCAAACTTTGTGTTTTCAGGATTGAGGGACTCAGAAAGGGACAATTTTTCATAACTTCAGTACATGTGCTTTGTGACTGTCTAGTACTGATATAAAAACAACAAAAATAATCATCTGAATGCATTGCATGTGATCCCTAACTATGTTGAGTTATTGTGTAACATAGGTGCAGACATTTGTTGAGAACAGCTCTTGTATTGAGTAACATCCACAGTTTATCTTATCATACTGACTATAGACCACGGGTCTCAATCCCGTTTCCTACAAGCTTTTGATGTGTTCCAAATCCAGCACATCTGAATCAAAGGCCTGAATCTACAGAGTCCTCTTAATGATCTAATTATGCGATCCAGGTTTGTTCTCACTTCTCACAAACTGGCCTTTAAATAATGGAGTTTGACACTAGTGGCTTAAAGGATTTGTCCATTCTTGCTATAGCAGAAACCAAAAGAAGAGAGAATGAAGGTATATCGTTACCTCTGATTATATAGAACAAACTAAATTGAATGTGATTCTGTTCATCCTCTATAAATGTCAGTTTTTCAATTTGTTCAGGTTTTTTTTGTTGCAAAAACTTAATTACCTGGATGAAATATATAATTTGTACAGAGCTATCATTGCTAAGCACATGCAATACATTCAAAGTACCTCTAATTTTTTATTTCCCTCTTTTCTCCCTATTGCTGTTATTCACATTTGTCCTTCAGAAGTATTTAGCTGTATTCAGTACAACTGGTGACCATGGAATAATTTATGTTTAATGCAGCAACAAGCTGGAGCTGGAGATAGGCACTAGCAACCCTCCCGACCCCACTAAGGGACAAGGGTGTCAAGAAAATGGATGGATGGATGGATGGATGGATGGATGGATGGATGCAGCAACAAAAACGCAGGAAAGCAGAGTCTGTAGAAGACTGAGATGGACTGAAAGTGCAATTAAAACCAAATACATATTGATGGTCCAACATGGCTGTATATGTAGCACTGGAAAATATTAGGAGACCACTGCACTGAACCGAGTTGAAAACCTCATGATTATTCTTCCAAATATTGATTTCTGAAGTCTTCTTCAGTTAAAACATTAGTATTATTGGTTCTAAATGAATACAAACTTGTTTTCTTTGCATTATTTGACGTCTGAAAGCGCTGCATCTTTGTCGTTATTTTGGCCATTTCTCATTTTCTGCGAATAAATATTACATTTTTGCTTGGAATTTCTGTGACATGTTGTCAGAAGTTCTTAGAATAAAAGAACAATATTGATTTTACTCAAACATAAAAGTAAAATCAGAGAAACTGATTATTTTAAGTGGTCTCTAAATTTCTTTCCAGAGCTTTATGCATGGACATCAACTGGCACTTTAAATTATTATTATTTTTTTGTATTTGAGGAGATAAAGCTTTTCTTTCCTGTTATGGAAAATTGTCTTCTGCTTTTTTTGTTTTACTTGGGAAAAGAAAATTAATTCCCACTGTTTTGCCAAAAACTGAAGCAAGCATTGTTTATGGAGTCATAAAAAAATATGCAGAAATCATTCTAAAAGACACTTTGATAGAACTTTTCTTTTATTCCAATACCATGTCTGGTAGGTTCAGCAACCCAAATAAAAGACTCTGCTCATCTCATCATTCCACACAGAAAAACAAATAAATAAAGAAAACATAAAAAATGGATACAGATGAAAGGATTTGGTCAAATGAGACACTTTGGACACGACAATTTTGCCTCAATAGATGAAAGACCGCAGGGTCAACAAAGTCAAGAGAAGTCGGGGCTCGTGGAGCCATTTTATCAATGCCTCATTTTCTTTTGATGTCCCCCTCAGAGGCCACATTTTGTAAGGAAGTCGGACTCTACCTATTAAAGTTTTAGGAGCTCAGCATCATGGATGTGGCTTTGACTTGTCCACGATAAAATTTCACTATTTCCTTTCGGTTAAATATCTCACGGCAAAATGAAACTGACGACGAGCCACCAAGCTGAGTGTGTTTAAAAAGAGCTCTAAAACGTCAGTTTGTAGCAGTATTACTTCGATTCATGCGTGTTAGACAATACGGAGACATGCACAATTGGAATCCCATTACTTTTTTTTTTGACAACTAGAGATAATTACCCTGACCGTTTAAAGTAAGAAAAATAAGAAAGCAGCAGAAAGATGAGCCTGAGATGACTGATGAGAGGACAGACAATGTGCGTTTTACATCCACCAGCTAATCGCCAGCAGCTTTTAGAAGGGAAGCAGAACGACAGGGTGAGAGAGGTGAGAAGTGACAAGAGTGTGGCTATTATCACACAGCAGCCGTGGGTATTAAAGCTTTTTCATCCACGTCCAGCTGCCAGCCGGAGATAAGCCTGAACCTGTGAACTTTCCGGCGACTCTTGGAACCTGTCCCCGCCATGTTAATTGATGTGTGCACCCCTCAACACTGATGACTCAAATAATACAACAAAAATATTGGAATTTCCAATATGAAATCCAAAGCAGAAGCATGCAGTTTTGCTTCAGGTGATTCTTTTTTTTTTCTTAATGATACACAGAACATCTAAAAAGGTAATAGTTTCTCTCCTGCAATTACAAGGAAAAAAAACTGTGTGTATTTGCTCAGTTCTGATGAGTCTCCTCACGATGCAAGTCAAAAGTAATCAACAGATCATAGAAAGGACTTTCTTTCACACTTTTCGCTGGTTTTTCACTATCCTGTAAAAGGGATTGAACAAGTCACACTTGCACTATCAACAGAGCTGTCAATCTCTGCAGCTCCTCCACAGACACCGATATGTATTTACTGTTGATCTGTTGAGTATTTGTGTAGGCATTTCCTGCCTTTTGCTGCTGTCAGTTCTACTCCCTGGTACTAGCACCAAATATGTGTCTCAAGTTAACACTGGGGAAAATTTTACTTGTGTTTGTATGAGACAAAAGACATGAGCCTTCGTTTATCAAATGTGTGACAAGTGTTCCATTGACGCTTTGAAAAAATGTGTTTGAGATTGTATGGAACAAAGGGCATTAACTTCTTGTGGCAATTATGTGGCACATGTCCCATGAGGTGACCTTATGGATAGTGGGGTCAAATGAGAAACATGACTCAAAAAAAGTCTAAAAATAATTTATTACTCAGATAGCCCAAAATAAAATCAATTTGAAATCAAGCACTTTCAGAAATAACCTGTAATAAACAAAGTCCATCTTTGTCATAGCATAAACACCAATGTTTACACTAATTTCCAATGCTTCCATGCAGAGCATGTAAAGCACCTATTACTCTACACTTAAAAAAACAAGGAATAATTAAATTGGTGTTAAGAGATAAGCTGGTTTTTTTCTAGTAACAAACTGCCACGAAGTATAAATCAGATTTTTACTTTTGTGTTGAATGTGTGTTTAATATATTTACCTCTAATGACAAACAAAAAAACACTTTTCTGCAAAATTCACCAACTGCACAACTCTTGTTAAATAGTGTTAGTCCATGGGCCAGAGGCTAAAATTTGACATTTTTGTCCATTTCAGGGTGGCAAAGTCTATCAATATTTTTTGAAAAGATTCATGTCTCTAGTTAATATTTTGGTATTATAGCCCTTTCAAAATGGTAGCTGAGTCATAGTTATCATCTCATGAAGTAAACAACCCTTTTGGCAAAATTCTGTTTTTTGAGACTGGTGTATGTCTGGTTTAGGGTCATGGTATGGGCATTTATCAAAGGTCTATAATGCAATATAGAATAGAAGCAGTATTTTGAAAGAGCTTATGATTCATAAACAATATTTATTAATTTGGTGTTAAGAGATCAGCGTTTTATTCTTTTAACAAACTGCCACGAAGTATAAATCGCGATTATTATTTTTGTGTTGAATGTTTGTTTTACAATATATTTACCACTATGACAAACAAAAAAAACAACACTTTTCGGTCTGCATCCTTCGAAGGACTGGTCTACATAGGACGGATCCTTCGAAGGGTGGGAATAAACTAAGACCGGAAGAAAAATATCTGTGGATTCGGACACATAAACATAATATAAGGATAGATGCCTCATGCGCCGCTCTCGCCTATTGTCGCTGACGAGATTTAAGGCGGCCATCTTGGAGCGGTAAACCACTCCACTCAGCCTTATGTGTTTAGCAGGCAAAATGACATATCAGCGCATTTAATCGATCATAACACGCTTTTATGTTACTGGAAACTATATTCAGACATCTATCAAAGCTACATTTATAAATAATTGTATTATTTAAGTATGTTTCTAATAAATTGTTCAGCATTTTAAATATGATTGGTGGCTATAACAATAAGGGACGAAGTAAAGGCTGATATCAAAGATATTAAAATTTCTATTGAGTTCTTACATGCTGAGATTGGAGACCTCAAAAATGAGAACTGTTTATTGAAGGCTAAAACTGCAAAATTGGAGGCGCAAATAGAGGATCTACAGGAGCGTGTTGCAGATGCAGAGAGCTACAAACGGAGATGGTGCCTACGGCTCTATGGATCGTCTGAATGTGAGAATGAAGATTTGACGAAGAAGGTTACAGCCATCTGTCACAAAATTGCACCTGATCTTGGATCAAAAGCAGCTGAAGGTATTGATGTCGCTCATCGTCTGGGGAAACGGATTGACAGTAAGACCAGAGCAATCATCGTACTGTTTGCTTACATTCAGTGAGAGATATCATCTGGAGAAGTGTGAAAAATAATATGTACCTGAAAGAGAACAAACTCCATTTCGGGGAAGACCTTTCCAAGGAAGACAAAGATGCCAGGTCTGCTCTGTGGCCTGTCATTGAACAGTCTCTCAAGGATGGGAAGAGAACCTACTTTGTGGTTCGTAAAGCCTATGTGGATGGAAAGGAAATTCGAAGGGCTTCTGGAGAATAATGACTTCTTACCTTTAGTGTCAATATTGGACTTTGCAAATGGCTTGTTAGTGGCTTCAAATTTTATCTAGGAGTCTTTTTAAATGGGTGACTTTCTTTGAATTATTTATTTTTTAACTTTCAGAAAGCACGGAGTTATCTTTTTTATCTGTTAATATGAGGTGTCTGTGTAATGATTTAAAACATAAAGAGTTTTTTCTTTTTTCCAGAGGCGAGAGTAAATTTTATTTTTCTTTAAGAATGTCATTCATGCTTTGAAGATGAAACCTTTTGGAAGAATCAATGGGGCAAAGATATATGGTTAGCACATGGTTCTAACAAGTCAGGGGGTGTAGCAATACTAAAGAATAACTTCAAAGGTAAAGTTTTAGATGTTTCCTCTGATAATAAGGGTAATTGGATTTTCATAGTGATTGAATTTCACTCTTTCATGTTGTTGCTGGGCAATATTTATGGTTATAATTCTGATTCTTTAAACGTTTCTTTCTTAAAAGCTGGAGGATACCATGTGTTTTCTTGGCACTACGTTTTCATCTGCAAAGGTTATTTTAAGGGGAGATTTTAATATGGTCTTTTCCAATCAACTGGATAGGCATCCCTCTAGATTTAGAAACGGACAGAACCATCTTATGGACTTCTCTACCCGGCTAAATTTATTAGACATTTGGAGACATTGTCATCCTACTGACATACAATACACCTGGAGTAACAAAGGTTTTGGAAGTAACGGAAGTTAAAATTTGCCCTGCAATTAACTGATATTTTAACAAAATCATTTCTTTAAAAGTAAGTCTTTCTAATATGGAGAGTAGAAGACTACATAACCACTGGATACTTAACAATTCATTATTAAATAATGGAGAATTTCTATTTTTCATTCAAAAACTGATCAAACAGTACTGTACAATCGCTCAAAATAATAACCAATTTGGAAAACATTGGGAATTACTGAAGTATGAAATTAGAAGGTATGCAACCCAATTTAGCAAAAGATTTAATCGCTTAAAAAAAGAAAAGCTCGAACAATTAATCAAAGCTATCTCAGACATTCATGCTAACGTGTTAGATGATGAAGTTGTTGTAACACAATTACAGAAACTTCAAGAAAAGTTAGATGAGATATATAAAGGAAAAGCACGTGGCGCTTTTATTCGGTCTAGGTTAAAGTGGATTGAGGACGGTGAAAAAATAGTAAATACTTTTTTAGTATGGAAAAAAGGAATTTTGAAAGGAAATCAATATCCAAATTAAATATAAATGATTCTGTAATACAAGATTATTCAGTAATTTCGAAATGTATATCAAATTTTTATAGAGATCTTTACGAAAAAGATAATTGTATAAATAGCTCAGATATATTGAATTCTCTAATAGACGTAAACAAAGTTATTGAATCTTTAAAAGAGGATTGTGATGAAACACTATATATTGAGGAGATACAATGGAGCATCAGAAACCTGAAATCTAACAAGTCACCAGGCAATGATGGTTTAACTGTGAAATTTTATCAGAAATTCTCAACTGAAACTTCAGAATTTCTTCTTGCAGTTTATGCTGAATCCATTAACAATGAAGAACTACCCCCGTCAGTGAAACAGGGTCTTATCACCTTGATCCCTAAACCAAATAAAGATAATTTACTCATAGATAATTGGCGTGGCATCACTTTACTAAATAATGACTATAAAATCTTGGCCTCTATTTTAGCTAAAAGGCTGAAAAATGGTTTAAATGATATTATACATGAATCTCAAAATGGCTTCATGCCTGTAGGCAACATTTCTGATAATATTCGATTGGTGTTAGTTGATTACAAGGATCTCATCCCTGGTGATCCAATTATCCTGTTTTTAGATTATCAGAAGGCCTTTGATACGGTTAGTCACAACTTCATTTATGATTCTTTGTCTTTTTTTAACTTTGGTGACTTTTTCATTAAAGCCTTTAAGACACTATAGAGATAATAACAGTTCTATAAAACTATATGGCACATCTAGCTGTTTTAATATCAATAAAGGGGTTCGTCAGAGATGTCCGGCTTCCCCTTACATTTTTTTGCTTGTTGGTCAAATTTTAAACTATTTAATTAGACAGAGCTCATTTAAGGGAATTAATATATTTGGTCGAGAACTTAAAATTTCACAATTTGCTGACGATACAGTGTTTTTACAAGATGCTAATGAGATTCCTGTAGCTTTGTCTGTTCTAACTAAATTCTCTAGTATTTCAGGGCTGAAACTCAATCTAAAAAAATGTGAAATCCTTCCCTTGTATACAACCGCTGTCACTGAAATGTATAATATCCCTGTTAAAAACTCTGTGACTTACTTAGGAATTGAAATCTCTTCTGACTACGGTATCATGAATAATTTTACTACTGTTTGTGATTTGGTTAAAAAGAAATTTAATGGTTGGGTAGCTAGGGATTTATCCATTTATGGTAGAGCTCTGTTAAGCAAGGCAGAAGGAATATCAAGGGTATCTTATTTCTCATCACTTGATGTTAGTAAGTCGTTCTGTTCTGATCTGGATAAAATTCTCTTCAAGTTTATATGGAAAAATAAATCCCATAAAGTGAAAAATCTGTTCTTTCAAGTTCTCTAGCTGAGAGTGGTTTGAATGTTTTGACTTTTACTGTCTTTAATCAAATGTTAAAAATTAATTGGATTAAAAGATTTCAAAAAATTCAAAATTCTATGTTTAATATTTTTCCATATCATCTATTCAGTAAACTGGGTGGTCTAAATTTTTTGTTGCATTGTCCTTTTTCAGTTGGAAAACTTCCCGTCAAATTAGCTAAATTTCACCAGCAGGCTCTGTTATGTTGGAATCTTTTATATAAACATAACTACTCTCCTCCTTATTGCATCTTATGGAACAATGCTTATAAAATACATAAAGATAAGTCATTGTTTCTTCATAAGTGGGTGGACAATAATATTAATTTGATAAATCAGTTACTTGACAGCAATGGTGAATGGTACACTTATGAGCACTTTAAGGCGATATCTCAAAAAGAATTTGATATGATTATTAAAGCTGTTCCTCATAGTTTGATCTGTTTAGCACGATCCAAACATCCAAACACTTTAAACTTTCATGACTCCATTTCAATTGAAGGAACTAATTTAATGGATAAGAAATTTACAAACGGGTTTATTAGATCTCATTTACAAACTTTTTCTACTCCGATAAGTAAACATAGATGGGGTTGTATGAGCAAAAAAATGTGGAGTGCAATCTTTTTATTGCCTCATAAATATATAATTACTAATAGGATAAAAGAATTTTTATTTCAGATTTTTCATAGATATTATCCAGTTAAAGATAACATTTGTCGCTTCTCTCCTGATGTCAGCAACAACTGCTCTTTTTGTCAGTGTGAGGGTGAAAGTATTGAACATTTATTTGTGGAATGTTTTCACACTAAAATATTTTGGTCGGGGTTGCAAAAGCTCCTTACAGAAAACTTTGGGAGAGCTGTTGTTTTGTCGAATTTAAATATTTTACTCATCTTTAACAACTCCACTTTTTCTCCAGATGAGATATTTATAGTGAATCTTATTACAATCCTGGCAAAATATTATGTCCACAAGATGAAATGGAGTGAAAAAAATCCCCTCTTTTAATAATTTTCATGAAACAAATTTAAAGATGTATACTGCCTCTATTAAAAAACTTACCTTTACCAATAAGATATTGGTTAAAACTTTAACTCTTCTACATAAATTTAACTTCATCTCTTAAGCAGATCCCGCTGTGTGTGTTTTTTTTTTCTTTCTCTCTTATATACTATATCCTTCTTCATGTGTATTCCAATAATTTTTTTTTTGGTTATGCAAATTATAACTGACAAAAGTTTATAAAGTTTTATTTTATTAGTCTACATATATACATATATATATATATATATATATATATATATATATATATATATATATATATATATATATATATATATATATATACATATACATATATATATATATATATATATATATATATTTCACTTTGAATGCCTATATTTACTCTTTGGTGTTTGTTTTTATTCTTTTATTTTAATATTTGTCATTGTGTCATTGAGTTTATGTTCATATGTGTGTTTCTGTTATTTCTTTGAAATAAAGAATTATTGAAAAGAAAAAGATTGAAAACGGGTTCCAGAGTGCGACCTTTCTGAAACGTACCGTTTTCAGTTGTCGTGTAAACCTAGAAAATGGATCTTTTCTTCCAGAGAATCCCCAGCTCATTCATAGTATGACGCAAAACATAGCTGCTTCCTACAATCCACAGAAGAAGAAACTACTCACAATGCTGGTGTTACTGTTTCCCCATCAGATATGGTTCACTAAGCATCTCTTGTTCGGCGCTCTTATCTAGAGAACTACGGACCAGCCCGGCTCCAGACGAGTTTAACAGGGGGTGGGGGGGCATTGTTGACATTATGAATGTTGTTGTTTTTATCATTATTGGATTATTGTGTGTCACATCACGTGACCTGTCTAATTTAACACACTCGTGTAATAAAGGGTGTGTCCTTCAAACAAAGGGGGAACAACACGAAAGCCAAACCGAGTGAGTCTCATGCTGTCACGTTGAACGCTGTGCCAAAAAGTGATTCTGCTAACAGGCATCAACTTATTTTGGTGGGTCAAAATGAGTCTACGTAGGTGAACATAGACGACAACATCAGTAGCCTACAGGCTACTTGATAACAAGTAGTGATGGGCAAATGAAGCCTCATGAAGCAATTAACCTTTCCAGCCCTTTGCTTTGCAAAAAGGTTTGTACTTGATGCTTCATTCATTACTCACTAGTGACATCTGCTGGTGAAACTGTAACGGCCTTGTCACTCAGTTGGATCATTCTTCCAAAAATTAGTAAATGCAATAGTCACAAAGTTTTAATCAAACTCATGTTTAGTAACAGGAGAATCAATGATATCATATTTAACTGTCATGTTTTAATTATTAAAATGATTTGTAGCCAATCTAATCCTGGTATATGTTGAACGTCAGTGGTTGTGTTGGGTTTTCTTTTATGTCAGACTGATTTGACAATAAAGACATTTGATGTTTTAGTGTCTTGGGAGTGCAGTGCCTGTTGGGGCGTTCACTTTTTCTTGGATTTCTAATTGGCTCTGATCCCTTATCTTTGGCTACATGTTGAATTTTAGTCCTGCAACAGCATTAAATCTGTTTCTGCTGTGAAAGACTGATATATCTTTGCTAATCAGACTACAAATAATAGTGGAACTTTGCAAAAGGTGAGAAATTTGGAGGTGAAGGGGTTAATTATTATTTAAGAAGAATTTTATTGTGAGCAATCATCTCAAAAGTATTCCCAGATGTCAGATTTTCTTCTTGTGGACTCCATTTCAGACAATTAATCAAGTTTATTTGTGTAGCACTTTTCAGCAACAATGCAGTTCAAAGATATTTACATCATAAAATCACAAAATATAGTCATAAAAAACATAATCTACAATTGAGAAAAGCAGTAACAAACATTAAATTTTGATGAGTGTCATCATCAATACACATCAAATATGTCGGTCAATGTTCATTTTATTTTGGCCAACGAAGACAAATATTCTCCTCTGACCCGCGACCAAATGGACAACAATCCATGATGCAACTCGGCTCATCGCGCTTTTATTTTGAAAACCAACATGCAAAATGAAGCAGTCACGTGACCCATGCAATGGAGGCCTCGTTTGTTGCCAGTCACGTGGTTTTCAGCAAGACAATACAAGCCTGAAGCGGGGCTTCATCGGACACGCCCCCTTTTTACTTGGGCCTCGAAGCCAGGCCTCCACTATATCAATAGCATTTATAGACTTTAAAACAGTCATCTTATTGAACATATTTTGCAATAAGCTCCTTTTTAATCAGTTTTTTTAAGCTGGTTTATATTTGTACTTTTTTTGAACTCATCATTCAAACCATTCCATACATCTACTCCAAGCACCGATAGACAAAGAACTTTGCCTGGTTGTTCTAATACATCGTTTTTTTTTTTTAAATATCCTTCAGCTCTTAAATTATAACCGCCCTCTCTGTCACAAATTTTTTTCTGTATATTGGGGGGAAGTTGCTGATTTCTGACCTTAAACATGAATTGTACAGTTTTAAATATTTCAGTATTCTGGGACCTTGTTGCTCAGCTTGGGTTCCCCAAGGTTCAGTTTTGGGCCCACTCCTCTTTTTATTGTAAATATGCCCAGTAGGTTTTATTTTAAATCGCTACAGCAATGTCTCTTACCATGTGTATGCTGACGATATTCAAATATACGGTTCATTTCGATCCTCTGATTTTTATAAATTGACTGAACTCAGTAACTGTCTGTCACAGAATGAATTAGAAATGATTGTCTCGTTTAGATTACTGTAAAGGCCTTTTAGTGGAGATAAGTAAATCTTACATGGCTTGCAAGCAGCCTGTGCAAAACGCTGGAGCCATGCTTTTAACTAAAACCCACAGAACAGCTCACTTAACCACTGTTCTGGCCTCACTGCATTGGCTTCCTGCATATTTTAGGACTCTTGACTTTTAAGGCTCTTTATGGTGAGGCTCCCAAATAAATACCGGATCTTTTAAAGCCTCTCTGTCCGCCTAGGACTTTGAGATCTTCTAATCAGATGCTGCTGATAGTACCCAGAACTTATTTTAAAACCCGTAGTGATAGAGCATTTCAGGTACTGGCCCCGTAGCTGTGGAGCTCTAGCATTGTGCTGCTCTAATTCCACTTTGACTATGTCATTTATA
Organism: Poecilia picta; assembly: GCA_033032245.1. Taxonomy (NCBI): domain Eukaryota; kingdom Metazoa; phylum Chordata; class Actinopteri; order Cyprinodontiformes; family Poeciliidae; genus Poecilia; species Poecilia picta. The sequence goes on from CM065362.1 coordinate 23,784,229, forward strand.
TACAAATTGAATAATTTGGGTCCCAATACTGATTCCTGCGGAACCACACAAGTTATGTTGAGTAAATCTGATTTCTGATAATCTAATTTTACAAATTGTTTCCTTTGTCCAATGTAGCCTCTAATAACTTTCCCAGTTTTTTAAGTAAGATGTCATGATTGATGGTACCAAAGACTTTTTTGAGATCCAGAAAATACACCAATTGCAAATTTCCTTTTATACATTAGTTCCCTCAATTTAGAAAACAAAAACTCAAGGAATCACCTGCCTTATTTACCTTCCTTGCAGCTCAGGTATAGTCAGGGTGCTGGATTTGAGGTGGAACAGTGGTGGGAAGTAACGAAGTATAATTACTTCGTTACTGTACTTAAGTAAATTTTTCGTGTGTCTGTACTTTACTTAAGTAGATTTAAAAATGGGTACTTTTTACTTCACTACATTTCTACAAAAGTGTCCTGTTACTCGTTACATCCAAGTCCCGTTGCGCTTTTTTTCCGTTAAAATGTGAAGTTCAGGGACTTAAGGTGGCGCGGTAAAATCCAGGCAATAACGTGACTTACATGTCTGTTGTCACCCATGCCTCCCCCTTTACTCGCACGCGGAGCTCCAGACATGCGCAGTGGTTTCCTCTGAGCGGAAGGAGATGTCTGTCTAATCGTCAGTAATATACAGTAATAGCGCTGCATAAATCATAAGATATGGCCACATGTAAAATCAGCAGCACTTCACTTTCACAGACGGTGGGGACTTAGTCCAACTTTTAGCATCACTTGGAAAGAAAGCTTAAAGAAATGCAAGCTACGTGGCCGTGATGCTAGCTGTACTGACTGAGACACACATGTTGCATCTGCGATGAAAAAGGTTTGTCACTCATGCTCTGAATTATTGTGTGGAGGTGTTGACTGAGGTGTCGCACATATGGGACACTGCTGTGACCAAAGTGCAATATAGTAATGACATTCAGGAGCCATCCGATTCTTCTGGACGGATCTTTACTAAGGTTGATCGGACAGGAGACTGTAACGAAAAATTAAATTATTCATAATTATCATATTAGGGAGGTCTAAGGATTAAATTAAATGCAATTATTTTGCAAGGAAGAATTTGGGATTAAAATAATGACTTATTTAAGCAATTGGAAATATTACTTAAAAAACCGTTTGGTGTTCTGATGGTACTTTACTTCCAAATACATTATTTTAAATTTCTCCTTTTAAAGTTTTGTGAAAGATGATAAAACATATGACCGTCTCCCTGGCAAGGAGAGGTTGCAGGTGTTAAGGAAATATAACCATTTTTAGTGTTTGAGTTAGCTCTATCGTTTACTTGAAACCACTGGGGTCGTAAAACCACAGGAGACAAGCAGTCTTATCTGGTGGGGTAAACTATTGACCTGCAGTTCACCTTAAAGACAATTTGGTCTAAAACAATACAGCTAAGTCTCCTGAGGCATTTGTAAGTTGTAAAAGTCAGCAGGATTTTTAGAGTTCTGGTTAACCTCAAATAACATCAAGGAGGTAAAAGTCTCTTTGATGTCTCGGCAGATTGTAAGGGAGGTGCCGTTTTCAGGGGTGCTCGGAGGCGGCTTCTAATTGGTCAAGAGGTGTTGCCCCCTATTTGAATAGAACACACCTACTAGCACAAAAACCTCTTGCGCAGGAAAATAAGGCAGAAAATAGTCAATTCTTAGCACCATGGGCTGACTGTTTCTCCGGGGACGTCTCCGGAGACGTCTTCGTCTTTCCTCTATCTGTTTTTGTTATATCAGGTAACTAATCGGTGAATGTGTTTTCCTTTAACTTTCTGTGTGTCTGATTCTTTGTGTTTGATTGGATTAAATTCTGAACTTCTGTGACGCCACCACGCTGCTTACGTCTCTTCTGTGTCTCGCGAGAGTTATCAGACCGCGGACGGGAAACCGGGACCCAAGGACAAAGGAAGAATCGAAATTGCATAGTTTACAGTAAGAATGCCTAGACTAACGTTAACACAGGGTAACTTTTCCTACCCAACAGAAGTGAAACAATAAAGTGATGAATGGATGAATGTTTTTGGTACATCATACAGAATAATGTTTCATTGACTGATTGAATATGTAATGTCTTAAATTTATGGGATAATTTTTCACTTCTCACCATAAAAATTATAGAAATGTTGTTTTATACAAGACTCGTGTTGTCTCTGCCTGGCAGTTTTCCATCCAGAACTGCTTCATGATTGATTGTTTTCTGAGTTTTGCACAATTCATAAATAAACCTGATTGAGTGATTTTACGTTAACAGTGTTTGGTAATAGTTTTTTTTCCACAACAATGAACAAAAACATTAAAGGCTCTCAAATAAAAGGCGTGGCAGTTTGCATTACTCACATTACAGAAGTTGAATAAACAATTTAGAAAGACTTGAGTAAAGCATACAAACCTAATTTAAGTAAGAATAGGTATTGCCTTTTAGAGTGTTCTAGGCACAGCCAAGATACTGTGCAGAACCTCAAGCTCCCAGGCCTCTGGTAGAGAACCCAAGCTCAGAGGATGAGAGAGAGACAGAGAGACAACCCGCAGAGGGTGAGAAGGGAATCATATATATATATATATATATATATATATATATATATATATATATATATATATATATATATATGGAGGTGTGTTCATACAGGTAATAGTACATGCAGCCACCAATTACAGCTACAAATATTGTGTGACTGCAGCAAAACACACTGTTTTATTATGGCATTAATGTTGTTTTGTAGCTGTATGACATCTATAATAAAAGTTTGCTATAGACATAAATATATGTTTTATTGTGGCCAAGCAGCTGGATAAAAGTATTTTTTTTTTCATCAGACAAGGTGAATTTGTCCTTCATGATACTTTAATCCACACATACAAGCCAATTGTTCTCTTTTTCTGTGAGAGCTTTACTTTCAACATTTTCTTAAAATGAAGCTCCTGCAGTCCCCATTTCTCCTGAGCTGTGTGGTTTGTCCTGTGAAGCCCAAGCAACTGGGTCCCCTGTGGGCCTCTCACTGCATCCAAACTCCATAATGGTGAGGAAAAACCTGAGGAGGCAAAGGTGATGAAACATCCCTTTTTGCCAGGTCGAAAGAGCATCACAGTTTCCATAGGAACGGATCTAAAAGCAATTATGCATGACACACAGAACGAAGCATGACGAGCCATCGTTGAGGACCTGCTCTCAAAATGTGTCCGCAGACATGCAGGGTCTGCTTCTAAATCCTTTAACTTCTTCATTTTTCATTATTTGTTTCTTCCTCCTTCAAATTACCCCACTCAACAGTTGCCATAGTTTTAAATACGCTTTGGCCAATTGATCTAATTTCTACTTTATGATGGAGGCGACGCATCTTTTGATTGGCCAGCGTGTCTGAAGTAGAGATCTATGGGATCGGTGTTGAAAAACGGGGAAATGATGATGAGGTGGGTCGGAAAGCCTAAACGATGACTTGTTTAGGAGGCTTGGCTTGGAGGGGACGGAGGAAAATTAGAAAAGGAAGAGGGTGAAATTGGGACAACCCCATGAAACTGAACAAAGACTTTGACGAGGAAAGACGAGAGTTGATCGTAATATAGAGGAGTAATCAGTGACCCTTTACACGGGCTGTAGTCAAGGCTCCATTACGGCTCATTTCCATAATGCTTCTCATGGCCCCATTAGAGATAAGCAGAGGTATTGTTTTGTATTATTCTGCCAGATATTTGTGATAGCTTCTTCTCTTTATCTCCCTCACCATCCCCCCTCCACCGTCCTCTATCGTATCCTTCTGTTCAGTCCTAGGCCCTCCCACCTACCGACCTTCCCTCATTTTGACTATGATAAACACACGAGACAGAGATAAAGGGAACATCTGACAGTTTGCAACCCTCTCCGCCTCTCATCCATCACATATAAATGCTTCCCTCCTCTCTGCCCCTCCAACCCCAGCACCTCATTTGCTGGTACACATTCTGCCTCCCTCTTTCAACCCCTTCGGCGTATCCCTGCCTGCTCTGAGCCAAAGCATGACTGCACGTCAGCCGCGGTTTAGAAGAGTATGCGTCAGGAAGAAACGAAGGGGATTTCAGCTGTTTCTCTTGTTCTCCCTCTGCTTTCCGATAAGCCCACAGTCACATCGGCTGGCATTGCTGTGGATCACTGGTGAATGACCTGTCGAAAAATAGATATTTCTTCCGTCCTTTGTAAATATGACTAGAATCAAAATCCGAATGTGAGCACCGTCTATGATGAATCAACAGTATCTAGCAGGAGAAATCACAACACACACCATCTACCACAAAAACACCCTCCCCCTTTGTTAGTCAGTGTCTTTGACTTGGAGAATAATGGCAATCAATGGATTTCCCCACAATCAGTGTCACTCCCCAAACGCACATGTGGAAAGCAATTTTTTTTTAACCCAATTTCTGCATGCTCTATCTGTTTTTATGTCTTTGTACCTCTCCATCTCACTCTCTGGCTCCTTTCCCCCTTTTGTGTTTGACAGCTGCTGTTACTTTGCCGTGTTTGCTTCCTACGCCTTATCTGGGCACGAATTCATTTAGCTGCCATTAGATGTCTCTCCACAGACCCTGCCCAAAGCTCCTCCAAAGTAGGGAACCCATTTAAACGGCATAATTCATAACACGGAGAGCAGCAGTACAGATGGAGGAGTAATGTGCTTTAATGCTGTCAACGGTGAGTAGACAAATAGCTAGTCATTAACAGCCATATCAGTGGATGCAGGAGGAGGAAAAAAATAAAAAATAAAAGAAGAAGGTGTACCAGTGTTGTTATCATTAACACAGGATATGCGGCAGCCAGAGCTTCATTTCAGAGATCAAAGTATTTCCACAGCTAAATGACACATTCCACAGGATTTATGCTAAAGTGTGAGGTCTCAGTTTTCACTCAACACTTGCATATGCAAATTCCAATCAACTCATCAGGCTTTTATCCAACTTCAGTGGCGTCTGGTCACACTGAAATCTATATGCCTGTAGATTTGACTAGCACTTTTTCAGTGTCTCTGAGTCAGAGGGCTGCTTAGGTAGTGAAAGGGGGGGAAGGACAAGAGGGTGCGACTTCTACTTCTTTTGAATGGAAATGTCAGTATAAAGAGAATGTAATTAGTTGTAAGCAATACAGAAATCATGATTTTTTTTATGTGTATGTGGCTCTGAAAACTACTGAAAGGTCTTAGTATTTCTTTAAAAAATTCAAAGTCAGCCTCAAAAGAGTCAACAAAAACAGATTTTGCGACGATGGTTGTGGAGGACCCAAAAGCAGGCAAAGGGATGCAGAAGTAGAGCAACAAAAAAAAGTCAACGATACCAAAATAAATGTACAAAAACCAAGCCCAAAGCCCAAGAGTCCAAAAATGTAAACTGAAATAATGAAACCAATTAAATCTAAAAACAAATCAGAAGCGGTATCAAACAGCAAAGAGCAGAAGAGGTGGATGAATTAGTACTGAACAATGAAAACCGGTGAGTTTATACTCTTATATTGAGGGAGGAATAGAATGACATTGAATGCAGATGAGTTCATCAGGGGATTAGGAGAGAAAACAGGCATAATATGGGAAGGTGAATCAGACACAAAGAAATTACAAGCCAAGGGGAAAGTACTAACAATGATCTGAGAGACATAAATCCAAATGCATATGGAACCAACCACAAGAAGAAGAAAAAACGGAAAACCGTGGATTAGTTTTCTTCTGATTTGCATTGGTCCAATATATCACCCCTCAACTCCCAAAAACAAAACAAACAAAAAAAGATTGATAATATGTGTCATGATGGGCTTTACTGATTTTGCCCACATGCAAGAACACCACCGGAGGCAAATGAACAGTAATATGAAGTTTATTTACAACGGACAAACAATCAGACGTAGATCGTGCGCTGCGACTGAACGGCTGTACCGCACACACTGAGGAGAAAATGGGGAAAGACGGTGAGTTCAAGGTTGTCGGAGTTTAGATGAATAGATTGGCGGCGAGTCTTCTGACTTACTTGGGTAGAGTGCATTAATGGCGTGGGAAAGGCTATGCTGGTCCTGGGGTTCCTAAAACGACTCGGGGATCCCTTCTCCGTCCAGCTTGGTGATCTGATCAGTGGGGCGTAGCGGCTGGCAGAGGGGAGCGGAGCGGCGTTGGGAGGACAGACCGGTAGGCTATGTTGAAGGCAGCAGATAACCAGTGGAACGATTCCAGAGAGGCAGGCAGAAACAACGGATGCGGGTGAGTCTTGGAGCTCAGACACCAACGGGGTGATTTCCCGTGACCGTTGCGAGGAGTGAGCACCAAAAACTGGAAACCAGGTCCAGATCCAGTTGAATCCTGAAAGATCAAAAAAAATCACAAGGCAGTTACTTCTCCAACAGTGGGAAAGTCAGGTCGCAGGCGGATACTCGGAGAAACTCTGAGGGGCTTAGAGGTACCATCAAGGTTGGCACTCTGGCGTCGAAGTACTGGTGTATCACCCCTCTTATGCTGCCGTCAATCAGCCTCCGGTGTGAGGATGACGTCAGGGGACCCGCAGCCCGCCGCCTCATGGACTCCATCTAGTGACAGATAACTCAAAGGACCCCAAAGGAACAAGCTAAAAGAAAACCCCAGAACCTAACAGTACCCCCCCCTCAACGGTCGCCACCTGGCGGCCGAGAAGAGCAAGAGGGGAGGGAGGCCCGATAGTCCGAAATCACGGTCGGATCCAAAATAAAGGAGCCTGGAACCCACATACGATCCTCCGGACCGTAGCCCTCCCAATCAACAAGATACTGCCAACCCCGACCTCGCCGACGGGAGTCCACGATCCGGCGGACAGTGTAGGCGGGATGGCCGTCGATGTCCCGGGGGGGTGGAGGGGACTCGGAAGGAGGGCAAAGGTCGCTGGTCTGGACGGGCTTCAACTGAGAGACATGAAAAGTGGGATGGATGCGGAGTGTGGCTGGAAGATGGAGACGAACGGCAGATGGACTGATAACTGACTCTACCTCAAAAGGACCAATAAACCTGGGGGAAAGTTTCTTTGACATGGACTTGAGTGAAATACCACGAGTCGACAGCCAAACCTTCTGTCCGAGGCTGTAGGTGGGAGCGGGGAGCCGCCTGCGGTCAGCAAACCTCTTGTTGCGGAGGGAAGCATTGTTGAGGGCATCCGTGGTGATGCTCCAGATGTTTTTACAGCGGCGAATGTGATGTTGGACGGACGTTACAGAGATGAGGGACTCGTCAGAGGTGAGTAGTGGTGGCTGATAACCTATGGAGGCTTCAAATGGAGACAGACCAGTGGCAACAGAAACGTGACAGTTGTGTGCATACTCCACCCATGGCAGGAACTGACTCCAATCTGATGGGTTGGTAGAGGTGAAACAGCGAAGAGCAGACTCGAGTTCCTGGTTCAGCCTCTCCACTTGACCATTAGTCTGAGGGTGATAGCCAGATGTTAATGTGACCTTAGCATTGAGTGCGGCACAAAACTGTTTCCAAACGAGAGAGACAAACTGCGGGCCTCTGTCGGATAAAACCTCCACTGGAGAACCATGAAGACGGAACACATGTTTCACCAGGAGCTGAGCGGTTTGGTAGGCCGTGGGGAGTTTTCTGAGGGCAACCAGATGACAGGCCTTGGAAAAACGGTCAATAATAGAGAGAATAGTTGTCATACCTCTGGAGGGAGGGAGGCCGGTGACGAAATCAATGGCAATATGAGACCACGGACGTCTCGGGATGGACAGAGGTTGGAGTAGGCCAGCAGGGGGTTGGTGGGTGGGTTTATTTCTAGCACAAACTGTACATGCTTGAACAAACTCCTTGACATCCTTATGGAGAGATGCCCACCAGAATCTGCGACTAACAAGAGCAATGGTTCGGCTTGTACCTGGGTGTGCAGAAAACTTTGAAGCGTGAATCCATTGCAGAAAACGGGCTCGGACGGACGAAGGAACGTAGATCCTCCCAGGGGGGCAATTCTCCGGAGTGGGTTCTGACTGCTGAGCCTGCCTAATGATGTCCTCCATCTCCCAAGCAACTGCCGCCACTGTGCAGTTGGGAGGCAGAATACTCGCCGGGGTACTTTCAGAGTCATCAGGTGCATACAGACGAGACAGTGCATCAGGCTTAATGTTGCGAGAACCTGGGCGGTAAGAAATGGAAAGGTTAAATCTTGAAAAGAAAAGGGACCAGCGGGATTGGCGTGGGTTGGTTCTTTTTGCTGAGCGAAGATAAGAAAGGTTCTTATGGTCTGTCCAAACTAAAACTGGATGCTCAGCCCCCTCTAGCCAGTGCCGCCATTCCTCTAATGCCAGCTTTATAGCAAGTAGTTCTCGGTCTCCTACGTCATAGTTGCGTTCAGAAGGAGATAATCGACGGGAAAAAAAGGCACACGGGTGAGTCTTCTGATCCGAGTCAGCAATCTGTGACAGGACCGCTCCAACCCCTGAGTCAGAGGCATCCACCTCCACAATAAACTGCTTGGCTGGGTCTGGCTGAATGAGGATTGGAGCCTGGGAAAACAAAGACTTAAGTTTACAAAATGCTGCTTCAGCAGCAGGAGACCAGTGGAAGGGAGTCTTTGTGGAGGTAAGGGCGGTTAACGGCGCAGCCGTCTGACTGTAGTTACGAATGAATCTCCGGTAAAAGTTTGCAAAGCCCAAAAATCTCTGTAACTGTTTCCGGGTCTGAGGAGTGGGCCAGTCCATGACTGCTTTAATCTTCTCCTCCGTTGGCCTTATCTGTCCGCCTTCAAGGATGAACCCCAGAAAAGAAACTGATGACTTATGAAACTCGCACTTCTCTGCCTTGACATAAAGTTTATTCTCCAGAAGCCTCTGCAGCACCAGTCGCACATGCTGTTTGTGCTCGGCCAGGGACTTTGAGTAAATGAGGATGTCATCTAAATAAACAAAAACAAAAATGTTAAGAAAATCACGGAGAACGTCATTGATTAGTGCTTGGAAACAGGCTGGAGCATTACACAAACCAAAAGGCATAACCAGGTACTCGAAATGACCAATAGGAGTCTTAAATGCTGTCTTCCATTCATCACCTTCCTTGATTCGCAGGAGGTGATAGGCATTGCGCAGATCCAGCTTAGAAAAAACCGTCGCCCCATGAACAGGTTCAAAAGCAGAGGATAACAGAGGTAGGGGATACTTGTTCTTGACCGTGATCTGATTTAAACCTCTGTAATCTATGCAGGGCCTGAGCGTCCCATCCTTCTTCCCCACAAAAAAAACCCCCGCCCCCATTGGGGAAGAGGACGGACGAATAATACCTGCAGCCCATGACTCCTTAATGTATTTCTCCATCGCTTCACGCTCCGGACGAGAGATGTTGTACAAACGGCTCGACGGTAAAGGAGCTCCGGGCAGTAATTCAATGGAGCAATCATAAGGGCGGTGTGGAGGGAGTGAACAGGCTTTGGTTTTACTGAATACCTGTGCGAGATCATGATAGTCAGCGGGAACGGATGAGAGATCAGGAGGGTCTGCATCTTGACTGGTTACCAGAGAGGGGCCTGGAGGAACGGCAGAACGGAGACAAGAGGAATGACAGTGGTTAGACCAGGATTCAATATGTCTCTTAGACCAGCAGATTCGTGGATTATGGAGTGTTAACCAGTCAAAACCCAGAACCACAGGAGCATTGGTAGAAGGAAAAACAAAAAATGATATATGTTCACTGTGGTTTCCGGAGATAACTAAGGGTAATGGCTTGGTCTTGTGAGAGATACTTGGCAGGGATTTACCATCCAGTGCGGAAACACGAATAGGAGAAGGTAAGGGGATGGTCTCAACACCTAGTTGTTTAACCAATTCAGAATCAATCAGGGTTCGTTCGCAGCCAGAATCTATCATGACGGACAGGGAAAAATGTTCAGTACCGTAACATAGATCAGCAGGAAGTTGTAGGCGAGGAATATTGTCTTCACCCTTCTGACCCATCAGGTTCCTCACCTTTACTGATGGGTCCTGAAGTTTGACTTCTTAGGGCAATTAGCGACGAAATGACCAGAACCTCCACAATACAGACAGAGCCGATTCGTCATGCGCTTGCGGCGTTCCTCTGGTGAGAGCCGAGCGTTACCGATCTGCATAGGCTCTGGCTCGGACTGGGGGGACTGCGACGGCGAAGGTAAAACAGGAGAAACGGCACTAACCAACCCAGACCTTCGATTTCTCTCCTTATTTCTTGAACGAATCCTGTTGTCAATTCGTACAGTCAGTTTAATAAGATCCTCCAGGGTCTCGGGCTCATCTAGCGTGGTTAATTCATCCTTAATTGACTCACTTAAAGCATGAAAGTAGGCGCTCTTTAAAGCCGGAGCGTTCCAACTAGAGGCTGCCGCTTTAATGCGGAAATCTATAGCAAATTCAGCTACTGATCGTTGCCCCTGTTTCAAGCTCCATAAATCTCGAGAATTAGAGGTCTTGTCCGGGTCAAAGCAGAAAATCTGTTTAAACTCCTTCAAAAAGTCCTGAAACGTGATCCCAAAGTTGGTGGGATCTGGAAACTTGGCTTCAGCCCAGTCTAAGGCTTTCCCTGACAAGTGTGAGAGCACAAACGCTATCCTCGCCCCGTCATGGGAAAAGCTCCGTGGGGAACTGTTAAATGCCAAGGAACACTGCATGATAAAGCCCCGACATTTGCTAGGCTCTCCGTCAAACCTCTCCGGAGTAGGAAAACGGATCTCGGAAAACATGGAACGGGCCTCAGGGATTGGATCCGGAGCAAGTGCGGGAGCTGGAGCAGGAGGCTGTGAAGTAGATGTTTGCAAAAAGTTAGCTATTTCATCCAGGCGTTTGTTAGTCTCTGACTGAATAGAACTTAATTTTCTCAACATGGATTCATGGGTCTCCAAGACGCCTTGTTGATCAGCGAGGGCTCGCCTAATGGTGTCTGCGGGGCTAATGTTTCGGCCAGAGTGTTCTGTCATGATGGGCTTTACTGATTTTGCCCACATGCAAGAACACCACCGGAGGCAAATGAACAGTAATATGAAGTTTATTTACAACGGACAAACAATCAGACGTAGATCGTGCGCTGCGACTGAACGGCTGCACCGCACACACTGAGGAGAAAATGGGGAAAGACGGTGAGTTCAAGGTTGTCGGAGTTTAGATGAATAGATTGGCGGCGAGTCTTCTGACTTACTTGGGTAGAGTGCATTAATGGCGTGGGAAAGGCTATGCTGGTCCTGGGGTTCCTAAAACGACTCGGGGATCCCTTCTCCGTCCAGCTTGGTGATCTGATCAGTGGGGCGTAGCGGTTGGCAGAGGGGAGCGGAGCGGCGTTGGGAGGACAGACCGGTAGGCTATGTTGAAGGCAGCAGATAACCAGTGGAACGATTCCAGAGAGGCAGGCAGAAACAACGGATGCGGGTGAGTCTTGGAGCTCAGACACCAACGGGTGATTTCCCGTGACCGTTGCGAGGAGTGAGCACCAAAAACTGGAAACCAGGTCCAGATCCAGTTGAATCCTGAAAGATCAAAAAAAATCACAAGGCAGTTACTTCTCCAACAGTGGGAAAGTCAGGTCGCAGGCGGATACTCGGAGAAACTCTGAGGGGCTTAGAGGTACCATCAAGGTTGGCACTCTGGCGTCGAAGTACTGGTGTATCACCCCTCTTATGCTGCCGTCAATCAGCCTCCGGTGTGAGGATGACGTCAGGGGACCCGCAGCCCGCCGCCTCATGGACTCCATCTAGTGACAGATAACTCAAAGGACCCCAAAGGAACAAGCTAAAAGAAAACCCCAGAACCTAACAATATGATTGTAATGGATCAAGAATAATACATACTGTTGAAAAGCTCTCTGTGTTTATAAATTAATTTTTTCCTGTGGTGCCTTTTAAGTTTTCCCAAAATTACTTCCTGTCAAAGTACGCTGGATGGGCGGTTCAGCTTGGGACAAGTCTTAGTCATCTCATTCAGGGGTCATTGGGAGGCTGTCGCTGTTCCTCTGGCCTTTGTGTGGGTTACTCAGTTTGGAGACGTCTGTCACCACCAGGGCCTTTTTATCACCTCCTCTGTTAAAGTCAGGCCCTGGCAGGGACAAGCATTTGGCCTTGTTAGACAAGCATTGCTGTTTGGAAAATAAAGAAAAAACTTTCTGCATTGGAGTTTTACTCTCTATAGGGTGACCCTGTATCCTCATCTGTCCTGATGGCCTTTATGTTGGTGCTTGTGATGCATGTAGTATCCTAATGGTTCATATCTACAGTAAAAATGTAAAGGACTGTAGACAGTAAAGAGGAAAAAAATGTCCTTATTTTTATACTGTTTTGTTTGTCTGTTTGAGAAAATGTAGATCGTTTTAGTGATTTGCAGTAAAGCTAGATTCATACTAACCTGATATGAATTCAAGTTTTTCAAATGTTTAGACTTTGAGAAGCAACAACATATATATACTGATATATTTATATCAATAAATATACAGTGATAGGGGTGTCGTAGCTCAATTCGACACAGCTGTGCCAGGTTTGCCTCAGGGTCTGAACAATTTCAAAAATTGCGGCACATGAGCATCACAAATTAATGACATTTGTACAGAATTTGCCACTGTAAAACAATTTTGGCAGTTGCTACTGAAATATTAGAGCAATAATCTGATAATAATGTTCTTTAATCTCATGCTGCGCTATGCAGATGCTCTGTCTGCATTGACGAAGGTTTAGTCACTTCAGCATCCTAAATTCTGGAAGTGGTTCCAAACAATAAGTCTGATTATTAATCAATCAGACTTATTTTCTGATTAATTAATAAACAACACTTGGTAACACTCAGAAGTTGTGCATAGTGTATTGAGCATTAACTTTCCAATGGTCAACTATTAACCAACACTATTAGTTAATAGTGCTAGTAATTGTTAATAAGTTAACAGTTTCAGTTAACTTATTACTGAAATGTTTTACAGTCAGACGTTTTTAATATCCTAATTGTGGCCACCTCCTCCTTTAGTCAAGTCATCAGATAGCTTTGTCACCCCTGCTCAGCTTATAATGCGCCTTTATATCATCTCCCCCTCACAAGTCCACTCATAAATATTAATTGGAAATCAAACTAAAACAGCTCCCCTGCTCTCCCTTTCACCTCTGCAGAAGGTATTAATGGAAGCTATTAACCTGTTAATGATCAGCATACTTTAATGGTCAGTCAAATCCCGCTTTGCAGGCATTTACGTTGTCATGAGTGAAAAATAAAACCAGAGACAATGGATATGAAAAACAGTATGCGCCACCCACTTATGAGTGTATGTGTGTTGGGTTTTTGTTTATCTTTTTGCTTTGATAGACCAAACAGTCCATTTCTCCTTCCTACAAGAAAATGAAAATCGCCCTCAACAGGGGTTTTGTCCCTCGTTGCCGGTGCCATCGCTTCAAACTGCCGGGTCATTACTGCTCCGCAAGCAGCTTGGCTTAATGTCTTCTAACTTAGCGCTAATGACTGACTCTGCATCTGTCCCTGCAGGCGCAAAAAAAAAACATTAGAACACTATGAGAAAATTCACACCGACTCATATTAGCAAGAATAGGTATGGCATTTGTTATGATATTTTCATAATAAAGCTCTTTTTTATTTTGCTTTCCCTTTAATAAAAATGTCACTCATCAGAGAAGATGGAGGGGGGGGGAAAAGAAAATCTAACAAGAACATTGGAGCTTTCCAAAAGTCAGCTGAGTGGTTCATTAATACATTTCTGTGTTTAGCATTTAAAAAGACCAACCACAGGAAAAGGGACATCAGAGATGTCGAGGGGAACGGCTTTTCTCATCTTCGCGTTTTTTTCTTTCCTGCCGATTAATTCGTACTGTATCGCTCGCTTTCTTTCTCTCCCACCTCTTTTCCAGCTCTACACTGAGTTGGATAACCCATGCATATTTAACATGGCTGCATCTTCAAAGCTATGAACTTATTCATTAGCATTTAGAGTGCTAATGAAAGCACGCAGAGTGCTTGCACTCTCACTCTCACTGTTTCCCAGCATCTCAAACTCAACTCCCTTTACTCAACTCCAAGCCATCAGTCTCCCACCGCTACTTGCACGCACATCTGAATTGCTACTTCTTCCCTTTTTTTCTTTTTTGTGGGGTTCAACACAGATTTCAATTACAAATTGACTTAAAAAAAAAAAAAAAAAGCAAAAGCAGAGATTTGTGTGGGTTGAAGTAGCTGTACCCTACAGGGTCTTTATTTTTAATCTCTCTTCATCAACCACCACCATTCCAAGGTTGCTCGGTTCGGCTTTCTGACTCTCTCTCCTTTTCTATTTTGCTCCTCAAGAAGAGATGCGAAGGTTTCCCACGGGTCATGAAGGTGTGTTGCTCATTCCTTCACTTGTCCTCGTTCTCTGGTTTCCTCCTTCGTCACACACTGAGGAGGCAGCTGGGTGCTTGGTTAATTGGATGGGAAGGAGTGCTCTTCTCACCCATTCAGTTTTTCTCGGCAGAAGGAGTGAAAAGTGGGTGCCTTTTTTCCTCTTGCTGCCAAGGCCATGAGCAACATTTTATGTTGGTGTTTTTTTACAGCCTTCTGTCTCAGTACTGGTGCAGCGTTATAACCCAAAACTTCGTGAATGGAGATGGATTTAAAATTAAGGCTACAGAAATAGCCAAACTTTGATGTAATATGTGTCAAGTCCACATCACAGCTACTGACTCACTGGCCACTATTATTGTTACCAAGCTGGACCTCTTTGAAGGTTCCTCCAAAGCATTCCCTAATCCTTTAACATGATTGCACCATTCAATTGATGCAGATTTGTTAGTTATGCTTAATTTTAAGCTCTCATTCCACCACGTCCCAAAGGTGATTGAGCCTCGGTGACTGTAGAGGCAGGAGTCACTGAACTCTGTCATGTTTGAGAAAGCTGCTCGAGTTGATTTTATATTGGTGACATGTGTATTATTCTGCAGTAGGTAGCCTGCAGGTGATGGATAGACTGCAGCCTTAGATTGACAAGGTCTGCACCATGCTCCGTTACGATGTGGCATTTACATGATACCGAGTTCGTGAATAGGAGCCCAAAATGTAGCAAGAAAATGTTCCCACATTATTCCACTACCATCACCACCAGTTGTCTAAACCATTTTTAGCACAAAACAGGATGGATCCATGTGAATTTAGTTTAACCAGGCCATCTGAAAGTCCTGATTGATACAGAGACTTATTATGCCAGTCTGTAATTGTTGTATTTTTGAGCGTTTGGGCAAATTGCAGTCTCTGTTTCCTGTTTTAATCTGACACGGAAAATTCTTCTGAATACACACAGAACCTGTCAAAAGTCAGTCATCCAAGCACCATGTTTAGTTAAGCCAACAAAATCACATTAAACCTAGCTTCAGTGTGCTTGATGGATAGATGGACAAACAGATGCAATTCTATAGTCACTGCAAAAGAAATGCACCTTTGACTATTTGTTTTAGAATAGTGGTGGATCGCCGCTCCACCTCCACAATTTTAGATTCATCACACTCCCACACATACGCAAAATCTTCCAATGGCGGTGGCCTGTTTGACACAGAACGACAGAGAGAAAGCCAGCATGCAAGAGCAAAAAGCAAAGAGGAGATTGTGAGGATGGAGGGGGGGAGAAGGGGGGAAGGGAAAGATGATGGAGATATTGGGGAGTTCTGGTTGAAAGAGGGGAATGAGGGAGTTAATCTGCAGAGGAACAGACACGTTGCTCCCTGCGCTTCAAACAGAAGCGGCGACAAAAAAAAAAGGAGAGAAATCTTCATACGCAGTCCAGAAAGCATCTCCAGCTAGGAAGGCACGTATAAATGATGCATAGACTGAAATTGATCCTAATGCATTACTCTTCGCAACAGGTATTGATGCATAAAAAACACACTCCTCTCCCTTGGTCAATGGCCCATTTTTGGCACTGACACACTTGGGGTTGGGAGTGGGGTGGGGGGGACCTCCGAATGGAGTCGGCGACTTGAAACATATGGGTCAATAAAACACAGGGGACGCCTCAGCTCAAAAGGAAATTGATTTCTCAGCGACTAGAGTGCGCTGTGACCTTCACTGACATTCATAGACGTTTTTCTCAGGGCTTCATTTGGACCAAGCCACATTTTTGTCCTTGTTTGTTAAAAAAAAAAAAAAAAAAAAAAAAACTAATTCCACAGCTGCAACACCTCCAGCAATCCACATCGCATCAATATTCGGAGCTCATCACCTCAAGCAACAGCTTAATTGACTTTACTGAAGTTTAGAACTTTGGGCTTCTCTGCCAGACATTCAGGGGCTCTGTTTACTTACTGATAATAAAACAGTTTAAGTAGTTAATAAATTATTACTTGGCCACTAAGGCATCTTAAACTATGTTGACTGCTCATTTTATCTGCATGAATTTCATCTAAAACTAATAAGTTTGGCCATTTTTTTTCATCCAAAACATTTCAGCACTCTGTGAAAGACTCTTGAGTGAACCGCTTCACCATTTGATTGATTGGGATTTGATGAATGGATGAATGACATTTGCCAATCAGTTTGTGCAGCAAAACCAGAACTTTTTTTTTTTCAAATTAATTTTGAGCCATTTTTGTTTGTGGCGCTCAAGACATTGTGGGGTTATTGCCGAGTCTTCCTATATGTGTGTCAAATGTGACCTTGTAAAAATCTACAAATCCTGGGCAACCCACCGAATTGGATCAAACACAATCTACAGCTGGATGTTATGTTCAGGGGTGGGGGGAGTTCAGCAATAAGTGCAGGTATGAAAACTGCACATCTAATGCAGGGAGACAGCTCAAGATAGTTTTTATGTGGCAACAACAGTGGAAAAATAGGTATCGGCTGCAGCCAACAGGGTGTTTACTTTTACTTAGAGGGAGCATGATTCGAAATAGCCCTTTAAAATTGCCAGGGTCCTGTGAATATTACCCATGCCTGGCTCTAGAATTTTACAAAGGAAGTCTTGCTGTGTCACAAAAATGTTGGCACATTCACAGCTGTTTTTTTACCGGGGAATCTTTTTCTGGAGTTTTGCTGGAGTCGATTCACATGGTTGTAAATTGCTTGTTTTGTTGGCATATAATCCATGAAAACAGAACGCATTTGCAATGTGATCTCTAGGTGTTTAAATCCCAAAAAATCCCCACCACATAAGCTCCAACAAAAACGCCATGCACTCACACCTCTTGGCTCTCTGTCCTTTGTATTAACAAAGGTTTACCGATTCCCAAGCACTTCTCTCTTTAAGTGGTGGTGTAATATTTTCAAGTGCATCGAGTTGTCAAGGAAAACGTGTCGTGTAAATCTGCAGGATCCTTTTTTTCAAAGGAACCCGCACAGAGGACGGAGATTAACTGTGGCAGTCCGAAGTAGACCTCCCAGATTGTGTTTGCATTCGTGGTGTCTCGTTCGTGTTTGTGTGGCCTGGTTTGCTGACCCAGTAACGGTGGCCACCTTTATTGCTCTCACCAGTTTGACCTGCTCATCTCTAGACACAGTAGACGCAGCCCTCCTCACGCACATCCAAACCGCAGGACACCTGAAAGTCCCGTCACGTCACTCTGATTGCACAGACAGATTTTCATCCAGCGAGTGTTTTTCTGGGGTTTTTTTCTACCTAGTTTGACTTAGAGCCATGTTTATAGGGGCTTAGTTAAACTGTTGCTCACTTTTCAAGCTTTATCGCAACTGAACCAACTTCTTTTTTTTTCCTTCCAGTCAGCTAACCTTTCCACCCATGTTTGCTTTTTACTGCTCCCCACTTTCTTTCCTAGAATCAGCTCTGTCAGAGCACATCGATCATAGACCGACATCATTAGAAGCTGCAGCACCCTGAGCAGTTGGAGCTGCGCAGGTTGGTACAGATGACACAAAGTAACACAGGCACACAAGAATGTGGGACTTGGTTGGGCCCTGTACTGATTTCCTGCTGGACATGAAGGATTTCAGCAGAAACAACTATCTTCTTTTTACTCGTTTCAGAATGTACTGAAAGATGCAAACCATGACACTGAGACCTCCGCCACCCTGCCAAGAGTATTTGCCCATCTGCGTTCACACGAGTCTGAATTTAAATGACATCCCATTCTTAAACTTATGAATTTAATCGCAACAGATTTAACTCCACCGTGAACGACTTCTACAGGGTTTAGGAATGCGTTAATGGAAATCTTTTGACCGTTCTCCCAGATGCACATTTGAAAAGTCAAAACCTAACCTGCAGTCAACAAGATGGATGAAATACAGAAGATAAAATAATGGACTAGAGTTTTCAATATTGTTGGATAAGGTTATGATGGAGCGTCTGTAATGAGTGGGCAGCACTCTGTGGTGGGAGCCAAAATAAAAACTGAAGCAAAACATGCAGTCCATGGTCATTGCAATGGTGATTGCCTCATTTTGGAACTTGTTTATTCCTGTCAAGGCACTTCCACAAACTGATTGCTTCTCTTTTCCTTTTTGCAAAAGATTTTTTTTAATCTTAAAAGGAATGAAGAGGCTGCAAGGCATCTGTTTGCCATGCACTTTAAAAATCTGACATTTAAGGACGAGTGGCAAAAAGAGAGGAATTATTGAAAGAAAGCCGTAAAGAGTTTCACTTGGACTTTGCCACAAGTCATGCAGTAAGCGCTTTAAATGCGTAGCAGAAAGTGCTCAGATCAAATAAATAAATAAAATAAAATGTTTTGCTGTACACAAAAAACACTACAGTGCATCTGGAAAGAATTGCTTCACTTTTACCTTTTGTTATGTTGCAGTATTTTTTCAAATTGTATTAAAAAAAATCTCTTTTCTCAAAATTTGACACACAAATACCATATTGTGACAATATGGAATAAAGTTTTTGAGCTTTTTGCATATCTATTTAAGAAAAAAATAAAACAAGGAATCTGATTTATATAAGTATTCACAGCCTTTGCTTTGTTGATCCTCGTTTGAGAGCACTTAACAGCCTCAGCTTAGCTCACCTATCTTTGGGCAGCTTCTTCTCCAGCTCCATCAGGTTGGATGGGAGACGTCTGTGCAGCTATTTTCAGGTCTATCCAGAGACGTTCTGGACTTCAAGCCTGGACTCCGGTTTGGCCTCTCCAGGGCGTTCACAGGTTCCTTAAGCTACTGCAAAAAAAATCCCCTTAGCAGGATGCTGGAACCATACTTAACTGTAGAGATGGTAACTGGCCTGGGAATAAGCTATGCCTGGTTTCCCCTAAATATTGTGCCTGGTGTTCTCGCCAAAGAATTAAATGTTTGTCTCAGACCAGAAAATTGTGTTTCTCAGAGTCCTTCAGATTCCCTTTAATCTTCAAAGCAACAGAAATTTTTCTGTATCCTTCCCCAGATTCGCGCCTAAAGACAATCTTGTCTCGGATGTCTAAAAAAAATTCCTTTGCTTTCATGCTTGGTGTTTGTGCTCTGACATGCATTGTTAACCGTGGGACCTTAGACAGGTATGCCTTTCCAAATAAACTATAAATCAGCTGAGTTTACTACATGGGTACTCAATTTATAAGGTAGAAACATCTCAGTGGCTTTGGAAGTGGCTTTGTTTGACTAGCTGAACCTGGAAAATGTTTGACAAGCCACATGGATATGATGACTGAGGCATCAATAATGACCGCGCCATTTTGTGCTGAAACTGAAAAGTAGGTTATGTCAGATGTATCTATATTTGTGTGCATGTGTGTCAACACGGACTTTACAAAAGGGCTACGTCCGACCTCGTGACGGGTCCTATGTCACATGTTGGTTTTCTGTTTTTGGTAATTTAGCAAAAATCTCAATTTTTTTTATCTCAATAAATACATTTTAAAAAATTATATATATATATATATTTTTTTTTTTTTCCAAATTGTCATAATGGGCCATTGTGTCTAGAATTTTTAGGAAAGCGATTAATACAATTTGGAGTAAGGCTGTAGTGTAACATAATGTGGAAAAGATGAAGCGCTCTGCATACTTTATAAATGAACTTTACATGTGACAAAAAGCTAATATTAAAAATGATCTTGAACTAATCACCCCTACTGTGTAGGATTAAATTATTTAATTTAAACATGGTTATGGCATTGATACTGCACGTTTTAATTAATTTTTACTTCAGTGCCTTGCAACAACAACCTTAACCTCTTAAGAGTTTTTTTAGTCTCTTTATATACAAAAAGTTCAATGTATTTCAACCAGATTTGTATGTGACGAACCTCCAAAAAGTGCTTTGCTAGTAAAGTGGAACGGAAATGGTGGCAGTAGTATCATCATGCGGTGTGCATGCTTCACCTCAGGTTGGATATGAAAAGCTGACCAGATGAGATAAATGCAGGGCAATCCTGGAAGGAAACCTGGTTGCAAAAGCCTTTGGATTGGGATGGAGCTTCAAACTCCAGTTGCCCACTGGCACTGAGATTACTTCCGAATCTTAAACGAAATAGCATAAATCAAAGCCTATAGACTTCCATGTTAGAATTGCAAATCTGCTGCAGGATATCAAAATTACAAATGCATTTCACACTTTTTTGATAGTCTGTGTTGGTGAATCATCACATATGATCCCAACTACCTACACTGACCTTCCAGATTCTAATACATGAAAGAGGTCTAACATTTTTTTTCAGTACATTCAGTGGCAAAGACCACAATTAATGTATGTCTTTCCTTCAGTTTGGAATAAACTCTATGAAAGCATCCTGTAATTAAACACTGACCAGTGAGATTGGCAGCTCAAGGTCCTGCTCATCATTCACTTTTCCTCATCCCCAGTCCAACCGCCTTCCCTCCTCTGCAAAGTGTGTCTGATCTCATTTGGTGCTGACCCTATTAGCCGTGCACGACGCTAATTTGTTTTGATTGATCCTAAAGGCCTGTTAGCAAAGGCAGAACAGTGATGCGGATACGGCGGCCTTGATATTCAAAATGATTAGTGAGACAATGAGACAGCAGATCAATTAGGCACATTTGGCTGAAACGCACCCCTGCTCTTATTGGATGCTATCCAATAAAGCAGGTAAAGATGCTCTGAGTTAAAGGGCGTCGTGCTAAAAGAGCATGTTTACCTGTTTTCCGTGTGCCTTTTTGTTGCAAACCGTTGGGGCTATAAATTGATTCATAGCCACACGCAAAGTAAAACCTTCACAGGGAAACACAGTTATTATAGTTTCTGATAAACTGCTGATAGTTCAGCTGGTTGCACAGTTCGAGGCAGCACAAGGTTAATTAGGAAACAAATGTTTTATTTTTTTTTTTCTCAGTCTCTTCTGCCATGACTACAGCTTCTTTAATGAAACAGTTATATTTCTTTAGAAATGTATATACCCCCTAACAGGTTTCTTCTATGTTTGCTTTTTTGTTGTGGAAATGTTTCAGATAATCAAAAAAAATAAAAAATAAAATGTTAATATCAGAAAATGATAACCCGAGTTAACAAAAGCAGCGTTCAACAACTTCCTGCAAAAGTTTGTTTGCAATTTGCAATCTTTTCAATCTGTTATTGAGGAACTCTGTTACACTCCTTGCAGAGATATACTTTAGCCATACTGGTTGATCTTAAAGCATGAATAGCCTGTTTCTCACCACAGCACATCAGTGAACATATGCATTCACTGGAAATCACATTTAAGTCAGAGAAACCACAGAGACGGCTGCAGACCACCAGCAAGGTTAATCTTCCAACAGAGAGTGAAGAGTCAATTTAAACCCTCAGTGAACTGATGAAGCTAGTTGGCATCAGTTGTTCAGGTCGCCAGTGCAAGAAGTGACCTCCAGCAAAGATCCTCTCTGAGAACAGATCTCACACTCGCACAAGAGAAAACCACTTGCATTCCTGTATCCTTATTTTTCATTCAAAGTGTATGTGGTGTTACCTGTCTTACTCAAACAGTAATGATTCAGTGTATTCATTTATAGACAACAAATTGTATTTATAATATTATCATTAACTTACTGATAACATCATTATGGATGAAAAGATTGTGGTCTCTTCCAGGCTTTTGCAACTTGATTAATTGTTTATTGTGTGTTTTGGGTTCATAAGTAGTGTTAAAATATGATCTGGCAAATATATGGACAGGAATAAAGCAAGTCAATAAATTAATTAAGAACATACTGTTAAAGTCTTCCTATGCAGAGTCGTTATTTGAGTTAAAGGTTTGGCACTGGGTTCACATTTTTCATTTAAAATCTACCCGCTTAATCCCCACATTTCCTTTCAACTATTCAGTCTCAGTTTCTTTGTAGGCCTTTCTGCACCAAGACAATGGCTACCACAGCCTTTATCAGTCTAGTCATGTTGCACAGCGACGTTCTCGCTAGGTTCATAGGTAGCCACAATATTTCCATTTTCCCAGAGGGGATTAATCATGATGTGGGCCATTATAATTTGTTCCCCCCTCCGAAATTTGTCATGTCTGTGTGTGGTGATGCTCGATGTTCTGGAACCACACGAGTATCGACTCCATCAATCAGTATTACCACGGTAACGTTGTTAGAGCTCCACTTCCCCTGCGGCCGGTCGAGGAGGGAAGGCAATTATGCAGGTTCCATGCGAGAGCGATTGAGCTGGAGACGGAGAAAGAGAGACACGGCACGTGAATGGCAATAAAAGGTGAAGACAGGGGGAGCGCGGCTTTTAGCCTCGCAGATTAATGCTTTTTGCCTTGCACCTGTTGTCTTTTTAACAACAGGCAATATCAGATTAAATGTGTATTTTTGGGCCTAAACAGCATCTTTAGATAGAAACGAGGATGAAAATGAGACGTATTTTTGGCCCTTATGCCCAACCTGACCTGGATTTAGTGATCAAAATTGACGCTGGTGTAAACAGAAGAAATGTACCACTGATTTCCAGAAACTTATGGAAAATGTTTAAGTGTTCAAGAGGGATTTTGTTGAAACAAAGAGCTTTTGTAAACGCATTTACACGCCGTTAGCTTTTTTGTATTTTGTCACAACTATAAACCTCACTGTAAACCACAGATTGTGAGTTGGATTCAGGTCTGAATTTGGACTGGGTTATTCTAGCACTTTGTTCAAGTTCTGCTGCCAATCTCTATTTGGTGTTGATTTGTCACATAAAATCCCAATAAAATAAACATTAAAACAATATGGGGGGAATTAATACATCTCCAATGTACTGTATCATCAACTCATTGTGAAACAAGACAGTAAATGTTTAACATTGAACACCATTTACCTGTCATATCTATGGTAAAATAAATATATTTAAACACTTAATTAATCTAATATTTATAGACGTTTAAAATTTGAATGGTTTTCACAATCTGAAGCTTGTACAACAGTATTATCTCCCTGGACCTTCAACATGGAAGAGAATATCCCTAAACTTCTATGTCCCCACAGCATGCTTACTCTTTTAGACAGACCCGATGCGTCATCTATTAGAGCTACTAATTAAACAACATGTCAGAAAGTCATCCCAATTAAGGTAGAGACTAAGAATCAGGCATGCCACAAGACAAAGCCAAACTTCCCCTCATTGATCCTATGCTAATGCCTGGCATTTGTTCAAAGCCAGTGCACTTTCACATCGTCTGTCTTGTCAGTCAACGAGCAGCGTAATTAAATAAGCAGGTAAGCCAAACAAACAACAACATCCATTAATGGAGTCAGTCTAACCACCACCAGTCACCTGGGACTCCGGCTCCTCAGCCACATTAACATGGTTTCAAAACCAACATGATCAGAGGCTCTCTTTACTCTCTTCTCAACCCATTAATGAAATTTGACAAGAAACGGGTCACTGTCCAATAGGTTACTTCTTTTACTACAGATAGCGATTGTGAGTTATTTTTTATATATTTTAGTCCAGTAAAACCCCTCCTCTGACTTAGAACGACAAAACAAGATCTTAAGAATTGTAATATGTGTGACGGGTGAATATATTTTTTGCCTGCCTGTTGTGGTTTTTAATACGCAGCTGAGGTACTGATGCATTCTTTGCTTTACACGGCTGCATTCCTGTCTGTAGCTGCTCCGCAAAGGGCAGAGAATACGTGGAAGAGAGAGGATTTTATCACTTTAGTAAAATACAGAACCAATGGAGGAAGATATTGAAGAACATCTTCCTACTCAAGGCACATTATTCTTTGAACAAGGCAGTAAATCAAGCAACAATGCGAACTGTAGACACTGTTTAGCATTTACTTCCTTAGTGCTTCTAAGTGTTTTTACATATTTATTAACAAACAAAAAAAAGAAAGCTAGCCAAGTGTTGCCTCCTAACAGCATCTGCACTGAAGAAGATTTATGTCTGCGATCGTATAATGCAATATATAGCAAGTCCATTGGGTGGGAAAAAAATTACTTTCAAATCAAATCACCTGGCCACTTCTCAAGACCGATCAAGCTGAAAATGGACAGATTTTTAGTATTTAATAATGATTTAAAAGCCAGACAGGATACTAAAAACCAGCCTTCGCTTGTTCGACAGCAGCCACAGAGGCACATTTCAAGTATCTCAACAAAAACAAAAATAAGCTGCAAACATTGTTAGCAAATCTGCATATGTTCAGTTTTCAGAGAAGCCTACAATCTTATCTATCCAATGGCAATCGTGGCAGTAGCCCCAGAGACCATTGCAAATCAGCAAATTACACTTTTCAACATGTCTGTGTTAGTTGGAGTTTAATTTGCTTCTCCGCGTCTCATTCTTAGCAGATTTAACATCAAAATTCAAACCTGGTTCTCACTCTGAAGACTCTCGAAATCTGGAGTTTCGCTTGCATCTTATGCAGATATTTCTTCTTTTGCTGGTCAACATTCTGCTTCTGTAGAAACAAAAGAAAAGAGTCATTTCAGTACTTTTAACATGCAACAGAGTTGTCATGTTAAGGTGAATATTGTAAGCAGAATGAGCTTGTAGATTGTTGAAGAAAGGGCCACAGGGCTCCGTTAGCCTTGGGTTTGTACCGTATGGCCCTGCAGTGTTTTAAACATCGGTTAGATCATTCCTGCTGTTTTCTAGATTTCTGTGTTCAAATGAATGTTTTCTTTTCAAGTTTTATACCCTTAATTGCTTTTTTGTTTACCGTTGTTTTGTTCTGTATTCAGTTTCTCCGTTTGCCTTCCTCCACTTCCAATTGAATTTCCTCCCAGGACTGTTCAGTTAGTTTTTCTTTTGCTGCACATGCTTTTGTTTTTTTTGTTGTTTTTTTTGTCAGCAGATATATACTGAGCCTGCTTTAATGTGTTCCCTTTCAGAGATGTTTTATTGTCGCCACTGCGTTGTTCCTGTCTCCCGTTTCTCTCTGTGTCTTGGAGTGTAGATGTCGTACTTCGACGGTGCTTTGCGTTTTTTCTTTGCCCTTGTTATAATTAAGTGTTTTCTGCACTGCCTCTTTGATTTGACTTTTTTTCCCTCAGCTTTGCACTGTCTTATAAAATTATTCATCACCCCTAAAAGCTTTGTGCATGTTATCACAGTTTTCTATGTATTTTACCGGGAATTTCCATAACAAAAGCCACTCATAATTTTTGCAAGAGAAGAAAATATGCAGTTTTCTTAAATTTTTTTAAGAAAAATCAGAGAAGTATGCCTTGCATTTATATTCATCCAGGACCACATTTTGCTCCAATAACAGCTGGAAGTCTTTTAGATGTATATTTCTACAAGCTGTGCACATCTAGTGAGAGACATTTCTGCTGATTCCTCTTACTAAAATTGCCCACGCTCTGTTATATTGGCTAGGGAGCATATGTGAATCCTACTTTGCGATCTTTGCTGCAACCTTTCCATGTTCTGTTTTTTTCTGGGCTTTGACTGGGCCATTCTAACATGACTGTGGTTTGATCTAAAGCAGTGAATCTCTGGCTGTATTTTTAGGGTTAGGTGAATCACCAACCGAGTCTTAACTCTTTTGCTCTGTTTTTAGCTCTATCCGTTTTCCTGTCATTGCTTTAAAAAAAAAATACAAACATTGTTGTACCACAATACCTCATTAATATTTCATAATCTAACCCTACTTTAGACTTCACAACTTTGTCTCTGTCTTTATTATTTCTTGACAAAATTTACCACGGTTTAGGGAATTTTCATGAAAGAAATTCGGTGTTATTTCGTCAGCGTCAGTATCTGAAAACAACTCGTATGGTTTTGTTTCCACTTATAAATACTAATAAACTGTGCGTATCTCATTTAAGGCAGTTATATTCAGAGAAGCTTTTCTTTTTTTTTCTCTTCTTCCACTCAAACAGGAGTGAAACGAGCAGATTTTGACAGATTGCCCTCATTACGGTTGTCACATGAACTTCTATTAAAAACCCAAAGACAGTCTCTTACATTATGATCCATGACACAGACATCTTTGGGAATAAATGTGCATTTCCTATTTCCCGAGTTTTACTGTTGATCACTTTTATGCTACTAATAGTACAATAAGGGGCTGCACAGTAGCGCAGTTGGTAGAGCTGTTGCCTTGCAGCAAGAAGGTTCTGGGTTTGATTCCCGGCCCCAGTCTTTCTGCATGGAGTTTGCATGTTCTCCCTGTGCATGCGTGGGTTTTTTCCAGGTACTCCGGCTTCCTCCCACAGTCCAAAAACATGACTGTTAGGTTAATTGGTCTGTCTAAATTCTCCCTAGGTGTGAATGTGTGTGTGCATGGTTGTTTGTCCTGTGTGTCTCTGTGTTGCCCTGCGACAGACTGGCAACCTCCCCAGGATGCACCCCACCTCTCGCCCGGAACGTTAGCTGGAGATAAGCACCAGCAACCCCCCCGATCCCACCAAGGGACAAGGGTGTAAAGAAATGGATGGATGAGTGGATAGTACTATAATTAGATAAGCGAGTGTAGACAGCGGACGGATTGACAGACAAATACTTTAGCGAGGCTCGGCACAGTGTACTGTAACACACACAGTGTACTGTAACTGCAGGCACCCTGACAAATTCGATCAAATAGAACAGAAAATCAAATGTCTTTTTGAGCTCAAAGAATGAAATGGCAAAAGTCTAAAGAAAAAGAAGTAATGAAAGTAACCCTTCATCATTTTTGAACAAAGCAAAAAAAAATGGACCATTCTGACAGCATCTATAGAACATCCATCACTCATAAATTAGATAACCTCCAACTTGCTTGCCAGAGGTAATCAGTCAAAGTTGTAACGTTTCTTTTCAATTGGAAACACTGCAAATCTAATTCGGCATAAGCTTCTAATCTTCCAAATTTCATTTTCTGGGAGAAATGTGTTACCGCCTGCTTGCGCTACGGAAACAATGAGCGGAGGAGACTGATTTTAATTTAACAAAGTACTTTTACATGGTGTGATAGATGCTGTTCCCAACTGCGCCAGGGGCAAGATTTACCTCTTTATATTTTCAAACATGCGCTACAGAGTCACAGAATAGTGGTGTTATCAATCAGCCTCATGCGAATATGAGCGGTGTTGGTTAATTCAGTCTGCAAACATGGGATCGTAGCTCTTTTTCCAGGGAACCATGGGCACCAGCTGCCCATCTCAATCTTAGCTCATCTTATCAGCGGCTGGCCAGTCCTGCGCTGCATGAGTGGGAGCACAAGAAGAAAGAACATCATTTCATATCCCAAAAATGTGGGTTTTTACAGGAAGCCAGGACAATTTACTGAAACAAATCATTCCAATAACGGCATTCATTTGCAGATAATTTAGTTTTCTACTCTGTAAATATTAACTTCAAAGTACTTTTTTAATTTTTAAAAAAAAATATGTCCAACACTTAACCAGCAAATAATAAGGTGGCAAGCAAATTGTAGTAATTTTTACTTATTCAAACTGTAGTTTTTTTTGTTGCTATTTTGTCTTAAACCCTCTGTTAATGCACATAACATTACAGCAGCCACTTCATTGGGTGCAGCATGCTAGTGATGGATTGGATCATCTTTCGCCTTCTGAATTGAACAGATTCAAAAAGATGTCAGAATTTTGCTGACATATTTTTTGACTGAACAGGGGAAATAATCAAGTTCGTCCCAAATGTTTTGGATTGAGTTCTGGTGATTGTGGAGGCCACTGGAGTGTATTATCATTTTCAAGAAGCCAGCTTCTCAAAATTCGCCAAGTTTCTGCCATGTGATTGGCTCAGTGGAGTTGACAAGCAAGTGAACAGGTGTGTGCACTAAAGTAGTGAGTGTATGTTTTCCCTTATTTATGAGTGAGGTTGACACATATGGAGACATTATGTGCATCTCAGGAAGATTTAAAATCACTGTCAATGTCACAAAAGTCAATGTGAAGTCTTTCCGATGTAAATTAGAATTTTACATAAGACCACTTTAGAAAAGAAGGGTTGTAATACTGAAATGTTGTGGAATGGAATCACACTGCTGACTTGATGACTGCTCAGCTGACAGTCACTGACACCCTCCATGAGAATGGAAAAACTCAAGGTCATTGCTCAAAAAAAAAAAAAAAGTTGACACTTCTTGTGCACAATTCAAGCAGATTAACGTGAAGTTGAGTGGAAGAAAAAATGCGATGGAAAAAAAGTGCACAACCAGTAGAAATAACTGCAGCCTTTAGAGGAATATGAAACGAGGCCCAGTGAAGAGTTTGGGAATTCACAAAGTAAGAGATGTGTGGAGTGTGTGTGTGTGTGTGTGCGTTTGTTTATAATACCTTGTGGGGACGATTTTCCTGACATATACTATGTTGTGGGGACCAAAGCCTGGTCTCCACAAGGGGAAACCCTGTTTTAGGATCAGGGGTCAGAGTTAGGACTAAGGTGTGAATTGAGTTTTGGTTAGGGTTAGGGTTAGGCATGTGATGGTTAGGGTTAGAAAAAGGGTAAAGGTAAGGTTTAGGCTGTAGAAATGAATGGAAGTCAATGGAAAATCTCCACAAATATAGCTGCGCAAACATGTGTGTGCGTGTCAGAAGTCACAACAGAAATGTATTCAGTATGTCTTGTCTACAGAAGCCTCACTTTATTTTTATTTTTTTACATTAATTCAGCTCCTTGGTGATATTCAGTTGAGGTCTGGGTTGGGGGAAAAGCAACTGCATCACATTTAATAGCTATAAATGTACATCAATAGGTTGCAACAGTCAACTTCATAACAGTTGATGACCCTGAAACGTCATTTTGAAACTAATAATCACAACAGACTTCTTTAGCTTATCTTGTTTTTTTTGTTGTTTTTTTTATTTATTTATTTTTTTAAAGGGTATTTACTAAAGCAACATAACCCCACCGTATCCTACGAATAAAATTAATATATTTTTTAAAAAAATCAGTCTGCAGGAGAGGTGACATATTCTGTCCATCTACCAAACTTTTTACAGTGCGGTGAAGCGAAGGGTTTGGAGTCAGCACGGAGAGCCGTGCGCCCCTCGGGGACCTCGCGTGCACTTCGAGGACGCACGCTGCAAAAAATACTCCTCACGCAGGTCATTAGACATGTAATGAGTGAGAAAACGTCCATTTTCCTTCTCTGAAAGTGAGAACCTACAATCGGGTGAGATATTGTGCCTTTTGTTTCCTGTGTGAAACAACCTCTTATTCCATTCTTTCTTTCCCAGACGACGTTGACGCGATCTTTCACATCCTTTAAAGAGACGTACTATTAATGCCTGTTGTACTTGTATCCATACGTACGCGAGAGATTTTTTTTTTCTCTTTCCTTCCTTCTTTCCTGCGCGCAACAATTGACCTGCTTAATTTGACAAGGGGGGAGAGAGAGAGAGAGAGAGAGAGAGAGAGGATTGCCTAATGGCTTTGGAGAATCAACAGTTTTTCCCCCCCTTAAACGGGATTTTTCTTTTCTTTCTCCCTTCCTTTCTTTTTCAGCGCATCTCTCGCTGAAGTCATTCTCCGTTTCGTGCACGGCAGCAACCAAGGACAGGAGAGCATCAGCAGGGAGAGAGAAAGGTGCCTCCTCTCTCCTCTCCTTCTCTCTCTCCGCTCCTCTTCTCTCGTCTCCTCGCCATTGCGCTCATTGTGTCGCTGCTGAACGAGCGAACGCTCCTGTGACAAGGAGGCTGCTGGAAGAAGAAGAAGAAGAGAAAGAAAGAGAAGAAAAAGAAGCGGAGGGACACAAACACGGACAAACCTATGCGTGGATTTCGGCTCTTTTTCCCTTCGCCAATGCAAAAGGAAATATGCAGCGAAGCTTCACCTTGCTCTACACCAGTTTACTGGGGATATGCTTGGGTTCGGGTTCAAGTTTCCCAAGTAACATCAACATAGGTGAGGATGGGGAAAAGAAAGGGACAACTTTGTGTGTCTTTTCCTGTGTTTCTAACCTGACATTGCCTCTTGTCTCTGAATTTGAACCATGAACTCCTTGGCTGTTTGCTGCTCAACAGGAGGATTGTTCCCCAACGTTTCGCACGAATATGAGGTGTTTCGGTTCGCCCTCTCTCACCACCAGGACATCCCCAAGCTGGTGTCGCATGTGGATATGGTCATAATGGGAAATAGCTTCTCCATGACATATGCCTGTAAGTAATCGATCAGCAGAAACTGGTCAAAGTCTCTCCCCCCCCATCCACCCCCCACTTTAATTGCTCTCCCTCCCCTATAGTGTTGCAGCATCTGGAAGTCCATAGAGACGGAGAGATGCTGTAGTCACTCATGTTTCCGTTATCTCAGGAACTGTTGCGTGGGACTTGTTTCCCCACTGCATGATTCCAGCCCCATTTGCGCTTAGAGGGGATTTAAAAGCTAGAGCGCGTCGGTGGAGGAATACTTCTGACATGTAAAGTCATCTTTTCTTTTCTTTTCTTTTTTTTTTTTTTTTTTTACAGCTACAAACATTTCGTATACTTATTTTAAGAAATACCTCAATTGGAAATCCGAATTTGCCAAGTTTTTAGCCGATTCGATGTAATTGTCGAACAGCAGGTCAAATATTGACAGATTATATATTTTTTTCTGTTCATAAAATGCGTTGACTCTAAATTTGCTGTCTATAAAAACACATAAACCAAAAGCAAGTAGAGCGTTTTTCTTTCAATGTTTTGAGTTTATCAAATATCAATACGTTAGAAAAAGCTTAAATAACTGCAAAGTCAGTATATATTTTAATGCATAGGCCTATATATACAAGTGCTAAATAAAACTCCACAATTGATGGCATTAGAAATTATAAATACCTTGCAAATAATTACACTTTACCCGGTTTATAGCCTCCACAGTGTAAGTAAACGGCTGTGTGCCGCCACACCAGTAGGGGGCTCCAAGAGCAGCCTAAGTTTCACCAAAGTCACGTTTATAAATGTCTGGCTAACATATCGGTATCATCCACAAGAAGGTTCTCTGACTCACACTTGTTAACTTCTGAATTTTTAAAAAGCTACAACAGATTTTTTCTTAAAACACAAATATGTAGTAGTAGATTGTGCTATCTGTAAACGTATTTTAACGTGACTTGCGAAACAATTATTATGATTAATTTTTATTTTCAAACTAGAATATGTCTAAAGTTAAATGCATACGCCACAGAAGTTCAAATATGGTGATTAGAAAGATCAGCTAATAACAAATATAGAAATATTTGATGCAGAATTGAGGATAATCTCTAATCTCCCTCTGTTGGACTTAAAGTGCTATCGCTACTAAATAACTCAGCATTTTCTTCTCTTCTTTAAAAAAATCAGTTCTTTAAAGACTCTGAAAAAGGTTGACCAGTTCAATTCTATTTTTTTTATTATTCCACATTTTGGTGAGAAAGAAAACAAAGAAACATAATGCAAATCAGGGATGTTCTACGACGTGAGTGAAGAAGGGACTCTTTACCGACTCAGCATTCACATTCATGCTCAAGATCAATATTTTAGCATTTTTGAAACTTACCTTTGATCTGAGAAGCCAGACGGATGCGAGGCCACCTTCAATGAACCCACGTGACGGCGTTTCAAATGAGCAGCAGTACGTCGTCCAATGCCTGGAAGTATAGAGACTTAGCTGCAGCCCATTTGTTCTGAAACTCTGGATTCAGTGGGGACGTTTTTCTCCTCTGGGTGATGATGTGTGTCATTATGCCAGTCTAACAATAGCTCCAAGTCTAAGCTCTGCAAGACAAAGAAAAAAAAGAAAAAAAAAACTGTTTCCGTTTTGTTAACTCCTGCCCCTTATCTGTATCCATAAAATTTGGTGCACCCCTTAAGGCTTTACAGTAATCATGAGTGCAAAAACTTGCACTTTTAAAACTATAAGAACATTTTGTTGTACCGTTGCTGTAGATATGAGAAGCCAAGGAAAGGGCTAGAATGACCAGCACTTTTTGTGGCTGCGTGAGACATAGAGAGATGCAACGTTTCCCTTCTACCTTCCTCTTGCTGCACACTGCCTTTCAGGTGGATGAATAACAGCTACTAATGTCTTCCCTCACTTGATAGAGCAAAAGTTTCTAGCTTTCCTGAAATATTTCTACAAAGTCATGGTGTGAAAATTAAACAATCCCATTAGTCTTATTTTGGCAACCTTTTTTTTCTAAATTACATTTGGAAATCTATGAGCAGCAACGTCTTTTAATCAACACACCACTGACTCGCCACTGGAGTAAACGGCCTGATTAATTAACCATCTAACATAATCTTTTAATTTTGTTGCTTATCTAAAAATAACCAGAAAAGTAATGTAGACGTTACATTCAACACACTACGCACTTGTAAAACATCGACCAGAAGGATCATACTGTGATGTTTTTTTTTGTTGTTGTTGTTTTAAATGTTTGTGCTGTATGTAATTAGCTTACTCTTCGCTGTCAGTCAGTCGCTGTCACGTACCTATTTTTTTCTGCCACATTTTTCCTCTTCCCGTCTTTGACTCAGTCACATTTTTTGCGAAGTCGCACACTCCACTTCCGGGAGATACCCTTTGACAAGTGAGTCTGCGTGTGTGTCTGCACTCGGTGTGTGATGCTGCCTCGTTGACAGACATTCCCTCGCTACTCTCGCATGCCACACTTCCAATTTGAAATCTCTCTGGGATTTACAGAGGGAGTCTTTAACCTATTTCCACTTATGTAGATGTAACTGGGGCTAATAAAGACAGAAAGCCAGCCAAAATCCAGGCATTTGAAATTTCTCACACCAATTCTTTTAAGGTTGTAAACCTTTAGCAGTTTTTCTCAGGGTCTTTTTGCTTTGAAGTGGTATGGAGAGAAAGCAGCATTGCTATCAGAGATACAGGAAGAAATCATCTGGTGTGTGAGGAATAGACCAATTTTAAGCTGGATTGGCCCTGACCATACTCAAATGGGAATATTGACACTCCGATCAGAGAACGCGTCATACCTAAGCGTTACCAAGATGCACTGCCAAGAGCATTCTAGGTGTGGAAGTTATTGAGGGGGGGGATAGTCAAAGTTAACAGTTTTCAGTATCAGTGAGATACTTGAGATGAAATCATAGGAAGCACAGAAGGGGGGAAACTACTTAAAAGGAATGTTGTTTTCTAAGACATCTTCAGACATGTTTTTTGGTTATCTTTGCTAAGAGACAGTGAGGTGGATTTTTGCAGATACAGGAAGGCTGACTAGTGTGAGAGCAAAGTTGCCCTCTTTATGCCTGTTGGGCTGGATTTTGAGATGTGGATCGGGAAACGTCAGAGAGGGAAAGGACATGCACACGGACACAGCTAGTTTAATAATACCTACTTTAGTTTTAACATTTAGTTTATTTACTTTAGATCAACATTTATTACCATCTATACTTTGTAGAATCAAACATGGAGAACCAACATTTAGTTTTAATCCAACTGTTTTGTTTGGTATTTTTTCTCTTTTTGCTCTTTCCTTTGGTTTATTGTTTTGTTTGCATTTCCTTCTAACTCATGTAAAGCACAATTAACCGCCTTGTTGCCAAAAATGCGCTATATAATTAAAATTACCTTATCTTATTTTGTTGATCACTAACAGGATGAAAAATGGAGCTTTAAACATCAAGCACTGTCTTTCTCAAAGACTGGAGCCATAACTGCATATGCTCCTAGTGACATAATTTAAGACGACCTGTAGCTGGAAAACATGTGAAGATATTTGAATTTGGTTCTTATATCCTTACATTGTAGTTCTTTGAGAACAATAGGTGATCGAAAAACAAAGGCTTACAAAGAAATTGGCCACAAAGTTTAGACGGACGCATCAGCACATAATGTGAATTATTGATAGTCACCTCTGCCTTTTTGCAGATTAGGGATTTCTACCTTTTAAAGATAGATCAAGCTTTAATGCCTGACTGCTGCACAGAAACAGAGACTAAATTCCCTACGAACCATGTTGTCTAAGGATCCACTAGTGAATGGTTGATGCCCCAATCACCACTCCATGCCAACCTTCAGCCCTTTATATGCCAGAAGTGAGGCTGAACCACGATGCAAAGGCGCCTTCCTTAATGAGTCAGTCCTGTACCCAGACTAGAGTTCAAGGGGGGAAATGCTGCTGGTGAATGATTGTGGGGATTTCATGACAGGTGGTGTCGGTGGTTGTGCTGTGGTGCGTTTGTTGTCTTTGTTGTCGAGACAGCAGACTGTGAAAGTGTAATTCAGATGGCTAAGGTGCAGGATGATAAAGTGTGGATGAAATTCTGATCTAATTGGGGATTCGAAGCTGTCCGAAAGGGGTTGTGTGAAAAAGGATCATGTCTAATACCTGTTAGATTCAGCCCAGAAGGACAGCTACAGATTCTCCATCATGTTCTCTCAATCTGGCCCCTCTCTGTCTCTTCCATGGACAGATTTGACATCTTCCCCCCACCCCTCGTTTCTTGTCAGACTCTTTCCCCCGTATCCCCAGTCCATGGTGGGTTTTGGTATAAGCTTGTCAGAGGCATTCAAAAAGCAAAGAGGGATGACAAAAATGAAAACGACACCTCGTCCTGCTGCGTGTCACTCGTTCTAAAAGGCTGCAGAGGATAGGGAGACGGTTATGGGAAAAAGGGAAAAAAAATCAACAACAACAAAAAAAAGAAACAAAATGGCTCTGGGGCTTGCTTATAATGAGTCAGACAAGGAGGGGGGGGAAACAAAAAAAATCTGTCTATTCCTGGATTTCTATTTAGCATGCCTGTGCGGAGGAGTGGATGTGTTTCTGCATCTGCGTGCCCATCTTGTGTGGGAAGCTTTTTTTTTGAGTGAGTGACAGTTTACCCCCTGTAGGCTTTTAATTCTGGGAAGCAGCCCAGAGGTCGGGGGAGCGGGGGAGACTGTGGAGTTGCACCACTGGGGTGAAAAGTGGCAGGGGGTGAATGGACCCTTGTGCAGTAGGGATGAATGGAGTTCCGGATCATCAGCTGCCACTTATGACCAGCGGCTTCCTCGGAAGCACCCTGCTTACACACACATTCACACACGCACACACACTCACGCATATATGCAAATACATGATCACTGACACCTGCCAAAAGGCTAAGAGAAGCTGAGTGGGCTGGAAATTCAACCCTTATGGTTTTCCTGTGCGTGTTTGCATTAGCATAGGGCAAGTGGGAGGTAAGATTTATGTAGAGCAGAGTTTATAGAAAGGACAACAATGAGACATAAGTATAATTTGATAAGAACAAAAATGACAGTGACCAGTTTGTCTTCCCCGGCTCCTTGTCTGTACGCGGCTTTGTTTTGGCACCGTCAGTGGAAGTGCTCGCAGGAGCCGCTGTTTGTAAATGTAGCATATTAGTCACCGCTCCCCCTCAGCTGGATCCCCCACATTACCATAATCTGCTTTTCACTTGGTTTAGAACGTGGACGTCACTGATTCACCAGCTTCGTGTCAAAGCCCCTGCAGGCTCACTCTTATATGATCTACTTTTCTCTTTGATGTCCTTCGCGCAGTGAGACTTAGGCTGAGCTTTGGTTATTTTTGGCCGATCTACTGAGAATTGCGCTTAGCAACAAGATGTACTGTAAGGTGTCAAGTTGCAGGATCTTGTTTTTTTTTGTTTTTTTTTTTTTTGCCCTGTTTTATGAAACGCATGCTTACCTTTGCAAACTCCCCACCCCAAAAAACAAAGCGGTGTTTACTTCTGCTTACGGCTTGTTGATAAACCGCATATTAGAACCAATTATTGCTCGTAGGAGAAAAAAAAAAAGGAGAGAGATTTGCAGTGTCGCAGTGATGCAGGCAGCAGTGTTTGGTTCGGGTCGGTGAGGGTCAGTTAAAGAGGACTCAGTGAAGATCTATGAGGCAGGCTTGATCAATGAACTGAGCTCTGGATGGAAGCTTTTCCAGCCAATCAATAGAGCACAGATGAGGGTGGCGACGGCGTCAGCTGTCTTTTGAGCATGTGTAAAGGACACCACCTGATGACAGGATGAGCAGTGCTAGTGCACGCAGCATTCAACCCGCTTGAACTTTTCTGTTTTTCATATTGCAGCCGCTAATTTCGATGTGTTTTTTTTGGCGACTTTTGGGGGGAGACCAATAAGTAATGCAAAAGTGTGTGAGGTGAAAGGGAGAGGATGCATTATCTTCTGTGTTTTTAACAAATAAATATTCGGAAGATACCTGTATTAAGCCAACACCTGCCAAGTAAAGAGTGCTTTAATAGGGGAAGTGGAGAGGAGGAACACTAATACATAGTGGTGGCAGCATGATGCTGAGGGGATGCTTTTCCTCAGCAGAGATGATGGAGCTTGTTGGATCCGACGCAGCTAAATACAAGAGAATCTCTGAACAAAATAACATACAAATAAGGTGAGATTTGATCAGGGGAAAGAAATTTGAGAAAAACTCACTAAACACAGGAAGTAAATGATGAACACAATCTAAAACAGTAGAAAGGTTGATTGAAAAAAAAAGAGATGAAAACTATAAACCTAAAACAACCCAAGATCCATTTAATCTTGACCTAAATCCAATTAAGGATCAGTGGGAAGATACATGTTTATAGATAATGTTCATCCAGTATCAACTTGAGCTGCTTTGCAAAGATAGATAGATAACAGTAGATAGATAGATAGATAGATAGATAGATAGATAGATAAGATAGATAGATAGATAGATAGATAGTGATGATTAAAACAGTGTATAAAACAGTGTATTTTTATGATTATTTGTGAAAATTTTTCATACCACATTTTCCTCATGTGTAATATTTTATTTTGTATGTAACTTCTTGCTCTTTCACCAGGACATAGCATTCCAGTAAAAAGTATTGAATTGTTTGTATTACGACAAAAATGACTAAATAAACATGTCGTTATTGAGTCAGTAATAAGTAGGCAAGATTAAGCGTTACTTACATCAATAAGTAAGCAAGGCAGAGCTAAAACTGGCTAATGTTAGTTATGTTATGTTATGAAAGCATACAGTAACACCAGTAATCTTAGTATTGAATGATTTGCAGACATTGTTGTAGCTCAAATTACATTCATCTCACTCTGTGTTAATGGGTGATTGAGAAATTTGTAGACTTACAGCCATATTTTTTCCCTTAAAGCATGAAACGGCTTTAAGGAAAGCAAAGCAACAGGAAGCAAATTGGGAAGACTGATGGGTTTGTTGCTCATGATGTCAAAGCGCAAACGTTCCCCCACAGCACCGTCTTCGGGGTTGAAGGTGGTTTGTACTAAACCTCTGCAACATTCTAGGTTAAGAGGACATTGTGTCTGCTACAGCATGTCTTTAAACCAATTATTGTTGTTTCAGTCCTTGGCAATAAAAGTGGGGAATATTGAGGAATTAATGTGCAAGAAGACGTCTCCTCCACAGCAAATGTTGCAGCATTAATCCTTTACCAGCTTAGCAGCATAAGCCCTAGTGTGTTACAGAAAACCTTGTCAAAATGTTCCATCGTTTTAATTAAAATTGAAAAGAAAGAACCACAATTTATAGGTACATATCTCGGGTTTATGGTGTGTACTTAGTTTTTCATTAACTGTTTTTTTTTAGGGGGGGGGGTCATATTTGCTTGATAGATAATTTCCTGGTGGAATTTGTGGAGCATGTTTTCACATTTTAAGTCAGATAAAAGTAGTTTTAAAATTTGGTAAAGATCGATTGTTTTTCATTTTAAAACTCTAGCGTTGGTAGACGGTGAGCTTTCTCTTTAGTACAACTACAGGAGATCATTTCAATGCCTGGTCCAAACAGAAACAGACCCCGTACTGTATGACAGATCCAGAAAACAAGCAATAATTGTCCTTTATTTTGAATTGGGTCCTAACCAAATAAGAAAATGGTCCTAGTAGTTTTGAAGTGAGCTTCTGTGAGGTAATTAGTAACACTTCTCTAACCTGCAGCGTAGAAACGTTGTTTTGCACTGTTGGCTTTCTTAAGAGCAGTAAAACAAAGCCCCCTGTTTTAGTTAAGTTGAGCAATTATAAACAAGCTGTGCAGCCAGAGAAAGGATTGGACCAACATCAAGAGGAAGATTGGAAAAATACAGAGGTATAAATGTCGATGTTTGACCACATCAACACCAGCACCTTCAGGACTTGGCAACTGCCAATAGTAGCAGCGATACCGGCGTTAATGACCGTAGTACCACTTGGTCAGCAAACTGACATGAGCTTTAGCTCAAAGAGAGTATATTCAGGAGGAAGACGAGCCACACCACAGCCAAAAACGCAGATGAACTGAAAGCCTCTATTAAACAATCCTTGACTTGTTTCACTTTTCAACAGAGATCCACGCTGCGGCCATAAACTGATGCGTTACTTAGTGACACTTTTGAATAGGCTGACATTTCTTTATTAATAAAAAACATTGCATTCGTCTAATGTAATATTCAAATTTACCAAAAATTAGTTTAGTTTTCATTTTTTTTAGTGAGCCATCACACTGATTTAACTTGACAGAAAAAGGTTTTTGTGCATCAACGAGTCTATCTGAGTTTCCCTTTTTTTTTTCTTACTTAATTGCTGGGCCGAATTAACTTTCTGTTATGTACTTGTTTCCATTTTTATTTTTGTTGAAATGCCTGAAATTCTTAATCCTGAGCCAAAAAGTATCAGATTGTAGAGCCATTTCAAAAGGTGAGTGAAGTTCACAAGCTTACATTATCATATTACGCCACCAGTGGTAGAGCTTAAGAAATGATGTTTGAACTCTGTGTGACAGATAAGCTACAGAATAAACTAAAATAAAAATCATATTCTGGAGAAAGAGCCATCCTGTGACATGTGTGGGTGTACACAGGGTTTCCTCATCAGCAGGCTTCTCTCCTTAACAGAGATCTTTTTGCACGCTATACTGCGACTCCTTTTTGTGAACTTCGCGGGTTCATGCTGGCGCGCGCAACACAATAGCTAGCAAGAGACAGAGCTCGAGCAGATGCATTTAATGTATTATTCAGCGCGGCACATCCAAAGCTATGACTCCGTGGACTTATAAGCATAAATATGTAATAAAAACCCGGCTAGAAAAAAGAGAATCGAACTGACTCTGTTAAACACCGCAACATTTCAGTGATAATGCACAGCTTTCTGTCGGGTATGAGAGGAACATTCATTCTCCTGAGTTTATTTTTGTTGTTTTGTTGTTTTTCTTTTTTTACTATTATTATTTATTTTTAGCGGCTTCTGTCTATGCAGCCATTTTCACTTTGTTCCACCACCATGGGGAAAACAACATCCCCAAAAGGAAGACTCTCAGTTAAGGGTGGAAAGCGTTAAGCGATGAGGCTGGGGAGCGTTGGAGGCTAAGCTACCATGTCTGGTCCCATGGCTGGTGTCACTGTGTCTCTGCCGTGTTGCATTTTGCTGCATTGCCAACAAGTTGAAGTCGAGGCGACCGGTTTCAACAGAGCACACATGTTGAAAGGAGTTTCTGTGTGTAAGAAACAGCTGACAAATAGGAGATCACCACTCCCTCCTGGCTGTTTGGGACACAACTGTTATTTGTTAAGGAGATAACAAAGAAAACCTAGACGGAAAGAGAAAGTGGGAAAAGAACGTGACAGAAAAAAAAAGAGGAAGTTCTCTTGGGCTAGACTCTGGCAGGTGTTGGTTTGATGAATGAGAAAGCTTGGATTTTTTTCTTTTCTTTTTTTTTTCTCCTCCCAGACGGAGCCAGGAAAAGGGAATGGCCCTCAGCAATCAATGTAGATCAGCCAAAACGGCTCCCCGTGCTGCACAGTGATAGAGTGTGGAGCGGCAGAGAAATGGAGATTGTTTTTTGTGTCTTCTGTGTGTGTGTGTGTGTGTGTGTGTGTGTGTGTGTGTGTGTGTGTGTGTGTGTTACTTTGAAAAATAATGGCAGAGGAGATGCGCACATGGGCCAGGTGGGGAAAGGAGAGAGATTTTTTTTTCTTCTTTCCATTTTTCTAAGAAGCACTCCCATAAAAGCAACCCCAGAGGCCAACCATCGCTTGAAGCTTCGGGGAATCTGTTGTCTTAATCACACATCTCGTTTTGCTTACACAAAAATACACATACACACACACACACACATACGCTACTGATGCTTGTGTCCACGCCCGTTTGCGTTTGTTCTCCTTGTTGTCTTTCTGGCGCCCCCCCAACCCCCTCCTCCTCTCCCCTGCGACTCCTCTGTATTCATACGAGTGCTTAAAACAAATCTGTTGTCTCTGGAGGTAACAGCAGCCGGGACGTGGAGGTCTAAGCCGAGACACGCGGGGCCGGCAATTAGAACAACAACGCGCTCGAAGACGAGGACCGGGACTGTTGCTGCGGGCCAGGTGGGGGGTGGATGGTGGGGGAGTTTGCTGACGATGGCAGCTGTCATGTTTTCTTGCCGCAAAGACAGAAGCAGAGTCTCTCTTTTGTCACCCGGTGCATCTTGGGAGTTTCTGTGTACTTTAATGAGCAAGCAAAGCCTACGAGCATATAAAACAGTGTGACATTGTGCAACTACTCTGATGGTGACAGCATGAAGCTGTTGTTGTCATCGGCACGCTCGCGCAGACGCTCGTGGTACTAAATGACTGGCTTACTTTGATACCAGACCCTCGACACTTACTTAAAGCTCGGAAGGAAAACAAAACCATTTTAGCACACAACAGAGATGGCTGTAACCGGTGCTTTTGCGTGTTGCCGTGTGAAGCCAATCCGCTTTCGCTGAGCGATGACTTGGACTTAATCTCAGAAGTGACCAAAAAGAAAGATGCCATCCAGTGAACTGCAGGTGTGAGAAAGAAAATGGCTGCAATGACTTGGAGCTGACCAGAATGTGTTAGGGTGGGGAGTCTGCCACACTTACAATACCTATCATTTCCACTATTTGATCTCAGATCAGCATAAGTCGAGGGTGACATGGATTGAAGGTTATATGAATATATGGAAATGGAGCATACCCTGTAAAAAAGATGTATCCTTGTCAGGGTGGACCCTCCCTCCTGCCTACTGATAGACCCCTCAACCTCCCCACCCTTGACGTTGAAAGATTAAGCAGAGGTGGTTGAATAGATGGAATAACTACAAGGGGGTCTGTGGACTAGCAGGGGTGGAAAACTGTGTGCCCTTGATAGTATTCAACATTGCTATTGTAGAGGTTATTTCACTGGAAACTTGTGAGAAACCTGAATTTACCACCCGAGTGATGCTTGCATGTGTGTAAGCGTGTGCTGACTCTGATGGGAGAGAGGTCAGGTTGTCTGACTGGTTTGTTCTGCCTTTTGCTTTGCTTTTGGCTGGGTTCAAATATTTTGATTACCTTCTAGAGCCAGATATAACACTTGCACATCAAATAGCCACTTGATGCCCACATCCACTATAGGTTTACATAACTGAGATGCTGATGCTTATGGATTTGCACTGACCCTGTAATGATGTAAAAGAGAACAGAATCAGGAAAACGGTATTGTTCACAACTCAGCTCACAGTAATGTTCAGCATTGAAATTACTATTTGAAACGGCCCTGCTACATAGATTTACCCAAATTTGATTGCACCCAAGGAAGACAAGCTAGTCAGGTTTTGCTGAATTGTCTTAGAAATGAACCAGTTTGGAAAACAGGCGCTGTTTTTTTAATAGTCCTGGTGTCATTGCACAACTTTTCTTGACCAAATTGCACATTCACAGCTCAGTCAAGCCTTCTAGCCAAACGTGGTTTTCTGTGTAGGTAGTTGAGTTTAGGGTTATGACAAACTATTTGAACTAATTACACAAAACCGCATCGATCTTGACCGTTGTAATCCAGGACTGGAATCTACTGTGTTTCTTTTATTCACTGTGCATGTGGCACATTAACTTTAACAACAGTATCTTAAGCACTTGTGACACCATTTTGCCTTGTTTTTACTACGAGGTTCGGCTCAGCTTGACTCAATTTGCTCATTTTTGCCATTGTCGTGTTGGGTATTTCACAGGAGCTGCCCACAACTGAGGTTCCAAGCTAGCAGAGTTGATAATGAAAGGTG
This sequence comes from Poecilia picta, assembly GCA_033032245.1. Lineage (NCBI taxonomy): Eukaryota > Metazoa > Chordata > Actinopteri > Cyprinodontiformes > Poeciliidae > Poecilia > Poecilia picta. Next base: position 23,826,436 of record CM065362.1, read on the forward strand.
GTGTTAAAGTGCTTCGAACCACTGCAGCGAAGAAAGTTATCACTGGAATTGTCATGTGAAATGTCTCTGCACCAGGCGACACACGAAACAAACCAAGCGGCTTTGTTTTTTTTGTTTTTTTTTTGTTTTTTGTTTAATCAAAGAAGAAGCTTGTTTCAAATCTTTTTGCACAAACATGCTTCCTGGAGACAAACTGTAACCTCACTGCTGTTCGGTGTGACAGCGCATATTCAGTCACAGCACACAGCAGTTCACAAAACCATTAAGGAGCAAAACAGCGCAGATTTCTTGGGTGTACTGTAGACTGTGTGAGAGACAAAACAAAATCATTTAAGATTAGATTTTTTTTGCATTTCTCTTAATATTTCTTCGTTTTGATTCATGGGCATTTAATAGGAAAAGATCTAAAATGAGCGCGCAGAAAACGCCAAGCAGCACCTTGACGCGACTCGACCGTGGCGGCAAGTTAGCAATGCGCTAAGAGTTGGCAATATTTGAGTCACTGTTTCATTTTTCTGAAAGGAAAAACAGGAAGTTATGTAAATGAGAACTGCCAGTCACCATCCGCAGAGGAGCGCAGACTCTAATGGAGGTCTGTGTCACATCTCTCCTCGTCATGGCATTGAGGCTGTGTTATTGTAGCACCCTTAGATATTACCTAGATGTTGCCTCGAATGTACTTGTTAATTTATTCCTTAAATATAGCTTGTGTAGAAAACGAACTCCAATGCAGGAGGAGGAATTAATTCAGTGTTTGTACTCGTCTCTCAGAAATACTGTGCCTTTGCGAAAACAATTGATATTCTTTCAACTGTTTTTTCTCCACATTTTGTCCCATAGCTGCCAGTTGTTAAATTTATGTTTATGGGATTGTTGTAATAGTGCATTACAAGAAATTCTGCCGGTTTGCAAATCTGCATTAGTCAGTGTTGTATAGTAACGAAGTAAAAATACTTCACTACTTTACTTAAGTATATTTTGGAGTACTTCATACTTTCCTCGAGTACGAAATTTTTTGATAACTTTCACTTTTACTTCACTATATTTTCGAACTTAATTTCGTACTTTTACTCCGATACATTTTCAATGTGTCGTTTAGATACTCGTTACAAAAAAACGAGAGACAGAAACGCTCGTGTTTTGACCCCACCTACTGATTGACTGCTACAAAGTCATTACTTGCCTGGGGTTGTTCATCACCACCAATAGGAAACACCCATAGACATAATATAATATAAGAGCAGACCTCTCATTGGCTGCTCCGGGGCAGGAAATACGGCGGCCATCTTGGAGCGGTAGTCCCTCCTACTTTGCTCAATTAAAACAACAGAAGATGCCTGAGCACGGAGGGATATTGTTGTTTGGATCTATGGATTATTGATGTGAGGCTCCACAGACAACATTTCACAAGTAAGATGGACATATTATTGTGTATATATTGTGAGTAGAATATTACTTTACTGTATTTATGTCCACCGGCGAGTTACCAGCTAATATTAGCTACAGTGCTTGGTGTAATACGGGTTCAGCCCCGATATGAAGGATAACTGAGATTCTGTAACTCTAAAAAAAATTATTATTCTCTAACATTGACTTAGATTATCTGACACAGGAGCCTATATTAGAAATGAAACAATGTAACATATATTAACACATAATATAAAACTTATATTATGTGTTATAACATTCATCAGCAAAGTTTACACAGGTGGTAAAGACTATTATTATGTAATTCTTTCACTAGTAAGATTCATCCCAAATCTTCAGTTTTTGTTTTGAAAGTATCATAAAGACACGATGTGAGGAAGAAGAGGGAGAATCTATAAAGAGAGACGGATTCACTGCAGCACGGATGAATCTCACATAGGATTTTGGACTCAATCTATCTATCTATCTATCTATCTATCTATCTATCTATCTATCTATCTATCTATCTATCTATCTATCTATCTATCTATATATATATATATATATGTATATATATATATATATATATATATATATATATATATATATATATATTCCATTCCTATTCTATTGTTATAGCCACTAATCATATTTAAATATGCTGAACTAGGTATTAAAAACATACTTAAATAATACAATTGTTTATAAATGTAGCTTTGATAGATGTCTGAATATTAGTTCCCAGTAACAAATAAACGTGTTATGATCGATTAAATGCGCTGATATGTCATTTTGCCTGCTGAACACATAAGGCTGAGTGGAGTGGTCTACCGCTCCTATTGTCTCATGAGTGACAATAGGCGAGAGCGGTGCATGATGGTCTATCTTTATATTATGTCTATGGATACACCTGTTTTGCTTCTCCCATTAAACACAAAGCAAGTCTCGCGATGAGCAGCAACCACATGTCCCTAATGCCACATAATGACCAGTTGTTGCACCAATAGTTTGTGAAGTAGAGTAATTAATTGTAACGGCTTTTTTTCTTCATGTTGGCCACATTTTCTATACTGACTATTTTTCTCATTTTCAGCACTGACCTTACTTGAAGGGAAACTTAAGGCTTACAAAAACTTTATATTTTCTGTCCTGGAGGGGAAACTAAGAAGCTGATTCAGTTGTAAAGCAGGTTAAGTTAACCTTGTGCTGTAGGTAAAGCACCTAGTGATGCCTGCAGGTTTATCTATTAACAGGTTTAATTTTTCTTGCACTTGGTTGTGTAGATTAGTTTAACTGTATTTGACAAGTTTACCAAAATATAAAAATTGTCATTCAAACTGCATTTGCTTTGATTTACTTTTTACTTATACTTTTCTTTACATTACTTAAGTACATAAATTTTTACAGTACTTTCCATACTTAAGTACAAGAAAATTCTGATACTTTAAGACTTTAACTCAAGTAACATTTCAGTCAGTGACTTGGACTTTTACCAAAGTCATATTTTGGAGAGGTACCTATACTTTTACTTGACTATGAGATTTCAGTACTTTATACAACACTGGTCGGGAGAGCATCTGTGGGAGCAAAGGTTCCAAGCAATTTGAATTTCCTTGTTGTTGGGAAAAAAAGAGAGAGAGAGCTATAAAACTGGACAGGTGATGGGCAGTGTTGCCACAAATAGCATTATGCATGCAGAGAACCTTCTTCCACATGTTTTCTCTGTCTCCTATGTGACTAGCTTTAAACATGACTTCCTTTTGATGTCTTTTAACATGGAGGACATATTTGATGCCTGCTAGAAAATCCTGTTGACAGGTTCTTCCGGTTGAGCCTCGGCTCACTGCAGCTCACCATCGGCCTCTTGCCAGCTTCTGGGAGTAATACTCACCATTCCCAGTTTAGAGACAATGCCTTGGTCGGCTTAGACTTGCTCTTTATTATTTTCATTTTTGGATGATGGATCACACATTGTTTGGTCAGTTTGGAGTTGTTTTTCAGCTAGCCACGGTTTAAACTACTCCATAACTTTAACCTGGCATGTTCCTCTACTGAAAATATGATATATATTATGATATATTATTGAGTTATTTGTTCTGGATTTTAATTGGTGGTTGCAGAGTTTGATTCCTGTGCGAGCCTCATGTGTACAATGCATCCTTTTTCTTTTAATTCTGAGCTGTGCACTATCACATACAGTCGCAATAAACTGCTTTTTTTCTTCTTCTTTTTTACAGCTTTAACATGACAAAATGTGAAACTGTTTAATATTTTAACAAGACGCTGTAGCTACAAGAATTTGCTTCTTGTTTCATTTTGTTTCAACTGTTTATTGAACAAGATAACGTTTTTTGGCCACATTGCGGATTAGGAACCCTTTTCACGCTAATTCCTGTCCTTCATTCAGAGAACTTTTTGGATTAGCTGATTGCCATCGCAAATCATTTGCTGCGGCAATTTCCCCCCTATTCACAAGCTCCACTTATGTTTTCACAAGAAGAAAAGATGTCTGAAATTGCTTTCAGGGTTTTGTAGTGATCAGGAATTCTGCTCAGGTCTGCAGTGAACGCTTTAATTTCCCTGTAGCTCGGCTGGAAATTGGTGAAGACCGTTGTTAATTTAGACAGAGGCTCCGGAGGAATTAGCATGTAGGCTGTGTGTTTGGCTCCTCGGGCTCCACATATCCACCTCCGTCGGCTCCTCTGTCAGACAAATGAACGTGTGCGAGCGGGACCGTCCCCGCGCACCTGTCGACACTGATACGCAGATGGGGAGATAATTGCAAAGGGATGATTGTTAAGCAGATAATTGGAGTTTCCATACCCCCTGACAGGAGCTGGTCTGGGCTGCGCTTCTGACCCGCTGCCCAGGTAAGCATTTGTGCAGCAGGCGGCCGGGCCCCGCAGGTCGCGAAACGTCGAGGAGGAGAGACGATGACGGGGCTAGAGACTGAAACACAAGAAGGGAGAGGGAGAAAGAGAGAGATGTATGGAGCTGAGGGGAGTGTTCTCACACCCTCGATTACCCATTAAATGAGGCGACGCGGTGCCATTGTTTTATTACTTAGAGGAAATGGAAGAGATCTGGATTTCACGGTGTGGTTCCGATGTTTCCCACTGCTAGGCTGGCATCTGTTCTCTTTGTTCACAGCGTTCTCTCCATCAGCTTCTCTCACAGGCACTAATGCCTCAGTTTATCCACATTCTGTTTGCCGTCACCTACACGTGCGATGGCTCACTTTCGTTTTGTCTCATCCTTATTAACCGTCCATTATCCTCTTTTCTTCAAAATCACTTTTAAGAATTCAGAGTTCCCAAGAGTCAAAGACTGTTGCTTGGTTGCTCAGATGGTCTCAAATCCTTTCTTTCTCTATTTTCGAAATGTTCTGTTTTTATCTTACTCTCTCTTCTTCTCATACATTTCTTTTTCCCCACAAAACACCACAAACAGTGGCACAAATCCTGTTTTATTTTTCTTACACAGGCAGTATATCTTACTCAAGCTGGCTCTGCCAGGGAACAGCAACCACCCTTCGCTGGAGCGCAGCAGTCTAAGGGGCATGTGGGTACATTAGAAAGATGGGAAGGCAGTGAGGCAAAACCTAGTGCCCCCCCACACTCCCCTCCTCAAAATCTTCAAAAAGTCTCCCGACTCACTACCTGGACTCACTCGATGGAGTCTGCATGGATGAAATAATCTCTTTCCGCTACATTGACACATTATCCCTGGAGGTGCTAGTTGGCATGAATCTGTTTTTCTTCTTCTTCTGCTTCGTCTCCATTTTCTGAGAACAAATTTCGAAACCTTTTTCAGGAGATCCCAGAGAAAGCTGCTCATAAAGTGAAACCCTCCCACTCGGTCGTGTCTGCAGACTGTCGTGCGGATCCTGGTCGGAGTTGCATTTCCGTCCCCCTGGTTCCCTGTTCTCTGCACAGAAGGAGATTGATTGCGATGCATGACTCATGCTGTGTTGGCGGGGCCCACGGACTGGGCCACCCCCACCCATCACCTGGGGGATTCTTTACAAGCACACGCTGTGTGTGTGTGTGTGTGTGTGTGTGTCTGTCTGATGCGCATGGAGCATTTATACCCTCATAGTAAGACATAGCTCTGCTTTCTTCTACGTGTGTGTACGTAATGAGTGAACCAGTTATTGACTTCTTTTGCTCAGCCTTTCATTTCCATTGCTGATTAGCTCTGCAGAAGATAGATGGGGCCCGTGGGACCACAACATGCTCTCTGTTTTTTATTACACGCATTATCTGGCAGTTATTAGCCATGGGTGGCTGAGTGGAGGACAGTAGTATCGTCTTGCAGTGTCTGTTGTCACTTGTGTTTATCTCCTATCAATGTGCTCTGCGGTTGATTGAGTGACCTTTCACCCTTTGGGAGATGGTGTACATTACTACCTGATGTGACAGTAATGGCTCTGCTCCCACCACCATTTTAAAAAAGAAAATGGCCAAGGAGGATATTTACTCCACTAATCAGCCATAAAAGGAACGTAAAGGCACATTCAATTAAATTGTGTTTAGAGTTTGTGATTTTGTAATTTAAAAAAAAAGACCTAATAATAACACTCTTCACAGGTATAGTATATAAATTAATGCAGCATTTTCATTTCAGACTGAACATTGACAAAAATATCAACAATGTAATGACAACTCAAAATAAGTGATGTACATTATGTTCAGTATTTAACAGACTTCATTTTACGTCCACAATATAGGGCCATCTTCCAATATGCTGCCCTGTGATTGCATTATTATTGTATTATAAACCCTGTGAAGCACTTTTCCTCTTTTTGTTTCTAATTTTGCTGAAGATTAAAGATGCAGCATTGGGTTTTTTTATAAAAAAATATGTTATTTTACATATTTGTTAAAACTGTCACTACGTCGTTACAGTGTAACGTAAAACGGCTAATATGTGCAAAAATCCTCGCTTTGCACCAGCTTACTGTGATCTGCACAACATCGTCAGAAAAAAACAATCAAAGCCAAAAGGAGGACCTTGGCACTGTCGATCATTCTCGTGTACACGCTGCTTACACTCTCCTCCTTTCTCTCTGTTACGCTACATCTGGTTCACCACGAAGGAGCCTGCCATGAATGCTCAGGCTAGTTAGTGTGGCCACCGATGATGGTGGATAAACAGTTTTACGTTAAGTTGTTTCTCTGCCATTGGCATGTTTAGCAGCGCTTACACAAGACTGATTGACGGCACTAAGACTCTCCTCCTGGCTCGGATTGGTCGCTTTGACTTGGTTATTTCAGACACTAATAGTAGCACAAGGGAGAAAGTGGAGGATCACAATCTTTTTGCAAATTATCTCTCATACTTGTCATGGTGGCACTTTAACAATATATATAATATATATATATATATATATATATATATTTTTTTTTTGTAAAATTTACATCAACTTTAACTGTGACATAATAGACATATTGGTTTGGGTTGGATAAATCTCAATTTCCGATGTCTTTAACGAATAAATGTTGCTTTCCATTAAACAAAGCCTATAAAGAACAACACCACCAAGCAAAACTAAAAAACTGAGGGATTTATTAGCATGGGCTCCTTTACATTGGCAGAATCAACATAGACTATTGTAATGGCTGCATTCATACTAAACGCCATATTGTGATTTTTAGAGCAACATATGCTGACTTCAGCCCTGCAACCGACGATGCGACCTGTTCATGGTGAATCCCGCTACTTGCTTGTTGGCTACTGGGATAGACTCCAGCCCCCTGTGATGCTGAGCAGGATGAAGCTATTACAGAAAATGGATGAATGGATATGTTGCCTTTAAGATAACATATTATCTTAGGATGTCTGAGTACTGCGTAAATGATAAATAGAAAGCAAGAACAAAAACTGTTAGCACGAATGCATTCCTTTGATTTCCTCCAGTAGTTTTTTCAGAAATCTGTAGATTAAAAGCGCATTTGGCTTCACACTTTGCAGCTGCTGAGGGATCTGGCATTGTTGGTTAATAATTGACATTTTAAGCATGACTGGAGCTGCAAAATCGAGGCATAATGTACAGTCATATTCAATAAATTAGTACATGTATACCCAGGAGTCTCATTTATCAGATTAAGATAAGAAAGACAACAACCTTTAAGCAGGTATTAAAGACGCTTCAATTAAGCCCAGTTATGTTTTTAAAATGGTTCTTTTATTAGTCGGATGTCATATTCTAATATTTAATGTCATGTTTTCATTAATTGTAAGTGGAAAATCATCATAATGAACAGAAGTAGGTTTTCTGTTTTTGTGTAATTAATCTATGTAATGTGTTCCTGTAAGTCATACGCTCCTGGAGTAATTGAACTTTTCAATGATATTCTAATTTATTGAAAGGATTTTTACATGTTCAGTCTGACTCGACCTAAATAGCATCAGGCAGTTGTGACTAGAACTGGGCTAAGTTTGGGCAGCCAATGTTTTCTGTACTTGTCCAGTCATCCCCTGGAGAAGCATCTGTAGTTTCTCAACACAGGCAAAGAAGGATATCTTTTTTTATTTTATAATAAAAACATTAAGAAAAAAAAGATTTAATACAATAGATAGGTGGGATAAATTAGTGTCACTTTACCAGACCTTGGTTGGAGACTTCAGCCCCATAAAAAGGCCTTTTTCAGGATGATTGACCTTTGAAGCACAAATCAGTAAGCTCCCTGAGGACGAACATCCTGCTGCAGTGAAATCCCATCGGTACCACAGGGAACATAAACCAAGAGAAAGACTTTTCCTCTCTAGTTTGCCTACAGGGTTTTTTTCCCTCCTTTGTGCTGTTCTCTGTAGCTCACTGGATCAAGTTTTATGTAGTATAGAGCCGTCCAAGAAGGTTGATGTTCTGCCTGAGCTGCTTTCTCTCTCTCCGTTTGCCCGTATATTTCTGATCATTATTCTTTTGAAAGACAAAATTGCCAACGGCGTTGTACTTCTCCGGCAGAGCCCACCGTGTGTTTATGCGAAATATGCTAGTATTTCAAAGAGTCCATAACGTGGAGGAGTTTGACGAGATTTTCTACATCTGCTTTTCTCCGTATTCATCCCACATTTCACTTCACCTACAGTACTTTTTTATAGATTAAAAAAACCTGAGTATTTGATCAAGTAGACAGTTAAATTGTATACAGATAATTGAATTATTTTATAATTCCTGATACTCAACCAACCAGTTATCACTGAGATAGTTAGATTCGATTTGATTCCTGCTTTCTATTTCATCATCCTCCTAGTTGGAATTCAAAGTTTTTCAAATTTCATAGTTACTCCTTTGATTGTCGAGTCGGTCACATTTTGGCAACATGCTATATGTCTTGTAGCCGTTGTCTTATATGTAAAGATGGACACATGTATGCTTTGGTTAAATAGTCATTCTTCATGACTCAAAAACCAACAACTTTGAAGTAGTAGATTCAAAATTTTAAACTCCTACTCTCTGACTGACTTTAAAAAAAGTATAAGTTAAAAAAAGATGCTTTAGCTCCATTTATGTCTGTCAGATAACTTCTTGTTGGTACGTTCTTTCACAAAAGTGTCCATATTTACTCTATTAAACATAAAAAAATAACATGTTGCATATGTCTGTTGTATTTATTTATTTTTTTAGATTTTAAGCAAGCTGAGTTTCTGAAATGAAAACACATGACGTGTGATGCCTGATGCACAGGTTACCAAGCAGCTCCAGCAGAGCAGCTGGAAGGCAGGTGCATTTTTCAAGGACACCTTGAAACAGGCTTCCTCATCTGTTTTCAGGATATTTGGTAAATATTAAAGTGTGTTAAAATAAATACGAAATAGCTATTACAGAAGGGATCCTTGGATAAAAACTTTTTAAAAACATATATATTTTTTTAACTCTCAGGCACCTTTCGGACATATTTTCTATTCATCTGTCGTGAATTAAAATGCTGTTTGATGTAATGTTTGTTTACTTGTCACGTCACACTTAAATTCTGCGGTTAAATATTTATAAGTAAATACGGAGGGATTCGGCATTGCTCAACAGCTTCCATTTGCGAGCTATCCCATCATCCAGAAATGTGGATGCAGGAGAAACTGTCACAAACATGCCCTCTTTGTGCAGCCGGCACAGACACGTCTGTCATTTGATATTTGGCTCATGCTAAGCAGAGGAACAGCTGCCGGGCACAGGAAGCAGAAGAGGGAAGACTTGAGTTGCATGAGTTGTTTCTGACAGCTCCTCCTGTTGTGCGAGTATCACTCCCTTTGGGATTTTAGTTTGTTTTTTATATATATATATATTTATGTCCTGCAGCCCAAAACACTTTGTCCACCACAAATGTAAATTAACTTGTTTGTTCACAGAGAAAAAGTTTAGAATGTGAAAGCACAGATCCCAGAGAGCTGTCCTCCTGACTCTCAATGTAGGTGTTTGTAAAAGAAAACTGAGTTCTTCTTTTGATTCGTTGACTGCAGGGAAATTGGGGAGTCTAGCTTGATTTTGCTCATTTGATCTTTTTCGTGGTGTTATGTTAATGAAGGCAGACAGAATGTGGATTTTTGTGGAAGTGGAAACTTTCTTGACCAGTCTGGAGTTTTCACACGCTTAGGAATGCCAGAGTCGCTTTGTTGTAAAAGTAGACCCTTATAATACTTTACAAAAGCATTTAAACCTTTTCACATTTGGTCATGTACCAATCACAAACTTCAATATATAACATGGCCAATATGAAGGGTTTTCAACACCGTTTTAAGAGGTAAAGATCTGACAGTCATATTGAGTTTGCATGTAGAATCATCCAATTACATCTGAAAGTCTTTTGGTGCTTGTCTCTACCAGATGAATCCAGGGATTCAGCCTTGATTCCAACTTGATCTGTTGGCAACAATGTCTTGGCAAGCGGTCACAACTTTTTCCCTGAATTTGGTAAAGATGGAGCTGAGAAAATTGTACGACTAAGCAGTGACTTATCGGATGAAAGGGCCGTTCGTAAGACTTTACTCTCCGCTTCTCTGTCTGATTGTTCATTAGTGTCGCTTCCTCTTGCCCGAATGAGTAAAAGAGCCTGAGCTTTTCTTCTCAACAGACTAGCTTAACGCTGCATAATAAACAGCTAAAGCCAGGGGACATTTGTAAAAAGGAGTATAAAAAGCTTTTAAATTTGAGCCACCATAACTTTGCCTCTGGTTTATATCTTCCCACCATAATAGCTGTGATGGATGCTTAATTGGTGTTATCGCTTACTTGTTTGGAATGTAAATGCAAATTGAACTGGAGATCTTCCATTATTGCCCTAAAAATATCTGTGGGGTTTTTCAAAGCTGAGAGAGGGTTTCTTCTTCTGTCTTTTTTTTTGTCACTGCAAATTTGCTAAATCCTTCAGGGAGGGGAAGGCTAATTATGACAAAATGTCCAAACAGTCGCAATTCCCAGCCCATCTCCCAAAAGCTCCAGAGCCACTGTAATCCCTGCCAGAGGAACCGAGCGTTGCCCGGGCAGCCTCAGTCCTGCCGCCGTGGCAGCTGTAACCGTGGTGAGGTGATCAGAGATGCCAGGGCGGACAGGTGTTGCTGGGGTCTTCGAGATCACTTGAGTTGTTTTAGACCCGACTCAAATGTCACCACACATGTGGAGTAGCGACTAACAAGCCGCTCACACACACAAACACTCACACTCGCTATGTTGCTGATCTATCCTGCTAGGTTAGCTTTGGCTGTCGGGTCTCACTGATGGTCTGTGTCTTTCTTATGGTGTGGCAGACAAACACATGTTTGGCCTGCCAGCTCAGAGAAAGGGGGCCTTTGCCACATGGCTACATTTTTATTTATTTTTTGTATTTTATATTTTGCAGGTATGAGAAATGACTTATGCTCAGTGAAACATGTTAACCTGCTCCCGGGCAGAGTAATGGGACACTGCACAAAAAGTCAAACAAGCTCTCATTACCTTTCATCCAGGCAGAACGCGGAGGACACCTCTGAAATCGGCCCTGGAAAATTGTAACGCACGCTTGTGGAAGGCAGCGGATCAAAAAGCATCCATTTACGAGTGAGAGCATGTGCAGACCATGAAGGGAAGATAGTTCTGTTACTGAGTCAGTGTGGCGAGGCGCAAAATGTCTATTTCAGGGCTGCTTTAAGTAGGGTGACTCACCAGGCTTTTGGAGCTCTTCGGGCTGCATGTGTGTGTGTGAACGTGTGTTTGTGTGTGTGTGGGCATGTATTTTTATGTGATAGCGCTGATTATTATTTTTTTCTCTCCCTCTCTCCCTGTATCTCCGTCACACACACGTGCCTGCCTGGAGGGGGCAGGTCTGTGACAGGTTAGGCGTTTTGGGTCTCGGCCATCCTTTCTCTCTCTCTCTCTCTCTCTCTCTCTCTGTCTTTCTCTGTCGCCGCTTCAGCTCCGAACAGCAGGCTGGCCTTTGCGCTGGTCCAGGCAGGAATTTCAATCTGTTTGGTAAATACTGAGATAAGTGAGGCTCACCCATCACCTCAGCAGAAAATAGTCAGGGCCAAACCACACGAGCGCAAAGAGATTACGTTCCGCCGAGAGGATATACCTTACAAGAAAAGAAAGCTATTAACATCAATTTGGCATTTTAAGATGTACCGGTGTGCGGAGAACACGCCACGTGGCACACAGAGAGTGATTTGGAGAAAGAAAGAAAGAAAGAAAGGAGAAAAATGTGAGACGGAGGGAGAAAAGCGAACAAGAGATGAAAACCACCTCCTGCAGCTAGGAAAATGTCAATGAAACCCTGGGGATGCATTGATTAACCTCTCTGCTCCTCACCTCCTCCACTGAAGCCAAGCGCCACACTAGTGGTGCATAAACATGATTTTAATTGGAAGACTTCAAAATGCCCGAGAGAAAGATGACAATCTCTTCTTGTCTCTCTTTTGTTCCTGTTTTTGTCCACCAATTCTATTTTTTTAGTATTCCTGATTGGATTTGACTCTTCAGCTCAGTTTAATTCAATTAGGCCTCTGTGTTATGGATTTCCCCACACACGTATTGTTTTGATCTGTAGATTATTTTTAATAAATGCGGGGAAGAAAATCTGCTCATGTCTGCAATTTGATTGGCTAATTGTTAGTTTTTGGTATTTTATCTGAACTCTGTAACATTTAATCAGAAATGCAGTTTAGACCTGTAGTTAAATCATCACAGCCTGGGAGTTTAATCACAGGGTCATCAACATTTTACCAAAGAAAGTTTTCTCGCTATACTTTGTCATATTATGAACCGCTTAGAGTCCTTTGGCTGTTTTGAGGAAAAAAGAAACATTTCCACAAATATATTGCATATTTTATCTTAATTTTATTTCATTTAAAAGATAACTTAAATTAAAAGTGTAGAGGTAAAACATTACTTATCCCCGGTTGGTTGTGGATTCGGAGAAATGTTTTTGGAGGAAGGAAACATTCATTTTTCATTCTAGAATAATACATTTAGATTTTATTTTAGGTTTTACAACATGCATAAATGCAAATTAGCAAATTGTTTCTTTATTGATATATTCAGTTAAAATATAAAAACTACACTTATAAAAAAGACGTGCATCGTTTAAAAAAATACACTTCTAGACTCTTTCAGTATAAAAAACAAATGTGACGTTAAAGCAGGGCGACAAATCTGAGCAAGGTCATAAAATTTGCAACTTCCGCCAGGATGTTTGATCTGAATGATAAGTGAAAAATGTTCTTTTTGTGTCGGTGCTTGTTAATGCTGATGGAATTTATTTAATGTTTCATGAACAAAACCCTTAATAATAAAAAGGATTTTAAAATAACAGGATTTCAGAAATGAATAGTCTAGGTTTCTTTGTGTCACTCGGCTTTCTATTTGTCTGTATTGTCAAAAAATAAATAAATAATCCTTGGTTTTCTGATCTTTATAATCTTCTATTTACATCGAAACACTTAGAAATCAGATGGAAAATGTCTCTTGCTGGCACTTTCTGGGTAAACAGAAAGAGAAGAAAGTTCCTGCAATTATAATATTCCAGCAGTTTCCACTTTAAATCAGGTTGTCGGAGAATAACCACTATGAAATCACACAACAGTGAAGCTAAATGTGTACATGCAGCCATTCCGATTGATTATTTGCAGTCAGTCTTTTTTTTTCTTTTATTTAAGGTGCATAAAAAAAATTTTGAGAAAATATTTCTATGAACTGTAGGAGCCACACTTGTTCGCACAGCCTGCGGAATAGCTTGTTGTCCAGCCAAGAGTCCCTTATTTACTACTGATCTTGCCGTTTTCCTAAGCCCAGATTTTCTCACTTTCTGTTTTGTCCTTCCCAGTTTGCTCCCAGTTCTCCAAAGGTGTGTACGCCATCATTGGCCTCTACGACAGGAAGACTGTAAACATGCTCATGTCGTTCTGCGGCGCGCTGCATGTCTGCTTCGTCACGCCGTCCTTCCCCATCGAGACCGCTAACCAGTTTGTCATCCAGTTGAGGCCTGAACTCCAGGACGCTCTGGTGGGAGTCATCGAGCACTACGGGTGGAACAAGTTCGTCTACATGTACAGCTCCGACTCAGGTAGGTCTGTTTTTCACACTGCCTTGATAAGATTTGGTCATTTCCAGAGAAGGTGATTGGGTAGCTAGTTTGAGCATTGTGTGTGTGTGTGTGTGTGTGTGTGTGTGTGTGTGTGTGTGTGTGTGTGTGTGTGTGTGTGTGTGTGTGTGTGTGTGTGTGTGTGTGTGTGTGTGTGTGTGTGTGTGTGTGTACATGTGTATGCTACCAAGTGGGGACAATTTTCCTAACACACCCTACCATGTGGGGACCAACGGTAGCCGAGTGGGGACCTAAGCCTGGTCCCCACTTGGCTAAACCCTGTTTTAGGGTCAGGGGTCAGAGTTAGGACTAAGGTGTGAATTGAGTTTTGGTTAGGGTTAGGGTTAGGTATGTGATGGTTAGGGTTAGGAAAAGGATAAAGGTAAGGTTTAGGTTAGGTTTAGGCTTTAGAAATGAATGGAAGTCAATGGAAAGTCCCCACTTAGATAGCAGCGTAAGACTGTGTGTGTGTGTGTGTGTGTGTTGTTCTCTACAATATTTGAGAAGACTGTGTCTCACATCACCATGGCGACAGAAGTCGTCTTCTCACAGACAGACTTAGAAAAGAAACACCAAGAACCTGCAATGACTTGCATATAAAAGTAGGTAACAGAACAAAATATTAGTCTTTTTAGAAATCTGTCACCAGCTGTAACTTGTGCCTCCATGCTTCCTCTTACAGTAAAAAATGGCATTAACATTCAGTTTCACCATTTTAATGAAACTCCTGCAAAGGCAGACAGAAATTAGCCCGAGCACCTGTCAGCCTTCTTCTGTACAGCCAAAAAGCTTTACCTTATGCCGTGCCATCTGTCCCAGGTGTTGCGGGTTTTCAGAGCATGACCGCGGTTGCTTCCTGCTGCTTTTTGCAAAAGAAAATAACACCCACTTTACATAAAAGTGCATATCCATATGTGCTTTTAGCTGATGCTGAAGTGTAGAGCGTGCAGGAATCCTGTGCTCTCGTATGTTTGACTTCTTGTTGGAGCAAAAATAAGAAAGTTATTAAAAGCCAGCGATTTCACAGACGTCTACCTCCGTTTAGACTGAGAGTCTGGTTTTAACTATTCCTGATTTAAAAAAATAAAAAGTATGTCTTGGTATTTTCCACAGGCTTCTTTATACATATTCAAGAAATGTCAGATATTTTGCGTGTGTGTGTGTGTGTGTGTTGGTCCAGGGTCACCTCTGTGTATCTGAGTTGTGGGATGCAGCAGGTGAAATCCATATCAGTGGTCCTCAGTTGCCTGGATACTATGCTGCAGTCATCATTCCTACAGAGTTATTTTAAGCCCAGAAGAAAAACCCAATTTACTTCAATTTGTCTTGTTTGTTTATGCATTTTACTCATGGTTCCATATGTTAACTCTAAATATTTATGCATGATTTGTATCTTTAAAAAAATAGATAGGTGTAATATGTTGTGGAAATATTCTTTTTTATTATTTTCAAAATTGTGGTTGCATGAACCTTTAAAGATTTGATTGTATTGGGTACAAACTTTACAGTTTAGATGTATTGTTTTATATGAGAAAAGAAATGATTCTAAGAATTGTAGACATCTGAGTAAGCTGTTTATTTTAGCTGTCATGCTAATAGTCTTAACAGATTAACGTTTGTTTTGTTTTTGTTTTGTTTTTCTTTTTAACTAAAAAAGACTGAATATGGAGGCCCCTCTGGTAGCCAAGCATCAAATACATGAGATTTTTTTTTACGTAAAAAAAAGATTCAAACAGATGTCAATGTCAAATTTACTTATATAGCACTTTAAAAGCAATTTTAAAACTGCAACAAAGTGCTGCACAAAAACAATAATAAAATAAGTTGATGGAAAGAAAAAGAGAAATAAAATATGAGCAATAATAAGGAAAAAAAAGTCTGTTTCTTGTAATAACAGCAATAAATGGAGGAGGGTTTGAACTTAGCTCCACATGAGTCAAACCTCAAACACTGCAGGACAGAAAGATTTAGTCGTTTCCATCAAAAATACTCACACAAGCTGGTTTGTTTTCTACCTACAGCCTGGGTAAAACGAAAGTACTCTTTTTGCGTTTTCTGCTGACCTTAGCAGGACCTTGAACTCACTTAAAATGTGCAAAACACTTCTACCATTACACTGCGTCATTGTTTATTGAACAAAGATCCTAAACAGCAGAAGCAATGGTGAACTCTAGGTACGTTTGAAACGTCCATCATATATCTTTCATTTTCCTCTTTTGTTTTTTTGGAAACATCCATGTTGTTTGACGAATGAGTGGCTTGTCTTCTTCTTCTTTTTTTTTTTAGTTTTTTAGAGGTCAAGAAAAGGGAAAATACATTTGATAACCCATTAACCCTAACATGAGCAATATTGAGGAAATGGGCTCCCGACCTGTTATTTTTCCTCTTCTCTCAATCGCCAGATGCCCAGGTCTCCATGTACCGCCTCTGGCTAAAAAGGTGCTTATCATAGCCGGATTCCATTATGATATTATTCTCTTCCAGGATGCCTTTGGAGGACCCTTTTTTTTTTGCCTCTGTATCTCCTGAGAGGCTCCCTGTCAGTCGGGCTCTGATTTATACGGATGCATTAGGCACGTTTGGAAGCAGAAGATGCTATTTGATGCAAATATAGCAATTCGAAAGGAAAGGAGAAGCAGGGGAGGAATAAAGAATAGATGGAATAAAGAAATGGATATTGTGATGATGATAATTCGGCCACATTGATAACCTGATGAAAGTGTGATTTACCCAAGGAAACGGATGAGTTCCACGTGAATCCAGACTAAAAATCTAAACACATGGGAACAGCTACAGAGACCTACTAGTTAGTTTTGCCTTTCGCCCTTTTATATTGCAACACTGGAAGTATAACAAGCTGTTGGTTTATTAGTCCCAAGTATCTGCTGTGGCAGCAAATCCTGAAATAGTTTTTAATTGCTTCAACTTCTCATAGCAATTTTGAACTGGTAAAATAAACTGTAAATAGTTTCTTTGGCTTTTGTACAACGTATATTCTCCGTTTTACTTGTAGTAAAGGACTTGTTTTTTTGGAACGCTTGCCGTACATCTGTCGTTGGATTCCTATTTTGCAAATTGGTACAGAGAATAATCCAGTTGCTAGTTTTAGAACATCTCGAGTGCTTTCAAATGGAGTTCTCAAACATTGTAGCATAATATACACACTAGTCGACAAAACTAGCAACTCTAAACACTTTAGGGTTTTTGGGAAATAAATAAAGGTATTGGAAGAAAATTTAAAAAACAGAAAAAGAAATACACAAAAAGGGAATGAATAATTCCACTCTGTGACGTTTGAGAGTGTTAGTGCTGCCTGGCGCCGCACGTTTTGCCGAAAGCTTTAAAGACACCTGAAATTGACTCCATTGAGCGATAGCTGACCCGCTGATCTTTTTCACAACAGTGATTAATTATCTCCCGTGTTCCCATGCCTGTCATCAGTTACAGAGCTACTGTTAAATCTGTCACCAATGACGGTGGCAATTATTCACTCATTAGCGACAGAGGATAAAAAAAATAAATAAAAAAACCCGGCACCATCAAAGATGAGGTACATCTCCATGTTGCTTTGCAGGAATGCCTCTCCGGCTCCTGTATCTAATTTCTTCTCGACATCCTCCCATTTTTCTTGCTTTCTCATTTATTAAGGTGTTGCAGTCATATATGACGCTGGAACGCCATTTGTCTTTTTTTTTTTGTTTAATGACCTGGTGTCAAATAGGCAGCAGGAATTTCCTGGAGAGCAGCTGCTGTGCATTTTAATAAGACCAAGCAGCCATCTTTCATGTTTGCCAGCCACGTTTACTATAGTTATTTTGATGAAGTGTGCGTTGTCTTTTGATAAACCAGAAACTGGACCGCCAGAAATTCTAAAGATGTCGTGAGTGTAGCAAAAAAAAAAAGAAAGAAAAAAAAAACATAATAAGCAATAAAAAAGATAAATAAAAAACTCGTCAAATGCTGGTTTGCATCTCACAATTTTTCTAATTGCTACAATTCATTTAGATTACAGCAGCCAGTTCAGTGTGGGCGAAATTACTTTATTTACTCTGTGGAACGACTGCGACTGCCAGCTTGAGCGGAATCTGATCGGTCCTTTGCCAGCAGCAGCACAGAAGTACAACAGTGAGTCAGACTGTAAATCAGAGCTCAAGATCAATGTGTTCCCTAATCGCCTTTTATTTCCTGTCTTACCATAAGCCCTCAGCTCATTGGCCGCTCCGCTTCACTGTGATGTTCAAGTGTCTCAGCGGCATATCGGCGACAGCGTAATTGAGTATCGCCACCTGTAATTGGTGCTTAAAGAATGCAAGTGTGGCTGCACGTGTGCGTGCATGAGTGTGCGCGCACGCGGACCCCGATGAAGCCCGGGCCGATTATTTGTTAGCGTGAAAGCGGTGATTACTTAGGCCGGCGGCGCACGAGCCGGAGAAGCACACCTGTAAGTGTCAGAGTGCTTAATGGACTGTCCCGCTCATTACACTTTATCACTAAAGCTACTGGGGAGATTCTGATGGATAAGCTTATAAGTAGAAGTATGGGTCTCTGCACAGCTTCTGCTCGGTTCACAAGGTGCTCTAATTTGCTTCCGCAGAACGCGAGCGTAATCGGGTTTCACGAAAGGCAGACGATCACGACGCGCTTTCTGGAGACAAACGTTGCAGGAGTTTCCTTGATGAATGCGTCCGAATGTTATTTGCTCTGCGGCGGCTGACTTTTACTTTGTCTCTGCGCAGGGCTTTCGGTGCTGCAGAAGGTTCTGGACACAGCGGCGGAGAAGAACTGGCTGGTGACCTCGGTCAACGTGGAGAGCATGACGGGAGACTCCTTCTTGAAAGTGTTCAAGGATCTGGACAAGTGGAAGGAGGGGAATATTATCATTGATTGTGAGACCGAGAGACTTACTGGCATTCTCAAAGAGGTAAAGTCAGTCAACGTCTGTTTTTTTAGTAGGGGTTTTAAACGAGGCAGTGCATCGAAGTCGTGCAACGATTGTGAAATTTAGAAAACTAGCATATTGTCTTCAAAAGGTTTTATGAATGACAACTTGAAGTGTAGTGTCCATTTTAGCAACCTCTTAAATATAGTTCATTTGGAGTATGATGCTACCAGGTATGCAAATGAGTCAGAGATTCTTTTGCATAATATATTGCAATATTTGAACATTTCTATCGCTATAACACTGTATAATTACCAGTACGTCAGACTACAAACCTACCTTCAACACCATAGAAGAAAAGCATATTTTACTGTTGTTTTTCCTCATTATTCAACATCATAACCTTCAACATAACCTTCAACAAGCTTGGCTCCAAAAACGCTGCACTTATTTTGTAAAAGAAAGTATATTAGACTGCCGAAAAAAATCCACGACAAACCGTAGTTTCCTGTTAAGCACACACTAACACACTGACAACATTCGATAGTGTGGTAGCATATAACAACAGGGATATTCAGTGACTGAAAGAGCAGCTTTTTTTAAATAAAGGACCTGTTTCTTTAGAAACCCCCCCCAAAAAACACTCATCGCAAAGCGATGCTTTAGGTTAAATTAAATAAAGTATAATCTCCCATGAATTTTAGTCAAATCATCCATTTTTATAGAATTATCTTAGAACGACTTTCCAAATGAACCCTGACACAGTCAAGAACACTCGAGTGCAGCAAGGAGATTAAAAGCACCGAATTACAGCAGACGACACGGAAACACGGCACAGATAAGGTCAAGCTGAGGCCCGACACAATAGAGAGCTGGGATTAGAACAGCAGCGCGTTGATGCATGTAGATTTCTAACTTGAAGTGCTGTACTTTTTAGGTTTAAATGAAATAAATCCAGTATTGTTCGGGCCTGACAAAAACAGCAGCAGCAGCAGCAGCAACACAGACGTCAGAATGAAAGCTGCTTCACATGGCTAAGCAAATTAATCACGGCCACTACAGCCAAATGCGTCTCCTTTTGAGGGAGGCAGAGATAATAAAGCTCTTTTCTTTTCTCTCTCTCCTCTCTCTCTCTCTCTCTCTCTCTCTCTCTCTCGCTCTCTCTCTCTCTCTCTCTCTCTCTCTCTCAGTTTATCAGTTATCAGTTTTGGTGGGATGTGGTTACATCTATCATCCAGACTGACTTTATCCTAAGTGTCCAATTGTATTATTTTTAAAAATATGTTTTCCTTATCACTACTCATTGAGACACAGCTGTTTTCCTTTACAGTCATCCCATCACTTTTTTTTTTAATCCAACATCTGTGCTACTAAAAACTCTATGTAACTCTTCCACATGGACAGGGGAGAGAGAGTCCAGTGAGTTAGGTGCAGAGGGTTAATGGTTGCTATGGAAGCCAGTGCATGGCAACAATATAATTTGTATAGTTCATTGTTGCCATTTCAGACATCATGTGTCTGAAAGCATGTCAGATAATTTCCCATAGCTTGAAAGCTCTGTTAGATTGGATAGAGATTCGAGAATCTTTGAATATTAACTTTCAAATGTTTCCCACAAATTCCTAATCGGATTTAGGTCTCTAGTTTGACTGATTTATCTGATCTAAACTGTAAAATTGTAATACAAAAATTGTATATTTAGGCTTCTGTAAGGTGAAACGCCATCCCAATCTCAAAGTTTTTTTGCATTCATCTGACTGGGTTTCTTGTTGCATTGGCTTGTGATTTAACCCGTTTAACTTTCCCAGCTAAAAGAGAAGCATCTCCCCAGCATGATGCTGCCTCTGCCATGTCTCACAGGAGGCATGGTTTTGTTTGAGCTGTGTTCCCTTGAGTCCTGTTTTATGAAAGGATGAATCGCTAATTCAGCCATCTGGTGAATTCAAAAGTCTCAGGGATGTTGTTGCCAAGGACTGGAGTTTGGGACCAGTGATGTGTAGTGTTAATTTTCTAGATCTGGACCCAGAAGTTTGTTTTTGGCCTTATCAAAGAACATGCCATCTTTTGCATACTTGCTGCGACTGTTACTTGACCTGTGTCAAACATCAAAGGAACTCTTATTATTTGCTTTCGACAATGTTTTTCTTTTTCACTTTTCTTCTATAAAGGCCAGATTTTTTTTTTTTAGTGCACAACTGCTGGTTGCCTTGTTAAACTGCTCTCAAGGTGCTGTTTGCTCGCTACTGCTTCCTAATAACCCTCTGAAGCCTCTAGAGAACATCTGCGTTCACACTGAGATTTAATAACACACACTTACAATCTGGACTTTTAAATTCAGTTGGCTGCACTGAAATTTATTCGAGGATTTAAGAGTAAAGGATAGAAACGTGCAACACATTATCGGATTTATATTTGCTAAAATAAAACAAAAATCGGAAAACCGTGCTTTGCTCAGGTATTCTTATATTTTTTTTCTTCTGGAACATTAAGAATAGGAGTGATTCAAAACAACATTTTTAGCTGGCATTTCATTTCCTATGATTGGATTGTCACCCACTCACCTCGAGACCGCTCAAAGAAAACAGAGCTTGGCATCACCGTCGACTGTCCGCCAAGCACAGATTGTTCCACCGCAGCTTATCAACAACAGTTTCACTAGGCGGACCTTTCAACGTGCCAATTTTTCCAGGTGATGATTGGAGTCCTTTAAAAACCAAATTCTAAATTCTCTCTAGGAAGACCCATTCATTTATTTTATTTTTTTCTTCCTTTCTCAAGTCAGACGAGCAATCGCAGAGTGTAAAATTGTTGCATTTTCAAGCCTTCATACTCAATGTGCCATCATCGAAACGCATTAATCTGCTTTTGTGCTGAGCCCAGCTTTAATGGCTGCAAAAAGCAGGCAACTGACGTGCTACTTTCAGAGTTCACGGCGCTTTCTACCTGGATAAAGAAACCTACTCTATATATCAACATCTCTTCCCTTTTTAAATCCAATGTTGTTCATTATGGCTTTATGGCTACATAATGGGGCTGTTTCTCAACTGGATGTTTCAAGCCATGCTGGTGACTCATAGTAACAAAAATGTTTGGTATGATAAATGCTCCAGAATGATGTGGTCCATACAGTATTTGATTCCAGCTGAATTACGTTTGGCATTATTAACTCAGGATGTGAACAGTACTTTAATGTCTGATGTGCTGAAGTATAATTTGTCTTGCAAGCTCTGTACACTAATATCAGCCATATCTTCATTAGACAAGTAATTCATCAAAAGTTTCCTTTCCTAAATTGCTGCTCAGGGTGCTGACGACGTATCCTGCAGATTTGCAAACTTTCGCCCTAACTCACCAAAGGATTGCTAATACTTTACTTGCACAAAGCAAAAGAGCTTCCCTGGATAAAGCATCATGCATAAGAGAAAGCATCCATAAAAATGATGAATGCAAATTATATGGTCACAAAAAGCTCAAAATAGTGTATTGATATCAGGGCTGTGTAATAACATGGATTTTGCAATATATATCGATATTTTCTTTCCTAGAAAAAAAATCTATATTCATCCGCAAGTATCGCAACATCCAACTGTCGCCTTGCTCACTCACTGCTTGCTTCGCCAGGAGAGTGATTTGGTCATCAGGCTTAGAGTGATTCCTTCAGGTGTTAAGTGTCAAGGCTAAAAAGGTATCAAACTATTCAGAGCAGGTACTTGGTGCACTTTATTTACTTTACAAATGCATGTCAGTTACAGTTTGTACTGTTTCAATTAAAAGAAACATGTTTTCTCACCACTTCTTTGACTAATTTTGTCCAGCTGTCGACTTTAAGTCAATGTTCAACCAGAGCCAGGTTTGTGTAGTTGATGCTTTTAATCAGTTTTCAGTTAAATTAATTCAACTTTATAATAGTCACAAAATGTCATCAAAATCACTCTGTCCCTCTAAAATCTTTCAGAAAATAGCAAAAGTGTATTGAATATATTGTTTGCTGAATATCGCAATATATACCGTATCGTGAGCAGAATATCGTGTATCATATCGTGAGATTATTGTATCACTACAACCCTAATTGATATACTTAACATTGTCCAGGACTCTCTCTCTCTCTCTCTCTCTCTCTCTCTCTCTCTCTATACATATATTTTTATATATATATATATATATATATATATAATATATATATACTGTATATTGTGTATGTCTGCGTGTTCATTGTAACAAATTGTTCTTGCTATATAAAATCTCCAGTTTGATTTAGATTGTAACCTTAACAGCCACAACATGGAAGGACAGACTTGTAAATAATACACACAAAGCTTCTCTTCATAATAAGCGATTAATAACTTATTTCGGTGTTTATTTATGTTTAAATACCTATGTTTTCCGTCTTTTTTCTTCCAGATAAGACCATATTTACATTGTGCTGTGAGACTGAATCATTTGCCCATGCATATGCTGACATGCTGTGCGACAGATGCGTTTTTTTCGGCTGACTTTGCTGTTCAGTCGGTCTATGCCGGATCCTCAGATTAAAAATCAAGCAGCCGATGAAGGTGCTATGAGGATTGATAATCCACTGCAAGTTAGATAAACCGCTTTCTTCTCAATCTGAGCTGCATTTTGTCAGCAAAGCTCTGAAGTCAATAACCCATTATTTCAAAAGCCCCTTAAAGTTGAAGTGGTTCATTATTGCCTTTTTCTGACTGACCTTTATTCGACAGGGTATAATTTATTTTTCGTCCCTGATATTATTCATGTTTGATTTTGGTTCCTTCTTTCATATTGTTTATAAAAAAATAAGAAGGACAAAATAAAAGCATTTATAGTTTCATTCTGTTGACTGAGGCCACTGTGCAAAACTGTTATTGATGAGTCGGTGTCTAAAGTTAAGGTTATTGCATCAGGTTTCACCAGTTTACAGCAGCCGAACCGGAGAAGTTCCCCATTCAGACGACTGCCATCAATCACTGACATGCACTGGCTGCCTCCACACTGTTGTCCCTGTGCATCCAGATAATGACAAAGGCAGCAACACACACACACACGCACGCACACAGATGTGTGGAAGCCCCTCTTCCTGCTTTGCCCTTTAAACTGACTCCTGAGTTCATCTCACACAGTACACAAAATATGTTATGATAATGTCACTGAAACTATCCGGAGGGTCAACATATAGAGGAAGAATGTCACTTTTATTTATTTTTTATTTTTTTGGTCACCTGGAAGAATATATTTGTGATAGGAAATTGCTTTTTGTATGCATTTTATTATGGGAAGACATAAAAAAAAAACATTTTGTCGCAAATGAACTCTGCATGACTCTTCGAATTTGCATGTAATATTAAAAGGAAATTGATGCCAAAACCTTTCCGTTTGACAGTCCACTGTGGCTGTATTATGGTATGTGCATTTGTTGTCTGTGCTGGGCTGCGACTCCCCTCCAACTCTCAAGTTTTCCTCGCTTGAGGCCTGGCCAGAGGACAGGCCTACGCGCTGGTGTCACCATTAATAACAAATGCCACCTTCTGTCATAACCTGCAGTATCATTATGCACACAAAAGTCAAAAGCTTGTTATTTTACATGCTTCAAATTATTATTTTCCTACTAGTTCTTCTTTGACGTGACGCATATTGATGATATTTGCACACAAACCCTCAACTTTTAATTTTGGCACTTAGACGTTTGCACACATTAATGTGTGGCTACGTGCAATCAGGCCATTTCATTCATGAATTATTCTCGACAGTTCGCTGCTAGCTGTTGATGCTGGGTCAAGATTTATTTAATACTCACACAAAGAGCTGAAGCACCGTGCAATTCATACCAGTGCATTGGATGCTAATTAACTCGTTATGGCTTGTCCACGTGCATTGTCAGCAAAGGCCAGGTGATGCAAATTTTAAGG
Organism: Poecilia picta; assembly: GCA_033032245.1. Lineage (NCBI taxonomy): Eukaryota > Metazoa > Chordata > Actinopteri > Cyprinodontiformes > Poeciliidae > Poecilia > Poecilia picta. The sequence goes on from CM065362.1 coordinate 23,851,179, forward strand.
ATTCATGAGTGCTCCTTAAACTCTCTCCTGCTGAAGAGAACTGAGGACTGAAGCTAAAGCCTTAAGAAATATTGGAGAGAGAAAAAAAAGCTAATTTAGATCCTCAGAAAAGAGAATGTCATAAACTAGAAATGCACACATTGACGTTTTCAAATCAGATTTCTTTTATTCTTTCGGCTCATTGAAAGAATAAAAGAAATCAGCAGAATTTATTCAAAGAAAATACTCCTACCATTTGTGAATGCTTTGCTAAATTACTTATGTTCTTGAACTAAAACTGAGAGTCCAAAAGAGGCAGAATGTGTAAAAAGAAAACATGCAATTTCAAGAATGTGCAGCTCTTAACAACAACAACAAAAAAAGGAATGTAATTCTAACTCACATTGCCTTATGCTTGCATGTATTAACTTGGCATCTTCAGGCTGGTTAACAATTCTCTTCCTAATTTTTTTCCTGATTATTTTAAATTTTCCCATGATGTCGCACAAGGAAGAGGCATATTTTAAATGTCCCCTTAAATTATAGCCACAGTTGTGCCTCTATTTACCTCAGTAGTATCACATTTTTTTAAAGGCGTAGGAATATTGGTATTACTTTTGTAAACTTGTTTTTATTTGTGACAAAAGTTTTATTTTTTTTCTTTCTCTCCTTCTGCCTTGCAGATTGTAGAACAAGGAAAGAACGCAAAGAGCTTCCACTACATCCTCGCCAACCTGGTAAGAAATTGCCGCGACAGAACAGCTTCTTTATTGCAAAAAAAAGAAAAAATGAATCCCACACACTTTCCCACCTACTTCATACTTTCATTGAATTTGGATTGCCAATAAATTGAGCTTTTAACTGTGTTCCTGACTTTCAGCGCTTTATCGCCGGTTTAATAGACTTGCGCGCACCCGATAAATTAGGGTGGAACTATCTGGTATCTGGTTTTACATCTTCTCATTCCATTTTCCACTCCAGCTATTCTTTCTCTGTCAAAGCAGCGGAAACGACAGCAGTTCAGCAGTAGACTAAAGCACAGGAGGGTGATCTGTGACAGTCTGAGGGGGAAAAAAATAAAAAATAAAACTGCGCAGACATAGTTTGACAGAAAAGGGTCATGCTCGCCTGTCTGTGAGAGCTTTATCTATTAGCGCTCTCTTTTGTTTTCCTACCAATTCCCTTGGTGCCGATAATACGTAGACAAGTGCGACACTCGGTAAATGCCGCAAAGCAAAGTCTAAGCTGACACCGGCAGAAAGCGTGGGGCTGCAATGACATTAATATGCAGCCGCAGGCCCTGACAATTTCTCACCGCTCGGGCTTTAGATTGGTTCAATCTCTCTTGTCTGGCCAGTTTGCCAGATTTAATTTCAGATGATAAGGCTCGGACGGCAGGAGCGACTGATTTGCAAAGTGGCTGCAGTCGTTAATAACGGTGCCCGTTAAAAGCCCTGTTCAAAAAAAAAAGAGAAAAGAAAGAAAAAAAAAAGAAATCAAAGAATTGAAATAGTTTGTCTTTGTCCTTGCACCTTTCCTCAATTTTGCTAATTAATTTACTGCTCTGCATGTCTGTGCCTGTGTGAGGATCCGAGGAGGGCACGGTTGAAATGGGCTTACAGTACGTGTTAGAAGCACATCACCCCCCCGCCCCTCCTACATGTCCACCATTAGCAAAGGCTAGTTTCTATAGTAACCTCTTCAGCTCGCTTCTCGATATTAATTCAGTCATGGAGTGAAGAAAAAGCACAAGAAATGCAGATGCAGACACCTGACCGGTTTCAAAGAAAGCGACGATAGCAGGAGGCAGTTTCCCATCCAAACTCCTTGAAAATAACTAGCTTAGATTTTGTCAAGTTTTCTGTACCCCCGGTATAAAGAGCCTCACAATAAATTATTATTCTATTGTAACAGCTTTGTGTAATACCAAAAGATTTTCATTTATTTTTAGCACATTAATTTAGTGGGAGAGAAAAAAAAATCCACGGTTCAAAAATAATTGCATATACAAAAATCATGGATAACAAAGTTAAGAATTAAGGAGATTCGTCCTGTTTTATTCTTTGTATTATCCCTTCTAGTAAAAATGTATCCAGATATTTCTTTGCGCCCCATGGAAGCAGGAAGATCTAAATTAGCAAGCAGATCAGTTTAAAAAAATAAAGCAAAAATGGGGTGTTGGGAAAATTTAGTTTTGTTTGTCAGCGACCTTTTCTAGCTCATCTGGTGTGTCGATAGCGTCTAATGGTTGTTATGGTGACTTGATGATGCCAACTTGGATGCTAGTCCAGCTCATTTACCAGAGAATGAACGAAGTTAGTATTTTCATTGCATCATAATTACGACAACGAGAAACAGAAAGCCAGAGATCAGGAAATTTTGGAAACTGACCGACTTGTATAAGTGAAATCTTAAAAAGTTGCTTCACTTTTATCCAAATGAAATTGTTAGTGGCAATGATAGTGCAAGTTTTTACTGAACTTAATTTAACAAATGTACTGCAATTAAACTGTGAAGCTATTTCAGGTTACTTTAATCTATTTGATCAGCAAGCTGTTTTCATCGCTGTAGGAATATTAACGATCAGAAAGACGTAAAAACAAATATTTTGAGACAGATGTGTAGCAAAGAGAGAACCAAAACTTTATGAAGCTGTTGGCACAAAGAAGAAGGAGAAATCACTAAACACTTTGTGCCCAATGCCTGACGAGCAAGTGACAATGCGAGGAAGAACTTTTTTTTCTATTCATTTGGTAAAACTCCACTTTAAAAAACCACAGAGAATCTCCCACCTGCTCCCTTTCACCTGCCTCTTCCTCTCTCCGCACTGACAGGCCACCTGCTGAGAGACTGAAGCTCCATATCCTCTATTCTGTCTCTCTCCTGTAAAAAAAAAAAAAAAAAAGAAAACACACCTACATACCAGCCAGGGGAAAAAAACATGAGTAGGAGATACATTTCCTGCTAATCTCTTCCACTTTCTGTTCTGGGTTGTGTGAAGCATGAGCTTTATTTCACCCTGAATCCTGTAAGATTTTGATCCTTTCATTTTTGACTGTAACCTATGAGGATTCAGACCGTCACAGATTACCTCTGGACTAGTGCTGCTTGAAATGAGGTTTCTTATTGTCTGTATCTACTTCTTTTGTCCTTCAAAAACAATCTGTGGAGTGTGTTCAACACGACAAAGTCTTGGGCAAAAATATTGACCTATATACGCTAAACCCTAGAAAGAATATAAAGTGAACAAGCAATATAATAGTTTATCTCCATGCTTTTTTTCTTTACTAAGCGTGTCAATAAGGCCACTGAACGTTTTGTTGCTGCAACCTGCGTTCGTCTTTCCTGTTGGAAGAAATTAAAACTTTCAAAATAAGTCACGGATAAGGAGGAATAATGCACCAAGCTTACGCAATAAGGCTCTAGCTGAGATTCAAAGTTGATGTCATAGTTTTTTAGTTTTTTTTTACATATTTGTTAAAGCTCCCATGATGTTATCTTATTCTATTATTTATATTATAGAATATGTGTCTAGAATATGAGGTACATAATTTGTGGAAAAAAAAAATCAAGCTCCTCTGTGGCTCTACTGCCATCTGCAAAGTTGCAGAGTGGTTGGTTCTGACCGCAAGTGGTCAGAAACAACACCAAATTGCTGTCAGTCAGGCTTGTGTATGTGCTGCGCATACAAGTTCAAAATTGCCAGTTGGAAGCAGCTGTGCTAATGTTAGAGAAACAACCGCAGGTTACAGGAAAACCACTTGTATGCCGACGTTTACAAAACCAAAATGCATAAAAGTATTTAAAAGTGCAGCGCTAGCCATCGCTTAATCTCATGTAAATGATATAAATAGCATCATCTTGTCATCTTGTAATCTCTTAGCGTTGCCAGCTACAAGCCAATCCTTGTTCCATGTTTCATCCCCCACCCCACTGAGTGCCCTACATTTCCTGTCTTGGGAACTATCGTCGTTTCACTTCTAAGTCTGTGTTGCTGTCGGTCACAGGGTTTCCTGGACATTGACCTGACAGACCTGAGGAAAGGCGGCGCCAACATCACAGGCTTTCAACTCGTTAACAACTCCGAGCCGAGCGTGAGCCGCATCGTCCAGCAGTGGATGGAATTTGACAACAAAGACTCCAAAATGCCCAAGACTGGACTCAAAGTAACACACACACTTTTTTTCTTTTTAATTAACACTTTTGTACTGTATTTTTTCAGAATTAAGACGAGACATCGTAGCACAAGTGCATGATTTTGTTACCAAGTAAGATTAGCTACAGCAGAAGGTATTGACAAGAGATTCTACAAATTTTTGATCAGTGTTTATGATACAAGTTTTGATTGTAAAAATTATGTTATTCTCTTATGATTTCCATTGAAAATCTTGAATATTACATATGAGAGCAACACTTCACATCTTGGATTTTAACACATTGAAAGCACACAAGGTTATAACAGAGCTACTCTTTGTTTAGCCTACCTGTTATCTGTAGAAAGCCTACAGGGGCCCAGTTTTTGTTAGCATCGTTTGGTCATTGATGAGAAAAAAAAAACATTCATTTTTGGAGTTTCTGACAAGGCTCACCGGCTGATCAGGTTAAAAATCAGCCACTTATATTTGCTTAGGCATTTTTCAGTGCTTCTCCGTTTTTCCTATAACATTTAACTGTGAGCAGCATATAAAGGTTTTTAGATTTTATCTGAGATTCTAGCTAGTGATTGATGTTCAGCCAGGTTAAAACAGCTTCCACCTGCAAAGATTTTCAATTGCAAATCAAACACGGAGCCCTCTTTAGTGATGCTTTGAGCATGACAAATTAATAGGGTGGAATACACAGAATTCATGTCGAGGTGTAAGTTCACTTCTCAGTTGCCGTCTTGGCTCTTTTTACCCTTTCGCAAACCTCGCGTCTGTTTGGGTGATCTGTTTGCAGTACATGGGCGCGCTGACATACGACGGGGTGAAAGTCATGTCCACAGCCTTCCAGTACCTGAGGAGACAGAGGATAGACATCTCTCGCCGCGGCAATGCTGGAGAGTGTCTCGCCAACCCGCCAGCCCCTTGGGGACAGGGCATAGACATCCAGAGAGCCTTGCAGCAGGTCTGCACTCATGCGCATAGACACAACACACACATGCACACACACAGAGACATGAATACCCCAACTCTGCATAGACGTGAAGAAATCCTTGACTGGCACATTGGCTAACAGCTCCTGAGCCAGGGCTGGCTGAACAAATTAGGTCTCATTCTGTCGCGTAAAGTTCACATTAAGTCATAGGAGAAATCCCCAGTATCAAATGTGACATCACGGCTAGTAAACAAAACCTGCGGGCAATATTACTCAGCTGCGATCATCATGGGATATGACATCAACAATTGAGTTTAGAAATGTAATATTTGGCCATGGGAATGGTAATGGTGGCCCGGCTGTGCCCCGGGAGATAAAGATTCACTTGGCACGTACGCTGAGAAGCGAAGAGAATCGCTGTTATATTCACTATGCTGTCTGTACAATATTGGAAAATATGCAGACAGAAAAAAAAAGATGGAGTATCCCCACGATGGCATAAAAAAAATGGTATGTGCGCATGCGTGGAGCCCAAGGCTCTGTCTGCAGAGGCTGTGCAGAGTCAATCTAGCCATCTGCCTCCGGACAGACTGGAGCTCGGAGCCGCGTTCGCTCAATTAACTCCATCACCAAGCCAAGACAAACACACTGCACTGTATGCATACATGCACACCGTCTGTCATTCACCTCTACGGGGGACACGAGTGGTGCAGATGTCCACAAGCGTGTACTGTGGAAACACGTCACAAACTATTTTTAAGCGGCATTGCTAACGTTTTCTGTTCTGATTCGTCACGACGTTGGCCGCATCTGTGTTTCAGCCTCAGCGTGAGCGTCTGTGTACGTGTGACATCTTTTCAGGTTCAAATTGACGGACTGACCGGTCACATACAGTTCAACGAGAAGGGTCGCAGAACCAACTATACTGTCAGCGTCATGGAACTGGCCCCGTCCGGACCCAAGAAGGTAAGCCCGAGGCATCCGGTCTCAGACGTTCATTCGTGCCCGAGGAGCCACAAAAGTTGTGCTTGCAATGGTAATATCTCAATAATCCGGCTCGTTTTATCCTGCGTACTTCGATGAGCTCAAGAAAGACCTGTGGTCATATTCGTCTTGTACAAATTACAGTTTTATTCACTCTGGGTCAATCAGGCAGCAAAATGGCTCTTATCAATGGAATAACACTTGTCTGACAAGAAATAGTCTCCTGCAATAACACACACCGTCACTGGTGCTCCGAAGTTTATGAACTCGAAATATAAAAATGAAACATGTCCTTACGCTTTACCACACTTTAGTCTATTCAAGATGAGAGGAAATGTGTGTATTGGTTCAATTTAGTAGAAGGAGCAGGTGAAATAGTTTCTCATATTGAAGCTGATATAAAGTGAAATTTTTTTTAGGTTTTGAACGAACCGAGAAAATTGTTAATTGACGCATGCGGATGAAATTGGCTTTTAACAGTAAGAGAGACTTGGCATGAAAAGAGACTGTATGAATAATGCATGTCAAAGGTTTATTTGAAGTTCTTGCACCCTGATGGTAGAAAACCACAAAGTAAATAGCAGTCCTAAGCTCCGCAATTTTAAATTACACATTCACGCTATTCAAAATTTCTGATTTATTCGCACTCAGTGTTAGTATTTTTTTGTGAATTTCTTGTAATATCTATTCAGCCAATTTTAATCAGACATTCCATGCCCTTTTTTTAATAAATGAGACAAGTATTTGGTAAGGGTCAAGAGACGAGGATAAAATAATTTAAATAAGTGGCTTTTATTCATGTATCGCAATGAATGTTATCACTTTCCGCCTTTTATTTTTAAGGTTGCACAGGTATGGCAAGCTGATAAAAGCTCTTTAAGTAGTTAGACTAGCACACACTTGGCTCCTGATCAGGCAGAAATGAATTTGGTAATTTATCATCTGGAGTATTGAGAGCAATGTTTCCTTAAAGAGGTTTCCGTGTCTCATCTGTCTGTGTTTTTACATAAAAGCTGATGCCAATCAATCAAGTGTATTTGCATAGTACATTTCAGCAACACAACAGTTCAAAGTGCTTTCCATGGTGAAAACATAAACATCAAAACTCTTTCACATAGACAGCAATTGTGAAAACCAACAGACATTTCATTGTGGGGAGTTACTGTCACTCTGATGCTTTCCATGGCATCTCATTAGGTCTGCAGCTCCGGTTTGATGAAACATGTTAATGATTTGAACCGTTTTCTTTTTTCACAGCCTAAACTTGTATGCAGATACCAGTGCCAGCTCTGGTTGTGTAAATTTGGCTTGCATTTCTTTAAAACGGTGCCTTATGGGTAAAATAATGACGGAGGGAAGGAGGGGGGACAATAATCTCATGTTTTATTTAGTTTTTGTATTTATTTATGTATTTAGTTATTTACTGTCAACAACTAGCTACATAAACTCTGGGCTTTCATCAATGTTTGTAGCATCTAACTAACATAAAGAACTGTTCTGCTTCCAGGCTAATTTTAAATGCTAATAAGTGTTTTGCTGTATTGGTTTTCCCCGACCCTAACGGGACTAACGGGGTAAATAAAGTAAATGGATGGTTGACTTCTGGTAATGATGAATTTGATTTAAAAAAAAAAAAAACATACATACATGCATAAATAAATAAAACCCAAAGAGCACATTTGCATAATCCAACTGGGATAAAACATAAATAAAAAGAAAAAATATCTAATTCTTAGTTGGAACAATTAGCACAACAACCTGATAATTCATTTTCTTGTGAAATATCAACTAAGTTTAAAGAAAAGATGATTTGTTGTTCACTGCAAAAAAAAAGTACTGCATCTCCCATTTCTGAGAAGAAATTATTGCAGAACGATTCAAAGTGAAAGTTGTGAGATCGAGATAAATATTTATTTGGCTCCTTGGTGTGTCACTCCTTTCAATTCCCAAAGTTGTGATAATTTTGGCAGTTTAAAAAAACAACTTCAAATGCTAAATGATAATATTTAGTTGGTTACTGTTAGTGTTCGATGGCGTTTTACAAATCTGTCATGATCCCTTTTCTGTCGGAAACTCATATCAACATGTGCAGGACTTCATAGGAATCCCAACATTTTTTTCATTTAGTTTTTATGGAGAAAAAGCACAAAACGATGGTACCTCTTGTGTTTTTTCAAAAATAGTTTGAATGCGATGATTTTTTAAAATATATACTATATAGCAAATGTTGCTCAAAAAATTCTTGCTAGTGATTTCATAAATAATTTAATTTCCTCTTTAAGTCTACAGAGGTAAGGAGAGGAGCTGAAGGTCTGCCTCTGATTCATCCTCCTTTTCCTAGGTTGGCTACTGGAATGAAGATGAGAAGTACGTGAGCACAGCCAGCCTCTCCAGGGTCAATAATGACACACACGGACTGCTGAACAGGACATATATAGTCACCACTATTTTGGTAAGTCTCGAAATATGAAGTTCAAGGGATTTTGAAGGAGTAGCAGGGAAGAAAGATTGACACAGGGACAGTCGGGGCAACACTTTTCATTTTCTTTTTATGATGGAGTTCCCTGAAAGTTCACTGCCCACGATGAATTTGGCAGACCTCTGTGATTGTTTTGCCCTCCTCCAGCTGCATTCTGTTCTCCCACTGTCTGACAGACGCCTCCTAAGAATAATGATCGCTTTATTGACCGAACTAAGCAGCGGTGCAGAGTTCTGGTGTCATGACACGCAGAGTCGAGGACTAGCAGAGTTGCATCTCATTTATTCCCTAATCTTTTAATCGTGACTGCCGTCTTAAGATGCATAAATAAGGGAAGACTAGGAGGCACCGGTGCTGCTTTTAGGATAGTAGGTGCAGCAGGCGAGAAGTAGAGCACTGCGTTTGATTAAAGGACAATTTAAGGCCAAACCACCTCTATCGCTTTAATATGTCAGTGTATCCTTTCTTTCTCTCTCCTCTCTTTGGCTCAGCTGTCGCCGGTAGCCTACATAACAACCCTTGGCAAGACTCTATTAAGTCTACTGTCCTATATATCAGAGATTTGGGTGATAAGGGCTGTGGGTTAGGTTTGAGAAGAGCGTATTCTACATGTATCGTAACCAAGACTTGTCTGTAAGTGACTTGTCATGTCATTTGAAGTTTTAGGACGTTTTTCTCCACGGGACATAAGTCTAGCTGATGACAGCTGATGGAAATATATTAAGCTATGATATTATGCATGCCCACTACGGGTACAGGGTGTTCTCAGAGTCTACAGTCACTATGTTGTTAAAAATCTTCTGTCACAGAATGCAGCATGTGTATAAACCGGAACTGACTTCTGGAAGGGCTCGTAAAACAAAAATATGTCGTCCCTGCCTTGTTTTGAATTGGTGAAAAAGGACACGGGCTAGCTTTTACGAGCCTCAGCTTTCAACACCGTCTGCTTCAATCTGATCGCATCAATTGTTTGGCAGTTTTTTTTTTGTAAATTCCACATACATTTATGTTGTTTACATTCCTGAAAAGACGTATTGTATTTTATAAGACTGCGGGGCAGTGGATAGGCCTTGAAGTGTTTAGTCAATGTCTCACCAAGGGACTGTCTGTATGCCCCAGCTTGTTTCTAGTGAAACCGGCGTCTTTCCTTCTTCTGTAACTGTCAATGCATACCCCATGACAGCAAAGCAAAACAGACCTTTCTCTCCAGCATTTCCCTGGTGTGCCATTTGTCTGCCAGTGGGATGCCGGGGTTGTGAAGCAATGATTTCCTTGATCCTAACCGTAGGAGGAACAGAGCAGGCATCACTGCAGCATGATGAAGAATCCCCTAAACATCTCTACGACCATATGAACCATATTGGCAGGATTCACTATGCTCAGCAAAGGCTGGCTTAAAACGGGCTCAGATGCCCAACTCGTGGGAATCACTACCTTCTGATTGTTGGTGAAGTGTTAAGACAGAGGTGACCAGGAGTCTGTATGAAATACAGTTTTTCTGAAAGCAAAGTGTGGCCCCAGCTGTAATTTCTCAGGCCAGTCAATCAGTGTGAGACATACAAACGCCGGTGTAACAGAAAACATGCTCCCCGGAACAGAGGATTTGAAGGTGCAGTCATTAGATGCTTTAGACTTGCACAGCGAAGCTTGAACTCATGCAGAGATACTTCTTCAAACAGCAATGGCAATCCAACTGAGATTTGTTTGTTTTTTTTATTTTTTGCTAGCTTGTACATTATCTGCACTGCCATTGTTGCAATGCAGTCATAGTTAGAATTACACCATTATTTAAGGAACAAAGGTAAAAAAAAACGATACCTTGCATTTTGAAATGATTTTTCTTTTATATCTCAATCTTTCAAAGTCCTTGAATCCTTTTTTTTTTTTTTTTTTTCAAAAAGACTTAACTTACAAACTATAAACACAATACAAGTAGACGACTCGGTAACCTGGGATGCATTTACAACATATGTTTCAGATTTTTCATCTTGCAGCACTGAACTGGTTTTATTTATTTTATGAACCATAAAGCTAGGTCTTCAATAATCCAACAAGAAACAAGGAATTTTAAGCCAATACAATGTTGATAATAATGCTTATTTTCATCCAACAGGAGTCTCCCTATGTGATGCTAAAGAAGAACCACGAACACCTTGTAGGAAATGATAAGTACGAAGGCTACATTGTAGAACTGGCTGCAGAGATAGCAAAGCACGTGGGCTACCAGTACAAGCTTAAGATCGTTTCTGATGGCAAGTACGGAGCCAAAGATCCTGAAACCCAGAAGTGGAACGGCATGGTTGGAGAACTGGTCTATGACGTGAGTAAATAAAGGTTTTACCTCTGATGGGTTTCTGTTTAAAGTTACCAAAATATCTCTAACCGTAGTAAAAGTTACAGGAATCTTTTGCAGTGGTCCATTTGTTGCAGAGTTTAGATGAACGCCGTTAGAGCACTGCAGGTTAGAGACACACTAGCATACTGTGACGACGTAGTGCAGAACAGCAGGTCATTAAACTTATCTAGGAGGAAACAAGCCCATGAGTGTAATGGGCCTTGAAACCAGAGCTGAATATATTGGACATTATTTATTTTGTACTTTATGGCAGAACCTCTGAAAACAAATTTAATTTGCTGTAGTGGACGGCTTATGTCTTGGGAATGTGTGCATGGAATCTAGATTCCCCCCACATCAGTTCAGAAAACCCGACTGCATCCGGACTCATAAAAAAACCCATCTTTCTCCTGACTCGTGTCTTTTTTTTTTTACGTGTACTCTGAAACATTGTTGCATCTAGGGTACTTTGTATGCCGCGTTTGCAGTAGTGTGGTAGGAGGTAAAACGGTTTTAAAATGTTTTACCTCTTCACATTTTTTTACACTGATGAGCAACGAATCCATTTAATGAGTGCTAAGTTGTTTGAGCAAAAAACAAGTCGGCGTCTTGCACGTAGTCTGCACTGCAAGATTGCACACCCATTGGTAACATGTGCAAAAATGTTCATGAGAACTTTGCGTGTGATAGCAGCTGTCATGGAGAGCAGAGTGGCCACAAGGGAAAGATGAAGTAGAAACGCATTACACTGGAGGTATTATTCTATTGATAATAGTAATACATACCTTTTAAACTAATATGTAATGTGGCACAGCACATTTGTAACTTTGCTGCTACTTCCCTTATTTTGTATCTGTTTCCGTAGTACGCTTAGACATTAGTAGAAAAATAATTACTGTTTTGTTAAAGATATTCTACGTTTGTGCTCTTCCATCAGAAAGCGGATCTGGCTGTCGCCCCGCTTACTATCACTCTCGTCCGCGAAGAGGTGATAGACTTCTCAAAGCCCTTCATGTCACTGGGTATTTCGATCATGATCAAGAAACCCACAAAGTCTAAGCCTGGCGTGTTTTCCTTCCTGGACCCGCTGGCTTACGAGATCTGGATGTGCATCGTGTTCGCCTACATAGGCGTCAGCGTCGTCCTCTTCCTCGTCAGCCGATTCAGCCCTTACGAGTGGCACGCCGAAGACTACGAGGAGGGAGCCGAGCCGCAGACTCCCACGCAAGCGGCGGCCTCCAACGGCGTGCAGCCGAGCCAGACGCCAACGCAGCAGAACGCCAACCAGCAGAGTCCAGAACAGACCAACGAGTTTGGCATCTTCAATTCTCTTTGGTTTTCGCTCGGCGCCTTCATGCAGCAGGGTTGTGATATCTCACCACGGTAAGAGAAGTCCATTTTACGTGAGCTCATTACACAGTCTTAGAGTTTTGATTATTGATGCAATGTGAAACGCAGCATCACGACTCTGTTGGATCTTCATGAAGGAGCTGCTTTCTTCTTTTCAGCTACTTTCCACTTTCCTGCCTTTGGATTATTCTAGTAGGATAGAAACAAAACAAAACAAAAAATTCCAGCACATATCGAAAATAAAAAGTCATCTTTTTCGTACCAGAACAAGAAAATTACAAATAAGAATACTCTAAAATACCCTGGCGCTAGGCTGGTGTTAAATGCACTGGCTTTCATCGCTATGCTCTCATGAGCTGTGTGGTATGAAATTGTTCTCAAAAGGTCATCAATTAAAAATCTCATTAAGTGTCTGAAATTAGCGACACCAAGGTCGACTTTTAGAGCTTTCCAGAGGGATTAGAAGGAGGAGATGAGGAGATAAATGTCATTGTTATCCCTGTGAGATCAATCTGAACCCTCAGAGATGCGTTGACTTATCGCCTGAAAATACGTATGCATTATGTGCAGTTTGGTGTCGTGTTGCGGTTTATGTGCTATGTGGCTAATGCGGTACCTTGAAAAATATTTCATGCTCCCTTTTTCACGTTTTGTCATTTTGCAAACACAAACCTTGATGTATTTTATTGGAGTTTGGTGTGACGGTTCCTCATACAATATATTTACACCAAATAACTCTAAAGAGACTAGGAAGTTCTTTAAGGAAATATAAGGAAATGTCTTTCATCTTGAGATTGAAATTCTGTGCAAAACGTCTCAAACTCGGTCAGACTAACATGGAGAATGAGACTTTGACTGGGCCATTCTGACACATTAACCCACCTAAGACATCCCATTGTAACTCTCGCTCTGTGTTTGTCATCTGGGCGGCGCATTCAATCTGACACACAGGACTATTTTTAATTCAGGACAAAACATTTGATTTTAGTCTTATCTGACCAGAACATCGTCTTTCACATGTTTGCTCTCTGTTCTACCTGAGCTGCTGACCTCTCCAGCTCCTCTAAAGTAACCATTGATTAATGCTCACTTTGACCTCTCTGTTTTGGTTAGGGACTACAAAATGGCTAGCCTCATGTCTGCAACAAATACAGAGCTGTGTTCATTAAGCACTTAGCATTAGGAGTGTGAGGACTAAGACTCTCTGTTTAAAGGGTTTCATTTATAATAAATGGAAGTATAAGAATGTTTTAAAATTCATTCTGGTTTTTGTATACGTTGAGAAAACACAATTCCCTTCTCTAATCCACCTGAAAATTGCATTCGAGCCAGAAAAGCAACTGGATGGAACAGATAAAGAAAACACTGTATTGTACAGCACTGCTCTGTTTATCGTGCTTTCCTGTCCTCTTGATATTTACACTATGCATTTTGATTTACCATGCATGGCTTATTCAGGTATCAGAGAGCAGAGAATAGCTGCATATGTTTGCGAGTCCCTCCTTGCGTGTTTCCTCCTCTTGACATTTCTCCCGCCTGCGGATGCTGCTGTGCTCCATCCAGGTTAAAGCCCAAAGTCCAGATGTTCTCCTGTAGGCGTGAAATGCATCTGCTAAAACTATTGATTTTCGTGTGTGTGCCACACGGAGCAAGAGAATGTCACAGTGTTTCCTCAAATAGTCTGCTCCCTGTAGCTTCTTTGAGAATACAGAAGCCTGTTTTTCTTTGTGCCGTGTGTGTTTGTGTGTGCGTGTGTGTGTGTGCGTGTGTGAGGAAACTGTGTGTTCATGCATTTATTTATTTATTTTGCATTTTTGCGTTTGTTTTGCTTCGTGCCAATGAATCACAGATTTTGCAAGACATTTTATTGTCTGGACAAGATGATCAGTTCTGCATTTTGACATTCATAAACAGTAATTTTGTCATTATTGAAAAAAGCGGTCAAAGATTTTGTTTCTACTGAGAAGCAATAGGAGGAAAATGGCATGCTACGGAGAAGACGCTCGACATCCTTGGATGGGCATCTCCTTCATGAAGCTTGTTTTGTTTCGGAGATATTTAGGATCTTTATGACAAACAATGTTGTGGCGCTTTAGTTAGCCATTTACATGCTGCGAGTTGTCTTGAAAACCAGCACAGTGAATGTTTCACCCTGCCGAATGCCAGCCTGAAGAAAACATCCTCTCCTTGAAAATGTGGGTGACCTAGTTGCTTGCAGACACATAGGGATGTGCATATCGAGCAACGCTTTTAAAAGTCCTGTGCGACTCACTGCACATTTTCAAAGGACATGTGATGCCGTCCCTCGTATCTTTGTATGACACGTTAGAACTTGCAATGTGACATACACCTTAGAAATGTTATTTGCTTTGTATACTTTGTAACGACTGTGTCACGGCAAAAAAAAGGAAAAAAAAGATAAAGAAAGCACCAGGCTGGTCCAGGCGTCTTTTCGTAGCTTACTCTGTTCTAGTCAATTAGACTAGCTTAGCTTAATATGAGTAAGTATGTATAGAGTGGCTCTAGTTTAGTTTCCACGCTGTGATTGTGCTTTTTACTGACTGAAAATATTACCACGCATACTTTTTTTTTCTTGTGAGAAGAGAAATCTTTAGTGAACTTTTCCACAAAATGTTAAAAAAAAAAACACTGCTAAAATTTTCTAATGCAGCATGGTCTTCAACATTGTTTCTTCAGTAACAGCATTCACACTAAAGACTGCTGCTACCATGACCTGTTAGCTGTTAGCACATTTTTTACTTTTCAACAAATCAGGATGAGATAAGAGTAAAATCAAACACCCCTTGTCACCAGGCAATTTCTAAGCAAATCCTGATATCTAGAATAAATTCAAGTGATCATCACTTGCATGATCACGATGTACCAAAGGGACTCAAAGTGCACAAGCCTGCAAACCAAATGCTGGACGAAAATACTTGCTCCTCCAAGACAGAGCACAATAACAAACAGAACACCCACTGAGACCTAAATCTTTCATTACCTGAAAGGGCGAGATTGAAATCCAAAACCTCCCTCTGAAGCTCCAGGACGTCAGTCTTCAGACTAAATACAGACTCATTATAACAGCATGTCAGTAGCCATGGCTGATGCCACTGTAATTGCAAAGCTTTGCTTTTAGGAACATTTTTATCTATGAATATTATTTAAGTGCATACTCTGTCATCTCGTTTTGGTGATTTGCAATCCACAGCATTCATCTTGTTCCCAATCTTTGCACCTAAACTCAGATTCCACATTAATAAAGAGAACGTTACACAAGTCTAGTTGAGATTCTGACAGGGTATCATTATTATTATTATAAAAAATAGCCACTATAAATACTGATTACAATATTAAACATCAAAATAAATTATATTTCGTATTACTATAATAATATCCTGATTAGACTCATTCTGATGCACAGATTTATTTGTTTTTTTATTTTCTTTTGTTTTGCGAATGGCCTCCATTTACATTCGCAAGATAACTACCTGGATAGTTATCTACCTGATGGTGTTTACCTTGATATTTCCATAAAGACACTGACAAACCATTTCACTGTTGATTTCTAAGCGTCATCCGAGAACAGGATGTTCCAGAGATGCATTTAGACTGGAGGTAGGCAGCTTCACCTCTCGTTCATGGCCATTACACGAGAGACAAAAAGGCCACGGAAAAGCACTGAACATTTCTTCTTTTTTGGATTATGAGCAGATATGTTTACTCACTCTGTCTGCCTGTCTGTGTTTATGTCTGTACTCAGAATCTATTTAAAAAAAAGCCTCTTTTTTTTTCCATTTTCTTTGTCTGCTGCCTCGTCCCAACTGCTTTTATCGGTTTAAGCTGCCTTGGCATCAAGCCGCACACACAGCTCAGCACGTTAGCGTCTAGATGCAAAGACCCCTTTGTTTACACATTGATGTATTGCACTGATGTGTACAGTTTCTCGCTAAGTGTGTATTAGCCACACGGTTCCCCATGCTATTTGTGAGACCTTGTTTATTGTGCTCTTTCTAAATGTCAGCCCCGTCAGTCAAACTCTCTCAAAAGCCACACTCTGTGCTTATGGGTTCTCCTTGTGTTTATCTCTGCAAACAGGTGGACTCTGAGACAGCCTCCCCCCCGCCTTCACGGAACACACACACACGCTCAAACACCACTCCATCCATCCAATCATCTGCACATTTCCAGCTGCTTCCATCACCTCTTCTCAGTCCACCTCTTCTCCCCTCTTTCCTGCTCTCCATCCGCTGCTCTCTGCACTTTTTTTTTTCAGTGGTTTCATTTGGTTTGAATTGTATCATGAGAGGCAGCTCTCTCTGGACCTTGATGTCAACACCTGCAGAGTTATCTCTAGATTTTTTTGATTACGTTTTTGGTGCCATTTAGATCTTTTCTTCTTTTTTTTCAGTAGTCTGTTTTGGGAATGGATTTGCTATCATTGGAAACTCAGACAAGCTACAGAAAATGTATTTTCCTTTGTTTGTGTGTGTGTGTGTGTGTGTGTGTTGTGTGTGTGTGTGTGTGTGTGTGTGTGTGTGTGTGTGTGTGTGTGTGTGTGTGTGTGTGTGTGTGTGTGTGTGTGTGTGTGTGTGTGTGTGTGTGTGTTTTTCCTATTTTCCAAACCTGTTCATTTGCCTTTGGGGACATTTCAATAAATAACAGTATAATTGAAAAGTTTTTTGGTTTTTTTTCCAGCATTTCAATTAAAAAAAGGCAATATAAATGACACTCATTACACACAAAGGTATATGTTTCCAGTGTTTCTACGTATTTTGATGATTATTGCCAACAGGCAAAGGTAACCCAATTCATTTTCATAGAAATATAAAACATCACATAAGTCCAATGAATTAAAAAATAATGTTGAAATGTGATGTCGTAGTTTTAAAGGATTTGGCCACCCATATTCCTTGCTTTATTTTACGTCTGTTAATTTTTTTATTATAGAATTGTTGCCGAATTAATGAGAAATAATCAAATGAAGCAAACCAAAGTGTTGTGTGAAAGAGGAATTTAGATAATAAAAAGCATCACACGCAAACCTTGCACGTTGACCACATTGTCCTCGGTTTGAACCCTTCTTTCACTTCTTTACCTCCCCTGACGAAGCAGGTGTTTGTGTTTTCAATGCTTGCCTTGAATTAGTTTGGAGATGTTTTATGTGTCACATTTCTGTGTGTACATATAGGTTTTCGCTTCCCGTGGAGTCGGCTGTGCCTCTCCTACACGGTTGTACACTGAAATAAATCTGCTCTGTCAGTCACTCAATCCCTGCCATGGCAACCGTTACTCAGCCTGACCGTTTAAAATCCTCCGCTAATGGATTGTGCATGTGGCGCATTATCGTAAACCGGCGAGGGTCTGTGTTCCTCAGTACAGCAGAGTTTTTTGTTGTACTGTTCTGCATTTTGTGCCTGTGTAAGGAGTCTGTACATCTGGATGTGTTTACTTCTTTAGGGAAACGACGTGTAGGATAGAATCAGGTCGAGCCACTTTTTGCCTTAAGAACCGTCTTGGTTAAAACGAACAACACAGAAACATTCCTCAGAGTTTCTGGTCCAAGTTTTTGTATCATTACATCGTTGCTGCGTATTTCTCAGCTACACCACAAAGGTGCTTCGTTGGACTGGGATCTGTTAAATTCTCATGCTCAACACATTACGAGGTGATTTACGCAGGTTGATATTAATGTTATTGGTGCAGCATTTGAGTATCACTTGGGATCGATTCTGTTGCATTGCAGCATTTTTTGGGCTGGATGTAGTGACTCGGTCTAAAGGCTTGTGCCACAAATTTATTTGACCTGTCGAGAAGAAAAGAAGCGACCAGAGCGACTTTAACCTGAAACAGTGCTCAGTTTTTTATGCAGATTAATCAGAATAGTGATAACAAATTGTATTATGCCAGTAGTTTATGAGATTTTCTATTAGTACTAAGTTTATAAAACTTTAAGAATATTTTACAAAGAATGGCCTGAACAGTTCAAGCATTTATTCTCTTATTTCTTGCTCAAATGTTCAAAATTCAGTTCAATTTGTTTGTATTTAACCCTTATGCTTGAATTATGGTCCTTTGTGTCAGGATTTTTTTTTTTTTTTCAAATTTTTTTTCTCTTAAGGTATAAAAAAAGATAGGGAAAAAAATTTGGTAAAAACTTTTTTTATATATATATTTTTTTTAGGTGATCAATTGTAATTGTCTCCAAATACAAAGTTATGTGAAAAATACGTCAGTAGTATTGTTCTTTAGGGATTATCTGATGTCACAATATTTTTAGAATTTACTTAGCTCTATTTTATACTTAATTTTACTCTTTATTTTCTGACATATACTATTGTCTTTTTGGTTTTGACTTTTATTTAAATTCTACAGAGTACACTGCCTTTGGATGAAGAAATCCTCTCGAATCTTTAACGCTGCATCATCGCTTTGGGCGTTGAAACTGCAGCATTGTTGTATAATCAGACGGAGGCAGCTGCTTGGCCGCTAATCAAACTTTCAGGAATGAATCTCATGAATTCTTGCCATCGAGGAAATTATCGATCCTGCCCAGGGATCTGTGTGAGGTATTACGCCGTGCTGATGTTTCTATCGTTGTCTAAGCCAATAAGAAGCCAGACAGAATTACATGCTTCTGAGTTGCATAATTGCAGAGCTGGTGAGCTGCCCTATAGCAGTTAGGGGAATTTGTGTGGAAGAGATGATTTATTCATAAAGAGATGATTCAGTTTACTCCACGGAGGAACTTATGTTTTATTTATCTGGAGATCGCATGAAGGCAACTTTTGATCACACATGCACATACCATCAGCAGCAGAAAGCAGCAGCGAGGCGCGCTCTGAGGATCTCAGGGGGCAATCGCGCTTTGTACACAGAGACACAGATATGCTTCCTCCAGAGGGGGGATTTTCTGTCTGTTCGGCTGCACAGAGACGACTTTCTCTGGGACTTTTAGGGTTTCAGACATGATGGTAGATGAGTATGCCTGTTGCAAGCTGCTGCCAGTCACTTGTGTATCATGGCTGAAAGTGCCAAGATACACGTCATTTTTTTTTTTTTTTTTTTTTGTCATTGCAAAAGAAAAAAAGTATGTTGAAGTTAGTTCCTCCGGCAGCTGTACTCTTTTCAAACACACACAAGTTAGCATGAGGGTCAAGAAAATACAGCCAAATGCACAAGGCAAATTACTATTTATCAGCTAAAATCACTTTGAAAGGCTTACAGGATTAACTGACGAGGTGTGAATCAATCCCTGATGATCAATGGTATTTCAGTTACCATTGACAACCATTACTGTGACTCTATCTTTATTTAGTATTCATTTTATGTCAGGTTTACGACGTCTATAAAACAAATAAAATGAGAACGATATAAGTTAAAAAAAAACAAAACCTTAACTTCCATGAGTAAAAAAATTGCTGAAGTTCTAAGCACTTTTTTTTAGCTAAGAAAAGTCAAAAATATCACATTATGCCCTTCTTTATCTTTATCAGTCTGCTTCCTGAAATAATCTGTTGAGAAATATGTTCATATTACAGTAATAATTAAGTTTTTTAAGCATTCAATAGAAAACTTATTATCCATTTTCTTTCATTTATCTGGGGTCAGCAGAACTAGGAAGATCCAGACTTCTGTCTCTGCAGGCGTTCCAAACCCAAGTGGGGAGACGCGGTCCCTTCCTTCAGGTTTCCTCGTCACGTGGCGGCCATGACAAAACGTAAACTAAAAGCACGGCGATGGCTTCAAAGCTTTGGACTTTGTTTTCGGGGATCCAAGTGAGAGGTTCTTGAAAGAGAAACAATCGGTCGAATCGAGGTCGAGTCTGTGGTCATTCAGTATGTGTGACAGACGCCCTGATTGTCGATGTGGAGCTGCCACAACCAAGGACAATCTACAACGTAGCAATGTCTGGAAAATTGCTGCTGCTATCAACGTGTGAGTCTTGTCTTCTTTTACACAGCCAAGGGCACTTCTGCTGGTCTTTTGCTTCCCTCCTCCTGCTGCTGCTCTCCCTGTTTTCACTCTCAGACTCCAACAATAAGGACAACATCCACATTTGTCCATTTATCGATGAACTGATAGAGCGTGTCAGCTGGACGTGTCCGACACCATTGTGGATGCTTCCTGGCTGTCTTTTGTGGCATATTGTGACAGGAGTCGCCGCGTCTCACTCGCACGGCGTCACACGTTCAAGTCCCGTACGTTTTTTTTTTTTGTTTTTTTTAACTGCTCAGTGTGTGCCGGCTGCTTTAGACGTCATTGCAAATCATTGCACGTTGTTACATAAGGAATACAATGGATAGACCTGGAAAAATATGACTTTGCTATAAAAAAATAAAAAAAATCGCAGTTCTTGGCTTCTCACTCAGACCTCTGTCTTGTGGCTTGTGAGACATTTTGAAAGTTTTCTGTCTGTAACAGCCCCGCTCTTCTCCTGCTGTAGGCGTGGATGCTCTTACAGAGAGGAGAGCAGAACGAGGGAGAAGAGAAAGAGTCAGATGACTAAATTCTCTCTCAGCTCAGCTGTACTGTTTGGAGTGCAAAGTGGGCTGCCATGGCAACCATAAAAAGATAAAGATTGCCCTCCCTCCCTCTCTCTCTCTCTTTTTTCTTTTTAAACCAATCCACAGACACATCAAGTGTCTCAAACGGTGTCATTTTGCTGACAGATTCGCTGTTTATGCTTTAAGTGTGCCGATGGTATTGATATTTGGTGATGTATTTGTTGTGATGTGTTTGTGTTTGCGCTCCTGTTTTTCTCGCCGGAGTGACTAAGAGGCTTTGCGTATGTGTGTGGGCGCACAGCTCTCACAACTTGCCAGCCCCGACTTATCTCAGGTTGCATGTGGCTTATGCAGCTTCCATGATATCATTCGCCTAACACGTTCACTGCTTCAAGTGCAAGGAATGCGGCTCCGCACTGCACCGGCAAAGTCTTCAAAAGTGAAATTGTTTTTCACAGACCACTCACAGCAGCCACATGTCGCAGAGCAGCCACTTCACTTAGCTGTTTTTTAATGATGGAAACAAGGCCATTTTTTTTCCCCCTTAGCGTTCTGTAATTACTTGTTTGTGGCGTGTTTGTTATGGCGGAGGGGGTAGCATTATTGTAATATTCCCGTTTCAACTTAATGCCACGGTAAACGGTGACCTTTAGGGGAAGCGATATGCTTTATTAAAACGCTTTTGCTCCGTATTTAAAGCCTCCACGTCAGCTTTGTAAGTGGGAGCCCTCCGAAACAATAGAATCAGCAGAACTCGGGGAGAGGGAAGTCGTCGTGAGATTGACAAAACGAAAGTGTTGGGAAACCGGCAACTCTTGGCTAGAGCGTGTTTTTTTTATCCCCGGAGTCTCATTTAGCTATGTAGATGGAAGAGAGAGAGAGAGAGGAAAAAAAGACAGAGGGTGAAGTGGTGGAAAGTTGAGAGCCCAGTGAAAGCATCAGACGAGAAAAATGTGCATGTTTTCTGTGCCTCGATGGGGCTCTAAAAGCATCGTTTGCCTCACGCCAATTCAGTCTGGAGAGTCTGCTGAAGCTTTGCACCAACATGCGGCCTCAGTGGAGGATGAAGGTCACGCCTATGTCTGAGATTACAGGGACTAGTGGAGCAGAATTATGTAAAAAGAAAAAATGTAACAATTTAATATACGCTTCATTCCAGTTAACTGTTCTGGGACACCCATATGCATATGCATGTTTTTAAAGGCCATAGGTGTTTATAGTGCTGGCTGCTAAGAGACACTGTAAAAAGTTTTATACCCACATAACACTGAAGGGCCCATGAATAGTAAAGGAAAGACTCGTTTAAATCAGCCCTGTGGTGTACATTGGTTTACTGAGGGTAATAAAAGTATAAATGCAAATAGTGTGGGGGAAAAAGACGCGATAATTTAATGCTAGTTGATTCACAATGCTAAATAACATGGCTGACAGATCCTGAGGCTTGTTTACTGTTCTGCCAAGCAGAAGTGAAACAAGAGCCTGTAACTCTCTGATCTACGTCACATTCAGGTGCAGCAATTAATGTAGTTTTACTTCATTAGTTCATAAGTTCCTACTGTAAACCGGAGCTCTTTAAGGACACGTAATATTGTATTCCCGGATTTGAGCTAAATTCAAACGTATTTCTTTGTTTATTTGGCTGAGTTAACACACAGATTCATTTTATAGCCTTGTCCCAACATAATTTTGTTTCTTACACATATACCCAACAGTTTCTGTTTATATTTAACTGCTTTCATGACTTATGAGGAAATGAACAAGCATAATTATTAAAAATCCTGTTTATAATTTGGATTAGAACTGTCTCGTCAGTGCTCAAATACAGATGCATATTTAAATGAACCCGCTCGGTTGTTCATTCCTTTGGGCTGGATTACACATTTTGCCCTTACTGCTGAGTTTTTATTAATTCCTTATTCTGTTTTATATATTCCCCATTTCCATCTTTGTGTGAATCTACTTGCTTTGATTGGCTGTCACTTTGGTGCTATTGCACAGACGTTTCACCATTGTGGGACAAAAAAGGATATTTCTTTTCCATTTCTATCTTTTATTTTTTTTAAGTTAATATAATGCATCCTATTTTCATAGACTGTGGCTGTGAACTAGATAAGTTATTTTAAGTCAATCAAATTCTTCTAGCAGTTTCAGCAGGCACAAACCTAAAAGATAAAGCATCGTGAAAAAAAAAAAAACACTCACAATGACTTCCCTTGGATCGGTGACCAAACACTCCTACTGTTCAGTTTATATAATACAAGTCTGCCAAGCAGAGACCTCCCCCACACGTGCACTTCAAGGTGACCTGTGCTTTTGAGCTCGATTTAAACGAACAAAAAACACAAAGCCCAAAAACCGAAAAGCACAATGAGAAAGAGAGATAAATGACGAGTAGGAGAAACAAACCAGGTAATCGTTCCAGTCGTCTCATAGTAGATTAAAAAGTAGAGCCATATAAATGACTCTAAGTTAGTTATATGAATACATTTATAAGAAGCTAATTGAGCCAACATTGTAATTGTTGTTTAAAACATGATTTTAAAAACTGACTGACGGTATTTTGTCTTCTAGTCAGTTGAGAGCTTTCGCAGTATTTTACTGCAATAAAGCAGAATGTGCCAACAATCACAGTTAAACATTTGGAAACATTTTAGGAATATATACATTATAATCCACTGCAAAAGTCTATTCTGTCTCTTTCTTGTACATTTCCTGTATTTCCAACTCTGACACATGTGATTGCGAAACATATATATGTTATGCTAGTTGGGGGGAAAAATGTCTATAAAAACTCCTTTTCCTTTTTTTTTGCCTTAGAATGAAACACCATAATTAGAGACCATTTTCTTTCTAGTTTAAACCTTTGCAATTCCTAATCCAATTGTAATGTGGCCATTACTGGCTCATTTTTTACACTTGCAAGTCATTAGTCATTGTTAATTACCATATCGAAAAGAAGAGGCCAGCCAGGGGGAGTTCTAATGAGAGTTTAGTGCCGCAGTAGATTCCCAGAGAATTGTGGGTGGAGAACATATAGCGGAGGATGAAGCTCTGATCTGAGATGATCTACTACCTGTAGCTTTCAGCGACTGAACGCTGCCAAGTGACGCAGACAGCTGACTGAAATAAAAGCTTCTTATGGAAGAGTTTAAGGCCCTACAACTGTGTGTGTGTGTGTGTGTGTGTGTGTGTGTGTGTGCGTGCGTGCGTGCGTGCGTACGTGCACATGTGTGTGAATACCAAGTCTTTCCTTCGGATGTTACTGGAAATGTTTCCAAATATATAGCGCTCCCCGTTCCCCTCAGTTCAACGAGTGACAGATGACCCAACAGCAGTGTTGTATTTGATGTGAAGTGAAGAGATGAGGCTAAATAGATTCCAGGAGTTTATATACAGAAATATCTAGTTAATGCAATCAGGCTACATTTAAAGTCATTTGTCGATGGTAATGGATTTGGCACAAGTTAGATCAACAGTTTTATTTGCAATAACTTTTAAAACCAATCAGTCAAATAAGTCAATTGATTTTATTGGTAATAACTTTTAGAAAGTAGTAATTTCACCAGTTAGTAATATGTTTTGATCTATCAAAAGAAATGGTTGGACTCAGAAACTATATATAAAATAAGCAACATTTTTGATTTAAATCCCCTTGATTGTATAGACACATGAGTTCAACAACAAAGATACATGTTTTTTATGTTTTTTAATCTGTTATTCAGGTTATTCAATCGTCACATTGTTGCAGAGCGCCTGCTCTGCCCATTCAGCTTTCGAGTGTTTCAGGAATCCCTGATCATTCACACAGCTTCTTTGGAAATGTGAACTGTGGACGCCGACATTTGCGTTGGTTTATGTCTGTGTTTGCAACTGAGATGGTATTTTAGGTTTGAATAGCTCTGGTGATAGACCAGCTTCTCGTTACACAATGGGCACACAATAGTCTTTTACTGGATCCATTCAGATCATTTTTTCTCTCTTTTCTTTTTGAAGGGAAAAAGTAACCAGTTGGGCCAAAAGAAGCCACTGCTGTTAGTCCCACCAGGAACCGTTTGCATCGCCGCCGTTTGTTTTTGTCAGATTTACAGGTTTACCAGAAATATGTAGAGAAAATAATGAGATTAACTGCACTAAGTAATTTATGTTTTAAAATATATGCCTTTAATTAATTGAAATCAATCAAAAGAAATCCCCTTCAAGTCCTGTGAAACTAAACTGGTCAAAATTGGTTAATAATAGCAGAAAACAAGCAGGACGCTCTTTCTTTTTGGGAGGAAATTAGCTGTTAAACATTGAGCTTATTCATGCTAATTGGAGCTGAGTATTTTATTCCATAAAAGTTAATTTTCCCCATTACACGTGACGAAGTATGCAAAGTACGCAGCCGTATTTCTCTCTCTCCGTTTGTCGAGTTAGTCATCTTCCTCCTCGTACTTACAGCCTTATTGCAGGGTAATAAGTCGGAGTCAATTATTGACTTCACATTGCCTCAACAAAAGCACGAAATCACAAAATCAGCTTACTTGATCTTCTGCATGAAGACAGCCTGCTGCACATCAATGTACGGGGAAATGCAGGGAAGGCTCATAGGAAACTAGTTCAGAAGGAAACAAACTGAGACAAACAGGTCCATGTTTGCCAGGCGCTCTGCTCAGCTAGTGAGGAAGATTACAGGAGATACACACACACTCAGCTCATTTTTTCTGTCAACCCAGTTGCATAGTAAATGGCCTCATTGTTATCTTACACAGATAAACTCACACTCACCAGCACACTGCAAGAGGAAGGGAGCGTCGGTGCACACGTGTCTGTGTGGGCACCCACAATGCGCTAAGTGTCAGTGCCAAGGCTTAGGCTATTGTTGTCTTGGACCAAAACAAACTCCTGTCAGCCCCCGAGTGCAAGGGGAGACGTGAAGACGGGCAGGGGGGAGACGAAAAATAGGGGGAGGCAGTGGAGATTCACGTTGGACGGAGGATCAAAGTTGGAGGGGGGAAAAGAAGAAAGCGAGAAAAGGAAAACAGGACGACTGAAGGGGAAGGATTAGACAGCTGTTTACTGCCATCTCTGGAGTGGAGCAGCAGTCAAAGCACAGGAATTTGTTTGCTTTTTCTGCTGCAATCCAGTTTATTTTTCTATTTCTGCCGTTTCTCTCCTTGCCCCCTTCTGACTTGCAACGCTGTTTCAGCATGCACAAAAAAGGATACCGGTTTTTGTTTCCCCCGCAGTCGCACGTTTGATTAGCTATCGCACATTTCCTCCTTAGTCAAATCAACCAGAGAGTTGACCAAATCAAAGAGAGTAGCAAACAGTTAACACGCTAATGTAGAGTTAATAGGTTTTGTAATAGCTCATTTTCAATGTGCAGAACAATTACTGTGATACCACTTCATGCTTTAAATTATAGCAACTTCAAGAGAAGGTGTGCCGCTTCTCTTTAGTATCTTCTGATTTAAAAAAAAATACAACATGTAACCATACCGCTTTTTTTTTTTTTTTTATAACAGTATACAGTAAAAATGCTGTCTTCTTTGTTAGGGACCTTAAATAAAATGCATATTTTTTTAAAGAAGTTGTTCTTACACAGTATGTTATTCTTTACCTACATAAGAGCATTTTGAAGCCGATTATTTCAAAATCGGCCAAATTTTTTTGAAAATGTCTATCTAGGAACTTAAAGACTTCAGGAATACAATTTTGAAAATTTCAAAAATTTTACCGGATGGACAAAGAAATGCACAAATGTTTGCAGAAGATTCTGCTACTATAGTACCAACTACTCAACGTTTCCTCCTGTCATCTGGCAGCTTCCTTTATCTGTTGTTGTTTCAGGACTCAATACGTTGGCTTGATTAGAAGTTTGCCTCGTCCCTTTAACATATTAATTCATGCCTATTATTATGTGCTTTGTTATGACTGGCTAATGCTAATTTGGTCACCACGTACCGTTTAAATAAAATTAGCATTATGTGACAATTAAACATCTAGAATGAAACTCAAATTGATGGCATCCATCTTCCCAAAACTGATGGAAAGACTGGGATTCACACTTTAGCAGAAGATCTTCTAATTACATTTGTCTCAACTTTGTTTCCATTTCCCTTTCTGTATCGTTTTGTTTTTTTCTCTCCTCTCTTTACCTTATGTCCTGCTTCCCTTACCTGCTGTTTCTCATTTCTCCATTTCCTTCTGCATATTTACTTTGATTAGCTCCTCTGGTCCCTTTGTCACTTCCACATCTCCCATTACTGCAAAAATACAAAGTCACCAAGTATTTCTGGTGCAAATATCTAAGTACACTAGAAATGAGACAAAAGTAACCGATAGGTTCCTTTTCAGCAAGATATGGGAGCTATTTCAAGTCAATAATTCCTTAATATTGATGGAAAAGTACTTGTTCCATTGGCAGATTATTTCACTTATAGATATAGCTGTGTATTTCCAACCCCTGTGCTTCTGTCATATAGTTGCTGCACCTTAGCTTAATTACTCAGGACAATCTCTTTTTGAATTTCATTATCCTCCCAATCAGTTTAATGTTTTCATCTGCACAGCATGCCTAAACCTTCACCATGTTTAACTGCAAGAAGGATCTTATTTTTGTTCTCAAAAGTAGAATTATTTCTCAAAATTGTTCTTTGATTTTAAATCTATATTTTTGTTTGTTTTTCTTTTGCTGCTTAGCTCAATGTTCTGCACATGAAAGCGCCACTTTAATAGTTTTCATTTTTCTTAAACCTGGGAATTTATTTGTAATAATCTCGGTGCACAAGCGGATTTATTTTAATTTATCCCTTAAGGTATTTTAATTTGGGTGCTTGAAATGCTGGGTAAAAACACTTGATTCGTTTACCCCCTTAGGCAACAGCTGAATATTTGCATATTAGCTTTGTTGCTTATTTTTAAAGTTTTTCACAAGACCAGGATATTGCACGTCCCAGCGACAGAGTGCACTCTTTTATTTTGTTAGTCTTTTTGACGGCCAAAAATAAACCACCAATTTTGGTTGCCGCATAGTAAAATAGTACCTAGAGACAAAAGAAATCAGGTGGATTGTTCATAGTCTCTCACACACACACACACACACACACACACACACACACACACACACACACACACACACACACACACACACAGCCCTGCTTCATGACTTTCAAAGGCTCTGGATCCACTCTGCGATGCCTCTGCGCTCTTTTTCTGCTGCCGCTCTTTCATCATCTTGCCGTCATCTCAAAAGCATCTTAAATGATTATATTTTAGCTTCTCCCTTTTTGTCTTGCCGTACTTAATCTTGCCTTCATGTTCACACTCCATTTGTTTTGAAGGCACAAAGGTGGACAGTAAGAAGCCCTTTTTGTTTCAGATTCGTGTCATTTTCGTTGCATAAGCGCTGCTGCTCTCTGCCCCGGTGCTGACATGCGCTCTGCCGTCGTCACTGTAGCTGGCATTTCTTTTTATTATTATTTCCCTCGAAGTAAACAGGCAGAAAGACAGGGATTTACCTCGTCTTTATTTTATTTATTTACTTCAAAAGTGTAATTGGAGAAGCGGTAAAGTGTTCTTCCTTTGCTTATTAATCCCAAACAATTAATGCGCGTGGCTCCATTAAACATATTGGCAACTTTCTTAAAGTGAGATTAATTTGGCAGGCAGGAGGCTGAGTGGGCCTTTGTGGGGCTGGTTATCTTTCCTCAGCAGATTGGGCTAAGCTCTCCACAGGCCCAGTGGGATGAAGAGCGTTTGAGTGCGGAGACGGTGTGAAGCAATGTAGGTCATTTGGATGGCGTGAACATCACAAGGGTTTAAGATCGCGCTTCACGATTACCGGTTAAGCACTAATGTTATTCGTTACTCAAGCGCACTTGCGCATTCTGCTGCACCTGCAGCGACTGATCCTGACCAATGACGTCGTGGATTCTCTGTTTTCAGCTCTCTGTCTGGTCGCATTGTCGGCGGCGTCTGGTGGTTCTTCACCCTGATCATCATCTCGTCCTACACGGCCAACCTGGCCGCCTTCCTGACCGTGGAGAGGATGGTGTCTCCTATAGAGAGCGCCGAGGACCTGGCCAAGCAGACGGAGATCGCCTACGGGACGTTGGATGCTGGTTCGACGAAGGAGTTCTTCAGGGTGAGAAACGTCAAGCTTTCGTACAGTGTTTGCTGAAGTATTGGTGTCTCACACCACAACAAGCTGCAGTTTGTTTTATGGAGTTTTTAAATCTGACAGACCAACGTCAGTAGTTTGTAGTAGTTTGTGATCTTGCTAATGCAAAAGTACGGCTGTCTTCATCTTCTAAGCAGTTCTAACCACTTTCCCTGGCCTCGTTGATGAACAGCATCCTCATAGCAATAAGCTGCAACTAACATGTTTAATTAGGGATAGTTCAACATGGGTGTGTTGTGTTATTTCTCTGACGAAGCTAAAATGTTCAGTTGTCGTCTCATGTTCCACGTGTAGTTTTTCTCCTTCACTCATTGTGGCAAACTGCAAATATCCTGTTTTTTTTCTTTCTGAAACTGCCTTTCTTCCTGCTACTCTTCTTTTAAAACCAGCAAAGAAACTTGAAAATATTCAACTGATGCCGTCTCTAATTTTTGCTCTCTGCTCTCTTGTTTAAACTTTTGCCCCTCAGAGGTCAAAGATCGCCGTGTTTGAGAAGATGTGGTCCTACATGAAGTCGGCGGACCCGTCAGTGTTTGTCAAAACAACGGACGAGGGAGTGATGCGGGTCAGGAAATCCAAAGGCAAGTACGCCTACCTGCTGGAGTCCACGATGAACGAGTACATAGAGCAGAGGAAGCCATGTGACACGATGAAGGTGGGAGGAAACCTGGACTCAAAGGGTTATGGGATTGCCACGCCCAAGCGTTCCCCTCTAAGGTAAAACCCAATATGCAATATGGTTGGAAAAAAAAAGCCTTAAAGTTCTTTTACTGCTGTGTTTGTGCATGAATGTCACATTTCATCTGTCGATCCCTTCATGTGGCAAACATTTCACATCTGTTTGTGCATGAAACTAAAGTTATTTCATCCATTTTGATTTATTTAAACAGTACTGGGAGAAGGTCTAGACTTATGTTAACTCTGAGGAATTAGAATAGAGTCATTTTATAGCGGCGTTGAAATGATCTCTTCATGAGAAGAAACAACGATTTTTATTGGCCTCATCAAAACAAGCTGAGATTAAAATGTATCTACCTTTATAGCAAAAGTAAAGAGTCCTAATTTTGCCATAAATCACCTAAATCTTTCACAAATCAAAACATCTGTTTGAAAGAATCTTCAATCAGTGTGGAAGATTGCAGCATGGACTAGTATCGTAGCCTCATATTTGTCCAATTCCTTATTCATGCACCACACATTGTCTACAGGCACATCTCAGAAAAGTCAAATATCCTGCAGAAGTTTAAGGTTTTTGTAACTCGTTTCACAAAGAGTTAACCCATAGAATCATGATAGAATGAAATATTTCACACTGTATCTTCTTTCAGTTGGTTTTCAGATGACGAAAATCCTAAAAATGTAATGTCTCAGAAAAAAATTTACTTTTGGAAACGGTGTTGCACCCTAATCAGCTAATGGACTCAAAACACTTGCAAAGGTTTTCCGGGCCTCTGCTTGGTCTCTCAGTCTGGGTCAGTAGGCGACACGATCATGGGGAAAGCTGCTGACTCGACAGATGTCCGGAAGGCGGTCGTTGACATCCTCCAGAAGGAGGGCACGCCACAAAAGGTCGTAGCTCAAGATGCTGGATGTTCACAGAGTGCTGTGTCCCAGCATATTCAGTGGCAGGAGAAAGAGTGACAGGAGAAGGTGCACATGCAGCTTTGAGAGATCTGGCAAGTAAATTCCTTTCAAAATTCTGGACGAACTTCATAAAGAGCAGAATGAGGCTGGAGTCGGCATATCAAGAGCCACTGTGTACAGACGAATCATACATTGGGGCTTCAAATGCCACATTCATGATGTCAATCCACTTCTGAATCAGAAACCTTTTCCATTGCAAGTAAAGTTTCATTTCATTTTACATGAATGTGAATTATGTTGGCAACAACCGCATAGAGCGTTGTCTCTGAAACGTGAGAAATCTCAGGGTGTCAACACCATGAGATCTTGTGTCATTTTAATTCCTACGTTCACTCCTCGGATGCAAAATGAAACGTGAAGGGCAGACTCTGTCACAGCAAGCAATAAATAAAATATTTGCATGATGAATTAAAAGGAGCTGGATAATTAAAAAAACATTTCGATAATTTCCAGTTGCGTGCGTGCTTGTTTTTGTCATAGCTCTCTCTCTTTCTACCAAAGAGAATGGACGACACCCCGGCGCGTCGAGTCACTTCTCCCGTCCTCCAGAATAATACGGGGAGCAACGAACAAAGAAGCGTCAGTTTTACTCCGGGTGAATCAATGGCGATGATGGTGTAAAAAGTTTACACTTTTTCAAATTCCTAAATTCAAATTCGTGTGCACGTCTCTTCGTGCGTGAGCTTGAAATTTCCAGTGCATAAAGTTTGCCGGTCTCTGCGTATCGAGCCCATGAGGAGGAGTGAAGTCGCCTCTACCAGGCTCATGGTCACCTGACACAGAACCGTGAGCATGGAAGCCCAGTGAGGAGGAGTGAGCCAGAGAAACCCTGCTTTAAAACACTTGCAGTGTGGGAGCGCTCTGGATTCAGTCCAAACGACACATTTATTACAGAAAGTGTCTCTTTGTTGTCAAAGGGGCAGCAGCTAAACACAGGAAGACCGCAAACATTTATCTGCACCTGAAACGTAATCGTCCTCTCCAGGTTCCCCTGCTTGGAAGAAAAAAATGTACAACCTAATGCGGCGTCTCCGTCTAACGTGGTAATCAGTCGACAAACAAAATAGAAAAAGGCCAACGCAAAATGGTGCGCAGCAGGACAATTTAATAGCTGAACAAATGCTGCCCTTTCATCTCACTGAAAAGCCAGCAATTTGAATAAAAAAAGTTCAAATGTTTGACACCAGTGCAGAGTAAGTTTTCGCAGGCAGCATTCCCAGCGATTAATATATATTGAAGGGCAAGTTTGTTTACAGAGACTTCACAATCCATTTCTATTTGTTTATTTATTTTGGATGTTTAAAATGCCTTCCAGCTCCAGTGTTAAAATGCTCTTTAGAAATTCATCTATTTGATCTTTGAGAGGATGTACTTGCGTCACTGTGCCCATTTTTATGCTACCGGTTAACAATGGCCTCAAATTACACTTTTATCGTTTATCGCGATAATTTGTGACAATTAATTGCCCATCAAACTTTATTGTGACAGCGAAGCTTGAAAACCTTTCCAAAAGTACTGTTCATCTGTTTTTTGGGGGTGTTTTTTCTGTTGGCATGTGCACATTTATGATCAAATTAAGTCTTTCATTCTTGTGTTATGACCATGAAATTATGTTTTCACTTTTTTTTGTAATTTGTATTTATCAAATGAACATATTTGTAGAGTTGGCTCCTACAGTTTCTACCTTTTTTGTTTGTATATTCTCGTAATAAAGTGAATCTATTTAAGCAAACTTGTGAAAACAAACAGAAGTGCAAAATAGGACAAGAAGATGTCGATTCCTGTTTGGTTAACTCCAAGGATTGTTTTTTTTGATGAATTGATTCACGGACGCTAAAGTCAACCGAAGCATCACGATTCTGTGCAGCAGAACTCATGAGAGAAAAAAAAGAAGCATTAAAAGTAAAGGAATCTACATCCCAACATGGCTACTTTCCTACTTGAGCTGGAGCTCACACCTTGAATGTTCCACTTCTTCCCCATTCGATGTGACAAATGATGTAACAAATAATGATTCTTTCTGGGTTTGCTCCCGCAGACGACAAGCGGCAGCTGTCATTTCACATCGCATTAACATTCTAACAGACTTCCCATTTATATCGCTTTTGTAACCACAGAAAGAGAGAGAGAAAGAGAGAGAGAGAGAGAGAGTGCAAATGCTGGGTGGCATCTGAAGCTTTTAATCTGTCTCTAATAGACCTCATTCATTTTAATGAAGGCAGCCATACTGGAAGATTTTATTCAATCACTGCCGGGGTTTCTTTGGGACCTCGGTTGACAGCCAGAGGTCAGAATGCAGACAGGAAATGGTTCTTGAGCCTTCTTCAGACGTTCCTTTTCCTTTTTTTAAAAAAATAAATTTATGCAAATCACATTTTATACATCAAGTAAAGTGTTGCATTAGTTTAAGCTATAAATGGTGGGTGGTGAAATTAAGCTGTTCCAGTTCCCACATCTGGCACTCAATAGCCGAGGATGTACCGGCGTACCTCCCGCTCTGTGGCCATCCCTAAGTGAGCGGTGTTTGTTGTTGTCAGGTTTCTGTCGCCGTCATTCACAAACGTCTCGCACTGAGATTCGATAACGGCTAATAAATTTGCATCGCTAATAAATGAAACTGAAATGCACCCGTCTTGATTTAAGTACCCAGCTCTTGTGCGCGATTAGACGTAAGTGAATGACCAAGCGCTGCTCAGAGTTAAATTCAGTCACACCTGCAATGAGCCGTCGACAAAACAAATGACGTTTGGACCGCTGCATGTCAAATGATTCCACCCTTATCTACGTTCAGAAACAGGAAAACAATTTCACTTACTCACATTTGAGTGATGTCGACTGCGCTGCAGTGCAGGTTTGATTGAAAAGTTTTCATTTCACAGGAATATCTTCAAATGACCCTTTTTTTCTGATCAGTCATTCTAATGTATTTCTTACATGTGCAACATCCACCCGTCCCCAGCAGAGTTTAATCCCCGTCTCTCTGATGTTCTGAAGCCTTTCTGACATCTGCTCACCTCAGAGCAACAGACCAAACTAACCAATGACCCGCTGAGCCATCCATGTTCACAGTCTTTGACTTCTTTCTTTTTTTTGGTCTAAGTTCGCTGGGCTGAGAAAGAAGTCAGAGAGAGGTTTTACCAGCCCTGAGGAAAAAAAAAAAAAGAAGAGAGAAACGTGTTCCCTACAGCTGTGTTGTGAACTCAAGGCCAGGGGATAAAGACTCCTCTGTTTCTGCTGCTGAGAAAGGCTGAATATTAAACCAAACCTCGCCACGGAGATAAAGACGGTCTTGACTTCTGGTCATAGATTCTGCCTCTTCCACGTAACGAGGATGGAGAGAGTCTTTGTCCACGGCCAAACACCTACAGGAACCGCACTTGTGCACTTAATCCAGAGAGGACAAGAGTGAGCTTTAAGGAGATGCCTTCAGTGAGTTCACCTGCACATGGAAGTGTTATTCTTTTTATGCCCATTAATGCTTTAAACGTATCTGCAGACTAAGACAAAGCCTTTGGCTGCATGCAAAGACTCCCAGGCTGGGATTTGAACCCAGGACCTTCTTTCTAAATTCTTCAGAAATTCTGAACTGTATATTAAATGTAAGAGTAATATTGGACAAATGCTATAAAGACTAAAAAAAAATAATTGATAAATTACCCTTTGGTTTAGCACTGGTAGGAATCTTTCACCAACTTCAGAATCAGCATAAATGGCTAACGCTTAGCAAGTCACAGTTTTCCCACTGTGGGCTTTTCAGTCACTCGTTGGCTCTTTATTAATCCAACACTGATTTTTGCTGGCCGACTTCGTCAACCGAAGCTGTTGACGAAGCAGAATTACTACTACGTGAAACATCAAACCTTCATCAACACTTCAGTGGGGGATTCGAGGTCCGTTTGACCATCTTTGCACGTCTTGTGAAAGAACAGAAATGGCAAGGGTGGTTGAAGCCAACCTGTTGCCGTTGTGCCTCTTGACTTCCCAAGTGATTTAATCGCAGCCCTGTTTCAGCCGACTTGTGCAATCGGTAAACCAGCATTTTTGCTTGCGTGTGTGATTTGGCAATTACAGAGGACCTCAGCAACCAGCTGGCCTGTGAATTTAAATCAAAGGTAATTTTATGTAATCCCTTCTGTGATCGATGGACATAATTTCTAGCCATTAACATCAATACACATATTGAACTGCCACGAGACAGAACGAGTCCCCTAGACATCAGGTCTCTTGGTACCGGTGCCACTTAAAGACAGAGTGCACAAAAACAGACACAAATATGATGAGTAACACACCCGTATCGATCCCACTCATCACCGGTCTTTGGTTTCGCCAATGCCAGCTTGTTATTTAAAGCCCACATGAGTGATGGATGTTTCAAGCTCAATTTGAAATTTGCCGTAGGCAGCTGAGAGACGGTTCTGCCTTTGTGGGAATTTCTTTGTGAAAGAGGCCAAGTTGACAACACTTTGTTCGCTAACTCTGTCAACAAAAGAATCCCTTTTCTTTCTTACTTCTTAACTAGGTTCTCAAACTCTGATCAAGGTTACTTCATCAAATTAAATAATCTGGTTACAGAAGCTGAATAGGACACAATCCAAGACGGACTTTGCTCAACAATATTGAGGCAGGTTATTGTTGCAACAACATCTTGTGGGAAGATGCTGCAACATTAGTACATCAATATACTGTATTAGTAATTAACTTCATCACCCAAGGCATCTCAGTTTAGCACTCTGTCTCTCTCTCTCTCTCTCTCTCTCTCTCTCTCTGAGGCCCCTGCTTGGTAACACCTGGTACATCTCAGCATCATTTCATTGCATGTATCTAACAAAACATGCACATTCAAAACCAGGGCTCCTGGTCCGTATCAAGTTAGCTACAGTCAGGAGAATCCCTTGCTTTCAAGTCAATGTTGTCATAATTACCACCACGCGACCGACCTCTTTATATCTGTCTCCTAATGGTTATTGTTTCATATCATTTTCAAGAAACCCAGTAAACCTGGCAGTGTTAAAACTGAACGAACAGGGCCTCTTGGACAAATTGAAAAACAAGTGGTGGTACGACAAAGGAGAGTGCGGCAGCGGGGGAGGGGACTCCAAGGTCAGAGCCGCTTTTCATGAACCCTGTGTGTGTAACGGGGTGGAGGATGGTGGTAACCGGCAGCTCGACGCCACATCACCTCTCTGGCAACACCCTTTTTTTATCCGTAAGATTTAGGATAGTGTAATTGCAAAGAGCCAAACTTTTGAGCTGTTTGACTATAAATTTGAAATCCAGAGAGCTAAATATGTGAACTGTGAAACTTTAATAGTAATGGAAGCAGCTAAGGGAAGCGCAATCTGCTATTTGATGCTGCAGATGCTTTCCAGGTTTAGTTGTTAAATCTTGCATTTTTATTTTATTTTTTTACTTATTCTGTTAGCAAAAGATTTATTTAAGTTGACAGTGTTGCATGAGTGGGGGTAAGCAGAGTGCCGGTTACCCGAAGTGATATAGTAATACACATCTACTGCCTTACAGAGTGAGCCAGCCAAGCTAGATGGAGTATTAATGCATATCACTTTGACTCGAATGTTAATAATGACGTTTAATGCCATGTATTTGTGTGTTTGTGTGTGATGTTTTTTTTTCTTTGTCGTCAAGCGAGCGAGACCAAGCATTGACTGTTGTGTGGATGTACTTGTTGCTCTGTGTTTCTGAATTAATAACATAAAATAACATGACGTAATATGTTATTTATGTTATTTCCCCATTGTTGGAAGAATCCCAGTAAACCTAGCGGTGTTGAAACTCAATGAGCAAGCCGTCTTAGACAAACTGAAAAACAAATGGTGGTACGATAAAGGCGAGTGTGGCAGCAACGACGCCGCAAGAAAGGTTAGTCTCAACGCAAAAAAAGCTGACACCTCACTGTGCCTCCCAACCCTAACCCTACTTTGCTCCTAGACCAGACCTTACCCTTCAAAAAATAAAATAAAAATATTCAGCTCTCAACCTCAACCGCACACAGTTATCCCCCCTATGTGGCTTTGGCAGAACCGCATTGGACCAAACATCAGGCAGCAGTACAAAGATTACTTTTTTCTTTTCTAAGAAAAGTTGGAACACTTAACTTAGAAATACATTGCTTCTCTATTCACTAATATATTTTTTCACTTTAGGATTTATACGCTGCAAAATATGCTCACCGAATTATGCAAAGTCCGTGCATTCGTCTTCAAAAACGTAGTTTGGTTGATTCAGTTTAGTGTAAGGTTCAATCAGCAGGAGCCATTTTAAACTGTACAAATCAAAAATCATTTCCTCTGACCGAGAGAAATCGCTGCACTTTTCCCTCACTTTGTGTGCTTTCAGGACTTGCACATCAAAGACGGTCACACGTGGCTTGCATTTAATTTTTCAACACACTTTCAAAAGGTCACCACTTTGGTGGCTTGAAACATTTCAGTTGTAGCACAAACTTCGATTCTGCAGAAAAAACACTAAGTACTGTAAATTATGTGTGATGTACATAGTGACTTCCACGCTTATTGGCACACCTAGTAAAGGCATATAAAAACTACTGCAGTGGCATGCAGTTTTAGTCAAATCAGTGCTGCAACAAATACTGAGGGCCTTCCTCAGATGAGGGAGGGTCAGGCTAAAAATTATTTGATTCCAGTCACCAGCAATTTTTTGGTGCTTCTCAACTGTTTTTTGTTTATAAAAATGCCAAGGAAGGTTTAACCACTTATACACGACTTCCTGTTTCTCCTGCTGCATACACCTAGAGCCGTGTTTGACCTCTGCATGCAGATTTTAGAGTCTGAAGGGGAAGCGGTGTTATAGAAGGAGAGTAATGAGACTGAGACTATTTTCTAATTTCTGAGTTAGTGTGCGACGCCAGATTTGTCACAGCTCATATTTTTAACTAATATGAAAAACTAACAGCTACTAACTAAATCCAAGCTGTTCATGCCCATTCTTTCATTGTTCTACAATTAAAGTCAGAGGGGGAAAAGTTGTAGTAATTGTTTGGTTTAGTCTAATGCCAGGAGTCGTTTTCATTGTAGCACAAATCAGCTAATTTGTCAAGAAGTGCCCCTAGACGCACAACCTACTGTGGATTTCAAAATTACCACTGTCAACTCAGCAAAATCGGTGGTATGCTGAGTTTTTTTGTTGTATCTTAGCTGGAAATGTTATATGCTAAATGTTGCTTTGAAAGCAAATATGTGTTGCGAGGGGTTTTAAAATTTAGCAGTGCTACTTTGACATAAACTGTCTAAGAAAAAGCGTAGTCACAAACATTTTCAAACGTTTTCGCAAGTTTTTTTCAAAAATCAGTGTTTTATAATTTGGCCAGTAGTCTTGCAGCATTCCAGTGTCTTTTTATCCTTTACAACAAGCTTGTTTTTTGAGGGATTTAATGTTTATGCTCTCCTGGATATTAGGTGGATTAGTTAGGATTGTGAAATTGATATAAACAACATTTACAATACACCTAAAATCCACCCGTAGAAAACAACACGTCCAGCCTTCTAAACCCCTAAGCATGCAAGCAAAAGTAGCATTAGAATAATCTGAACGTTTCTTATGAAAAGGAAACAAAGAGGCACATGAGATAAAACATCAGGCCCTCATCCACTTGCTGAGTTCATTGAGTTGTAATCTCTGTACTCTGGCCCTTTAAAATAATCCCACCCTAATTCTCTCACCGTAGAACGCAACACTGCAACGCCGAGCTCCAGTCGACTTGCATACGCCAGCAGTCTGCGTTATCGACTGACTCGAGAAGCAGTTCTCCCTGACAGTAAAGCTGTGGCTTTTTCATTCAGATTTCCTTCCATATGTTCCTCCATGCGGATCTTTGATCCTGTTGAAATTAGCTGCCTTATGCTGATTGACAGCTTAGTGCAGAGGTGCTAAACCTCATGGCGAAGAAGGGCGAAGTCTCTCGGGAAGATATTACAATGTGAGGTAAATCCAATAACGACTTAAATGCAGCAGCACAAATGGGCTCTCTGCACGGGAGACGGCATTATGGAAATAATTGTAGCTATTTACATAAAACAAGCTCCTATTACAATATAGACACATGTCCAGCAGGTGGTCTGTTATAAAGACTAAATTGAGAAACCAAGTGTCTATTGAGCTTGTGCAAACCTTTCTTTTCTTTTAGGTAAGTTATGACAAAAAGCCTCAGACGATTTGAAAAGAAATGAAAAGCCGTGGCGTCGTGAAAAAAATTCCTTAATGGACAAATGAACCTTTAGTTTCTCCACTCCATCAGATTTGTCCTTTTCTTGTCAGTCGTGCCTGTCGCATTCCTAAACATGAACCTTAACGACCTGGTTCAACAAAGTCACCATTTTAAAAGCACCTCAGCGTGATGGAAAGCGCCGATGTTCCGAGCGACTTACAAACTAAACAGTAGACATGTTTATGTTTTGATCATTTACTAATGTCTAAAGAAATCCCTCCCTTAATATCACGCACTGTACATGTCTCTTTGTGTATACGTTATTGAAAACATTTTTTTTCTTATCTTTGCTTTTCTTATTTCTTTTATAAATTGATAGAATATAATAGAAGACAAACTTAACTGGAAGTAAGACTAAAGAAATACTAATAGTAAATATATATTATATAAAGAGTAAAAACGCTCCCATTTAACAATTTGTTTTTCACAAAGTACTTTATAAATGAACCTTACTGACTTTACTTACTTACTTACTTCCTTAAAATGTGACTTAATGGCATAGATTGGTATGAAATTGCTGGAAAGCTAATTTCATTAACTAGACTATTTTGTAAACAAAATTCTCCAATAAAACAAGAAAGACATTTTCCTACATTGTTTATGTCTACCTTGTCTTTTATAATCCCACACCACATAGCCTGAGCTTCTACCTATGCAACATTTATACATCTAGTTTCCTCGCAGTTACGGGAAAAGCAGTTATTTACCCAAAGACAAGTAAAAGCTTTTCATTAGTTGCTTTTATTCTTCTTCAGTTGCTGTTAATTGTTCTTCCTGTTAATGGAAAAGCTTTTACACGCACGCCACTTCTTAAATGTTTCTCAGAATTTGTATTCTAAAGAGGCGCGGTTCGAGGAAGCTCTTAGTTTCCTGCTGCCTGATAAAAAAAGTAAATTTGCCTCGAAGGGGAGACTGTCAGTCACACAAATTGTGACCAAATATTAAGAAAGGGAAAATATACAAGCTATGTGGATATGAAACTGAGTTTTTGTTGATTAAATTGTACTGCACTTTAGAAAAATTCACAATTTATGGGTAGATTTATGGAATCCATGATTCTAGCCTCAAATACTGTACATGTGTGTGTGTATGTATAGGTATTAACATGATTGGTAAAAAAAACAACAACTTTGAAACAAAAATTAAAATAATTAAAATAACACTAAAGCATGCATTTGAATACTTAGTAGTACAAATTATCTTTACATTAGGTTTCCTAAACAATTTTTAGTTTAAAGTATTCTGGTGATGCGGCCAAGTATTTATCATACATATAGATGTTATAAAATCTGACATTTTTAGTAATAAAAACACACAGCTGGTCTTATTGTCTTTATTTGGTACTTGAGGCCTGTCTCACATTGTCTGTGGCCACTGTTATTGGCGCCCTTGGTGAAAATGTTTGCAAAAAGCTGTAAAATAAATAGCATCTGTGACCCGCAAGATGCTGAACAACAAATATTCAGGTACTTTCAACAGCACAGCCTAAAGTAATGCAAAATTACAAGCATCTACATTTAATATTAAGCATGAAACTGCAGATATTTAGTAGTCTCGGCTTCTCGAGACAGATTTAGATCTCATGAAGTCAAAGGTGTGGATGGCAGCTTAGCTAGAATATTAGACGCTATAAAGTAATTTGGATTCTGCGTCATATTAACCTGGCAAAGACAGCTGACGCCTCTGTGGGAATTAAATCTTTGTCAGCTCTTTTCATTACAAAACAAACTTTGCAAGTTTATATAAAACTAAACAATACATCCAACTGATCCAGACGTTTTGCTTCTGCTCATGTCGATACAGGAGACTCATAAATAAACAAGCTATCCAAAAGAGAGACCAGAATTAAAGTTGGATAAATCCTTGCTGGGTGATTTATGATGTCCTTCCTTTTATTTTTAATTAATATCTGCTCAACTGTACCACTCAGACAGGATACGTCATATTTATTACTCGGGCGTTATCTGCCCCCCTTGTACTCTCCGTTCCCGCGGCGACGGGATGCATTAGCCAGTATAGATGTCAACAGCCGCTGAAAGCCCTTCATCGCAATTAGCAGGCAGCGGTAGATTTTACTCACGGCTTTTGCATGTACCTGGCGGTTTTGCTGTTTCTGCGAGGTGGAAACTAGCTGGACCACAATTCATTTCCAGCAAAACTTTTTTTTTTTCTATGGGTGCAGATGGTGCAA
The DNA here is from genome assembly GCA_033032245.1 of Poecilia picta. Lineage (NCBI taxonomy): Eukaryota > Metazoa > Chordata > Actinopteri > Cyprinodontiformes > Poeciliidae > Poecilia > Poecilia picta. Next base: position 23,892,130 of record CM065362.1, read on the forward strand.
AGCGCCAAACAGTGAGGGGAAGCATTCTCTTGCTTCCCTAAGATTCTCTGCCGCCTACTGTTTTGAGAGGGTGCCTAATGATGTATTTTCAGCTGCAAGCCTGGAGAGAGACTCCATCTGCCCTGTTAGTCACCAAGTTCAATTTTAGCTTTTCTTATAAGATCAGAAAACAGCTACAAAAACAGGATATGCACCTACATTGTGAGACAGGCCTCTGCCATGTTTGTATTGATATTGCTTGTCTACAAGGGTCTGATCCTGCTATATTTGTTTCTCTGTGCCTCCCTGTTCAGTCCTTGGTATGTGTGTGTGTGTGGGTCTGATTATGTCCTTTTGGCTACAGTGCCTTGCAAAAGTAATCACATCCCCTGATTTTTTTGTTTGTTTGTTTTTTGACAATATGTCACATTATAAAACGGGAAATGTCATGCCACAGTTTGACAGTTTCAGATATTTAAAACAAAAAAAAAAAACAGTCAATAAATGATAAACAAAGATCGATATTGTCTGATATGAAATGTTTATCATAATATGTTTTTCCAAAGGACGGGTACATTTGCAGGGCACTGTAAGCATGTATTATGTCGGAGTTTGCTCCCTGGTGTTTGCGCCGTGCACAGTTGGATAAGTGTAAAGTCAAGTCATATTCCACTTTTCTTCCACTCCTCACTCCTGGGCTCCGGCCCCTCTTCCTGCTCCTCCTTCCCCCAGGACAAGACGAGCGCTCTGAGCCTCAGCAATGTGGCAGGAGTCTTCTACATCCTGATCGGAGGCCTGGGCCTGGCCATGCTGGTGGCACTGGTGGAGTTCTGCTACAAGTCCCGGACCGAGTCGCGCCGAATGAAGGTGTCGACCGCGCGAGCAGCTGCAGCCACAGCCGCTCAGGCCTTTCACTGCTCAGCCTTAGAAAGTGGTGCTAGCGCCCCCTACACAGAGCTGCAGAGCTACGGCCTGTACGCCAACAACACTGTTAAGATATAGAGCACAGCCATGGGGTAGGAAACGCTGTGATCGAACCATGATGATGATGATGATAATGATGATGCTGCTGCTGATGATGATGATGCGTCTGCCTCCACCCCGTCCTGCCCATCTAAACGTGACCACAGTAGGGCCGCTCACGGCTTCCACCGCAGTGCCAACGCTCTCCTGTACCTCTCTCTTCTTCTGCCGCTGCCTTGCTCAGTCTTTGTCACTGACCTATTTTTTTTTTATTTATTTATTTTTTTATATATATATAATCACTTGATTTCAAAATTGCCCTTATGCCTGTTTCCTTCAGGATCTTAAAGAACATTTTTGGTGCAATCTATTGGAATCTCATGGTCTGAGCATGTGGGTTGTTCCAACTCATTTAGATTCATGTTTCTCACATTCTGCCTGCTTATTTGGGTGGGATGGAAAGTGGACACACAAGGCGATAACGACACAAGAACTTGATTAGATACTAATATGAATCATTCAAAGATCAATAATAAGGAGGGTTAGATATCAAAAATAAGGGCAAATCACCACTGCAGACACCTGTTCATTTAAAGAAGTTGTGAATAGTGTTGTGCAAACACTCTTCTCCATACCTCAAGTATAATGTACCTGTCTATTTTGTAATCTTTTATAGTACATTTTACTTGTATTTTTTTCCCTTTTTTATACTGAATATGAATAAAATATAAAGTCAAGAACATTAAGGTCAACCCCGGCTATCCTTTTCATGACACTGTCTTATGATAACAGTGTTTTCAGGGGCTTCTATGGATTTGCTGCAATACAGACTGCTACAAGAGAGCTCACCTGTCAATAGTCGTCACTGTCTACAATAACTCTGAAGAATTTGAAATGATATGAGTTACAGCAACATTTAATTCTCCTCTGGGATCCATAAAGTATTTCTGAATATAAATTTGTCCAGAACTTGTAACTGATAAAACAAACATGTAAAAAAAAAACTAAGAAAAAAAACAGACTAAAGGTATCACCAAAGACAACCTAACCCAAAAAAAAGAACTTTATGAAAGTCATAATAACTTTAGATAACGACTAAAATAACTACAAATATTTTTGGCAGATTGTAAATAATTCACAAATACATCAGAGATTACTCATGAGTTTTGCACGGTATTATAGATCAGACATAAATGGCACCACACTCTTTTGGACTTATGTCTTTGGGATTAGATATGCGCATGCATATATATATAATTGTATATAGATTATTATGTGAAAAACAGTTAAGTCAGAGATCATTTCTTCTTATTTTGCTCAACAGAAACCAGACTATTTGTGGTTTGTTTTTTACCTCTCCAGTCTGGCTTGTTTAGGTTGAAATATTTTAAAATGTTTGCTCAACACTATGAGATATTTGAAATAAATTTATGTTCTGTTGTTCTATAAATAAAACTTGATTTTTTTTATTTTTTCCTTCACTGAGAAAACTTTCCTAGTGGGGCGCTTGTTAAATCACATCACTGAACATGTACAATAATCTTTGGCACACTTTTCACTAATTTCCCTTGCAGCACAGGTATGAAGGCAATTTAAATCATAGTGGTACATCTACTTCTGTCGCTCTGAGCAATTCTCTCCCTCGCTCCTTCTTCTTTTTCTTCTTCTTCATCTTCTTCTTTTTGCTGACTGTCTCGCAATCGCAGGGCCCATTGTGGTGAACATCGTTTATATGTTTATACCATGAGGTGGTCCTGGTGCGACTCGCATGTCTTCCCATCACTGCTTGAGCCAAAAACAAGTCAGACTGAAACTGTTGAATCTCCAGAGATGTGAAACTGAGGACTTGCTGCTTGTTTCATTTCCTTCTCTGGAAGATGTGAGATGTTTAGCTCTTAGATTCTTCTGCTTAATGGATCAATTTACACGAAACAAAAAGCGCTTGACTTATTCGCCCAATGCCAGAGCCCCTTGGGAGCGTCCTCAAATGCTCTCCACGCAAACAGAAAACTACGTGGCAGGGCCGAGGCGAGGAGGGGATCTTCTCCATGAATCTCTTATATTTTAATCAGGCCACCAAGAGGCACCTGATCAGTATGCTGATGAGGGTGGCGAGAAGCCTATTAGTCCAGCGGCGCCCGCACGGCCGTTTGCCTTGAAGGGAACAACAACACCGTTCCAATTAGAGGCTGTGTGACTCTCCAATCCCCACTTACAGGTTGCACAAGATCACACTTGCTTTGCCCAATTCAATCAGGCACAGAATAGCGGACGACGAAGCAGCACACGTCTGCGGGCGTACAAACACACACACATACACACACACAGATGCTCGTGCGTGCGCCATCTTCACGCATCATTAGGTTGAGCTTTTGAGCCTCGTGGCTTTTATTACGCTGGATTGGAGAATGAAGCTATTAAAGCAATAAGCAAAGCCTCGGCAACCCTCTTATAGCCCACACTTTGCTCTGCTCCTCCTTTTACAAATTAGGACGTGTGAGGCACAACGGCCTGAGCCGAGAATTATAAACCCGCAGAGATTCCTCAGATCCTAGTAAACAGAAACAAAAGTAGGATGAGATCACTCTTCTTCTTCTTCTTTTTATACCTTGACGAGCAAGCGCCAAACCGAGGTCGTAACATAAAGAAGACACCGTCGATTGAGAGGATGGATGTAGGAAGGGCCAAAACCTTGCATAGCATTCTCATATTAATGTAGCTTATAATCTATGTAGGAAGGGCCAAAACCTTGCATAGCATTCTCATATAATGTAGCTTATAATCTATGTGTTGCAAGCTTGAACGACCGCTCTAGTTTTCTCTGTTTAGTCGAGAGAGAGTTTGGCACGGGTCGGTATCAGCAGACATATCACGGTTTCCTGCAAGAGTTTTAAACAAAATGTACAAAATGATCAGAGAAGCAACCATCATCTTATAAATTAGAACTTCGATCGAGTCATTTAAGCCTTTGTTCCATTGATTTACGCTGGATGTATTTGTAGGAAAAGATAGAAGACGAGAGGGTTTTGATGTTGCTGTGACCTTTGTTTACCTTGATACCTGAAACCGGCCCATGCCAACCCCTAATACGAACCTTTAAAGTCTGAAATCTTGTCAGAATGTTCAACCTAACCTGTTTGTTTCCGGCAGCAGTCCATCAACGATGCCATGCGCTGCTCCACCTTGACCAGGATGAGTGGTAACGGGAGCGGAGGAGAGAATGGACGAATCCTCACCCACGACTTCCCCAAGACGGTTCAGACGCTGCCCTGTATGAGCCACACCGCCAGCATGGGACTGGGAACCTCCGGCATGTGATCACCACCATCTCGTCCCGCTGAGATCGACGGGACCGTCAGGGCAGGGCGGGGCGGGAGGGGAGGGGAGGGAAGGGGCAGAACGGGAGCACTAAAAATCATAGCCATCTGGTTTTTGACCAACCTACTCTCCTGGCTGTCAATGTGCTTGACTTTAAAAAGAAAAAAAAATAAAAGCTTGAACTTACTGCCAAAATGCACTCTCCAAACCGTTCCCAAATAAACTATGAACAGTAACTCCACGTTTTTTTTTAAATAAATGGATGTTTAAAAAAAAAAAGAAAGAAATGTGCTGCAATAAAAAAAAAAGAAAAAAGCCGTCAACAGGGCGTTATTTTGACATTTTTTACAGTGTTCATCTGTGTGGAATAGAAAATAAAAGGACTTATTCTTCAGTGTGACGACTGCGCTGTGCCATTTTGATGGAGCTGTTGACCTTCATCTGCGTGTGCAATACTCTCACCTCCACTGCTGGCCGGATGCTTTCCGACCGGCCAGCGGGATGCGTCTTTTGCACGGATCGGACGCGGGGGGGAGGCGGACACTTGTGACTGCTCTGATATTGTTTTTGGGGACATTTGCCCTTCCCGTTCACTCCCTTTTTCACAAACACTCCATTTTTGAAGAGCAGATTGCTTTGCTAAGCAGTTTTTATGATAAAGTATGATGGTTTACACTGATGTGACAGCATAGAGCCTTGATGGAAAAGGTCCGAGATCTGGCCTGGTGAAGATGACTTGTTGAGGGACTCGGCTATAATGAACAAGCGTTGCTGCTACACCTCATTTCACTCGTCTTGCTGCCGTATAATCATTTGACCCAAATACACACAGATGCAAAGACGGGCGAAAGTATTCACCCCCATCCCCGCTTGGCATTTTTTTGTGTTCCTTTAATTCACAACCTGGAATTAAACTGGATTATTTTAAGGAATGCATCATTTTGTTTACATCTTTGAACATCTTCCTCTGGGATTTTTGCTCATTCCTCAAGGCAAATGTGCTCCAGCTCCTTCAACTTAGATAGTTCTCAATTGGATTACGGTCCAGGCTTTGATTAGGCCATTCTAATAGATTTACGCGTTTCCTCTTAAATCGTACTACTGTTGCTTTAGCGGTACGCTTTGAGTCATTGTCCTGTTGGGAGATGAACCCAACAGGACCAGAGATGGTGATTTCCTTGGTAACTGAAAAGTTTTCTTTTTGTCTCATCTGACCAAAGTCGGGGAGTCTCCCCCATGCCTTTTGGCAAACTTAAAACAGTGACAGTGGTAGGAGTTCATCTTGTAATCTGTGGGTTGCTGGTTCGAATCTCTGCTCCGTTTGCCTCAGACGCCTCACCCACCTTGCCCGTCGGTGGCGGTCAGTCTTAAATTCATTACAAATCTAACTTCTGAATTGGTTGCAGCTTTTAGAGGCTTCATAGCAAAAGGAGTGAAAAGATGTGCACAAGCCAATTATCAGTTTTTATTTCAAAAATATGTTTTAAAATTAACATAGAACAATTAAATACAGGTTGTAATGTAAGAAAACACAAAAAAATCCCAAGAGCGGTGAATACATTCGCAAGGCACTGTAAACTCCACTCCTGTCGCTTCTTGGTCGTTGTTTGGGCGGTTTATGGTTAAATTCAGAGATGTCTACGTTGAAGGGGAAAAAAATCAGTTTTCGGCTACGCCTAGCACAGAAGGACCTTACACTGTATTCTATTGTTGTAAAATTCATAGCATATCCTGTATAAAGCGGACTGAGAACATCTTCCTTGTATTATTATGACCGCGTTGTTCAGCCACTCCCGGTGTGTTTTCAGCTGTATGCAGTTTAATGAAACTGGCAGCATGCACGGTTTATTGAGAATCCCCTGCAGATTGTGCGTGGCCTATAAAAGGAAGGTTGGCCTCATCTGTCTTCGCTGTCGATAGCTAATAGTGGAAAGAGGTGGAACTGACACAGTTTGACTGACTGACTGACTGTTTCTATGGGGGTAAAGCATTTTGGAATCACTGTGTGGAGAAAAGAAACATGGATCTACGATAGAGGACGGCAGAGTTAACAAAGGCATCTGAGGCTGGGGAACTTCCAGGAAAATCAATACTTTGTTATATATTTTTGCATTTGTTGGGTTAGTTTATACACCCAATGTTAAATTATCAATACAACCTGTGTGTTTTTTTCTTTGGGCCTTACAGTTTCTTCCCACAGTCCAAAATCAGGCCAAGATTGTTGCACTTCACAAATTCGGTTCAACAGTTTGAATTCAACGTGTTTACATGCAGAATGATAGAGCTTGAGTTGGCTCACTATGTGTGGACTGAATCTTTTTAAATAGTTTCAAAGTTTTTTTGTTGTTGTTTTTTCAGCATCGAGTACTTAATACAAAACCAGTGTTTTAACATTCTCATTTGCTCACACTGAGCACCCGAGAAGAAGTCTGATATTAATGAGGATTAATGTTTTGCTATCTGTGCTTGAATGATCTGATCATTTTAGATGTCTGTACTTTTTTTTTCTATTATTGGCAGTGGGCAGAGTAGAAGGTGTGATCACAGCTTTTCTCGGGGCAGCATCTCATCTGAAATGCGTTGACAGTTGTTGAGCCGTTTCCCTGCAGATCACTGTCAGTCAAATTTTAAAAACAGACATGGATACAGCTTTCATAAATATGTCTTTAAATATAAGGGGCAGCAATATTCTTTTGTTTGTTTTTGGGAGGGGATTGCATTTGTAATGTCTCTAGGTAAGTTTTGATGGATTTTCCCATATCCGTCCTCTCACGGTGCAAGAGTGGCTTAACATCTGCTGAAATACAAGTTCATAAATTACAACAATGCCCCAAACATGGTCTCCAAGGTAAATCTCTGTATGTAACATAGCATTCTTATGCCTCTCTAGGTTTACTTCCTGCTCATAAATAATGATGAGAATCCACTTGAAAAAAGCAAGCTCCATCCAAGTGATATTTTTTGTACAAACCTGGACCAAAAACAAATATTTGGGGATCTTAGACAATTTTAGCCAGTGCTACCATGGGTACGATATTGGGCAATGCAAGATTATTTAAGACAGCAAAGCAACAATTTCTACTTCTGCTAACATATTTTAATTATTGCAGTTCTGCTGTAGAGTGATACCAATGCAAAAAGATGAAGTCGACTTCTAAGCAAGGACGCTACTCATAGCTTATAAATATAGATACTCACTTCAAAATCCTTTAAAAGTTTACTTTTATCAAAAAAGCAAGACTACAAATAAGTTTCTCTACACAAAAGCTGGGGGGGGGTATAATACTGTAATTCGAGCTTCATCTCTGCATTTTACATCCTTCTTTTGTTCTTTTTATTCTCTGTTCAGCTAACTGCAACTTTATCTGCACCGTATTTAGATGCAAAAAAGTATGAGGAAATTCTTAAAGAAGCAAATGCTTTGAAAATAGATCGATTAAATAGCTCCATCGGGCCTCAGACTTGGCATCTGTGAGCTTAAAAGTGAGAAATGTGTGATTTCTATTCCTCTGAGGTGACTGAAAGGTTACTTGGAATGGGAGTTTTTCTGCTGCTGGAAACCCCAGGTGAGCCTTAGTCTATGAACCACACATTCGAATTGACCTCTCATTTCAAAGGCCAGGCGCCTGTATGAAGGCAGCGCTCCTTGAGTGTGTGTGTGTGCGTGAGTGAGGGGAAAAAATAAGAAAATAACATGGAACCAAAATCTAATGTATGATTTACTCTGGACTAGATAACTGGGCAGTCGGAGTTTATCCAAGTCATACATGTCTCCTGGTGTTCTGTATATAAAAGGATTTTTCTCTTTACTAGTGAAAAATGTTTGTTCTCTCTGAAGTCATACGTCAGCGTGCCAGAATTAGTTTACAGCAGTGCGAGTACCTTTTTTTTTTCCTCCCTTCATCTGTCTTCTTTTCATTTTTAGGTTGTTAATAGTACACAGCACAGCTCTCTTCAGAAGAGGCAATATGTTTTATAAACCATAAAAAAAGATTTGTAAAAAAAAAAAAAAGAAGGAAAAAAAAAAAAGAAACAAATTATCCAAAACAGACTCTGTGTTTATACTGTAAAGGCGTCGGGATGCTAGCAAAGTGGCACTTTGGAAAGTATATTTAAAAAAATTCATACACACACACACACACACACACTGCTGTTGAATAATCTGTAGATGCTAATGATGTTTAAATCCAGGTTTCTGGTTGATGATTTTTTTTTTTTTCCTGTTTTCAAAAAGGCACTTCCTGACGGTATTTGAAGTGCTTTAAATGTAACGATGTGGATATTTCTTTTTGTGTTTGTTTTAGTCATTTTTACAGTATTTTACTACTGGAATCTACAGTTTGTTCACCAGACATGGAATTAGTTTAGTTTTTGTTTTTTTTTTTTAGTTATTTTAATTTTTTTCGCTTTGTTTTGTTTTTAAACTTTGAAAGGTTTTCACTGAGCTTATTTAAAACAGTGGTGAATAACTTGGTAAATAGTTTAAAATATATGTGTAAGAGAATAGAACTATCATGGGTCAGATTTTTGAGAAATAAACATTTTTTCTAACCAAAGTGTCCTGGAACAAAGTCATCATGCTTTTGTAACTGAATAAAGGAATAACTATGGATGTTTGTCCAGTTGTTTGCTTACTTAGTGATCCAGAATGTCCTTCGCTGTCGTTAGCTTCTGCTTTTGCGATGGTCTCTGATCCGCTTGCGTTCACACTGCCTTCCAACCATCAGAGTTCACTTCAGCTGGACTAAGACCTAGGTTTTTAGGCAGATCAGAGTTTGCTTTTCTAGTCCAAGTTGGAATTCAAATTTGCATTCATGCTCTCCAAACGAATCAGATTTTCTAGACACACAAATTAGAGTCTGATTAAAGTGGACTAAGAAGGGCTGGTGTGAATACAGACTACTTCACTGAGCCCCATTTAAAACCTCCTGGTTATTCCACCGAATATTCATGTTCTCAACTCTTCCTGAGTTAAAACATTGGTGTTGTTGTTTCTAAATGAATATGAACATGTTTTGTTTGCATTATTTGAGGTATGAGAGCTCTGTATCTCTCGTTATTTTGACCATTTTTCATTTTCTGCAATTTTTGCATGGAATTTCAGAGACATGTTGTTAGTAGCTCATCGAATAAAAGAACAATGTTCATTTTACTCAAACTTATACTGATAAGTAAAATCAGGAAAAAAAACCTAGATCATTTTAAGTGGCCTCTTAATTTTTTCCAGAGCTCGAAGTGGAGGCAGACATGCAGCATTCAGTAATTCGGCATGTACTTGGCATATTTTGCATTTTTCAATCAAATGGACATAAATAAAGTCCAGAACAATCAGCTGCCTCTAGATGTCACCTAGTTAATAAAAACAGTTCAACTTAGTGTAACATATTCTCAGTGTGTATATATGTACATACAGTTGTCATGTGAAAGCCTCAGAGGTTTATTAGAGAACATGAGTGAAGAAACAGCTCCAAAAAGCATGAAGGTGAAGTGAAAGTCAGGGTTTGGTTGTATAATAGCCCAAGTTTTGAATTTCTCACACTAATCTTTGGAACAAAATCACAAATTCTGTTTTACCCAGGTGCTCTGCTGAGTCAAGAGAGGTAGTTCAGCACAAAGGGGCAGAATTTCTCTCGTATTTGCACCAAGTAAAAACACAGATAAGTTGAGTCTTAATTAAACCAGCTGAAGTTGCAGGATAAATCGTGATTTCCAAGCTTCCCCTTCAACGTGACATGAGTTCACAGATGGCTCTTCTTGATGAAAGACGTTGGTTTGAAAACTTCTCTGATGCAGAGACGATGTATGGAGCAATGTGTTTTTATATTACTATCCAGGCATCTTTTGAATTTATTTCAAATTCCTAAATTTCTTGAACACATTCGTGGAGATAAAAAAGCCAACAACAAAAGGAGCATTACAGGCGTTTCACCTTGACCAATTCTACGCATGTCAACACCTGTCGCCATTCATCCAAAACCACACATTTTAAAACTCAACACATCGTCGGCCTGCTCAAAAATGTTCATTCGACTCTTGTACTCGAACATCAATTCAGTGCAGCTCTGTGGTTCCAAACCGAACTCATCTGCGGCAAGAGAGAGTGAAGCGGGTGCTGCAAAACAACAAATCCTCATTGTTTGATGATTAAAAATAAAGTCTGTCTCCCCATCCACATCTCAGCTGTACGTTCACGCACCCAAATCCCCCATGAGCTCAAAGGGTTGGGGGCGGAGGGGGGGAACAAACGAAAAATAGCTTTCATTACCTGGAAGAAACATTTCGTGCAACAGTTGTTTCTCATATTATTGTTCAGCCCAGAAGCAGGATTTATCATTATTATTATAATGAGGATACAAATATAGAGAGTGTCACAGTGAGCCGCGTTGCTCATCACCGTGCGCAGCAGCGCGCGCGCGCGCGCGCATGTGTGCTACGTTGGAGATAGCGGGATGTCATGCTGCGTCACCACGTCACCACGCTGTGTGATTAGTGACATCAGCTTCTTCATTCTGACAGCCTGAGGTCTACTGTATAATTAACATGTCCCTCTTTCTGTCCCTCATTTTCACTTTTCCAAGCGCCACGTTTACCGATTCATGGGGCTGCTGCGCTCGAAAGGTTTTACTTTTTTTTTTCTTCTTTTTTTTTTAACAATATTTGCTTCTTGACGTGCTATTGTTTAGCGTTTCCAGGAACACCATTTATTCGTGGCACTGATTGGCTGTACCAACAGTCGTAAGAAAGATCGTTGACGTTAGCTTGCCAAGATGGTTTCCACTCAGCGTATTAGTGCATATTAAAGCTATATTTGGTGTGTGAATTATTAAAATAAGCATTTAAAAAATGATCTCAAGTATTTACACATATCAGCATTTTACAAATGGTTGTGGTCCATAACCTCACAATAAGAGTTCCACTGTACAGAAATACTCCTAATTGTCTCAGTCAGGTTTTACTCTGGTTTCCAGCAGGCTAAAACTTTCTAAATATCTTCTACCTTTACCTGCTTTAGGTGCAGCTAACTAATGAGTACCTCTGCAAGTGTTGTGTATTTTTAGAAATCCATCCATCCATTTTCTTGGCACCCTTGTCCCTTGGTGGGGTCTGGGGGTTGCTGGTGCCTATCTCCAGCTGGCATTCCGGGCGGGAGGCGGGGTTCACCCTGGACAGGTCGCCAGTCTGTTGCAGGGCAACACAGAGACACACAGGACAAACAACCATGCAAACCTAGGGCCAATTTAGACAGACCAATTAACCTAACAGTCATGTTTTTGGACTGTGGGAGGAAACCGGAGTACCCGGAGAGAGCCCACACATACACAGGGAGAACATGCAAGCTCCATGCAGAAAGGCTGGGGCCGGGAATCGAACCCAAAACCTTCTTGCTGCAAGGCAACCGCTCTACCAACTGCGCCACTGTGCAGCCTATTTTTAGAAATGTTAAAGCAAATAATAATCAAAGGATATTTAGAATGTAGGAGCGATGAAATGAAAAATACATGAAGAGTATTTTCACTCTGGTCTCTACAGTCATTACAAGTGAATTCTGGCACTCCATCCCAGTCCCTCATTAAAGGTCTGTTGAAGAAAAATGACCCGGCAGCAACAGTGTCCACACATACATACATTCTCTACAGGCTAATAAACATTCACATTTTCTCTAATAAGGACAGTTGAATAATAGTGAAGCCAGTTTCCAAGACACCTAGAGAGGCTGATATGTCTGTACACCCACACATGCTGACAACATCGTTCGGTCACGTATATTATGCCGCTGTAGACAAAACAGTTTTCTCAAAACGAGCTTTCAAAGGGATTATTTGTTGCTGTTATTTGATCGGTTCATCTGTGTTTGGAGAAGGAGTCAAACTAAATATTAGCAATTCCCAAAGCTGCCCATTTACAGATTCATTTTTATGTTCTTTATTGGTTAGGGTCTTGGGATTATGGCTATTAGAGAATATTTGTGAATGAGGTCATCTTTTAAAGTCAAAAACTATATTTGAATGGGGAAAAGGAGTGTTCTTTTCATTTCTTTTTTTCTTAAAATCAGCTCTATTCCCAAAGTCAATCATCCTCTTCCTTTGCATTTAAGTGATGTTGTTATGAGATGGGGTAATCCAGCTCCAGCGAAGCACATCCACCTGGCATGTAACGCATGTTTCCCCAAAATGAGAAGGAGAGAAAATCAATAGCAGTGAAGAAGCTGCTGTCAGCTTGTGTTGATGAGATAGAGTAAAGTCTCACAGCCATCAGAGAGGAAAAGCTTATTTCCTCTTTCGAACAGCTTGAATTAACTGCTTTAATCTCTGATAAAAGGCCAGTGTCCCTCACACGCGGCTTCCCTGACGTCAACGCTTCCTCATTATTTCTGTCTGTCAGCTCACTTGTAATTCACCTTTTTTTTTTTTTTTTGTTCCCTGGCGTAGTTACCCATTGTTTCTCCACGCCGACTCCCACCAGCAACCTCAGGTGGTGTCTGCAGCTATTTGCGCGCGTGGGAGTCGTCTTCTGCTCACATAAAGAGCTCGGGAAAGGCAGACACGGGCACGGGGCGAAGGAACACATGCTGCGCTTCCAAAGATGCTGCAAGACTAAATCCCTGCTATAGGATGCAGCATCTCTTGTCTCTCATCCATCCCACCCGCAGGCCCGTTGTTGCAGCCTGAGTGACTGACACTCATGGCAGCATGAAATCTAAGGAAGGCATCTGACACATTGTCAAGAAACAAAAACTGCCTCGGGACAGTCTTAGTGCTCCCTTGATCACACATATCACAGTGTGTACATGGTACGTCTCTTTTCTATTTCCTGTTAAATACAAGTTGTTAAGCTACATGTCGTAAAGAGTTGAAATACGTCATCAGGTTAAAGGTTCAGTCATTAGTCGGTGTGCGATACTCTCCGACCTTATTGGGCTTATGAGATGCGCTAAGAGTAGTGCAACTCGTGGCCAATGGTTTCTCACTGTGGTTGATGTTCCTTGTTTGTCACTCCTCACATTTTTGTCCCGTTAGGAACCCGTAATGCTTCCACCCTAACAACTTACGAGCGGCAGACCAAGTGTTGCCAGAAAATCCAGAGATCAGTTTTGTGCAGTTTGACCCCCCACGAGAGATCAAGATGTCAAGTCTAAAACACTTTACCTTAATTTTCGCAGCTCATAGCGATCGCTTAAATTGGTTCAGCAAATAGAAAAGACGTTTTGTGAGACGCACTTTTCTTTGGAGGGAACCATTGTGGCATTTCAGTGTTGAAAGATCTTGTAAGGTGAAGTTTGCACAAACTCCTATTATAAAATAAGCACTACTTGGTTTGGCACAGAGTTCTGATAATATCAAAATCCTCTTATTCTTAGCAGGTTAGCCACTTTGCACATAGTTATCCATTAAAATGTTGTGACAAAAAATGTCATTCAAAAAGTAGTACCAAGTCCGCATAAACCGACAGCAGACTCATCCTGTACTTTTCTGCTTTTGTATTAGTTTCAACTTTTGAAAGGCTTTTCATTTTCATAAAAATGTCCTCACACGAAATTTTACTGAACAGACATGCCATCCGTGTAAAACCCAGTGTGAATGTGATGGGAAGGTGGACATTGCAAAGAAGATTTCATGAAGACTTCATGAAGACTGCCATTTATAAATCGGTTGGGCTTGCAACACCACTGAAATTCATGGTGACTAAGAAAAATCCAATTTATATATACCAGGCCTGATTACAGATGGTGACTGCAAACATTGTCAACACACATCCATTATTTGGAGAGCTAGGCTTCCCTTCAAAGCCAGCAAGTTAACAACAAGCAAAGTCAATTCTGAGCTCATTGTACCAACAGAGACAGAAACTATAGGAGAGGACAGTGTTAAATATCCTTCAATCACTCCAGTGGTCAGTAGACAAATCAAGGCTCACATTTTAAGCCTTCACTTATCCCATTAGCTTGTGATTTACGAGGGGTAATGCAGTTATAATGCTCTGTAAATGAAAACGTATGAAGTTATAATGAGTTACGATTCAGCTGCTGCTTTATTGTTCCCTGCACGTCCCTGTGGCGTTGAGGGTCACTCTGGGCCTGGGCTGAAAGGGACAGTAAATCATGATTCAGAGCCCATTAGTCCAACGCTATCGAGATTCAACAGCCCTTTTGTGAGAGATGCGCATCGCTCGATGTTGAGGGAACGGAGAGGTGGCTGCTGCTGCTTGCCAGGCCCTTGTGAGGCTTGAGGGAACCCAAAGGCCCTGAGACTCATCTCTCGTCCTTTGTTTCCTAACCGTCTGTCTCTGTGGGCGAAGGCAGCAGCCGTGTTTTGGTGAAGATGGATGGAGGTGGTAAACAGGAGTTGGACAAGGAGGGTTGCTGGGCAGCTGAAGCGAGGGGGTGAAGGGAGAGATGTATGGTCCCCCACATCGCCTCAGACAGAATGACAGATGAGCCGACTCTGCAGCGGGGCTACTTCCCTCGGTGATCAAAGTTCTGAAGCCTCCCTCGCGAAACCTAGCTTAATCCGAGCCCATCGGCTTGGTAGTCAGGGTTAAAACCGAGCAACGGGGGAAAACACCAAGCCGTTTTAATGAAATATTTCACTCAATGGTCTAAAATTCCCTTTTTAAGGTCTCTTTTCTGCAAAGCAATACTTCTAGTGCTTTTCAACTGTTCTTTGAAATGGGATACATTTTTCATTGCAGCAGCCTGTGTGGGGCGTAGCTGCTGGAAGCACTGGGCAATATCTTTCTCCTTTGATTCTCAATGTCAAAGGTTCACTTGAAAGGCACAAGAGTAACTTTACGTGTCAGCCCGCTTGTTCCCGCTGGGCAAACACACACATTTAGAATGATTAGAAAACCTCTTACTCGACCTAAAAGGCGCTTCATTACGAACGGCAGGTTTTTATTATCCCAGCGCATTCACTCATGTGACTGCGACGTACGCAGGTGTGCGCGGCTGCAGGAGTGGATATGCGTCCGTTCTTGAAGTGTGTGCAGGCGTGATCGTGATTTTGGTGAACACAGGCTGTGAAGTAAACCTTGAATAATGGATTCAGCCCCAGTAAGAGTAATCAGTGAACCCTGAGCTCAGCCTATTGAAGTTTAATAACATTCTGAATGTCAGAACACATGACAGCAGAGAAACATAATCCCCTCTCCCTGTAGAGAGAGGCCTTAAAACCAACACCACCTCTCTCTCTCTCTCTCTCCCTCTCTCTCTCTCTCTCTGTCCCCTGCCTCTGCTCTCTGTCACACAGTGTGTACACATATATCAACACTGGTAAAGCCTTTCAGATTAGCTGGTGCGATTTAAAAAGCATTTAAAGAGAAGTAAATAAGGGCGAGTTCCAGTTGAGCAGAGTTCACATTCCCCATCCCTGCGGGGGGTTTGTCACCTTATCACGCTTCGGTTCTCTCCAGTTTGATAATTAGAATGAAAGTTACACGCCTGCCGTCCTCCGCGGAAACCCACCGCCGCTTTGACGGGGGCTCGTAACAAACACGTTTCCTCCACTGGAATCGCAACGCAGCGATAACCTCGCAGTCTAAAATCTAAAAAAAAAGAAAGAAAAGAAAGCCCCTCCGATTTCATTAAGATCACAGGCTGAGCAGAAGGACGGGTAAATATTGGACTTAGATTTATTGCGCGGTCAATAACAATGCTCCAGATGCTTAACGTCGCCACTCCGTCTGTTTTGTGTTCAAGTAAGCAATGTCTCGAAAATCTTTGTTTAGCATCTTACTCCTTAAGTGTACTATGTATTAAAATAAATACATGTGTGGTCAAAATAAATGCGTTTCTAAAATACTGGTTTGTAGTTGCAGAATATCCATCAACTCACTGTGGTGTTAATAGTCTGTAAATTTGTACAAATAATAATAATGGCTGTTCTTTAGTTATAAATAAGAACTCATTTTTATTAATATAAAAAATCTGTCATTTTACAGTTCGCTCATTATTTTCTCAATTTATCGGATGCTTTTTTTATTGTTGTTTTTGTTTATATTTACTGCAAGAATCAAGATCAGTCCTCATTTCCAGGTAATTCTGAAGTTCACGTCCTCTTGTTCTGTTCATCAAAGACATTTAAAATCTCGAAATTCTTCGACTCTTATTTAATTACATATTTAAACTACGGACGTATTTGGTCATTTGCTTATGACTCGACATTTAAGGTTTGCCTACATTTGAGACTTTGGTCTCTTGACTTTGGACTCAACTTTGCCCTTTCATTCCTAACTATGACTTGCAAAAACAATGTCTGTTGGCCGTTTGGATTTAAAGGATTTTTAAAAATTTGCACTGGCACTGACATACCAGTAGATGGCAGTGTACATAGTGATGCTCTAAACCTGGCTTTCTTACCTGCTCTCAAACAAGATCAACTTTTGAATAGCCGCTGCCTGCTGTAGTGTTGACCACTATATCAAAGGATTAACTAGTTATCCTCCAGACAAAAATAAGTAAAAAAAAAAATTAAACCTCTCTATAAGGAAGTGTTGAAGTTGAAGTATGAAATGTACATGAATAAAAATCATTTGTATTTCAACCTAGTCTGTCATGATTACTGATGGAATACCTTTATGTTATAACGTAAACTAAGCCATCAAAAAAGTTGAGCGGCAATTATTTAGATGAAGCGGCAGCATGACCGACAAAACAATGTACTGCAACGCACTAAAATGTCTGGCCTCCATAGCAACATGTCTTGGAAGAAAAACACAAAGTTTACACAAAGAGGGAAAAAAAAAAAAGAACTGCGACGAGTGACGCAGCTCGTATCTGCAAGCTTCCTCAATATCATGACTTAGCATCTACTCCAGTGGCTCTTTCCCACTTGTTCTCCATTTATGCCCCCCTCACTCTCTCACGTCGCTCGCATCTTCTCTCCACACTAACCCACGTTTTCTCACTGCGACTCTCTGATCTGTAAAAACGCGCATTTGCCTTGGCGGCGACGAGCGGAGGAAATGTCACGTTCCGACGGCGGCGCTGGACCGTCACACAGGAAGAATGTCAATTAACCGACGGGCGTGTAGAAGAGCGGCGGATGGAGGGATGGATAGGTGGAGGAGTGGAGAAAGACAGGGCAGTTTTATTCCATTGTGGTAGCGGGTTTTTTTTTAAGGACATGGCGTTTTTTGACGATTATTCTAATCCCACCGAGGACCTCTCAGCCTGAACAGGGAGCCTTATCTGCTCTCCACAGTCATTCTCTCATTAAAACATAATCACAGGCCACCAACTCTAATAAACCCTCAACTTTGTCTATGAAAGAGGTGGTGGGGGGAGAGGGAGGCTGGATGGGTTGGGGGAGAAAAATTGAGATTACCACAGGTCTGACCGCCTGTCCTATATGTGACAAGGGGAATAGGAGTTCTGCTCCCAATCACTTCTGGTGCAAAAAAAAAAGCCATAAAAAATCACAGGATTGTATGTTTTTATATATATATATATATATATAAATATATATATATATGAATCCAAACTGAAAAATGTCACTCTTTAAGAAAAGCTGAGAAGATTACAGCGTTGCTGGTGGGATTTGGCCCTTGTGTACCTTGATTGTTTCTGGTTGCTGCAGACCTGGAACACACTTCTGAGCATGCTGCTCCTGAGGCGAGTGGTCAAAAGTTAACATGAAGCCAAACACTTGCAGGCACAGATGCTGCAATGTTTCTTTTTTCTTTTTTTTTTTTTTTTTTTTTTGACTTCCACATCCCACACACACACAGTGACACACATACACAAACGAGCTCCCCAAGAAAGGGTTTTAAACCCTCTTTAATCATCAGCTCAAGTGAATACATCAACCCCCGCAGCTTGGCTCGAATTCAAATTCGATGCAGCGAGGCACCACAGTTTGTCAGCAGCTTTATAACTTTTAACATTTGCATATATATCTAGTCAGGGTATTTTAATATACAGCATTATTAGAGTTGTTCATCTGATTTAAACTTTGCCTTTCATTAAGCAATCCTTGCATTAACTGAATAATACATCAGGGAATTGACCAAACGAGGTGGAATTTGATCTTTTAAAGCTGTCAGCAGGAGTTTGGGATGTACTAAAGAACACTTTACCAAAGAAGTCATCAAGTCCCAAAAGCATCTCAATTAGGGATGCACGATATTGGATTTTTGGTCGATATCCGATATGCCGGTATACTAAAACTCACTTGGGCAATAACCGATACCAATACAGATATTTTTTTTCCCTATACCTATTTACTGAAACTATGTGGCTTTCTGTACTGTGGAATTAAAATGCTGCATTATCTTTGTCAATTTAGCTTGCTGCCAAATGCAAATGCTAAAAAGGAGGCTGAAAATGATGCAACACTTTTAACTTGCATTATGTCTAATGCCAAATTTATTCATGGCTTCTGCTCTGCCTAAGACAATGACAACACTCCAAGAGTGCAAATTTGATGTGCTGCACTGTCATATAAAAGGTCATATAAAAACAACACAATTTATACTAGTGAGTTATTTTGACGGAATGGGCGATGTAAAATATTAAATTTTACAGCTGACATTGGCAGATTCCGATTCCATGCCGATAATATTGTGCATCCCTGATCACAATCAGCATATTTCAGCTGGTCACAGTGTCTTTAAACCTGGTAGAGAACAGTATTCTTTATCTTAAAATGGTTAAATTTTGCTAAAAAAAAATACCAACAACTTTAATCAAATTTTTTAAGGACGGGTTGTGTTGAGGGATTACACCTGATTTCTAAAAAACTGATTTTTGTTTAATTAAAATGAAGAAGATAACCATAACACCAAAGACATGTGCTGGTCAAGAGCTCCTAATGGACGTCCACTTCTCAAAAATCAGATCTTGCCAGTTTGAAATTGTCCGATGCAAGAACATTTAGCACCACTTGACGTTTTTTTTTTTTTTCGACATTTTGTCACATAGCAACAAAAAAATCCACAAATAGTACAAAGTACCACATAATTGGAAAAGAAAAAATCATTTTCATCGTCAAATGAAAGCGTGACAGATATCTGAAGTCAGTCCCCAGACCTCAATGGGTATTTCTGTAGAATCTGCATGTTCTTTCTAAACGCTCCAGTTTCTTCCCACTGAAATGTGTTGTAGTCGAGCTGACTTTATGTGTTTGCCAGGTTGTATCTGATTAAAAAACAACAACAAAAAACCCCGCAAACCTAAAATCCCCGAAAACATTAAGTTGGCTTAACCTAATTGGCTCGTCTTAACTGATGCAACTGTGTGGAAATGTCAACATTTTCGTTTCATTCCTTTCAATTTTATTTTGAGTTGTGGTGAGCCAGCTCTTCTGAGGAAATGATGTGTTCAGAGAGAGAAATGTGTACCGACGGTGATCAAAGAGCACCTAAATGTTAGCTGAAATCTGATCAAAGAAAAACCAGCAGTCTGTATTCTCGCAGTATTTAGCCAGACAAAAAGGCCTATCCACTTTCAAACTGCAAAGAGAAAGTGTGTGTGGTTTTACTGGATGGTTTTATGGTGTTCACAACTTGTAATTAATGGTGCTAAAATGTGTTTTGAGTTTGTTTCAAAACATAATATAGAAATTAGCTGTGGCTTGTGGCAAGTAGCTCTTCGGGGGAGGAGGGGGAATAATTTGTGGACATTTTTGCTTTGAATATGTTTTCTCTTGTTATAAGCATGTAAAGAAAACCAGAAGTGAGTAAACAAAGCTAGGTGATGATATTAAAGTCAGTATATGAGGTCCAAGCTTCAGATTTGGCACTTTAATAGAGGGCTACTTAAAACAATGTTTATTTTGAACTAATGTGGAATTATTTTGATCAAATCTAGTTAAAATATATATATATAAAATGTCACTACTCTGCTGAACAAGCACCAGTTACATCACTTGTGAGGTTAATGAAACCTTTACACTTAGTTGTGAAAACTCCAAACTACTCATTTGAATGCTTTTTTTTCTCGGTACAAGATTCACATTAGACCAACAAAAAACAACAAAGCCACAATATGTAAGCTTGTGAAGCTCAGGTTGTATCATTGTACAATAATTTAAAGATTTTAATGGAGTACAACAAATTATTAACATTGTAAAGTATTTTAAATTAGCTGACAGAGTTGACAATTCTTCACGTAAACAAGATCAAACACCAAACTGAAAAATACTTTTTAAGTTCTTAATTTTTGTTGATGAGTTGCAAAATAAATATGTGCTGATTTTGCAGAATGGTACTTGTTTTTCATTTGAGATGTTGCGCCTCAAATGTATTAAAAGTATTGTAAGTCAAATGTAGTTTTTTCCAAAATAAATAAAAAATGTGATTGTGAATGCGTTGAGC
This sequence comes from Poecilia picta, assembly GCA_033032245.1. Taxonomy (NCBI): domain Eukaryota; kingdom Metazoa; phylum Chordata; class Actinopteri; order Cyprinodontiformes; family Poeciliidae; genus Poecilia; species Poecilia picta. The sequence goes on from CM065362.1 coordinate 23,912,701, forward strand.
CTGTGCCTGCGAGGGGCCTGCTCCATATGATTTAAAAAAAATTTTAATTTTAAATTTTTTTCCCTTGTCAGAGATCACATATTTCTATTAGCTGCTATTCAAACCATCATCTGAAGTTAAAACCTAAAAAAAAAAAAAAAAAGACAGTAGGACTGTGAGAAAAGATAATATTCTCCTGAATTATTCTAACTTTATACAAAGTAGGTTTACTCACTAATCACCACAAAATAATGAGAGCTGTGTTTTGGGATCCACTGAAAACATTATTATGCAAATGTTTTTGAGACTTCTGATGTTTGGTATATTGTGTAATATATGCTGTCACATGACCAGACACAACAGATTAAGCCTGGGGTTACATGTGGAAAGTTAAATATGCAAATCTCCGTAAAGTACAAGTGAATCAATCAGCTTGAATTGTTGTTTTGTTTACCTCGCTAATTTTTTTTTTTTTGCTAATTAACCAGAAAAAAAAAATTCATGCCATTATTTTCAAAGGGACCCTAAATTAGGTTAATGCAAGATGCACACAAAGTACAGCAATTAGGACTTTGGCTGAATGTAATCTCCAGAAAATAAAGCAGATCAAAGTGCGCCGAAGATTTCTCTCAGTGCCGCTGCGTCTCGTAAATTGTGTCTGCTGGCTGAATAACTGCATAAAATAACAAAGCTATTGTCTTCCATGCGATGATTATGTAAATAAAGCACTTGTGATGGAGCTTTGTTGTTGTACTGACCAAAGAGTACAACAGAAACAGACATTTCATTAGGACTCAAACTGGTGTTTACAGAATAAAGGATTTGGAGATCGCACGCTTTCAAAATGTACTCCTATAAATCTTGCTGAGTGAGTTGTTTTTACAGGTTTCTGGCAAATTCTTGTTGGATACATCATATTAAAAGTATTGGTTATTTGTTATACAGCCTCTTTGTATATTCCCATTTTGTCCATCCCTATAAAAGTATTGTACCTGTCATGTGTAGCTCGTTTTCTAAGCTGACCTGTCCAAGTAACACACCAGCTTTTATGTCTATTGTCATCCATCTGGTTTTCTAATCCTCTTTTTTTAACATATTTCCCTGAAACTGAGAAAAAGTGCGAAAACAAAAATAAAGCAAAGAAGCATGTCGGGAGCTTGTAAAAAAAACAATGATGTAATAAGACCAAACCTATAAGCATGACATAATGCTCAGCCAAGAAAAAACAAACAAACTAGTGATTGAAAAAGTTTCCAGCTCTGATTTGAAGTTTAGCGTTTTGAAAATCATTCCCTTTCACCTGCTTACTTTCACAAAACACACCTATGTTACCTTGCTGCCTCACTATTTTGAACAAAACAACATAGTTTTTGTTTATCTGTTTTCTTGCTCTGTAATATGACATTTGGCCTGTAACTATGTCAAGGCCTTCCGGTCCGACATTGTTTTCGCGTCTGAAAACCCCGGCTTGACGTGAATAAAGGCACTGTTTGGTCACCGCTGAGGCCACAGCCCTCGTTTCCACATCAGACACCCGGTGCTGCATCCTTTCTGTGTTTGGACGCAACTCCGAGATGTTAGGGACGAGTATTTATGGAAATAATATGCATTAAAAAAAGATGAGAGGGGAACCAAAGTCGGAGAAGGCAGCTGTCATCGGTAGTGATTCAGAGGTCCGCGAGGCCTCTCACTTTGTTCCTAAATTATTCATGCAATCTGTCAATGCTGCTGTCTAGGCAGACTCCTCTCCCCATGTGTTCGATGATGACAGAAATCCTGCACCGGGTTCGCCGCTGTCTTCTGCAAATCCCTCACCGAAAGGGACGCGCACGGCGCCTGGCAAAGCTCTGGGCGGCACATGCTCCCGTCTGTCTCCCTGCTTGTGTGCTGCTGCGAGTGTGGGTATGTGTGTGGGTGTGTGTGGGTGTGTGTGTGGGTGTGTGTGTGTGGGTGTGTGTGGGTATGTGTGTGGGTGTGTGTGGGTATGTGTGTGGGTGTGTGTGTGGGTGTGTGTGGGTGTGTGTGTGGGTATGTGTGTGGGTGTGTGTGGGTGTGTGGTGTGTGTGGGTATGTGTGTGGGTGTGTGTGGGGTGTGTTGGGTGTGTTGGGTATGTGTGTGGGTGTGTGTGGGTGTGTGTGTGTGGGTGTGTGTGGGTATGTGTGTGGGTGTGTGTGGGTGTGTGTGTGGGGTGTGTGGTGTGGTGTGTGTGGTATGTGTGGGTGTGTGTGGGTATGTGTGTGGGTGTGTGTGTGGGTGTGTGTGGGTGTGTGTGTGGGTATGTGTGTGGGTGTGTGTGTGTGGGTGTGTGTGGGTATGTGTGTGGGTGTGTGTGTGGTGTGTGTTGGGTGTGTGGGTAGTGTGTGTGGGTGGTGTGTGTGTGTGGTGTGTGTGTGGGTGTGTGTGGGTGTGTGTTGTGTGGGTGTGTGTGGGTGTGTGTGTGGGTGTGTGTGGTTGGTGTGTGTGGTGTGTGTGTGGGGTGTGTGTGGGTGTGTGTTGGGTGTGTGTGGGTATGTGTGGTGGGTGTGTGTTGGGTGTGGTGTGGGTGTTGTGGGGTGTGTGTGTGGGTGTGTGGTGTGGTGGGTGTGTGTGTGGTGTGTGTGGGTGTGTGTGGGTGTGTGTGTGGGTGTGTGTGTGTGGTGTGTGTGTGGTGTGTGGTGTGGGTGTGTGTGGTGTGTGTGTGGGTGTGTGTGGGTGTTGTGGGTGTGGTGTGTGTGGTGTGTGGGTGTGTGTGTGGTGTGTGTGTGTGGGGTGTGTGTGTGGTGTGTGTGGTGTGTGTGGTGTGTGTGGGTGTGTGTGTGGGTGTGTGTGGGTGTGTGTGTGGGTGTGTGGTGTGGTGTGTGTGTGGGTGTGTGTGTGGTGTGTGTGGGTGTGTGTGGTGTGTGTTGGGTGTGTGGGTGTGTGTGTGGGTGTGTGTGGTGTGTGTGGTGTGGTGTGTGTGTGTGTGTGTGGTGTGTGTGGGGTGTGTCTGGGTGTGTGTGGGTGTGTGTGTGTGTGGTGTGTGCGCCCTCCCACGAGATGTGGCGATTGTGTGCGTCTTGAAATGTGGACATAAACATCTCTCCTCTTGCGATTGTTCAATAGCGTGAGAGAGATTTTTTTTGCACTTTGAGAATGCTACCTTATGTCTCTGCATGCATTCCTGTGTGCTGAGCATTGCAGGATTGTTTGAACATTCAGACTCAAATGAGCTGCAGCGTTTCAGTTCCTGTGGCTCATCTAGAATAGCTTTGCAGCTTTACCTCTCTCACTTTCTCTCTTGCCTCCGGTGTGGGGGAGAGAATCTCAAAAATCGGTTTTCTCCTCTCTTAAGAGACAGAATTAAAAGATGCACTTCACTTTCTCCGATAAATCTTCACGCTGGGTGCACTGCGGTCACCTGTCAGCGGGCGCAGATCAAGTCAAGTGTATTCAGAGCTCTGGGTTTATGCCTGCTGCGTCGGGAGTGGTACCACACTGCTCAGTCTGCGACAAACACACACACACACACACACACACACAAAGTGGCCTGAGATGCAGGCCTCTGTCACTTAGCATTAGAGAGGATCATCTGTCGTAGTAGAAGACCACGCAAACTTTTTCCACCTCGTGTTTATTCTCGCGAAAGCAGTTCTGACGACCGCAGTGGTGTGGAGGCTTTGGGCTAGTAGATGGATGTGTATTAAATATACTGACGTGACGAAGCAATTAAGAAACGTCCAGAAGAGCAGGTTTCTGTATCGCCAACCGTAGCCGGCCGCTCCGCTTCCATGACAACCAAAACAATCAAAATGTGAGAAATTCCCCCTGCTCGGCGGTGACGCTGTGAGGCTTCATATGAGAGCAGTTAGTCACTGTTGATGCCAAAGTCCCGTACTGAAACACTTTCACGTCTCTGAAGGTTTTCTCTCTCTCTCTCTCTCTCTCTCAGGTTTCATCTCTGCCTGCTCCTCCGTTAAATGGCAGTAATAGTAACACCCAGAGCAATAAATACAAACTTGACTGACAGCTTTGATCTCCATTGTTCCTATTCAGACGTCGTCTTATCTGTAAGACTCATATCTGCGCTTCCCAACAAATATAAATCCCAGATTCAGCAGGGGGTGAGACATGCCTTTTCTACCGCGGTGCATAACTTTGTGCAGGAGAAAGCTCCACTTCTTGCAGATGAAATCAAATGAATAGCAGGGGAAAAATTTTCTTTTCAATAATTCTATATAGCAGGGAAATGCAGCTATTCTTTTTTTTTTTTTTTTGCAGTAGCTCATCTTTTCAGTTTCACGTTCTGAATCCACGCCCACTCAGTTTGTTCATATTTATCCGTTTCTCCCTTATTCTAATCATGAACACCATTAATTACAAGTATTGTTTTTCCATTATTTCTTTTCATTTCTGGTTGTAGCATGATAAAAAACAGTTTGTACGCTTGGCGTGAGTTCATCTTACAAGTTTGAAACATACAGAGTTAGACAGCTCCTTGAATCCCAGGATTCAGGCTGCTTTGAATAGTTCTCTAGTGAGAATGCAAAACTCATGGTCTCGGGTAAAGAAAAGAAAGAAAAAACACAATAGCGTTCCGCAAACCTTGCACTTTTTTCTCTAAGCCTTAGTAATGCTGTTGGTGCCAAACTCAGGCGACCAAGAGGTTCTCAAAACAGAAGCTAAACAAATGACACTTTAGAGCCTTGAACTGAGATGAAAACCTGATTCAAGCTTAAGTATTAGCTTGATTCAAACTTGAATATCATGGAAAAGGCCGCTGTTGAATTACTTGTGAGAGTAATTACTTGTGAGAGTAATTCAACAGCGGCCTTTTCCATGATATTCAAGTAATTCAATTCACTAATGTCCGTTTGACTGAAGAGGCCTAAATGTGCATATTGTAGAAACATTCAACTATAGGAAGAAATTGTTGGCATTTTTTTTAGCTATTTTTATACTTTTCTGGCTTTAAATCTGCTGGTTTACTCTGTCGCTCAGTAGCAGATATGAACCATCTGTTCTTGTTGTCATGCCTCAAAAAAAAAAATTCTTATCCTCACTAAATGTTCTTTTTTAAGAATTTCCAATTTCCCCCTATATTTATTGTTTCAAGTGTACAAAATAATAACTTCTGTTGAACACATAGTAGCTAAAAAGCAGCTGTCTGTCTATGTAATTGATTTCTTTAGTGTAAGTTCAAAATGATCCTTTTTGCTGCAAAAAAACTGCAACATAAGGAGCACAAACAAAAACCACAGTTTCAACATATGCGTGTTCATGTATTGCAAAGATATCCAGAGAAATGCTTCCTTTCTTCCTTTTCTTCAAGCTACATAAATTTGGCCGTGGAACACGCATCAGAAAATGCGCTGTTAATTTTATCTTCACTGTGTGTTTTATGCAGTTCATATAATTTGATTCCATTTCTTCGGTTTGCAAAGAGACGAAAAGAGAAGTAATAAAGAAAAGACAAATTGACAGACATAAAAAAATCATTTTGGCTAAAAACTGAAAAGACTTAACATTTTGGCTTGTCACAATTGAAAAAAGTGAAGTAAATGATCAGGCAAATAGAAGAAGTGAAGAGATAAAAAGTGTATAAGGGTAAGTTGCAGACGCTGCGTTGTATATTTTGCTTGTACTCAACTGTAAGAAATCTGTTGGTAAGACTCCAATAGCCTAATTTGGTCAGAACGTCACAATTTCTCCAATTTAATGAGTCAATTGGAACAAACACGAAATAAGTGAAAATAATGTGTGTTGCAAACTTTTTGGAAAATAAAATTCAAGTGATAAGAAGTGAACTACTCTAGCTGCCATCCATTTGGGAATTTGTGACGGCACATTTTTACATTACAAATAATCTTGCATAACTTTACTTACATAACCTTCTACAGCTCAGAGATCAGCTCAGACGTCTGTGAGGGTCCGCATACCACGCAGCCAGGTGTGCATCGCTGCAGGCGGCGACTGTGAGAATCGGCGAGCCAGTTGCGCTGCTTCGCGTCTCCTGCTGTGTTTCTGTGCTTCCTGCTTCTGCTGTCCTTCATATGCCAGCAGGTGATCAAAAATATGCTTCATTTGTTTCTGTATTATTTTTTTTCCTACAAAGAATCACCAGCATGAAAAGTCATAGTTCCCTTGCTTTGATACAGTCAGTCAGAGCTGCTGCCTCAAAGATATATGTGAGCTTAGAAATCCCTAAGGAATATTTATTGCCCTTGAACTTTTCATATTTGGCCATGGGTCTAACGAAGGTTAAGTTAGTGGGAGACACAACTGGCTGTGACAACTTTGCACAACTTGAGACCAATTTTATTTTTAAAATAATCGTCAGATTAGACTGAGAATGTACCAATTTTGAAGTCTTGCCACGAATTCTCAGTTGGATTTAGGTGTGTACTTTAACAAAGGTAATTTTGAGTTATACTTTTTTTTTGGTAGCCTGAAACAGATTTCATTCCAGCTTTGCTTTGTGTTCACATCTATCCATATGTGACTATTTCCTTCAACTTCATTCCATGCTGCATGAACAGTACAAACAGCAGGATGATGTGGCCAACACTACGTCTTACCCAGGGGACACTACAAAAAAAAAGGATAAAAAATGCTTATGTTTATCAATTCAAATTAAGTCAATAAAAAGTACTATTACTGTAATTCGAAAGTGAAAATTGAACACTGCTGTAACTCATATCATTCAAGTTTCTTCAAAAAGTTGTCGTAGAGACGATGTTGGCAGCTGGACCTCCTGCAGCAGTCTGCTTTCACAGTGGAGGTCTGACAAAGCCTCTGACTGAAGACACTCTGAATCGAACACTAAGGGATCTCTGGAATGGTCGTCATTTCATGCACCGTCGTCTGCAGACGCTCCAGAGCTTTCCCCAGAACACAACCTGCCTTCTTCATCCCCTTTACATAAAGTCCTGGTTTCTGATTCTGCTGCCTCAAAAAAGATGACAGCAGAAGAGATTACACTTTTCACGTCAGACTTCTAGAAGATCTGCAGCATCTTATTGCGAACACAGAATGACCCAATACTCCTCGAGAAGAACAGTTAGCTATGTCCATTCCTGTAAATAGCTTCACTCTGAGGTATTTACACTGTCACATGACAGATTTGCATATATAGTGTTGAAATCCCCAATTGAATGTCTTTCATGGGAAAAATTGACTAGTTTGGCTACTTATGACTGTAATGCTGTTCCCTGTTAGGGTCTCTGTTATTTTTGGGATCTGTCTGGTTTCTTGTGATTGAAGTGATTCTGACGGACCCTGTGGTGCAGCTGACGGCGGGCGGCCCGATGTGTTTACTTTGGCTCTCAGAGCCACACACAGGAGCATGCTCCGGGTTTACCATGTTGGCCAGACTTAAACCAAACTGATTAAGCCAGGTTTATCTGATTTCTTCCCAGTGCAGCCCATACACACACACACACACACACACACACACGCACAGACCGAAACATTTTGACTCACCCTGAAAAACTTTGGCTCCTTTCAGCCGTCTTATATCTGCAAAGACAAAAAAAAAAGCTTTTCTCTTCTGATGTCTTTTAAGCTGCGTAGCATAAACAAAGTGCTTTGCTCTTCAAAGACAAAGTTTCTCCATTTTGTAATTGATAATCCTATTCTCTCCTCTCTCTCTCTGTCACTATAACAACAGGGCTGCATCTGTCCTCAGATGCTCTCTTCAGCTCCTCTTGTTCTATATTCACAGAAAACAAGATAGTCCATTTTATTGGAGGCCCCTGTGACTTACTCCATCATTATTGTGGATAATTATTACATGTTTACCCTGGAATATAATGACATGCTTTTTTTTTTTTTAAAAAAAAAGAAATCAATAAGTCATCTTTTTTAAAAACCTCCAGCTGACACAAATTCCAACTTTCAACTCAAACCTGAAATCTCCCCAAACTAACCCAGATATTCATTATGTGGAGGATTTTTGCTCATCTTTCTTTTAATCCCTCATGAAGACAGCAGGAAAAAAAAAGAGAAAACGAGAGAGAGACAGTGAGCCACAGCCGGTGGCCCCCACCAATCCTCCTTCCTTTGCGATAACTCCTACAAAACGCCTGTCATCCTCACTCACTCATAGACAACCGGGAAGCCGGCGCGAGGCAGCGGATCAATTTAGCGCAAAAAGCCGTGGCATTTTTCAAATGTAATGGGCTTTGATGTCGACGCTGAGCTGCATTACAGAACTCCGCCGAAGCCACCGAACCTTTTTTTTTTCCTTTTCTTTTTTATCTGACTGCTTCCTATGCAGAGGAAGTTGGCAGAATTTCGTCTCTTCTCTGTTCTGTACTGTTCTTCAGCGTGGCAGCCCGTGGAAATCGTCCACTTTTATTTTCTCTCAAAATGTGCTTTATTTTACAGCTGTATATCAGCTTCGACGCCGTTTTCAAAACATTACTGTGGTCACAGTAATGTGGTCACTTTTAGCTTAGACACATTAGCAACACAAAAGCTCTGCTGTTCGTAGGTGTTGCTGTCCATTGACAGACACAGACTGCCCCCTGGTGGATTTAGCATGTAATTGTAGTTTATAGTTTATCTTGATGAGGTTTTGCATCAACAGCCAAACCTCGCTAGTTCACGCGATACGTTTTATTTATTGATCATGTTCAGAGTTCATCCATCCATCCATCCATTTTCCTACACCCTTGTCCCTTAATGGGGTCGGGAGGTGCTGGTGCCTATCTCCAGCTGGCGTTCCGGGCGAGAGGCGGGGTACGCCCTGGACAGGTCGCCAGTCTGTCGCAGGGCAACACAGAGACACACACAGGACAAACAACCATGCACACACACACTCACACCTAGGGGCAATTTAGACAGACCAATTAACCTGACAGTCATGTTTTTGGACTGTGGGAGGAAACCGGAGTACCCGGGAGAAAACCCACCATGCACAGGGAGAACATGCAAACTCCATGCAGAAAGGCCAGGGCTGGGAATCGAACCCAGAACCCCAATCTTACTGCAAGGCAACAGCTCTACCAACTGCGCCACTGTGCAGCTCGTTCAGAGTTCATTTCAGGTTATTTCCTTTTGAAAAGCTGCCTTGTTCATCCCTAATCCAAAGGGAACATGTTCTTTTACACATTTAATCAACATTCAGGCTTATAGTTAAAATTTTCTTTTTAAATTTCACCACTCATGATGGACACAGAAAAAAAACTGCATCATTAAAAGTAATAAACTATTTCATTTAAGAATTATACCAGGGCATCCATTTTATTACCTTCTTTGAGGATTGTGAGACTTTTGATCATCTGTTATCAAAGCATGAACTCTGTATTTTGTGTTGTCATAGTATGTCTAAGTTTGTGAAAGCCAAGAGGCATTTCCTGTTGTTTCTGTTTTGCTGCTAAAAGGTGTCCCCCAGAGATCAGTTTTGGGGGACACTTTTATTTCTAATAGAACATAATCAAGACATTTTTAAATGCCTGTCGGGATCCCGGCTCACACCCAGCTCCAAACGGTTCTCAAGTTTTTTTAATGCACAATTAACTACCACTCTAAAATATTTTACAAGGTGAATTACAAAGAAGTTATATCAAGAAGGAGATTCCACTATTAAAACAAACAAACAAAAAACAATACAAGATGTAAGTAGCTGAAGTGGATTCTCTCCACAGGGTGTCTGGCCACTGCTTCTCCACATTGAGAGCAAACGGTTAACGTTTTCTCAAAAATGGCAAAAAGAAAAAATAGTTACAGTTTATGTAAATCCTCATTATTAGCATCAGCTGATTTTTAGATGACTAAAAGTGTCAAGCATACAGCATTCAGATTGGAACATCCCTACTACATGTATTACTAATCCTGAAGTCTACATTGATGAAATTTAAAATAAATAAATAAATCTTATGCTATTCTCAAATTTCTTAATGTAAATATTTTGGAATATTGATTTTATTAATGACTGCATTGGTAGGCATATGCATTACTATCATGTAATGCGACTTTTGTTTTCCACAAATCTGTTATTGATGCTTTCAATGCCCTTCCGTTTATAAGCTTTGCTACCTTAAGATTCTGTCATCACGCCGGCTGCAGCCAAGTTCTTATTCAAAAATCATCCATTTGAGTCATCTACTACAAAACAAACACGCTAAACAGTAATCAAAAAGAATTTGCCTCGAAAACCTTTATAACAAAATTTCAAAAAGTCATCAAATTGGAGGGGGGGGGACTAGGATACTTTTAGCAGAATTCCTGCTCTTTGCCTGACAACAAAGCAACACTTTCATGTGGGGAAAAACTATGCAGATCACTGATCATCAGACCACAGCACTCAGCCTTTCCTGAAGAGATGCAGCTCATATACCTGCACCACGTTATCGCGGGGGCTTTTCGCGACCCTCTCCTTACTCACGGATCGTCGCCAGGAGCGGCTAACTTCAAATGCTTAGTGTTCTCTCGCGGGGAGACAATGTGGTGCAGAGTGTAAATTGTTTTACAGGTGTTGTAGGGCATTCTCTGAAAAATCCAATAACACCAGCACCTAAAGTTAATAGACATCTGCAGGGCTGTTGAAGCCACAGTCTAAAATGAACTAAAGAGTTCTGCACTGAGCAGGGAAACCTATTACACCTTCACATAGAAATTCATTGTAAAGATGACCAGGAAAGGAAACATGGGATGAGAGATGTTTATTGTGAAGTAAATCACACTGTAGTGCAAAAAAATTGGTTACCTCTATTTGGCTGAGAAAGTTAATACGAGACCGATGGCAGCAACCGAAAAATGTTAAATTAACATTTAACAAAGAAAGATATGGTTTGTGTGGGAAGTAAACTAAATACTCCATTAAATGTGCATCTTAAAAGATTAGAATATCTTTGAAAAGATTATATATTCCAGTAATTTAATTCAGAAACTGAGAGCCATGAATTACCCTGAATAGATTCGTTACACATTTCAAGTATTTATTGATTTTCTTGCTAATGTTTATGACTTGAAGGTACTGAATTCAGTTTCTGAGAAAATTACATGATGTGAGACCAAGTAAAAAGATTTTTTGTTATACAGAAATACTAGAATATCACCATGATATGGACTAGTCAGTCTTGAGGAAGACTGTTCACACTTATCCAGTAATCATCCAAGCATTGTAATGAAAAGTTGAGTGGAAAGAAAAAGTGTGGCCGGTAAAGCTGCACAGGTCCATGCCGAGGTCCATGTGATGTTTTCACAAGACGCGTGTCGTCAATCAGAGTACTGAACTGAAGTGCTGAAATAAATTCATATTTTGAAGATATTCTAACAAACTAAGATGCACCTGTGTAGCAAAACATCAGAATCAGAAGAGACACACAAAAGGGTTTCTTTATCATTCTGAATATTTGAATAATTTATCCCTTTTTGAATTACATTAGCATTTATCAGGAAGATTTCCCCAACACAGACGTTAAGAGATGAGGCTGTTACCCGAGTCACCGCTGCTGGGCTCCGTATCCATCGGTTTATCCTCCTGAGGAATATTTCAAGCAGTAAAGTTGCCCCTTTTATCTACAGCTATAAATACATTACCATACAAGCTCAGCGCCACCTTTCAATTGAAGAAACTGCCATCAATAAGAAAGTTAGCCGGACTTTGCTGGACTGCTCTGAGTGATGTGTCCGCCGTCACTCACTGCCCCACCATGCGAAAAGGCATCTTTACATGAGTCCGTGACACGATAGCAACTTCGTGGCATTCGACACAAATTTCTATGGCACGTATATGAAAGTACAAGATAAAATAAAACCCAGTTATGCCCGTAGTTGTTGGTAAATTAACTTAACAGCTTTAACATTCCGTGGAATGTAGCACTAGAGCGAATAGAAAATACTGAACAGTCCACCTCCTACGTACTGTAGACCCCCCACAAGACTTCATCCAGGTCTCCTGGTAATGTGGCACTCAGAGGTTCCACAGCTGGTGGCCGAGGACGAGCCGGACCAAGCCGGACTTCAACCGCAGCGTTTTACCCAAACTGCTTGACGACTGTCCCTGCGCAAGACGTGTTAACACAGTTTCTCGTGTGCTGTAACAGTAGCTGTTATCAGTGCTGACAACACGGTATGATGACTTAAGAACAAAGAGTGGGGGACAAAGAAAAACAAAACATATTTACACCTGATACAAACACACACAAGGCTATTTTCTTGTCAACCGTTCTCACACTAAAAAAAAATCTCACGTTACACTTTTTATTTGCCAATCTGATTTACACGTTAGCAAATAAAAAAAGGTTGCCTGTGGTAAAATGCTGAGCAGCAGAAGTTTTCGTGAATTAGAAAACAAAATCGTCCACCTGCTGTTGTGTTAAGAGAATCCGTTGTTATTGCGACATTTTCATGCAAATAGGTCTTTTTAAACTATTTCCTTGTATAAAATTAGCCATGTAAAATGGCTACCAAGGCCAATAGATCAGACAAGTATTGCTTGCTTCAAAGGATGATATTGGGTTATAAAAAAAATTATAACATGGCCCCAAAAGAAATCCTCTCCAGATAATGTGTGCCATACATGTTCGTCATCTCCACATGTAGCTAAGTTAATGCAAAAAGTCTTCTCCTAACAGGCAACACAGGCATTTTTTTTTCTTTGTTCTTGTAGTGAGGAAAGAGAAAACTTACCCAGTGTCCGTCTGTAGCAGTTTTGGAAACGTGACCTGATTTAAAATCCCCCATGTACAACAACCTTTAAAGACCCAAAAAAAAGGGTTGTCTTTGGTGAATCCCAAAGTTCTCACTTATACAAAAGTATTTAATGATCTATTCGCAAAATCAAACAGCGGAAACTCCAAGCCTGCAATGAGTTTTCTAGTCAATTCCTTAGGTTTCTTCTTATGGCAAAGTTTGGCTTTAAAACCGTCCCCTCGTTTAGGTCAATCCCGAACCCCATGGTGAGTCGTGTGCTTGTGCGTGAACGCGCTGGTTTCACTTTACGTGTGCGTGATGTTGAACCCTGGGCAGGCTGCGGGTGTGCTCCGGGTTCTAGCTCTGAGAAAAGTACTCCAGGACGAGGCGGAGGTGTCCCAGGCGGTCCTTGAGAGAAGTCAGTGAGAGGAAGGTGGTTTGATAGGCGGGGTCCAGCTGAAGCACCGACAGGAGCCACCAGCACCAGGCCGGACCGTTAGCCGAGGCCTAAACAAAGATAACGTTAAAAAAAGATGTTTCCAAACACGATGGCTGTGGAATGAAATACATATTAGAGATGCACCAAAACGTTAGCTGGTGACCAGAAGTGTACAATTTAGTCTTAACCGATCTTGACGACGACAAGCTAAGCAAACTCTGTTGTCAAGCTCATCATTCCTAAATGGCAACGCGTTGTGCTAGCTATTCACTGTAGAAGATATTGTTGAAGACAAAAAAAAAAAACTCTCAAAGTTGGAAAAGTGTTAAAGAAGTCAGAAGAAAAGCAAAGATTTTAAGAAGCTATTCAAAAGGAAGCAATTTTCTATAAGTAACTTATAGAAAATCTGGTTGGTTTATGAATAAACTTATGTTTGGTTCATGGAGAACCAAACATAAGTGGAAAACAGGAAGGCTAAATGTATAACAGCAAAGTTTTGAATAACTAAATATTTAGATTTTACAAATATTACAATATTAGTCAAATTATTTTTGAATTTAAATGAAGTTTTGATTTCCAGTTTCAAGAATGGCATTGAATGAATCTTTGTCAGCCTTGCCATGCACCGTGTGCATTTGCTGCAATATTTGACTAGCAGTTGCACATCTATTCTCCTCATCAGGATGCAAACAAAAGTCTACTTCCTGTATATTTTAGCTTCATCATCTCCTCACTTCATGTTTGAGGTATGTCTGCCGAAATTTTTAAATTTTATTTGTTTTTTTACACCCACCAGAGGCAGGTGAATTGATGTTTGCGTTATGGTACAAACCTGAATGTCTGCCTCCTTATCTGGCATGCTGCCATGCTGTCTGTGTATGTGCTCGCGGCTGCGGCTGCCCACGCGCTGATACCAGTCCTGGGCCTGCTGGTACACACTGTCATGAAGGCGCTGCAAAAGCTCCAGCTCGCTACCGTCCACCTGACACACGCAGAGAACACCGGAGACATTCAGCAGGAGCCGAGACGGAAATCCGGTTCTCAGTGTTTGAATTCACTGGGAGAATTTTGCGAGACCCCGACCTTGACGTCCTCCAGGTACTCGATGTCGGCCGTGTGATAGCCGTCCCTCTGACCCCGTTTGAGCACTCTGAATCTGCTGCCGCCCACGGTTTCAACGTAAGACCGCCCGTCAGGCAGCCGCTCCATGTCGAGGATCTCCAGCATACAGCCGTAGTCGGCGAAGCTGAGGAACATGTGCAGATTTTAAAATAAAATTCATGTTTCTATCTCACATTGCATGTCTAACCTAAGACTGGATACATAAAAACTAGATTAGATTTAATATTTATTGAAGAAATGTGATTTTTTTTTTCTTTTTCAACTTACTCAAAATTTAACAGTAAACCATGATGCAATAATGTAATATAAGTACTGTGTATTAAAATCTAAATGATTAAATGATAATAGTAATCAAATTGTTTGCTGGAAATTTGATTTTGACATAATGTAACCAGCCTAGAAAACATTATTTAGTGAAGGAGAAAAAATGTGTAGACCAGTTGTAAGCAAACTAGTGTCTCAGTCACTGTTTTCCACTCCTTAAGGATCGGACAGGACAGATTAAGGCTCCAGAGTAGGACCAACATCCAATCAAAGCAACTTCATGAACCGCAAATTTATAAAAAAAAAAAAACAAAACAAAAAAAGGAACGTAAATTATAATTTAGTTATAATTTATATTTAACCAGATTCATGGAAAGATGAGAACTATTTTTGCGTTTTCTTAACCATTTCATCAGATTATCATTTGAAGTGGTGGCATACAAGGAGGCTGGTGAAAGTAACCACGTTTCAATTATGGCTGAACTATGATAAGAGTGTGCTGTGATACCCTTTGCCATGCTCATAGCTGCACATCCCAAACTTCTTGGTGCCGGTCTCCATGCAGCGGCGCATCATTAGCCGATAACGAGGCTCAAAGATGTGCAGTGGGCACGGCACTCCAGGGAAGGCCACCGTACAGACAAATATAGGGATGTCCTTGGTAAGGCTACGAGAGAGAAAAGAGGGAGAGGACACTCATTGAAAGGTCTGAATATACACTTTCTTGAAAGAACAGACCCGAGCCCCTAATAAAAACGTCAGATTTTACAAATGACAGCATGATAAAACATTTAAAAAACTTGTCATGCATTTAATTGGACATGTATTATGTAATATTTGAATGTAAAAGAAAACTTGAAAATTCACCAACTTGTTTGCAGAAGTGAGCACAATCATAAGCTAATACCATCTTAATCTACTTCATGATTGAAAATCATAAGAGCATCTCTCATTTTGAGTTGACAACACACTCTGTATTACAAAAGTTAGTCAAAGCTATCAATTTGTGTGGACATCTCATGGCTCCACGGGTTTTCTGTTACATTTAGTTATGCACTTGTGCTGGGATTTTCTGTGCATTTTTGGTACTCCTTATCCTGACTAATACTTTGTGCAATAAGCTCAGTTTGATTGTTTCTGCAAACTACAGCTTTAGCTAAATGATGGAAACAAGTAAAGGTCACGGAGATATTACAAGGAAAGCTGAAACTTATTTCTGGTAAATCAGATTCAGCAGTCTTAACGGTGGGTGTGAACACAAGAAGATGCTTCAACAAAGTGCCAATAAGTGGAGCTACCAGACGGTCACTACTTTTTATTTTTACATTAAAAAAAACCCATAAAAATAGATTTGGATATTTTTCAGTTGAATAACATCCATCCATTCATTTTCTTTACACCCTTGTCCCTTGGTGGGGTCGGGAGGAGTCAGTTGAATAACAGAATATGCCGAATTAAAAGTGGGAGTGGTTTTTATGGCAACAATATCTTAATTTAATCAAACAATCTTAGCCAGTTGCCTACTTGGAAAGTTCAGCCATCTCTGCATCGTGAACCTGTTTCCTTTCAGCCAACTGAGAGGGGAAAAGTTGCTCCATGATGTCCTGCAGAAGAGTTGTGGGGTTGTACTTTCGGTTTTTTAAGTACTGTGGAGAGAGAGAAAAAAAGACGACACAGTTATTGTTGATAAAACTGCAATAAAACCATAACACTATTTCAATGTTTTTCTTTGTTTTCTAGCTTTAATAGGTACAATAAATCATTTGCATCATGTTTAACAGTGAGAAAATACTTTTAAAATGAATTAAGTTGACCTTTTTGGTTCACTTTAACTTTTTTGTGACTTGAACAATAGTGACTTTATACATTCACGATAACAATGAGCTGTTGCTTATTTAAAGAAGAATAAAGAATTCTAGACTAGCGGTTCTCAACGTGGGCGGAACCGCCCACGTTGAGAACCAGGGGGCCTTCAGAGGACGGCAGGGGGCGCTGGCGGACATTTTTATTAAAGGGGGGCGCTGGGAGGCCTTAGGGGGCGTTTGGTCGAAGGTAAACTTTAACTGCACAACAATGCCAGTTTAGACTTTGAGCAACTTGGTAAAACTGTATTGTGTAACATTAAATCATGCTTGGCTGCAACATGGCGGCTCTTCTTCTATTCAGTGTTTGTAGCTTCTGTTAGCTTCTGTTGGCTTCTTATCGCAGCTCCTCTCCTGCTACTGGTAGCTAAAATCACGATACCCTCACTGTGTCTCCCTCTGAAAAATGAACTTATTTAAATAAAGAAATCCCTCCATGGTGATACCAGACAGAGATCGTTCATTTTATAGCGTCAACACAGGATCTGTAAGTGGTCCGGTATGAAACGGGGTGATAGAACAACACAGCACTTTTACATTTCAATAATCAGAATGCAGAAATGCATTTTCCCCACCACTATGCTTCCCGACCGCCCTGCACCATATGCGGTAAAAAAATAAATAAATAAATAAATAAAAATTAAAAAAAAAAAAGACGCACACATTACGCAAAAACAGATCGACGAACTAGATGTAAATTATGGCATAAAAACAGAGAATCCAACGCTGAACAATGAAAAAAATCAACACATGATGTGAAACACATGATGATTAGATGGAGCAGCAGGTGATGAGTTCAGCGTCAATATTATTTATTGACGCTGATGGTGAGCATCAATAAATGATAAAATATATCTAGCAACAGGAAGGAAACTAAAGTGGACATAGCAATAAACCAAGAGAGGATAATACTAATCAAATGAAACTAAATGGAAATGA
This sequence comes from Poecilia picta, assembly GCA_033032245.1. Taxonomy (NCBI): domain Eukaryota; kingdom Metazoa; phylum Chordata; class Actinopteri; order Cyprinodontiformes; family Poeciliidae; genus Poecilia; species Poecilia picta. Next base: position 23,929,904 of record CM065362.1, read on the forward strand.
ATGAAGAACAAAATGAAAGAATAAACTTAGAAACTAAAGTAAACACAGAGGAATAAACTGGCATGGCAAGACCTTTCAAGCAATAATTAATACAGTGACTGTATGGCAAGAATAAACAGACACTATTTCCAGATAAAAGGTAAAATAATATTGTTGAAATGCCATGGGTTTGTTGAGACCATATCTAGTACTGAGAATAAATATATCTTACAGACCATAACAGTAAAAAACTCATCACTAATTTATGTTTTTAATTAGATTTGATATATTTATTTCTTCAATATTATTTTTCATGTCAGTGTTAAATGTCATGAGGCTGATGACCCCATGAAACTTTCAGTTTGACTCATTAGGATTTGATTAAGAACCAGATTTGTTCTTTGTCATTTCTGTCCAGTAAAACTATTAATCTATAATCAATAGACAGGTCTATATAAATATATAATCAATGTTTCTGTCTCATATTTGTATGACTTTGAAATGATCTGGAACTTTTGTTTTTCCACTGAAAGCTCTGGTTTTCACATTAAATGCCATGTGGGTGAAGCTTTATGGATGATGCTCTGATGTCCGACTCTCCTGAAGGCAGCACAGAGCTGCACCACCAGAAACACAGAAACACTGAAGAGAAGAAGAGTTATGATTAATGTAGTTACAGTTCTATCCATGTTTTAATGCTGCAGAGCTCAGTCGGTTTGCAAATAGTTCAAAGTTTAAATTGGCATGTTGTTCATCTTTTATCTGGTAATTGTTGTGGAATATTTTAACAACTAAAAAATAAGAATATTTGTTTCCACTCTGATTGGCTGCTGTTAGGCCTACCAATTTTAACTTGAATGTTCATTGCATTTTTCTTAGACACCTATGAAAATAATTTATATTCCCATGACGTTTTTCTTCTCTGGGAAATTATTTTTGATGATAAATACAGAAACAAGCATAAAAATCAAAACATCTACAATAGTGATCATTTTAATGAGAATAATGGTCAGTGTAAAGTAGCCTACAAATTCTTTGGTGGGGGGCGGTGAGGGACCTGGATAGGGGTTAGGGGGGGCACTGGGCCAAAAAAGGTTGAGAAACACTGTTCTAGACGTAGGGTTAGGGTAGTGTGTGGTGATTTTTGTCATATTCCCACTAGGTGGCAGTATGCCATGTTGAACTTCAAATTTATTTTAGGTGAGAAAAAACTTGAGCTCTGTGTTGATCAAAGGTGGACTGAGATATTTTCCATCTGTTAGAAACTAAATGTTGAAATAATATCCATGTAAATTCTTCTCCTCTCCATCAAAATTGAATATGTCATATATATTATATATATATATATATATATATATATATCCATCCATCCATCCATTTTCTTCCACCCTTGTCCTTTAGTGGGGTCGGGAGGGTTGCTGGTGCTTATCTCCAGCTAAAGTTCCGGGCGAGAAGTGGGGTCACCCTGGTCAGGTGGCCAGTCTGTCGCAGGGCAATACAGAGACACACAACCATGCACACACACACTCACACCTAGGAGCAATTTAGAGAGGCCAATCAACCTGACAGTCATGTTTTTGGACTGTGGGAGGAAACCATATATATTATTTTAATTTTTTTAAAAATTTCAAATATGTTTGATCAGGGACAAGACAAAATAATATGACATTCAAAAACGTCCTTAGGCCCTGGAGCTAAAAGCTAGTCCACAGGTCCAGTCTGTAGGGCATAGAAGTTAACTTTTAACACAAGGAGCCCGTTTTAAGACTAATAAAAAAGAAAATCTCATAAAATGAATGAAGGTAACAATCTCTATACATAGCTGAACAATGAGAGCTTTACAAGTTTCATTGTTCACATGTTTGAATGTCTTTCATACGAGATGTAAAAGGTTTCTAGACCTGTCTAGTTAATTATTCAATTAATCTTGGCAAACTATTCCAAATCTGGGTTCCTTTTAAATGACAGTCCAAATGATGTTTCATCTGTGATCTTACAGAATCTATGATCTATTTACGGATTTGCTTCAAAATTCCCTCTGGGATGAAATTATTAACAGATTTAAAGGTCGGTTTCATTAAAAGACAAATGTTTAAAAGGCATCCAAGCAGGAGAGAGTATACTTTTTTCTGGATTTTACAATTCTTTGGCTTTTGACGTGATCCGTGTTTTCAGGCGATTGTGTGATTTTTTTTTTTTTACAAGTAACGTACAGAGTGAGGCAAAAACCATGAGGAAATCTCATAAAGTAGAGATCTTTATGAGGCGCACATACAGGATATAAACACCATTTGGATTTAATCGCAAGAAGAAAAATTAAAAAATAAAAATAATTTTCCGTTCATTGGTTACCTCTTGCAGTGGCTGTTTGCAGAGTGGACACCGTACGTTGTGGTCCAGACTCCTCTCGATGCAGTTTTTGCAGAAAGTGTGACCACAGGGAGTTGTGACAGGCTCAAAAAACAGCCTGCAAATGACAGAGTGACAGATACAAGACCTAGTTAAATACAGCTCAGCGGAGGACGAAAGATTACGCTACTAATGCTATTGCTTTTACGTTTGTGTACAGTCTGTGAGGCAGCCAAACATTAACCAAGAGGAGGTAGAATGGAGTCAGCCAGACGTAGGTCTCCAGAAGAGACAAACTGCATGCAGTGATGCATTATGGATTACAGGGAGCTTAGGAGGACACTGACCTTATGCAGAGAGGGCATTCAAAGTCTGACACGGTGAGCACAGCCAGCGTTTTCTCTCTGTGAGCTTGACTTTCACCTAAGACCGACAGAAAGTTGTAAGAAGTTAGTTTAAAGGATGGAAAAATTAGTTCCACAGTTAGTTCAAACCATCGCCGACGAGAGGTCTAGTGAAAATCACCATACGTCTTTCTGGCTGTGCCTCAGCTTACCTCTACCTTGGCACTCGTCCTTCCTCATCATCATTTCTTCGTCTTCCTCGGCAGCAGGCAGGAAGGAAACAGCTTGGCAGAGGCTGAGGCAGCACTCGGTACCTGCGTCATGCTTCGTCTTGGAGCCAGAAACGACACGCACTCTCATTAGGCCAGGGTTGACTTTAACATTCTCGTCGCCTCGGCAGCTAAATATCGCCTTCACCTTGTGTGCTTCTCTCCTGTCTGCGTTTGGGTGCTTGGCTTCTCCTTGCGTCGGCGCCTGAGAGCCGCTGAGGGAGGTGATGGGGCAGGGATCTGTCAAGAACTCGGAAACCAGCTGCAGAATGCACGGCACCTCCTCCGGCACGGCTACCCCCTCTACCTGCAGGACCTGTCGTGTTGGGTTAAACAGTGAAAACGGCGGTGCATTTCTATAGCACGGCAGTAGCTTAAGAGATTTCACGTCTTTAGTTCCTTTTGGAAAATCCAACTTGAAATGCAACCGAACCTTCTTGATCTGGCTCTTTGCAGGAACAAAGTCAGCTTGGAGTTTTAGGCAACGGTGGAACTGGATCAGGGCTTCCTTCTGCTGACCCATTTCCAGCAGAACATTCCCTTTACGAAAAAAGCCCTGCACAAACCGAACAGAACAATCAGTTTTTTGGAGGAATCCGCTTGATTTTTTTATTTATTTATTTTTAAATGTCCTTGTATTTGTATGACTTCAGCTTCCACACCGCTTAACTTTACAGTAAGCACGAGGTAAGTCCCAGTAGAGTTGCTATGGTAGAACAGATTAATGTCATATGCTGTTGTTGTAGAGAAATAAATGTGTCCTCCTCATGCAACCATAGTGACCAGGAGCTAAAAAAAGGGATCCTTGTTCTAATTATCCCTCCAGAAAAACAGGAAGTTGTGGGTTAAAAATCAGAAGTTCCTACAGAGTCAGATTCACTTTAACATAAAGTATAAATTGCAAAAGAAAAGGTTGAATACCAACATTCTTACCTGTGTTACAATTATTTCACAAATAAATGCATTCTTCTGTCCCACAGTGCAAATGCACCTAAATTAAAGGCTGGATTTTCATATTACTACAAAAAGTAAATGTTATCTTAAGCATATTTCTTTCTTTCTAATGCCCTAGATAAACGCGCATTATTCTAGTTTATTGCATAAAGCTTTTCTTCTTGATCTTAAGTCCTATCTGATCTGCACTGTCTGATGCTGTCAGTTGAACTGCTGGCGATGTGAAATGTTATGTGACATAACAAATTAAACCAAACAAGGCAAATGACTGTGCACCGCGTACATAACTTTTCAGCAATTCTTCACACCAGCACAGAGTTATTAAACAAAGTTATGACACAAGTAGCTGTTTGCATAACGCTGAGTGTGACATAACCTTAATAGAAGCATAAAAAAAAATAAAAATGGCTCACTGGAATTGCTTAGAGCTCTGGGCTGAAAAGAGAAGAGGGAATGCGCACTTTTCTGGTTACGTGTCATTGCTTTTACGTTACAAAACCAAATGTTTTGGGTTACATTCAGGAAACGCTTTCACTGAATTCCTGTGGCAACATTATCACAGATGGCCACATACAAGTGAGGCGAAATTTCATAGAGGAATCTATTGTAAGCTGTTTAAACATTAACTATTACATCAAATTAGTGTTGTTATGCGTTTAGTGTGGAAGTGTGACTTCCTGCTGTGCATGTACATTAGGGTTACGAGATTGTAATCAAAATGCTGTCAGTTAAATATTGTACTGCAAATACCTTGAGGCGACTAATTGACAGCAGGGGAAATGATCTCAGTGTAACACGACAGTCAAATATGAGAATGCTCTTTATATTCTCACTCTGGTTAAGCCACAATAACCAACTATCTGGCTACTATTTCATTATATAGATGAAAATGAAAACATGACAATGTGTGGCGAAAGAGGGCTTATTTCTCACTTCTGTCCAGTTGGGTTGAAGGCAGCAGAGGTAGTCGAGGTCCGTCAGAGCATCGGCGAACCGCAGCAGGCCAAGGTTAGCGTCGGTTCTGAACAACTTCAAACTCTGATTGTCAGGGACTAGGAGTGAGCGGGGAGGAAGCAGAGCATGCATCAGTCTGAACAAGTAGCAACAGATACAAGCAAAATGAGTCATGAGGACAACATCTGCACAGTTCTTAAATTAGACGGCCAGATGTGACTTGAAAGCAGGTCAATTTAAGCTCTATTAGCAGGAGGGATTTTTCTTTTTTTAAGGATTCAATCTGTTATCCAGCTGTGGATTTTCACAGTGATCTATTTTTATTTGAACAAATCTACGCCGTCACTAAAAACCCAGGCAGGCAGTGAATCGTGGATTTACAATGAGATATTTCAAAATGATACGTAAAGCAGACTAAGAAAAAAAAAATCTCAGAGCGATTTGAATAACTGGCACATTTGCATACAGCTTCTAAAGCATTAAAGTTGCATTAGAACAACCTTACGACTCCAAAGACACTCTGATGGCACGATGAATTCGGCCATAAAAGGCATTATTCTAATTCCCAGTAGTCTAATTTTGGACTAATTATATTTAGCGGTAGTTGGACTACAGGGGGCGTTAGGGAGCCACCATCTCAGATGTGTCGGATGTGGAGAGAAAAAGAAAATCTGAAAAAATTTACATACTTCAACGAAATAAAAAGCATCATCAATGTCAGTTTTTCTTAGCAATGTGCACCAACATGCAATCTGAGTTATTTACCTGGTAATTTCCACCAAGTGACTCATTCATTCTTTATAGAGCTAAATAGCCAATCACTTATGGTTGCTCTAGGAAAGTAATAAATAATAAATAAAGTAAAGTAATAAATATTCAGCCAATCAGCATGTTTGAATTAAATGTCTTTGGGCCACTGGGAATTTTGCACGTGCTTCAGAAACTGCAGGAAACTTTTGGATTGCTTTGGCGATGAAGTCAATGACGCTGAAGACGGCAGTCGAGGGGAAGCTCGGCGCAAATTTCTCATCTTGAATGACAATGCAGAGGATTTTATGGATGACGGGTTGCTCTGTGTGTTTTGTTAGTCTTAGCAACCATATTTATCTGTTCTTCTTAGCTGTTTGTTGTCTCTGTTCATCAACTGCTGTCTTTCTTTTCTTGTTTTTTTCTTGTTGTTGTTGCTGATAATCAGTTTGCTGTGGTTTATATCATTCCAAAGCTGCCCTGGATAAATATTCCTAAGATTTATTTATTTTTAATAGCTAAGAATGACAATTTTGCCCTTTTTGATTCTCTGCTGCTCTTACAACGTTAATGTTTGCTGGGTAAGATGACCATTCTGACGTGGTATTTAATAAGAAGGAGCTGAAGTCCTGTTTGCTGACTCAGAATGTGTGAACGTAAATCTGAAAGAGTTCGCTGAGCGCCTCGCTATCAGATAAATCCAGAAGGGTTATTTGGTGTTTTGGGTTTTTTTTGTAGCCGTTACTATTTTATTCTCTATACCAGGGTGTTTAAGTTATTTTAGGAAGGAAGACTTTTGCAGTCCGGTGTCGTTAGTTGATTATCAGAAGTTTGCTTTTGATAGAATTTATTCCGTTGCTTGTTTAGAGTTACACTTCAAGAAAATCGTACATTAGATTGGCTTCTTCACAAATATTGCACATTTTGCAAGTTGCTGAACTAACTTTTTATTCTTACATAATTTAACCCTTTGGTTCATTTCATTCAGGATTCAAAACATTTTTGGTTTTTGCAGCTACCGATCACAGAATCCGACCAATGAAATGCTTGCTTGATAAATGACAAGTGATTGAAGGGAGAAAATTATTAGATTGGGATTTACCGTAAATTTAATATTAAATCTGAATTTAAGTTTGGCTTTTAAAACATTGCAAAGCTGTTATTTGTTTGACATGCAAAGATCTATTTTTTTTAATAAAATGAAATGTTTTTATTGTCTTTGTTTGATTTCCTATAAAAAAAAAATTAAGATTGCCTTGTGTATGAATGGTGCTATAATTATAAATTTGCCTTTTAAACATGGAGATCATTTTTAGGAATAGAGTTTGGTACCAGGAGAGGAAGAAAACATCAACAACACAGAAACTGTAACAAAACATGCTGAACCTCAACATTTGAATAACTTTGCTTGAAATTATCATGAGAGCTCATTACTCTGTAGGTCAAATAATGAAATCTGACCATTTCCATTTTCTCTGACAGTCTTGAACAAATATTTCCAACTGTTGCAGCTTAAACATTTTTGTTGCAGCCATCCAAAATAATAAGTAAGTCCCTTTGAATGAGGAGTTGAGACAAAAACATGCACACAAAAAAAATACAAATGGACGTGTCAGAACAACCTCTGATCCTAAGTTTGTTAAATAATAATTAATAAAGCAGCAAAACAAATTGGAAAACTGACTGACTACTACATAGCAGTTTTAATAAACACGTTACACCAATTTGTAGAGTGTCTGTTACCTAAAACTGTTACACAAGTCCTGTTTATGGAGCAGAGCGTCACAAACACTGACTCAGCACATGGGAAATGCCATTGCTTTTAAAAACAAAGAGAAAGAAACAGGTTGAACCATTGGCCTTCAAGGAAGGAAAACGATGCATGAATGTGCACAGACCACATTGCATAACATTACATGATAGTGGAGGATGGGTGGGAGATGTATTTGATGGGCTTGGCAGGGTCTGCATGGCACAGCGGCAGGCTAATTCACTGTAGTGCAAACTATTGCTCTCCAATCCCTGGGATGCCCGACATGAAGAACATATCTGGGGTAGAAGTTGTCCCTTTTAGATTTCACGTAGTCTCATGCACCAAATCAGGTCAACAGCAGAACATGAGCAAATGTATGCAGGTTGATGGAGGTTTTAGCAAAAAAAAAAAATTCCACATCCTGTAGAAAATTGTCTACATTTGATGTTTTGTGTTAGTTTTTTGGGGGGGTTTGATGGAGGAAAATGGGAGCCCTATAGGAACAGATATGCCTCCTCGAGTTGTGCCAAATGTCGTGATTGCAAGTCATCTGCTCTCTTCGCTTCTGACAGAATTTGTCACAGCGTGTGACTGACGAGGACAGATGGGGTAAAATGTTAAACATGACGCGCCAACACTTGAGCTAGACTAAAAGTTAAGAGTTGTTTTTTACGTCCCTATTTCCTACATTAATAGTCTTTGAGCTGAATGCCGTTAAATTATTATACGTTCAACCTCAGCTTGCAAGAGACTCTCTAAGCCTAATTTGATTTAGAGCTCCACTTCCAATTTGTCGGCACATGAGCGTAAAGTAAATAAATAAATATATAAATAAATAAAATTTAAAAGCAGTAGTATATATTTTGGATTAGAGGTGTAGGGACCCCACATACAGAAGCCGCTAGTCCTCAACAGAGTCATGCGGGTTTTCTGTCTAAATAAAAACCAAACTTCAATGCCTATAGCAACAAATACAATTTTGCATAGGAAGCCAAGCACTCTTGGGGCCCTCTACTGGCCTGGAGTCGACAAGCAATTACTTATTTTGTTTATACTTGAGGCCGGCTCATCATATAGCAAAAAGTCTATTGTAGAGGATTAAAATATATAAAACATTACTTTTCTGCCATGATCCCACCTCTCTGTGGTCCACATTCAGGCACTTGACATGTATGTTATGAAGCGGTGATTTATTAGAAAAAAAAAAAAAAAAACCGCGCATAACAGTCTCAAAGCTTTCCCTTACCTAAGTGCAGCCCCTCATTGGCCATGCGTAAAGCTTCCGTGAACTCGTTCGCTTTGAGCTTCTCCAGGATTTGGCACTTCACTCTCGTCTCGTCGGGCCAGCACTTTTCGATGACCCCGATGAGCAGAACGTTGTTCTTGGTGCTCCTCGCCTCCTTTTGTTTCAGCCTCTCTTTGCACAGCGGGCATTTGGAGGGGAGGTAGCCCCCCACGCACCTCCGGCAGAACGTGTGTCCGCACGGCACCGTCACCGGCTCGCACATCGGGAAGAGGCAGTGCGGACACTCCAGCAGCTCCATGAGCACAAACCTGCGTTTTTCTGAACGACGGCGGCGCGGGAAGAGTTTCGAGCTTCGTCCGTCAAAGCGAACCCAAAGCGGGGGGGAGACCAAGGAATGGGGCGGTGGGGGGGGACGGGGGGGGGTCAATATTGCACAGTGCTTTCAAGTAACATGCCGACGACCAGCGAACAGACAGGTTTGTGAGTCTCTCCCCCCCGCTCTCCCCTCAAGAGCTCACCTTTTAGAGTCACTTTTCAAACCGAAGCTATTCATTGACATTGTCTTTTCGAACATTTGGCGAGTCTTTGGTTCGGCTCGAGCAGCATCTTCCCCTTTCTCAGACAGTTTCAAATGGACACCGCAACTCCCGGTGCGACGCGCCGCTCGCCTCGACGCTCCGAACTCCGAACAGCACCGGGCCAACCGGACCGAACAGCTGGGTCAATAAAAGCGCACATTTACTGTTTCCTTCCCTTAATTGGGTGTCTCTGTCCGTTTTTAACCTCTGCAGCAGCGTATCCAAAGCCACCGAAGCTCAGTTACCGTGTAACCCCATTACGTTACATAAATAAAAGTCACGTGACGCCGCGGCAGGCTTCGCGATTGGACGAGAGCGCCGCTTTCAGCCCTGTTGTGAAACCCAAGGATCCCGTGTTTCATAACCCGTTTTTTGCGACTAAAGTCCTTTTTTGTCTAATTCGATATACTATAAACCTCTGCTTTATAGTAACGCCATGTCGCGTTTAACGCAGTTGTGGAGTTTGATGAATCAAAAAAAGCTCAGCATTGCTACATTAACTTGACACAGTGAAGGGAATCCCAGCAGAAGATAACGACGTCCTGCCTGATCATGACATCAACCTACTTGTTTGCTCCATGATTATCTAAACACTCAGTGGACAGGAGAAAGCTCACATATCTATGATTAAGCATATCACGTTTTTCTATTGCATTTTTTATTCTTTATTCAACGATGAATAAAAACAGATTTTTTTAATGAGACTCATTTCTGATCTCTTTTGTAACGTTTCACCAGGATCCATATTGTGTCCTATTTGGATTTTCTTGTAGGAACAAAGGTACAAAATCGCTGCGTTGATAAACATCTACATTTTTTTTGTGTGTCACCGTTCAGGGTCTTTCAAGCTTTAAATGTGAAAATCAAAATCAAACTTCTAACCTCTTTCCCAGATTTATTTCCCCTCCATCTTTGCAAAAGAACACCAGGAAACCTCCTCGGTCACAAGGCCGCGCATTTGCACGATTGCAAAGCTTTGCGTTTTTAATTCTCCACAGATTCAGACCCATTATGACTCACCATGCAGATTCATCCTCTCAGATCTTTCTCCCGTGCTGCCATGTGTGTGATGTGTGCACGCAACCTTTCGTAACTGAACACATGAAGAAGACTTGCAGTCGCTTTTCCATAGAAACGAGCGTTTCAACAGCGGCGGTGTGCAATAAAAGCCGGGCCACAGAGCCAGCGAGAAAAGCGAGTTGCGCGTAACAGGCGTGCAGGAACTGACCTTAAGGTGACTTCACTGAATTACATGACGTGCAAGTCATGGTGACAGAGATAATACACCTTTTATGTAGGACGCTGTATCGAATTGTTGTGGCAGGAGTGAACAGCAGTTGGAAATTTATTGAGTCTCACAGAAAAATAAACCTTGAAACTGGGAACATTAACTATCTACAGATTCAAATTCCCTAAGTGAACATAACCTTTAGCAAATAAAAGCTAGAGGATGCAAGAAATAGCTCACAGCAGAAGTAGAGACATGATTTGAGAGTACAAAAAGAAACAAGAAAACTTAAACGGTCTACTTTAAGCTATTTCATCAATTATACTACACATGGCAGCGTCCTTGTCCCATGTTTTGTCCCTTTTTAAGCTAGCGGTGCTTTTGTCCAGGACGCCGGCTGCCATGCAGCTGGAACCTGTTTCCTCCACGTCCGTCGGTTCGCTTTTCAGCATGGGGGCCTGTCCGGAAGAACAACCAAAACTGGGCCCCGCAGACGAACTCTTGGTCCCGCCGCAAGCGACATCCGGACCCTCCGACTGGGGCAAGTCGTCAGGTAAGGAAGCGAGGCACCCCTGGATCATCTCCACCACTCTTTCCAGGTGTTTCTGGAACCTTTCGGCCGTCTCCAGCCTCTGCCTCTTCTGCACCTCCATCATCACCCTTAGCGTCTCCCTGGCTTGGTGGGGCCGGTACTCGTTAATCAGGTGGTGCATGTGGACAAACAGAAGCTTTATGTCTTCCAGCTTCTCCTCCCGCTTTATGCTGCCCGGGCTTTTTATGAGGATGTCCAGCAAGTCCAGGAAGTTCACAAGAATGGACATGTTCAGCTTCTTGAGCTCCCGCTTGTGGTCAAACTGCATGGGGTGAAGCCTCTCGATGCCCTGGCTCTCCAGGGGACGGATGATGAGGTCGTCGCACTGGAACTGGTTGCCAAACATCATGTAATTGTCTCTGATGGGCGGCGGCGGCTTGGGGGCCAGGCCTTTGCGGATGTTTTCATCTGTGTACTCTTTGATGTACTGAGTAGGCGGCGGAGGCAGGGCGCTGACCTGCTGCGGTTCACCCATGATGTCAACCTGAACAGCAAAGCCACAAAGAGGACGCGTGTCGATTAGGAAAGGCTTATTTCAGACATACCTTTAAATTTTGTGTGAGCAGCTTCACTTGAAAGCATCAATGGTTATTGTTGTCTTTTTGTCCGCGTTTAACAGGGATGTGTTTAAAATGCTTTTCTAATGTATTCTATTAAATTAATCCGCAAAGGAAGCTATTACTGCAGCAACTTCACAAGCTGTTCTGTTACTAACATGAATGTTTGTTACAAAGAACATAAAGCTGATTGTACTTTACTGTGGCTTTATGTAACCGATATAAAGTACCACATAATTATAAAGTCGAGCTAAAACAACAGTCTTCTACACACACACACACACATATAAGGGCTGTAATATACAATAATCTCACTATACGATACACAATATTCTGCCCACGATACAATATATATTGCAATATTCAGCAAGCGATACAATTCAGTACACTTTTGCGATTTTCTGAAAGATTTTAGAGGGACAGAGTGATTTTGGTGATATTTTGTGACTGTTATAAAGTTGGATTGAATTAATTTAACTGAAAACTGATTAAAAGCACCAACTACACAATACCTGGCTCTGCTTGGACATCCACACAGACTTAAAGTCAACAGCTGGACAAAATGAATCAAAGAATTGTGAGAAAACATGTTTCTTTTAATTGAAACAGTACAAACTGTAGCTGACATGCATTTGTAAAGTAAATAAAATGAACCAAGAACCTCCTCTGAATAGTTTGATACCTTTTAAACCTTGACATCTGAAGGAATCACTCTAAGCCTGATGACCTGGTGCGAAGCAAGCAATTAGTGAGCAAGGTGACAGTTGGATGTTAGGATACTTGCAGATGAATATCGATTTTTTTCTAGGAAAGAAAATATCGATATATATCGTGATATTGATATTATACAGCCCTAATATATATTAGCCCTAATATATATATGTGTGTGTGTATATACACACACAAAAAATATCCAATATTTTTTGTTGTTTTTTTATTCCAATTAAATGGGGGTTGGGTTTTTTTTGCCCCTTTTTTATCTGCTCAGTCATTAATTAATTAAACATTTTATTGTTTTAAATCTAGTTTTAACAGTTTTTCTTTTGAGTTTTTATGAAACATAATACTTACACAACATTAAAGCATATACAAGGAGTATATTTTTATTGTTAATAGTTTGCACAGGTGTGGCTTTCGCAGCTACTCAATGGGTAGTAGTAGTTTTTCAAATGGCTGTTAAAAAATTGTTAGAAACGGATTGTGGTTGCAAAACATGAACCATTCTAATTTATCACATCTCTGATTTTCTTCAAAAAATATGCAAAATAAAAGCACAGCAGCAGTCTCACACCAACTAATCCATATTGAGAAGTAAGAAAGGCTTTCTAGTTTAGAGGTGCAATAACTGCTTTCCACATAGTACACAATAGTATAATGTATAAAATGTCAAATTACCCGTCGCCGGTTTAATATTAGAATCACACACAACTGCCGTATCTTCGATAACTGAAGCAAGCCACATGATCTACACATTTTAACAAGAGTCTACAAAGCCATATTGTTGTTTATACATAAAAAAAACTTGGTTGTAGAATATTATTGCGACATCTCTAAGAGGACGCTAACGTTAGACGCTAAACTTTTAACTGAAATCCATTAAATGCTACATTCACAACTAGCTTCGGCTAAATAGCTATATCCTTTAAGTAAAATAAAGAGAACTACTTAGAAAGGTAAGTAAAAATATGTTTCTACGCACCTTACGAGCGACTCCTCAGTACAATGAGAGCTGAATGCAGACTTTAAACGATCTAAAATATTTCTCAACCATTAGCCCCGAGCTAGCTAAGATGCCTAGCTCCTAGCAGAGCACGACGGCTGTTTCGATTCGCAGTCTATTGGCTGAACTGAGCTCGTGACAGTTTCCAGAGCGCGGATTGGACAGTGGCCGAAGGAAGGGAGAAATGAACGTTGATTTGGATCTGCATTGTGAATCAGTGAATCATTGTGAATATTACTGCAGTGCTTAGCCGTGTGTTGTCATCTATTTATGAGACCAATTTGACTTTTAAATGAACTTATGAGGAAACAAATAAAAAGTACTGAGAAATTTATTTTTAGACCGTGATTAGGAATATTTAAAAAAAAAACTAATACATTTTGAGTGCACTGTCCCATCTAAAAGCGTACATGTCATTAACTCAGTTAATTAAAAAAATACAATGTATGAAATTTACCTTACAACCTCCCTTCTTGTTCACATAACACAAACGTGTATATTATGTTTTATATAACTTCCTTAATAATGCGTTTCTCACTCCAGAGAATAAATGTAAATATTGTTTATTTTTAGCCAGTGCAACAACACCAGCCTCAGTGGCACCCTTGCAAGAAGGGTAAAAAACATTTTATAAATCATATTTAATTCAAGAGTCATAATTTGACTAAAGAGTGAAGAAATGTTCAATTTTTTTATCAGTGTTTTCTCTCTGAATAAAAGAGAGTTCAAAAATAATTTCATAATGTTAACTTTGCCCTCTTATTAAACAAAAGAAATCAACAAAGATGAGGATTCTAAGGATGCCAAAGTAAGGATTCAGATACCTAGACCCTCCTATTCCCTGAACATTATTCAGAAAGCAGCTTCTTGTAACTATCAGTCTATCATTTTATTCTGAGGAACGTTTGCCCACGCATCACTTTTTGACGTGCAGCAGAAAAGCATCCCCAAACCATGACATGTCCACCTCCATGCTTCACAGTTGGCATAAGATAGCTTTCCTGTGCTGCATCAAGTTTATACCAAGCACACTAAGTCCAGATAATTCAGTTTAACACTCATCATTCCGAAGGACGTTATTCAAGAAGTCCTGGCACTTTTATTTATAAACTTGTATCTCAGATGAATCCTTTTTTTTTTTTTTTTTTGCCATGATTGCCATTGTAAAGTTGAAAACACTCATAGGCCACAAAAATTCTTAGCATTGTCTTAAAATCAAAATGCAAAAATCATTTTAGTGTCCAATTTACTTTACTTTTACATTCCCCACAACAAACTAACATTGCGACATGGTAATAAAACAAAGGTGTCTAAAAGTTTAGGAAATTAATCTGTAAACCAAAATATTCAATTTGTAAAAGTTTTGTACATTTGAGCTGCTTAAAGAAATACATCATTTCTCGAATTTTTGCGGTGTCCGTTATTTTGTATATTGTTTTAAAATAATTTAAATCTGTGCTTAGCAATAAGAATGGAACATGAATGACTCTTATTTCTAAAACACTTGCAGAGTAACACTGTCCCAATGATGTGATGTGCCTCCTTTTTCCTATTTTGCAGAAAGTGTTATTGAATTATATAATTTCTTTTGTGCTAGTTTTAAAATGATTTATTTACAACTATTATTGTTGAGACTGATATTAAAATATCCATGTCCAATTATCATTTTTACACCCTAACAAACACGGACACAAACACACACACACACACACACACACACACGCACATAGTTGTAACAAAATATTTCTGCTCTGCTTAAGAAATATCACCATTAACGCTCTTGTTTTTCAGTGGTAAATATTCCCTAAGTACATTTAATAAGAGCCTATGCTAAACAGATGTCTGCTTAGCATTTCAGAAAATATTTTCCTTTCAACACATGCAAGTAAAAGTGCATGTGTGTGTGTTGTGTGTCATTTTGTACAATCTATTTGTTGCCGCAAGGATGTGGTTGACTGTGTGCTGCAGCTTGATGCCGGAAGCTCCACGCATCTCTAGAGTTATCATCCACAACTTTTTTTTTTTTTTTTTCCTGTCGCTGCTGCGAGTCACACTGAAACTCGAACCCATGACAAAACCGTCCAGTGTCGCGCGCTGCGTTCTTCGAAGCTGTTAAAAATGTTCCCCAGGGTGATTTTGAAGGGAACTATGATTAAAAAATCTCAACAAAAAAAGAGAACGTCACCGAGTAACTACAAAGAGAGGTTCTTTGTGTTGGATACCCAAGACCTGAAGTACTCTGAACGTCGTCCCGGGGTAAGTCCTCACTCGACTTCATTTTCAAATTGACATCAAGAAGGGGGGGGGGTTTGGTGGTGGTGGTGGGGGGGGGGGGGGATGTTGCATTTCGAATGCCACTCGCCATTTCAGTGTCTTGCATCAAAGGATGTATGGGCCATAACGTGAGGAGCAATGTTCCTTTCAGAAAAAACCAATGCTGAAAGGTTGCATCGAACTGTCCAGGATAAAGTGTGTGGAGATCGTGTTGAGTGACGCCCCTATACCGTGCAACTACAAGTACCCCTTTCAGGTAAACGCAGCAATTTCACCCAAAATATACCAAGCTGCAAAAATATACACTGCGTGTGTTATATGCAAAAGTCAAAAAAAAAAAAAAAAAAATCCACCCTGATGTCTTTGCAGGTTTTTCATGACAATTATTACCTCTACATATTTGCGCCAGACAACGACTGCCGTCAGAGATGGGTCCGAGCTCTCAAAGAGGGTAATTTATTTCTTCACTGAGAAATAAATCGCAAATTAGAGTGGTACAAATTCATTCAAATTTGGTATTTGACAGCTGCTTGCAATGGTTTTTTTTTTTTTTTTCCCTTACTGAACGCAGAGACGAAGCACAACAACTTGGTTCCAAAGTTCCACCCAAACTTCTGGATGGAAGGAAAATGGAGGTGCTGCCAACAAAATGAGAAACTGGCGTCAGGCTGTCAACTCTACGACCCCGAGGGTTACGGTTCGTTTTCGTTTCTTTTTCGCCTCCTTGTTGAATGCACGTTTTCGGCAACTATTCGACTATTCGAGCACACAAACGGATAATAAATATCAGAAAGAAAAAAAAATCATTTTCTGTGAGCTTTTGAACGTGTGATTAAATGCAGTGGCTGGAGCTGTTCTCTACATTTTGTCACATCACAACAACAAACCTCAACGTAGAAGATTTGGCCGTGTGTGAAACCTATCTGAAGATTAAAAAAAAAAGAAGTAATAATCGATTAATCGCTGATTCAAAGAGCTACATCTGGGGTTGGGACATTCTGTCTCCAGGACATTTATGGCTACATTGTATGTATGGCCTTTATAGAAATGAGGAAAGTAGAAAGTCGCTGTTGAAAGAAGGCCATGGGAAGTCACGTTTTCTGTTTGCCTCAAGTCATGTAGGTGAATCAGCAAAACATTTGATCCCACCAGATCAGAAATACTTTTTTTTGGGTTGACATGCAAAACGTAATGCTTGTCGGAAAACTTAAGCTGGTTCACAATGTCTGATTATGTCCCATCTTAGATATTATCCCTCATTGTGAAGGAAAATGAGCCATGAACTTAAATCGGTGGCCTGTGGTCACTCTGTGACGAATATTATCAACCGCTGATTTAGCTCTCTCTCCAATTAAAGGTGACTTATGGCAAATGTAAAAGCGAAGTCAAAATTTTGCATTACAGCGAAGCCTGCTGTAGCCAAGTTCTGGTTTTTGTGTTATTTTTCCCAGGCATAAGTATTTGAATTGTCCTTGTTTTCAGAGTCCCAATCTGGATTCATTGTTTTTGTTTGCTGTCTGCTGCATTTTTCTGACACAACTCCGCAGCAGCAAGGAATCACTTGTGGAAGTCAAGGATCTTCTCATATCTAGGAGCACACCAATAAATCAGGCCTGATTTTATTTATTTTTGGGAGATCAAGGATCAGCCAAGAATTATATGTGAAACAGATCCTTTCAAGTCTACCACTGCCAACTTATCAACTTTGTTGCAATATTTGGCAACAGAATAGATTAAAAAAAATGGGTATCAGCCAACATTGATCAGGATTCTTGGAAGATCGCGATCTCCAGGAAATTGCAATCATTGTACCCGTGATCATATCTAGCTTGCAAAATGTGACATGTTCATTTCCTGTACAACTTTTGCTGGACTTATCGCCCTAAGCTCTGTATTTCCTCTGTAAAATACATTAAAAAAAATATGGAGGTTGCAGCATGACGCTGTAGGGAAGGTTTGTTTGTTCCAGCACAGACTGGATAGCCAGGCAGTTTATCAGTAGATTGGTGAAACTAAAACAAGGTTGGTTCTAGAAGAAAACCTGTTAAAGGAGGAAAAAAGACTTCAACTCAGATGAAAGTGGATCTTCATACAGAACAATATAGCCAAGCATGTAATCAACGCGGCAACGGACTGATTTAGAAGAAAGCGTGTTCAGAATTTAGGACGGCTCAGCCAAAACACATGCTGCATGGTGCAATTTGGAATACACTTAGGCAACGCCAGGGAAGACTTTGCAATTATTTTCTGTGTCTTTAATTAAACCAGATTTCTCACTAGAATGGCCAAGGTTGTAAAACAAACGAATGACCAGGCAAAATCTTTTTTGATAGTATTTTTAGCACTGATGAGTTTGTGGGCCGCCTGTTTATATTTTCAACCTTTAAAAAGTAATATTTTCATTTTTCCCATCACAAGTGATGTCTAATTACATATTTTTTCAATATTGAATCAAATGTTCTGATCAGTTACTTAGCAGTTGAGTAGGCATTTTACCAGGTACGTTTTACTCTTACTTGGAGTCATTTCTCAAATGACTTATTTTAATCTTTAGTTGAATAATACATGCCGAACTAGTGTTATCTTACTTACGTATGTTTTTTGGGTACTCTACCCACTTTTTTGGAACTAAAACATAACAATAGAGCTACCAGGCACAGCAGAAGAGCAGCTGTGGGAGCCTGAATGTAGCGGTGAAGAATTTGGTAAAAGAAAAAAAGAAAAATGAATTATCTGCCACTTTATGTTCCTCTGTCATGAAAAAAGTAAATTAAAATTAGCAGAAGTTTGTGGTTAAAATTTGACAAAGTAATTATGAAAACTTCTGGAAAAAAAACTGCATTCATTTTAACTTTCTTACTTACATATTTCCTTTCCAGAATGACCTGTCTTGAATTTTCAACTAATGTCAAGATGTCTTGTGTCCCCACAGCTTCTAAAAAGCCTCTTCCTCAGCTGCCGGATCCAGAGGTACCACTCTCTAAAGTTTATCTTGCTCTGAATATTGTTGAAAGGAGTCATATAATAGTGCAGAACTTGAGATTTTTTTTTCTTTTTCTGCTAACTCTAGTTTGTCAGTTCACATGAGTTGTTTACAAACCAGCTATTTTCACATCTCATCTAATCAATGATCGAAGGGCAAGTCTGCAATGACTTTCACCACTAAGCCCGGTGGGCCCATGATTCATGTCCATTTTGCTCAGTTATCTTTTATTGCTCGTTTTATGTGATTGCCAGGGTTTGCCCGTATGTACAGAGCTAAAGTTCACCTCAGCAGTAGTGTATCAGTAGCTAAAAAAAAACCCTTCTTTCACTTAGAACGGTTGGATAAATTCTCGCCCATTATACCAGAACTTTCTTCTGATTGGAAGGAACCGCGCTGATGCTTAGCTCGTCTTATCTTGGGCAGGTGGGGCTGAGTGACTCAGGAGATCATATGGTCATCGCTCTGCAGGACTACGCACCACAGAGAGACGATGATTTGCCTCTTCAGAAAGACCAGGAGTATCGGCTGATCAACAGCTCCCACTCGGACTGGTGGACTGTGCAGGATGACAGGGGGTAGGCTTAATCGCGAAGCCACGGCTGACTTGTGTTTTTGTTCTTTAAGCTCGGTTTTTGTGTTCTTCACCTGCTGCTTTTTTGTTTCCTTGACCCCCGAAACAGAAAAGCGGGGTTTGTGCCCAGCACGTTCGTAGCTGAGAAAAACGGCAAGAACTTTGAGCGATTTGAGTAAGTTTACTTTTCCCCTTCTCTGCCCACTTTGACCGCAAAATATGTCTGTGTAAGTCTTCGTTTGCTCTTTGTATAACCAGTTTGGGGTCATTATTATCCTGTCCTTTTCTGCAGATGGTACAATAAACACATCAGCAGATGGGAGGCAGAGGAATTGCTGTTGAAAGAGGTGAAAAGTTGACGTCTGACAAAAAGTCACACATAATACCGATCTTGATAAGCAGCGTGTTGCTTCTGCTCACTTAGGGGTTGGAAGGGGGGAAAAATGCACTTTTGTTGTGACTGTGCCACCTACAGCGATTTTGCTTTTGCAAAATTAATGCACCTGCAAACTGACAGTCTGACATGACAGTGGGACATGAAAAAATTCTCACAACCACAGTGTTTCCTCCAATGTTGAATTTCCTGCCGCCGATTGCTTCGCTGTGCTTTGCAAGCGGAAGGGGGGAACAAAAAAAAAAAAAAAAAACTGTCCATCGCCATCTTCAGCATCTGCTTCTAAAAGAACCGAAGATGTGGAAGTGTCGTCCGAGCAGGAGATAGAATTTAAAAAAAGCACAATCTGGACCGTTTTGGGTTGGGTATGGTGAAACCTTCATGTGATTTTGATGTTTTGTGCTCAGGGAAAAGAAGGTGCGTTCATGGTGCGTGACTCAAGACAGGTGGGGGTCTACACGGTGTCAGTTTTCACAAAAGCTCCTGGGTACGTTAACTCTCTTGTTATTATTTATTCATTTTACTATAATTTCCAAAAATGACAATTTGTTCATTGAAGTTCTTTAAAATACACTTGCCTCCTTAGTTGTCAGATTTTTTTTTGTTTTTTTTTGTCTTGCTCAAATGTGTCAGATCATTAAACATTGTTTTGTTGTTGTTGAAGGGAGAAACTACTGCCTCTCTATTAGATTTAAATCTAGACTTTGATTAGGCCAGTCTAAAACCTTCCTATTTTTAAAACAGTCAGAGGTAGACTTTAAGTCCTTCTCTTGTAATTTAGGATGTTCTGGTGTCGAGATGAGGAAATGAATGAAATCATAGTTTAAGCACTGCTTTTTGTACTCAAGTTGTCGCTGTATGACAATAAGATTTGTTTGATGATCTAAAAAATTTAAGTGTGGCAAAAAAAAAAATCCATAATGCAAGAAATTTGTGAAGGGGGCAAATACTTTACAGAAAGCATGGTAAATGTCGCTTGTGTCGAAACATTTGTCATGTTTAGGTCTAATGGAGAGAAGAACCCCAGAGTGAAACATTACCAAATAAGACGGACCGACACAGAGAAGAAAGCGTTTTACTTGGCAGAAAAGTACCTGTTCAGCACCATTCCTGAGCTCATCAACTACCACCAACACAACGCTGCTGGTAAGCGTCTGCTCTGTGATATTCGTCGCCGACATGCAAGGAGGAATGTGTCATTACATAAGTTAGCGGGGCAAAATTCACTGAACGTGCTTCTCAAAATCGCTGTTGCGTTACTCTGATGTGTGCAATTGGTTTCCCCTGGCAGGTCTGATAACGAGACTGAGACACGCCGTCTCTAAAGGGGAGCGCGGCTCGCAGGAAACTGCCGGCCACTTAACAGGTTGGATGATGTACGGTTGCATAAACGTAACCCGAACTCAGTGACCGTCCTCTGCTGCCAAAAAGTGTGGATTTTGCTGACCTCTTGTGGTTTATTCAAAGGATGGCACTCCCAACAGTTTGATCTGTGCTTTGGGTTCTGCTAGATTTGCAGTCATGCTGGAGCAAAGTAGTCTTTCATGTTCTCTACCAGCTTTTATTTGTCTGCTCTTTCCTATTCTTTCATTCCAACAAAATGAAAGCCTGTTCATGTAAAATGTGCATGAGGTGCTTCTGGAGGAAACATGACAAGAGCTGTGGAGATTTCCTAAATTTTCAACTCGAGAGCTGAATGGAAATAAAATTCAGCAGGATTTTGCTGAATACATTCATCTGAACCGGGTTTGTTGAAGCAAGGAGACGTTTGAAACATGCAGGGCTGTGAGCCTTTGGAACCAGAGTTGAAAAAGATTCAACTCTACTATCTTTTTAGTGTGACTTCTAAATAGCAATAAATTTTTTACATGTTTATTTTACATGTTCTCTTTCTAAATTTAAGGTCTAAATCACTAGAATCAAAACTTATTTAGAGCTTAATTCAGCCATTTGCTTTTCTGGCCATTTTGTCATCTTTGCACCACCTTTTCCTGACTATAAAAACACAATTTTGTCACAGTTTACCTATCATATTATTCTAACATATTGATTGGAATAATATGTTATTCTATAATAATAATATATTTTTTTTACCTTATATGTAAAAAAAAAGTGCAGCTAAAACATTTTTTTACAGAAAGGTGAAGGACTGAAATGACCAAAACAAATTTTCTTCATAATGTTTTTGTAAAACTATGTTACCATTTAATTAGACAGCTGGGTAACTCATGACTTTTTTTTTTACTTGTGAGCAGGCTTCATAATGTCTCACTTGTATACATTTTGCATAGTTTAGTCATTGGCTATTATTTTGAAGATCGGCTTTTACACATAAAGACAAACTCAGTCAAAAACACAATCTGTCCAGCCTTGGTTAATGAGTACCATGCAAACTTCTCTGGGCAAACGCTTTCTTCTTGTGACATGTTCCACAAATATGTTTTAGAATAGGTGTACTTAATACACCGACAAATTCTTCAGTGGAAGTGGATTTCTCAGGAGTTCTTCCCCTGAGGTCTCGTGACGTATAAAATGTAGTAGCCAGAATATGTTCTTGTTCTTGGCACCTGGAATGAAAAAAATAAATTTCTAAGGCTTCGTAATTTCTCTCCTCTTAAGGGACACTAAGTCTTATGTATTTCCCCTGCGTGACTTTGTAAAATTATAAAAAAAATAACCCCAAAGACCTTGAATCACTTTACAAGATCACACTATTAAAGAAAAGTCTGACAACCTGGTAAGAAAGCAGAAAAAAAACCCTAAAAGCTTAAATTTAATTGTCCTTTAATGACTAGAAACAAGATTTTTGTAAACACACATGGAGTTATGCATTACGTATGTGAACAGCATCAATGCGGTTCTTCATCACTTGTTTGGTGATCTCGACAGATCAGTGGGAGATAGACCCGGAGGAGCTGAACCTGGGTCAGGAGATCGGCAGTGGCCAATTTGGACTGGTGTTGGAGGGGAAATGGAATGACAGGAAGGTGGCGGTGAAGATGGTTAGAGAGGACTGCATGACCGACGAAGACTTTAAAGAAGAGGCAATGGTTATGATGTAAGCGTGACCTATGCTTGGCTTGGGTGTGCCATCAAAGCAGTCATCTGACTCGTGCGCTTGTGTGTGTGGGTGGGTGCGCTTCAACAGGAGGTTGTCTCACTGTAAGCTGGTGCAGCTGTACGGCGTGTGCACCCAACGCTCCCCCATGTGTCTGGTGTTTGAATACATGGAGAGCGGCTGTTTGTCGGCCTACCTGCGGGAGAAGAAAGGCCGTTTGTCTCAGGATCTGATGCTGGGAATGTGCCTGGATGTCAGCGAGGGAATGGCTTACCTGGAGAGCTCCAACTTCATCCACAGAGATCTGGTACACCAAAGGGGGACAGAAAAAAATCTAGTTTTCTTCCTCTTCGTTTAGCATCCCTTTGGCATTTTAAGAATTTTCCACGTCTTTGCTTTTACAGGCTGCGAGGAACTGTCTTGTCACGAAAAACAATGAGGTGAAAGTGTCTGATTTTGGCATGACCAGGTGGGCTGCCCATCACAGTTGCTAAAACCCCTTTGCTGTATCATTGTACAGTGTGTGTATAATGCTGACTTTTTTTTGTCTACCTATTGTGTGGTGAAGGTTTGTTCTTGATGATCAGTACACAAGCTCCCAAGGCTCCAAGTTCCCTGTCAAGTGGTCAGCTCCAGAGGTCATCAAATACTCAAAGTTCAGCAGCAAGTCTGACATCTGGTCATTCGGTATGTAACTATTGCTCAACTTTTCAGTTGTTTTTT
This sequence comes from Poecilia picta, assembly GCA_033032245.1. Taxonomy (NCBI): domain Eukaryota; kingdom Metazoa; phylum Chordata; class Actinopteri; order Cyprinodontiformes; family Poeciliidae; genus Poecilia; species Poecilia picta. The sequence continues at coordinate 23,953,180 of CM065362.1, forward strand.
TTTAGGCTGATTAATTTTTAAATGTCAGAACTTCTCTTCTACCACTTTTTGCAGCCTTCAAAGCGGTATTTGCAAGTTATTTGACTGTAGCCCAAATTAAAATCTCTCTTTATTTTAACTGGTTGCATATCTTTTACTGGTGTTGAGTTCAATGTAAAACCAAGCAGCAAATTAAGTAGGACACAAGATATGTTTCCTTCAAAGGTCCATAAGAAAAAGTAACTCACTAAAACAATAAAAAGTACATTTATTTCTGAAATACAAATAGTCTTAATATTGTTAGCAATGTGGCATTTATCCTGCAAAAAAAAAAAAAACGTTAAGAAATCATAGAATCACCTTGGAAACATGAGAGCATTGTTACCAATCCTATAAACCATTAATCGATTTTAATTTAACTGAAACTCTCCTGAAGGAAAACAGATTAATTCAGATTAATTCAAACTCTTTGTCCAGGTCTGACTAACTGATGTGGAAAACGTTCTGGTGGTTCATTTAGTCAAAGCTTGGTAGTTATTTGTGGTACACAGTTGTATTCTCTGGCCCCCTCTTATATTAACTCACATTTTCTAACATGCAAATTACAAAGGGGAAAGTTTTGTGCAGTGTCAGCAGGTTTTATGGACTCAGTGGTAGAACTATTAGGATTTTACTTGTCATGCAGACCAAGACAACTCTGATTTTAAAATAAACAAAAAAGAATATGCAATAGCTCCTATTAAGCCAGCCTGACTCCAGCATAACAAGGATTATTGGACAAATGTTTACACAGACGTATGGGATGTTTCAGGATCATTGTTCAAAAATATTTGTGTGGAACATCGGGCATGGTTTTTTGTTTTTTTTAATGGAAGTTTGTTTCAAAATAGACAGCATAAGATGCCCCAAATCTTGAAAGAGAATCATAACTAGTATTTGGCAGAATGCAAGTAGGGAAAATATAGTGCTTCTGGGGAAGGTTTTTTTTTTATTATTATATTTTCATGGTTTTTTCAAAGACAAATCTGAGTGCCTGTTATTGTTCTTGTTATGGTGTTTGTTATATCCTTTTGTAGGATATTTTATATCCTACAAAAGCACAAAGAACAAAGATGTCCTAAAACAGGGGACTTCAAATTTTGGCCATTTGATTTAAGTGTGTCCCTGATTCATTGCACTTAAATCAAATGGTTGAAATATGTCCTCATATGCAGTCAAGTTTTACAAACTCCTATTAATGACATCATTAATGACTTAGAAGCGTTTCCAACACAACACAGAATCCAATCTCTCCTTTCCACAGTCCACTTAGGGTTTTGCATTTCTCTTTATAAACAAGAACCGACAACTTCCCTAATAGGATTGATTGAAAATAATCAAAATAATAATAATAATAATTTGGATGGACTAAATTGGAAGATATTTGTTTACAAGACAACCACATCATCAGTGTATAAGGATATCTTGTGAACCAAATGTCCCAACTGTACACCAACTTTGTGTTATAATTGTATTAGTTGGGGGAAATGTTGCAAATATGGGTAACTTTAGTTTGTGCTGAATAGATCATTCGAGAGTTACTGGAAAATCCAAATGTTTGTAGAGATACTGTTGGACTGCAGCAATAAGATCACAGTATTTTATTACTTGAAGATGGAGTTAGGTTTTTGTTGTTGCTTTGAATCGAATTGATTGACAGGTTTTTGTGTCAGAAGACAACCTGAGCGTGGCTGTTAACCCATTAACAGGTGTACTCATGTGGGAGATTTACAACGAAGGGCGTCTTCCCTACGAGAACCGGACTAACGCAGAGGTGGTGGAGTCCCTGAATGCAGGCTTGAGGCTCCTGAAGCCCCGCCTGGCCCCAAACGCGGTCTATTCGCTGATGGAGTGGTGCTGGAAGGAGGTAGGAACGAGTCCAGTAAGACAGCCGCCAAACCGTACAAGTTCAGGGCTCTGATTGGTAATCGTTTGTGTTTCCCAGAAACCAGAAGATCGTCCGTCCTTCGCTGTTCTGCTGCATGAACTGGCCGCCTTGTCTGACCTCTGAAGCAAGTGAAGATTTGAGAATATGTCTGAACACAGTTATTTTATTTATTTATTTATTTAGGAAAACCTTTTGCATTTGGAAAAGGTTTTCCAAATGTAATGTAATTATGAGTCAAAAATGTACTTTTGTAGATTTTGCACTTTATTTTCTTTTTTAACTTTGTAAGCCACTCTGAGAAGTCGAATAAAGTTGACCGATAAAGATAAACAGAATATTTCCTCTGTAGTTACTGAACAGGATTATTTTGAAGAAACATTTGTAAGTGCACTGCCTGACATTACCTTTGCTTCCATTATTTTGTGGGTGAATTTTACACCAGGCGCCACGGCCAGAAGGATTACATGATCCTTACAGAAACCTCACCAGGGTCTCTCCTCCCAATGGGACGTGTCCAGAAATGGACATTTTTCTGCCGTCCCGATCAGATGGCTCCATTAAAAGAGCCTTTTGCTCTATTTCTTCACCACATGACCTTTTTACATCAGTTCTGCGTCTAACCACAAAAGGCTAGTTCAGATCAGCTGTTTGTTCCTGTATGGAGAACAGTGAGGAGCCTAAATAAACAACAAAAAAAAGAGAACATAGATTGCAACTGAATATTCAGTTTCATTCGTCATGTCTGGCAGGAAATTACTCACTTAACCCATTCACCTCTGTGCAGCGTTCGTGGTCGAAGCTGGTTCTGTTCTGTGAATTGCACACAGCGACAATGTGGCCCTGGCATTCAGCAAAAGAAAAAAGAAACAACAAGAGCTTAAAGACAGAAGCAGGAGTGAAAACAAATTACAAAGCAACCAGATGAAGTAATAAGAGGAAATGTGGAACAGCTGAGGCAGAATGAATGCAGGGAAGCTGAGGCTAAGACTCAAAGGGGAAAAGGTTGGGAACTGAAACGTGCAAGGAAAAAAACATGGGAGTAAGCAAATAAACACGGAGGACTGAAGTGATATTGCAGCACATTAGAGACAAAAAAAATCTATTGAAGGGTTTCTGTTTACTTCTAACAAAATTTTGGACAACGAAATAAAAGAAATAAGAAATAAAAACAAGTAAAAGATAAAACAAGATCTTTCTGCTTCAAAAAGGAGCAGGAAGAAGTTTAAAGTTATTAACTCAGACCCACGTTTACCCTATAAATCATCTGTGCATCATATGTTTCTGTATAAATAAAATCTTCATATACAATGTATATTGACAAAACTGCAGCAATACACATTGTATATAATAGTACTATATACATAATCAACATTAAAATAAATATGTCATATATAAACAAACATTGAGAAAAATCCACTTTGGATCTAAAGCAATGTCTTAATCCTAATTTCTCTTTGAAAGAGGAGATGCCTGGTTTGTTTGGGCACATTTTTGGATTTGCATGTTATTTATTTATTTTTTTTGGTGGTTTGTTTTTACCGCAATAATCATTAGATCATTCTAATTTTCATAGCGGGCAGAAGGTGTAAGTTATCCCCATCTTAATTGCATTTAACAGAAGAGGATCAGAGGGCGTTAGGTATGAGTTAACAGTCACAAATAAATGTCACTTCTGCTCCAGGTTCTATACAATGTTGAGCTTCGGACATCAGTAACAACCATAAAACTTTCAGTTACATCTACTTCTAAATTGTAGGTAACCACAAGCCAAAACCAACTAGAGGAGACTGTGACCCAGTGAGGAGGGGCTGGGAGGGGGGGGGGGGCGCGTTTTAATTTCCTCTATAACAAATGTTCAGTCAAACTTTATATATATAGATATATATATTTTTTAACGCGTTGAAAACAAAATGTTCCCACAAACGAGAGCGAGAACCGCGAGATCAGCGTGTCTGCCCCCCCCCCCACCCCCCAATCCTCCACCGCCTCACGGTGACTGTCCCTTTAAGAATATGCACTTGCAGCCATTTTCTGCTCTTTGTGTGGGGTGGATTAGCAGCGGGGCTGGTACTGAGCGAAACTAGAGCATCAGTCCGCACAGAAAACGGAGGAGCGGGAACGGAATCACGAAAACCCAGGAATCGTCGGCTTGCTCGCCGTCGCTGACCGACCGCGACCCCCCAAAAACCCGCCCGTTCGTCGGCCAGACGGACATGCGATTTTCAGGTACGGTGAGAAAACGGAGGGATGGATGCAGAGGAAGATGAACGGAGGGGAGGGTGGAGGGGGGCTGGGGATGTGCGCTGGGTAGTGATGATGGCTGGAGACTGGAGTGGCTGTTTTTCACCCCCCCTCAGTCCGTATTTGCTTTCTGCTTCTTCCTCACCGCTCCGAGCGCGGAGGGGGAAAAACATCAGGACCGCAGGCGGAGCGGATGGAGGTAGAGGCGCGGATTCTTACGGTTACGTGAACGGGATCCCCCCCCCCCCCACCTCCCCCTACCCACACACACACACACACACACACACACACACACACACCACTCTTCCGTTGGCCTACATCGGCATCGTAGCTCTCACGCTGAGATGATGGGTGGGGTGAGCAGAGGGTTCCCGTGCAGCAAGTGCCCCTCATGAATGATGGAGCCCGTAAAGGCTGAACCGACACGTCCCTCCGGGGGCCGGAAACGGCTCGAAGCGTTGAGACCGAGCGAACCGAGTCCTGCGGATGTCTCGATCGCACGTTTTCTACTCCCGATCACGTTTTAAATGTGATATCGTCTCATGAATATTGCATGCAACTGTCCCTCTGGCTTGTTCCCTCCACCCTCCTCCTCCTCCTCCTCCTCCTCCTCCTCGGGTTGATCTCCTCAACCACCAGGCCGTACGATGCAGATGCTTTGAGGGCCACATCACACCCGGTGGATAGACAGACAAGGTTCACCTAACCTACTTCCGTTTCATAGAAACGCGTACATGCTGCTTTACTTTCCTCTTTTTCTTTTTCATCCTACTGACTGTGAAGCTGCCTCTTGTGCAAACCCTCCGAGCTGTAAACAAGCACTGGTGTAAAAAAGAAAGGGGCTGCAAATACTTCTAGGCTTATTCTGGTGCATGCAAAAATATAAGTGTTTTATCTAGAACAAGAAGGGTATTTTGGAGCTTTGTTTAAAAAAAAAAAAAAAAAAAGAAAAGCTGTGTGTCAAAACATGGCTAGAAAAAAAAACTACTAAGAATGTTGCAGATACTCATGAGCTTTTCTTATTGATTCCAGTGGGGAGATATTTAGGCGTTACGGCAACACAAACAGGTAAAATAACAAGGAAAGTAGTAAAACACAATACTGAGAACAGCTCAGTATAATTGGCATTGTATGTAAAATGGCTAATGATATTTATCGTATTAATAATAATAAAAACTAGTGATAGAATAATAAAAAAAGAAATTTACAATAGCTGGTCAAACAACCAATTAGATTGGAGCGACTCATTCAATTCAGCTGTACAGATGCGATGGTGTTAACTTGCTGAGGCTCAAACCGGCCATAGGAATGTCAAAGAATGGAGGTTAAGTGACTTTAAATAGGTGGTGGTTGTTAACCCGTCACCCTACGATTCTGTATAGTTGGTATACCAGAATTTGGTGTGCAAACCATGAATGCATAGACTCCTCGTTCTTTGTACCCATGCTGGCGGCATAATGGTGGAAAGGATATTTTTTCTGGCACAATTTAGGACACTTTGTACCCATTAAAAATTGTTTAAACGTCACAATCTACCTGAGTGCTTATGCTGGTTGTATATCTGTCCTCGAGTCACCTGATCTCCATCCAAGTCTATGTATTTATAAAATAATTTTGCCTCCGAGTCCAAATGTTATTTCAGCAGTAAAAGGCCAAATTTTTGCTTTTTGATTAAAATCTAAATCAGTGTGACTTACATATTTTTGTCTTTAATCTTTTGTAAGATTAAAGTCATCAGAAGCGCATGATGACTTTGATAACAATTAGCATTAGTGATTTCAGGTAAACTGAGAAGCAAAGCGGATAAGTGATATGCCACTGATATGAAAACAATCCAAATAAAAGGGAAGGGGGAATGTGTGTATATATCATCGGTTGTAGTCGTTCCTGTTCCTGTTGCAGCTACCGTAAATATAGCAAGTGGAACAAATTAAAAAAAACTTCTGCAAAAATGACTGTGAGGATCAGGTGTTTTAATGTCACCGTACCAGTTTTACTAAGCGGACCTTGACGGAAGGTAAGCTTATTCCCGTTACTCAAGTGATGTCCGTCAATCGGAAGATGGCTGATCATGACGACGTGGGGGGGACGCAGCTTGTGAAACACCAGAACAGAGTCCTGTACCTGCTTCCACTCTGCACACCACTCAGATGTTGATGTGATGTGAGGAATCGTCTGCTGGTCTTTTCTTAAATACTCGCTCCCTTTCAAGACGATGGGATCATGTTCTGCTTGGTGCATGACTGTGTGTGTGTGTATGCAGAGCTAGCCTGGAGGCGAAGCGGGGTATCCCATTAAGGGGAGTGACACTACTGGCACTGACACACTTTCTCCCAGCAAAGCAGATGACTGTCAAATAGCCAATCAGAACATAGAGTGGAGTTCCTTTCCCACCCCGACTCGTATTCAGTCTTTTTTTTTTTGTTACTATTTCCTTACACAAGATCTTGATATAACCGCGTCAGCTTGTCTGCGGTTGAAGAAATGGTGTTACTTTTTCAACACTATTTTAAACATCCATCTAGATGGTGAGATTTCTGGTTAGAAACTCGCTCTTCCCTTTGCCTGCTTTAGCCGTTCCTGCGTGATGCAGACTGAGTTTTGTTACCGAGAGCCTGGAGGGGAACGAAGGGGCCCTTCTTCTTTTATAGGGATGTACATGCACACTGAGATTCACAGACACTCTAACTATTGAGCACAGTCTGGTATAGGGTGGGAAAGTTTATTCAGCCAAGCCAGGGTCTTAGGCTGTGTCTGTATCCCCAAGCACAGATGGGACTTTGGTATCACCCAGGCCGTTTGTCAGCTGGACAAATAGTGCCTGGATACACGCTTTAATTCGTGTAATCTGTGAATAGTCAAATATAATCATGTAAAGTCTTAAAAAGACGCTGACAGTCTCTTTATGTTTGCGCTAAAGGAGGAGTATTTTGTAGAAACAACCTTTTTGGACTTCATGTTATATCCTCAAAAGTACACCTGGAGTGTTGCCTTGATTCTTTCATGCATGTGTGAGAAATCCATTAATCTCTCCCGTCACAACCACGCAGCTGTGTAAAAACGCCTGGGTGGAGCCAAGCGCAGTCTTCGAGGACAAGGCTCCTCCTTGGAACTGCAGTTTTCACGCTACAGAGTGTCCACCTCACAGAACGGCCCTCCCCTGCGACTCCCACGCTCAGATCCTACAGACTAGCCAGCAGCAATTAGCAAACACCCGGTGGAGCTGTGCATCAGCTGAGACACTTCTCAGTGCAACTCCGATAAGACGGGCTGTCAAAGGAGCAATGTTTTGATACTTCCTGAAGGGGGAGTTTTTAAAGAGACGGAGGCCCAATTTCAAGGCATTAAAATCACAAATCTAAATGTCTCTTAAGTGATATTTGATAGTCGCGTCATCCTCTAGGATGTCAACTCTCACTCCTACAGTGGGATTAGAGACTACCTTCAAAATGTTGGAGGGTGGAATGGCCTGGCCCCACTCCTGCCCTCAACCCCACTGAACAAGTGTTGATTGATTTGGATGTCGTCCCACAGCAGTGTGCGACCAAGCTGGTGACCAGTAGATCGTCCCAAGCCGTTGATGGTCTGTGCAGATCTCCAACAGACCGCAAAGGCAATTGTTTGTTAAATGGATAAACTGTTAATTTGCTCATTCAGACTTTGGTCGTCCGAACCATTAATCAATAGACCAATAGGACCAAGCAGAATAAGCTGGATGCTCATAACCCCGACATCAACTGTGCTCCTTTAAATCATGAAGTCACATCCACACACAGACATTTATTTTGTTTTTGTGCGATAAGAAGATAAAATGAAGACAGAGAAGTTGGCTTACATCACAGTCTGCTCACATCCCTATAATGTTGGGCCTATTCTTTATGCAGATGAGCGCCTCTGTCCCACTGGTACTGGAGTGACTCAGTCATCTGGTTTTTTGCCTCTGAACCACGTGGTTTACTTTGGCGTTTTACTTTGTGTTTGTGAGGTTTGACAGTTTGACTTGACAGGAAACTCCACCTACCTCCCATTAGCTTCGCTTGCCGATCATTCGCAGACGTGCACATTAAGGGCGCGACTGACAACAATGTGGGCCACAGTGTGATGTAATATTCTCGTTGAGAAACTCATCAAAAGACATTCTTGAATATTTTCCGGGTCCTGTAAAAGCTGCTTGTCAGCTGACTTTGATCTTTTTTTTTTTTTTTCCCTTCTGCTTTTTTTCTTCTTCTTTGTGGTTTACCTCCTGACCCTCTGGCTGTCTTTGTGCCGTTCCCAGCCTTGAATATTAAGCTGATTATCAGCACTGTCTGCTCAATCAGGGAACCCCCCCCCCCAAAAAAAAACAACAGTAACGTGATAAATGTGGGATGATTGCCAGAATGACAATATTTTTGTTGTTGTTGTACTTTGGTTTTGTAGATGCTAGCTGTGTGAAGACATGGTTATGTTTCCATATTTATATAACACTCAATATTTAGTTTAGGTGACAGAAATGCTGCTTGCTAAGGGTTTCAAAAAAAAAAGAAGAAAAAAACCACATTTGTCAGCGGTTCTGATGAGCTTTGTGCGATGGGTGCGTTCAAATGTCATTCGCTGTCGGAGCCTCCCTCGACTCTGTCAGATTATTGACATTTCCAGGTCCTGGCATTTCAAGAAGGACTTTTTTTGAGCAATCAAGCCCAACGGGTAGGCAAAAGAAAGGAAACGGCGAGGGGCCTCTTCCCCTTTTCTCGCTGCCCCTGCGTGTTTGTCTGGTGGTGCCGTAAAGTCAGGGAGGAAGGGGCGCAGGTGCAGGATGAACAGACAGAGCCGTAGGTCTGCGCAGAGCGTGAACGTCTCACAGAAAGGAAATGAAGCCGTCTAGACATATCAGGGGGAAATCTTGTCTGACTGAGAAGCGTCGTCTCTGCATATATTCAGAACGGGGATATTGTTGTCCTTTTGATCCGTCAATCGAATGCCTCCCGTTTTGTTTTAAACAGTTTGAGCAGCGGATGTGTGTTTTTAACTTTGTGTGTTTATAAAGCGATACTTAGAACTGCTGTTAAGTTGTTTTATTTCAGAAGTGCTTGGTGTCAGTAGAGCCTTTCCTTCTTTTTGTACAATGTACCAGTGAGCACCTCTTATTGGTTTTGCCTATTTTGTTTCATAACCAAACCCATGAGGTTTCTTGCTCTTGATTTAGATTTTTAGTCATTTGGCCTCTTTATATTCTTCCAAATATAACCTACAATAATTTTTCCCTTCCTTATCAGAAGGAGGATGAGACGCAGGAAGTGAGCTAATCAGTAAACATTGTGGTAGATGAGAGACTTTTGACTAATTTTGACATGGATTCTAAATGGAGACAGGCTGATCAGATTGGCCTGTAGTTTCTGATCTCCACTGTTTACTAGACTTAACAATTATTTTAGCAATCAACCTATCAGGATTTTTTATTTGTGTGTGTGTGTGTGCTCCGGAGATCAAGCGATGACATTTCATTGAAAATTTCACTTATGTGTCTTTGTGCAATTACAATAAATTAAGTTTAAGTTTGATGATTAATTGATTAGTCTGATAAAAATAAAAAATTGGCACAGTCTGCTGAATTTTCATTTAGCCACATAATCCTCCTTTATATAATATTAGAAAGACATTGAACGATGCAAATAAGCAACTCTGTTAACCTTTTAAATAAGAAAATTAACATTCTCCTATCTAAATTACAACAGCATAGCATTTCTTTAGATTTATAGCAGAATATGGAGCTACAACAGTATGTGAATACCTCAACCCTTTCTGCTCGACTTAACATCAGTGCAGTTTAGTCAGTTTTATCGATTAACCAATTAATAACCAAATTGCGAAAGGTGGTGAATTTGAACTGTTTGAAGCTAAAACTAATCTACTTGTGAAGCTCTTGGTGAAACATCAAGTTTCTTTTTCCATCTTGAATATAAAATTTATATATTTTTTGTAGCTTTGTGGGCGAATATTTTAAAAAAAATTGATTAAACTTGATTTATCCGATTAATCAAAATCTACTTTCCTACCCTCCTTCCCATGAACCATCATTATTTTTTTTATATTAGGAGTGCACTGCATGCCATGTGTGAGAGAGTAGTTGCTGTTCAACACTGTTTTACTCAAATTTTTAATTGAAGACCAGCAGATGAGAAATGGCATGTCAAATTTACTGGAGAATCTTGTATTGGAAACTGATTGGTGCGGGTAGCATTATAAAATCACCTCTCTCTGTGTTTTTCTTAGCAAAGACAGACTCTTACTTTTTGACAATAAAGTCACCAGAGGTTTGAGAGTGGAGTGTGGAAGTTTGCTTTCTGGAGGGTGGATTTTTATCCAGGTTAAATTACAAGTCACAACAAAAATTGGACAACGAGTTAAAACACCCCGACTTCGACGCGAAGCTCCATCTGAAGCTAGCTAGCTTGACTTTAAACACTTGCTTTAAAGTACATCTGCTTCCCCTATGCAGTCCGCTCATGTACCTACTGCGGTGTTTCCCTCTCAGACCTAGGTGTTGTTTGAGTGACGCCTTGTTACCATGACAACCCACGTGACGTTGGAGGATGCTCTGTCCAACGTGGACCTGCTGGAGGAGCTGCCTCTGCCGGACCAGCAGCCATGCATCGAACCGCCCCCCTCCTCCATCATGTACCAGGTGCTCCCCTCCACCATTTCTCACCGTGATCCTCCTGCTGCTTCATACCGTGTCTAACTCGACTCCGTTGTCTCTTTTTCTGCAGGCTAACTTTGACACCAACTTCGAAGACAGGAACGCCTTTGTGACCGGCATCGCCCGTTACATAGAGCAAGCCACAGTCCACTCCAGCATGGCGAGTTTAAGTGTTCTGCTTCAAAAGGAATAACGTAGGGTGTCCACGCAGCCTTAAAAAGTCTGAGATTTGTGTGTCTAACGTTTAGGCCTTAAAGTGTCTTAAATTCATTAAGAAAATGTATGTTGGCCTTAAATTTGTTAATCACAGGTCCTAAATTTTGTTGTGGCAGGACTATTTTTTTATTTTTGTGAGACTTTTCTGTTAGGTAAAAGTTTGTGTTGCACACAAATATCTTTCCGTGACTCAAAGTGGTTGAGGCTACTGGCAACCAGCTGCTAATATACCCTGGCTAGCTTGCTGTTTTGCCCCAATGATGGGCACAAAGCTGCGTTCACAGTTGTTGTAATGCTTGATTGTAATGCAGCAAGTTCCCCCAACTATTCCTCAAATTCACAGTTTTTGTCTGCCTTAAATTTCATCGAAAGTGGCATTAAACGGTCTTAAATTTGAAACTTGCAGATGCCCTGTAATAACAAGAACAGGTCCTGACCTGCTGGCAGCCTTATTTCTTTACAAATCTTAAAATAACTGTGCTCCGCATTTAGTAGTTTCTGTTCCTGTTCACAAAGCCCTCTGTGGGAAACAGCCTCACGCTCGTAAAGGGAGCCTTGTTTTACTTGAACCCATCATCATTTGGCACGTTTGTCCTCCTTTGGCTCGTCCTGTGGCAGAACACACATGCACAAAAACACACAGACGCTCACAGAGACACACTTCCCACTCACAAGTTGGTGAATCAGTAGTGCAACGGACTGCTAAGTCTCTCTCCCCTCACTCCCCAATTGCCGACTGAATGAAGAATGTGATTTGACTAGCAACGAGGAGAAAAGTGGAGCTTGATTTAACTTTGCTTGCTTGATCGGGAAGTGAAATGAGGTTGAAGACTGTCAGGATGGGAAAACCCACGTATTTTTAAGAGAGGAAGCGATCTAACCCTGTTAAAATATTCATTACGAATGGGAACAAGTGACTCAGCTGATGAGTTTGACATAATGCCAAGTTGCTTGGTAGCTTCGCAGACAAATAGTTAAAAGTAAAATCCCAAAAAAACAACTCATTTTATCGAGATTTTATGTGATACGCCAACCGGATGTGGTTTATGAAAACTTCAGATTTCTATTTAAATAAATAAGAGTGTGGATATTTTTGCAAGGCAGTGTAAACAGAGACTTAAAGATGTTATTTCATCAGAAGTGACTGTGCAGTTGCTTATTAAATTTGCTCTTTCTTTTTCTTTTTCCTCCATTTGCGCAGAACGAGATGCTGGAGGAAGGACATGAATACGCAGTGATGCTTTACACCTGGAGAAGCTGTTCCAGAGCCATTCCCCAGGTAAAAAAAAGAAAAAAAAGATGAATCACCAGAACCGTATCTGTGCAAAAATAAAAAACAAAACACGTGTTGCTGTGCTCAAAACATTAGGAAATCATGTCGGAGGACATGGAACATGAGAGTTCACCTTTCAGACTTTTCACCATTTGCTGGCTGAATCAGAAACGTAGTTGCCAGCTACGATCCCTGGACTAATCTTAACATATTTTGGAAACCGAGGTTTTGAAAACTGGTGTATTGGCTTCTGTTAAGAAAACACCTCAACACAGTTTACAGATACTTAAAAGATGAAAGACATTAAATTAAATTTGAACATAACTGTATTTTAATCACAGGGGAAAAACAAACAAATGTAAATGTTTAAATAATGTTAGAGAATAGTTTTGTTTAGTTTTTAGATTTAAAGCTAGCTGCTACCCTGAACTCTGAAGCCCAGCTTGAATAATGGCGCCATCTTGTGTTTGTTAGGTGAAATGCAACGAGCAGCCCAACAGAGTGGAGATCTATGAGAAAACGGTGGAGGTGCTGGAGCCTGAAGTGACCAAGCTCATGAAGTTTATGTACTTCCAGGTGAGTTGGAGGCTCCGGCCTGATGTTCACATGAACCAATAAAGAACAGTGAAGTTGGTGTCGTTGTTGATGATTTAAAGGGAAAGTGTCTCCCAAATGTATCAACATAGTAGTTAAAGGGAGTTCTTTTGACCGGTTGTTTTTACAGATTGATCCAGATCAGGGGTGGCCTCATCTTTTTGCAGATTAAAAAAAAAAAACAGCATATAAGTGTAAACAGTTGCGCATCTAAATAGGGTTTTTATCAACTTGTAGCATCAGTTGTTGCCACCGGACAATAAAACGTGGCATGCCAGAAATGCAATCTGTTCTAGACAAACAGAGCACAGTAATGAAAACTGGATTGTCATAATATTGCATCCTGCGCTCTCTGTGACTTTTTAGCCTCTCAGGGATGATCGTCTGTGTTGGACTCTGCTGCTGTTATTAGCATATAAAGTATGTATTCAGGAGCGTTGTCAATAAATGGCAAATAATTGCTTTCCCAGCTGTCCTTGGCAGCATAATTGTTCCACAGACTAATATTTTGATTATGCTGCATTGTGCAGTCCTTATTTAGAGTTCCATATATTCTTAAAAGTCAATGCATTCTGTCAGTGGCTCTTTTTAGCATCAGCCTGCAGTGCTGAACACACAAGGTGCTGCTAATGGAGCCACCCAAGCCGCTGCTACCGGTTCAAAACAAAAGCGTTACTTTCGGGTTTGTGTGCAGAGTTCAAACCGAATGCATGTTGAAGTTCAAACTCCCCTTTGGGACGCAGGCTGATTGATGTCTTGTGTTTTCGCAGCGGAAAGCCATAGAGCGCTTCTGCAGCGAGGTGAAGCGTCTGTGCCACGCCGAGCGGAGGAAAGACTTCGTGTCGGAGGCCTACCTGCTCACGCTGGGGAAATTTATCAACATGTTTGCGGTGCTGGACGAACTCAAGAACATGAAGTGTAGCGTGAAGAACGATCACTCTGCCTACAAACGGTACCGTCTGACGTATAGCTGTCTGTATGCCAGCCGTGGCTTTTCTTTCGGTTAAAAAAGAAAAAAAAACAATGTGTTCTCTCTCGCTGCGACTTAAGGGCAGCTCAGTTCTTGAGGAAGATGGCCGACCCTCAGTCCATCCAGGAGTCCCAGAATCTCTCCATGTTTTTGGCCAACCACAACAGGATCACTCAGGTTAGTTTATTCATCATCTTCTGGGTGTTGCTTTAATAAAAAAAATACAACTGTGGTTTTGGTGCAAAAAACGTTTTGTTGTTCAATACTACAAGAACATAAAATCCCACCAATTGTTTTTGGCCTAATTTCTAGTGAAAATTTCTTTAAAAAAAAAAAAATCTCAAACTTAACTTGCAAGATGTTTTTCAGCAAAATATTGCAGCTTGTTTTAAGTCAAGAATTATTTGATATCAATAAAAAAAGTATTAGATCCACTGGCAGATATTTTTCTCTTTTAATATGTCATAAGTGAAATAATCTCTCAGTGGAACTAGTACATAAAAACAATCAATATTAAGCAGTTGGTTATTCAAAACAAACTTGCTGAAAAACATCTTGCAAATTAATTTTATCTTATTTCCAGTATGCTAACCTTTTGGACATAAAATACTCGGTAACATTTTGTGTTTTTGCAGAAACCTTCGGCTTAGAGCGTACTCAGAATGGGGAAAAAAAACCAATCTTTATTTAAATCTGTCATAATAATAAACCATCTGACCTGCTAAAACTTAAACTTAATAATGTCGAAACCCACTGGCGATAGGAAGCAGATAAAGGAAGACCTCATATTTGTGCTCTGCACGGTAACAGGTCTGAAAATTAAACAGCGCTGCGCAAACCAGTTATCCTCTGCCTCGAAACTAGAAGGAAGCAGAAAAAAGGTCTGGCGAACCTTCGGGTCCTCGCTCCTGAAGTTTATTATTTAATTTGAAAAGTTCAGGTCTGGAAAAATAAATCTAAGTTCAATTAGTTTTTACTTTCCCTTCAGCCATGCTCAGCCGTATAAGAGTGGAAATAAATAGTGTCTGTTGAACAATATTTGGGATTTGGAATAATAATATCTGAATTCAATAAACTTAAGCATCGAATACAACTTGGGGGCATGTTTAGAAATTTTGGTGAAGTGCTATAACACAGTAACGACTGTGCCAGCTCATCTTTGAGGTCAATGATGGGATGAATGAGGTTGAATATAAGTAGGAAAAGGGCAGGTAATTTATAGTTTGCTGGAAATGCAGATTCAGAAACTTCGAAATCTTTCGAGAAGCCGTGACAAAGTGGTACATGGTGTCCCTAGGTACCGACATGTGAACAAACACGGGTCCCTAAAAACCTTCAGGGTTTGATAAATGTCAAAACGGCAAAAGAAGGTTTGGGGTTGTGTTTCCACTCTGGGAAAGAGGAAATCTTTGACGAGGTGAGGGAAGAACAGATCGATATCTGAAAGTTTAAAAACAGCCACCTTCTGTAAGGAAATGTATTTTAGATCTCAACTTTACCTGAAACAACAAATGATGTCATTCACTAAGAGGTTCATATCTATGAATTGCTTTTCATTCTATCCACTTTTGCCATTATGGACATATTTGACCTCTAAAACAGAGGACTTGCAAAACGATGCAGTGATGTCACAGAGGTCGTTTAAAGGCTCCTCGAAATGAGAAATGCATCAACTTTTTTCGTTTGCCTTTGAGATCAATAAAATTCTTCTGCATAAAAAAATAAATACCTGTGTTTTACCTTCTGAAGCCTTTTCTGCAGTTTTTTCGTTTTCTTTTCCCCATAGTGCCTGCACCAACAGCTGGAGGTGATTCCAGGTTACGAGGAGCTTCTGGCCGACATCGTCAACATCTGCGTGGATTATTACGAAAACAAAATGTATTTGACGCCCAGTGAGAAACACATGCTGCTAAAGGTACTTCTTCATCTGCTTCCAACTGGGGCTGCAACTCACCATTATTGTGGTTCACTGATTATTATTATCGATTATTCTGATGATTAATTGGATAAAAAGGAAACATGGCACATTTTGAAGATTTTCCACTTTAGCCCTTTCTGCTTGACTTGACAAGCATACGGCTAATCTGATTATTTTTTTGTTTATTGTCATTTATTAATAATTGGATCGCCAAAGACGCTTAATAGGAGATTTTTTTTTTACTGAATTTGAATCAGTTGGAGCCATGTGAGGATTTCTTTTTATTCTAAATGCAAGATATATTTGTCTTGTGCAGTTTTGACCTGATTACTGCTCTGAGTGTGTTCTTTCACAAAACAGACTCCAGTAAATAATTTATCTTTCACTAAATTAATTGGCGATTAATCAACTGATCCAATTAATTGTTTCAGTCCTGTTCCAAACCTGTAACAAACATAACGAAACAGTCTAATCTCAAACCTTCTGAGGCTTTTCATATTTTTGCATTTTCAACACGTCTCTTCCTAATGTTTGCTAGGTTATGGGTTTTGGCCTCTACCTGATGGACGGGAACGTCAGTAATATCTACAAACTAGACGCCAAAAAGAGGATTAACCTGAGTAAGATCGACAAGTTCTTCAAAGTAAGAATGCTTGGTGTTTATTTATTTACTTTTTTTGCTTAGCTTGTCTGAGACGTGCAGAAACATGTCCAAATGTCTGTGTGGCAGAGGGTAAGATGTTCACTTGATGTCTTTACTCAGCTTCAAGTCGTGCCTCTGTTTGGAGACATGCAGATCGAGTTGTCACGCTACATAGAGACGAGCGCTCACTACGAAGAAAACAAGTCCAGGTAAGACCGTACCGCTGACGAAATGAGACAAAAGTTGCAGCTTCCCGTCGGCCTCGTTTGAAAATCCCATCTGGTCTTGCTTTTCCTGAACCCCCCCACTCCCAATCCCCCTCCACACACACACACACACGCACGCGCCCCCCGTGCCCAGGTGGACGTGCACCCAGAGCAGCATCTCGCCGCAGTACAACCTGTGCGAGCAGATGGTGCAGATCAGGGACGACCACATCCGCTTCATCTCGGAGCTGGCGCGCTACAGCAACAGCGAGGTGGTGACAGGCTCAGGCCTGGACAGCCAGAAGTCGGACGAGGAGTACAGGGAGCTGTTCGACCTGGCTCTGAGGGGCCTGCAGCTGCTGTCCAAGTGGAGCACGCACGTCATGGAAGTCGTGAGTGAAGAACCAGTAGGGTGGTGGGGGGCGGGGGGATCGATGGCGAGTTCTGCTGCGTGTTTTTTTTTTTTTTTTTACCCAAATGTGTGGATTTTGAGATGTTGGCTTTGTTTTGGTGGGTTTTTTTTAAAAATTATACCATTGATCTTTCCAGCTTTGTCAAAAACACGGTTCTGTCTCCTGCAGTACTCCTGGAAGCTGGTGCATCCCACAGACAAGTTCTGCAACAAGGACTGTCCCGGCACGGCGGAGGAGTACGAGCGAGCCACGCGCTACAACTACACCAGTGAGGAGAAGTTTGCCCTGGTTGAGGTTATTGCCATGATCAAAGGGCTGCAGGTAAATGTTTGGAAATCATATCTGTAAGCCAGTAAGGGGTTTGCAACCTGCAGTTCAGGAGACACGGGTCTCTTTGGACCTTCTGCAGCTTAGAACTGAAAAACTTTGACTAAAAATTACAAAGAAAAGCTTAAAAAATAGATCTAATAACATGCATGTTTTTGCTATTTTTTCCCCCATGGAATCCATCCATCCATCCATCCATTTTCCTACACCCTTGTCCCTTAATGGGGTCGGGAGGTGCTGGTGCCTATCTCCAGCTGGCGTTCCGGGCGAGAGGCGGGGTACACCCTGGGCAGGTCGCCAGTCTGTCACAGGGCAACACAGAGACACACACAGGACAAACAACCATGCACCCACACACTCACACCTAGGGGCAATTTAGACAGACCAATTGACCTGACAGTCATGTTTTTGGACTGTGGGAGGAAACCGGAGTACCCGGAGAAAACCCACACATGCACAGGGAGAACATGCAAACTCCATGCAGAAAGGCCGGGGCCGGGAATCGAACCCAGAACCTTCTTGCTGCAAGGCAACAGCTCTACCAACTGCGCCACTGTGCAGCTCTCCCCCATGGAATAAATGCATTTAATTTCTATAACAGACCAACACTATAAGCACCTGTCATTTTTCTTTAGACCTATTTTTCTTGCTGCCAGACTGGAAACTATGCAGCTATCAACAACCTACATAAAATGTAGCCATCATCCTTTTGAGAAAGTTTTACGCTTTTCTTTATGAAAAACTAAAGTTGTGAATAAAATGGTTGCGCTTTAAAAGTTTACAGCAGATTTCCTGAAGTAGATATTTATAAAAAAAAAAATTATAAAATATCTTTTTCTAAAAGAGCCGGTCATATTTGCAGCTCTAAGTCCGGTTTATGTAGCTGGACTGAGGACAAAAATGACTCATTGGATTGTAAAGAAACCATATCCCTGCTATAAAAAGTGCCTTGAGAAACCATTCATCCCCATTGCATGTTTTTCCATTTTGTCGAGTTGCAACCCGTTTTGCTGGGTGCTTTTTGCGATGCGCTGTCTTTCAAAACATACAAAAAATATTACTAAATACACATTTTTGTTTGTCCTCTCTGAGTAGATAATTCATAAAACCAGCTTTCACATACAAGCTAATTTCACACACTAACAGCTGATATTCTGTGTACTTCAGTTTAATTCTCAATTAAAAAAAAACCAAGAAAAAACATGATTCTGTGTCTTGTACTATGCAGGTTCTGATGGGTCGCATGGAGTCCGTCTTCAACCAGGCCATCAGAAACACAATCTATGCGGCTCTGCAGGACTTCGCTCAGGTCACCCTCAGGGAGCCGCTGCGCCAAGCCGTACGCAAGAAGAAGAATGTTCTCATCAGGTTCCTGAAAACGACAAAATCAATACCTCTTCTAATGAGGCCGAAAAATAATTCAGCAAAGAAACCTTTCTACCTGCACCAATTCCTTTTTTATTTTTCTTCTTCTCCATAGTGTCCTGCAAGCCATTCGAAAGACTGTCTGTGACTGGGAGGGAGGAAGAGAGCCTCCAAACGACCCCTGCCTGAGGGGAGAGAAAGACCCAAAGGGAGGGTTTGACATCAAGGTGCCTCGTCGAGCAGTGGGACCCTCCAGTACACAGGTGAAGAAGATTCGTCCCTATTATTTTATTTGAAACGTCTTTATCTGCTGGCTCTACCCTGCAATGAGAAAAACTATTCTCAAACGATCAGTAGGATGTAGGATGTCACTTGCTAGATTATTCTTGGCCCAATTTGGGAATTCCTCAAACAATTGCAGTGCTGTCTGCATGGCAGAAGACATGTCAAACGTTTTGTCTAAATCAAGAGGGGAAAAAAAACATAGTTGGACATATTTTTAAAAAATGTGTGTTTATTTTAATTTTTTTGTTGTTGTTGCAGCTCTACATGGTACGCACCATGCTGGAGTCATTAATAGCTGACAAGAGTGGATCTAAGAAAACTCTTCGCAGCAGCCTTGACGGACCCATAGTGGTGGCCATAGAGGACTTCCACAAGCATTCCTTCTTCTTCACACATCTGCTGAACTTCAGTGGTGAGTTAAAGCACAGTATAGACATTATTTTAGGTCATATATTCTTTTATATTTTTGACAAATTTCCCACCAAATGTTTTTTTTTCGGCTAACATTTAGTAACCCCTCTCTGTTCTGTCGTCAGAGGCCCTGCAGCAGTGCTGCGACCTCTCCCAGCTGTGGTTCAGGGAGTTCTTCCTGGAGCTCACCATGGGCCGCAGAATCCAGTTCCCCATCGAGATGTCCATGCCCTGGATCCTGACCGACCACATCCTGGAGACCAAGGAACCCTCCATGATGGAGTAAGACGAGCTCACTGTTGCAC
Source organism: Poecilia picta (assembly GCA_033032245.1). Classification (NCBI taxonomy): domain Eukaryota; kingdom Metazoa; phylum Chordata; class Actinopteri; order Cyprinodontiformes; family Poeciliidae; genus Poecilia; species Poecilia picta. The sequence goes on from CM065362.1 coordinate 23,972,932, forward strand.
TCAGCCTCAGCCTGTCCTTAGGAAGTGAGTCGGTAATAACAACCTCCACCGCTTTCTCCTCTAGATACGTTCTTTATCCTCTAGACTTGTACAACGACAGTGGCTACTACGCTCTGACCAAGTTCAAGAAGCAGTTCCTGTACGACGAAATCGAAGCTGAGGTAAGGGGCAACGGCAAAAGATCTAAATCCAGACGAGTCGGTAGAGACTCCAAACCTTCATTGACTTTTGCCTCTTCTTAGGTAAACCTCTGCTTTGATCAGTTTGTGTACAAGTTGGCAGACCAGATATTTGCCTACTACAAAGCAATGGCCGGAAGGTATTATCAACATCACTTCCTAAAGATCCGACAATCTTTGTAGGCTTCCCCTAAATACATTTAGGTCTTCTCCACAGTGTCCTCCTAGACAAGCGCTTCAGAGCGGAGTGTAAAAACTACGGCGTCATCATTCCGTACCCGCCGTCGAACCGCTACGAGACGCTGCTCAAGCAGAGGCACGTGCAGGTACGCGGAAAACCGAAGATGCGTTTCTCTCACGTCGGTGGACGGCAATTGTTCATTTTGAGCCCGATTTACCGGTTTGACTGTGCATCTTTCAGCTTTTGGGTCGATCGATTGATCTGAACCGCCTGATCACCCAGAGGATCTCAGCCGCCATGTACAAGTCGTTAGACCATGCCATCAGCCGCTTTGAGAGTGAGGACCTCACATCCATAGTGGTAAGAACGCTGAGAGAAATTTGCTTGTTGCTCCTCTTGCATCATGTTTTCTCACGCCGTTGTCGTAACACCTGGCCAGGAGTTGGAGTGGCTGCTGGAGATCAACAGGCTCACCCACCGGCTGCTGTCCAAGCACATGACCCTGGACAGCTTCGACGCCATGTTCCGCGAGGCCAACCACAACGTTTCGGCCCCCTACGGACGAATCACGCTCCACGTCTTCTGGGAGCTCAACTTTGATTTCCTCCCGAACTACTGCTACAATGGATCCACGAACCGGTCGGTTTACTCATAGATCTCTTCAGATTTCTTATTGGCTTCCACCTCTAGGTGTTTAACTTTTTTTCCCCCCTTTTTTTCTCTTCTCAGTTTTGTACGCACAGCTATTCCCTTCACCCAGGAGCCTCAAAGAGACAAGCCAGCCAATGTGCAGCCTTATTACCTGTATGGGTCCAAGGTAGGTTGACGTTCCGTTTTGTTTTGGCTGCGTTTAGAAGAAACTAGCTGAGACTTACATTGTCTTTTGTCTCTCTCTCCCTTTGCTTTTCTTCTCAGCCTCTGAACATTGCCTACTCCCACATATACAGCTCCTACAGAAACTTTGTCGGCCCGCCTCATTTTAAGACCATCTGCCGCCTCCTTGGTTACCAAGGCATCGCTGTGGTGATGGAGGAGCTACTCAAGATTGTCAAAAGCCTGGTATTTTATCTTCTTTTTTTTTCTCCATGCTTACAAACACATCTCTTCCCTCTCAATGTACTGGGTTCTAAAACATTTTACTCTCTCTTCTTTCTGTCCACTCTCTCCATTCATTTACCTGCCGTCGTTTATAAATCTCTTGTCACTTTGCAGTTACAGGGCACCATCCTGCAATATGTAAAAACTTTGATAGAAGTCATGCCCAAGATCTGCCGTCTGCCACGCCATGAGTACGGCTCCCCAGGTGAGCTGAATTAGCTGTAGCCAGTGGGGCGGTTTTTGATGAGGGCGATGTGGCTCGGCGTCCAGGGCGCCACCCCATCAGGGGGAGGCGTGTGCGCTTGCGTCATCAGTCAACAGGGTGAAGCCGTGTCTGTGACACGACTTCAGTTTTATGAAAACTTTCTTAAACAGACTGTTCGCGGCGGACAATTACAAAAATTGAAAAAAAGAAAAAAAGTTTTATCCTTTCTTTCCACAGCAAAATTGGACAATTTGTTACATAACTACAACTTTGCAAACCCGCAAGTATTCCCAAGTGTCAGAGGTAAACAAACTTCAAATAAGCAATGAGAACAGGACAAGCTTTAAAGCTTTATAAAACGAATGCATGGTTTTTTTGTGAAACGTGTGGCCAGTGAATGGAAGCAGCTGAAAGTCTCAATTTTCTACATATATAATAAGGTGGTTTACTGTTGAGAGTTAAATTTTTTAATTGGAATAGTGTAGTTGTCAAACGTTTATTCCAAAGACGCGTGCCACTTGAACTCTATAAGGCTGTATTGTTGTCTCACTCCAACTTGTTTAGCTGTGAAACGCCACTGAAGCTAATGCTACACATGTAGCAGATGATGATAGGTAAAATACTCCTGCTGCCATCAGACGCTCTCTTGTTCGCTCATGGTGTCTCATTGTTTCGGCCACCTATTTTTGTGTAACAAACATTCACAGCTACCTTGACAGTTTGGCTGCTGACGTCTCAAGAGCTAACTGCCCCTCCCAGTGACTGTATTGGGATATGTCATCACCACACACATGCGGACATCATCCAGGGTGTTCCGAAAAAACCCAGGACAATGTCTCTGTGCTACTCTGATTTTGTAAAGACCCAAGGCCTGCCTCTGAAGTTCAAAGTGTCAGATGAATTCACTTTGAAACCTGCTTTTACAGACAGAAAAGGTTGATTGGGGCCAAATCCTTACATTTAGATTAGATCGCAAAGTATAACAGTATTAGCTGTTCAGGTGATACTCTCATGAGATTTGGTCGTAGCTTTGACAAAACATAACATCCATTGAAGTAAAAATTAATTTAGCCTTATTTGTTCAGCACAAAACCATATGTATATGCTCACTTAGAATGTGTTACTCAACATCTCCTGGTATTACATCTTAGTATTATTCCTGACCTGCTTCCATGTCTTTATCCAGACTTCTAGTGCAGATGTCAGTCAAATGGGATTATCCGTACAAGGATTTAGTAATCTGTAGATTACTGATGTTCCTTACCTTGAGCTCTTGAACTTGCCTCACAGCTTATGATGTTATTGCTATTTGTTAACGATCCTTTTGCCTCCGATGCTCTCTCTAAATGTGGGTCAGAACAGCCATACGAACCGGTTGACATCACCCCGATTTAACCCGGAAATACCTGATTAACAGGCGGCTGGTGAGGTTACATTAGAGACATCATGATTAGAAATACCTTACAGTGTTGAGTAATATATATGGTGCTGCAACAACAACAACAAAAAACATTTTTGGCCTCTTCTATAGTTCTTCTATTTTTCTCTTTTAGTCCCACTTCAATGAAAATAAATAATGGAGACAAAAATAAATGGACCAAATACAAAATGCAGTTTTTCAGTGGTGATTTCAGTTGTTAAAAGAAAAAAAAGCCTGAAAAACCTGGAATTATCTTTAATTACTCATACATTTTGATTTGGTTTCACTAATTAGCCCCAAATCTGCAGAATCAACACATCTGTTTAATAGAGCCAGCCCACAACATGAAGTAGGCTAAAAGACTTGAAAAGAAAATCAATTTGCTACAACAAATTCAGCAAGAGATGAATACCAAAGTAATTGAAGTATATATTATTTTGGAAGAAGTTTTGAAGCTATTTGTAAGGCTTTGGGTTTCCAACATACCAAAGTGCCACGAGTTGGATAAAAACATAAATTAGTGAAGCACTGTCTCAGTCCGGTAACTCATCCAGGATGTCCCGAAAGAACCCAGAACAACGTCTCTGTTCAGGTCAGAGTTCGTGATTTGACATTAGGATAAAAAGCTGAACAAAATGGCCATCTGTGGGATGGAATTAGAGACGATTTAAAGAGCTGGCTAGAAATCCTTCACAACGATGCGAAAGGCTCTTTGCTAAGGTGTCGCAAATCCTTTATGTCAGATGTTACCGCCGAGTGTGGCACGACCAGGTATGGGGGTTTTTGAGGTCATTTCTTTTTCGCTCGTGTGGAATAAATATGGCGATTGATTTTTCTTTTTTGATTTTTGATTTTGCAGTTTTTTGTCTGATATTAGCATATTTGATAAACTTACCTAAAAAAATGTCGGTTTCCATGAGAGTAAGGCAAAAACAAAACAAGAAATGTAATACTTCTGTTGATGCAGATTTCCTAAAGGTTTTGTGAATTGATTTTCTCTCTCCTGCCATTTCAAGGCATCCTGGAGTTCTTCCACCACCAGCTCAAGGACATCATTGAATACGCCGAGCTGAAGACGGACGTCTTCCAGAGCTTGAGGGAGGTCGGGAACGCCATCCTCTTCTGCCTGCTCATCGAGCAAGCTCTGGTGAGGCCTTTCCGCCTCCGTCTCCCCCCAGCTAATCTGGTGTAACGACTTTGTCGGGTTCTCTCCCCAACTCTTCTTGTGATTACCTGCGCCGGGCGCCTGGAGGTTTCTGCTTGGTTTATAGCGTCGACTGTCTCCGTGTAAATCAAACGATACGATCAAAAACTGTCAGGCTTGTGGGTGTGTTTGGTGTTTGATCTTTGATTATGGGATTTTTTTTGTCTGAAATGCAACTCTATTTTTCATTACACGCTGGCAACTACCGCAGGTGGTAAGGATTTAGATTTTGTTGATATTAAAAT